>CM060908.1:787193995-788443995 GCA_030737815.1 Allium fistulosum
ATAGATCGGCATACGATATCTGGCTCGGATCCGGGTACTGATCGTGCGCTGGAGGTTGAAACACATCAACATAACGGTCTAGTCCATTGGTAGGAACTGCGATGGTCCATTCGAAGTGAGAAGCAGCCGCCATGTGATTAGGTGCATGGTAACCCTGATTGGGCTGGGTAAGATCCTCGACAACAAGGGGATGTATGGCGTGGCGTATAGCAGGTGGACCGACTAAATTTATCACCGCTGCATGGGTAATGGTATCAGTGGACCCACTGTAAAATCTACGTCATAAGTCAACGTATGATGGATTGGTAATAACAAAGGCCTTGGCTGGCCACCAACCTCCTGCCCTCGCCGGGTCTAGCTGTTCTGAAGGGTAAATCATACAACGATAGATATGAGGGTGTGGATCATTGGGAATAGAATCAAAGTCGTACAACTGTCTCCAACACCTCTCGCCAAGATACCAACATGCACCAAACGGCGATGGATTGGTAGGAGTTGAAATCTCCGCCCGGCAAGCATCTTAGCAATCTCTATAAAATCAAGGCTGATCGATACACTATCATGAAATGGATGCCATATAATCTGGTGTCTATACATCCTCAAATTGATTTGGTTGTGGACAACCGAATAAACATGACAGGATTCATTATCCCTTGGGCCCCTTGTTCTCCGTGCACCAAAATGACAGACAAGGAAAAAAAGTAGACGCATCTGAATTCAAAGTAACGAAATGAAAATTTATAGAATAATCAAAATACCAGTACTGTATTAACACCCAGAAGCCGAATAATGAAACCTGTGCATTTGTAATGGTGCACTGTAAGTCGAGACATCTGTACAAGTACGCAAGAATAGGCGTACCCCAGTCATATAGAACAACACTACTGAAATCCAAAGAGAAGCAAACTCAATAAACCTGACCTCTAAACTACTATTCGAATTGCTAAAAAACAAGTTACCCATAAGGTATAGAACAAATAATCTCACAAGCTCCAGGTCATCATCAGGAGAGCAATGATTGAGTATGTTGTCCATGGCAGCAAAAATAGCGCCGACTCTAATAGCGCCTCCGGCTTGATATGATGCAATGGAAGGGTCAAAGTGTGGTAGAAGATCATGAACAAGTACTAGATCACGCCATCGAGCATCTTCGTACGGAAGCGATGGAAAAGCGGCCACTCCAATGCTAATGCTGGTAAGCATAGAGAAATCAAGCGGTGTAATTCCTTGCTTACCGCAAGGAAAGTGGAACGTGTGAGCGGTTTTATACCACCGTAAAGCAATAGCTGAGCACAATTGCACATCACCATTTATAACATTGTTGATTCCTAAAATTGTAGAGTACATACCAAGTTAAATTACGGAGTGATAAATTAACTGGTTTTTTAAGTAATGGTTCAATAGATTACCTAAGAAATGGTGGAATCCGAGCCTGTGTAAAAGTGCTACGATTCTATCCTTATTTGCCAAATTTGCATGAAAATATCTAAGCACGTTCGCTAAAGAACCCCACGAACGGATATTCCATGACTGTTAAAGTTAAATAAAATCATACTATATATTTAAACTAACAACGTATTGCAATTATTTTAATCATATAAAGAAATACTTACAGCCAAACTCGTCTGTGTGTTGACATGTACTTTGCCTTCTAGAAGCACGCGAAAGTTAGAAAACATAGGTAATTTCACCGCGCTAAGGTTCAGATCCTGAAATCCATCAAGCTCGACGACTCTAGCAAAAATCTTCCCCACACCTCTATGCGTCCTACCCGCTCGACCACCCATGCGACCGCCTTTTTCTTCGCCTTCGCCCTGATTATTGAGATTTTCGATGGCTTCTAACAGATCTTCTATTCCTTGCTCGTGCCCGTACGATACAATAATCTATTTTTCACGCTTCTGCCGGCACCTCCGGCGTCGCTACTACTGCCTTCTCCATGCATGAACTTTTTGGCAAATTTTTTTAGCAATCTAGACATCTCTTTGAGTGTGGATCTCAAAATCGAGCTTTAATTTGGTTATATACTGACGGATTAGGATTGTTGGATTTTGAAGGAGGATGGAAATGGTTTTCGGCTAAAATGAGAGGAAGATGGAGAATGAATTGTGGCGGCTGGTGTTCATGAATTAGGTTATAAACTTATAAAGGCGAAGACTTCGCCATTATAAACTTTTATCGGTGAAAACTTCGCTGTTATAATTTCCACAGACCAACCCCATGGCTATTCGCTACCTTACCTGGGCGCGCCGTTCGTTCGCTCAGTTGAAAAATAGAAGAGAGAGTGTAGTGATCAAGTCAGATTGTTGGTAATGGTCTTAGGATCATTATCCCAAGGATTTTCAACGTGTTATGAATGGAATTTGGAATATGTTATATTATAATGCCAGTTTTCCCTATTATAGCATTGGACAACCTTTCAAATTAAGCCCTCACCTCCACAAAAAAACTTATTTCAACATTAGGCCTTGTCCAATTATATCATTAGATAAATTTCGAAATTATACCCAAAAAAAACCTATTTCAACATTAGGCCTCATTTCAAACTGATTACAAAAATAGGTCTTTTTTACCTACTTCAGCATTTTATACATGTGCAATCAAATATGCAAGACAAATTTCCAAATTAAGCCCAAAAAAAGCCTATTTCAACATTAGGCATCGTTTCAAACTTATTACAAAAATAGGTCTCCTTTTGTACTTTAGCATTTTATACATGCGCAATCCAAATATGAACAAGTGAATTTTTTTTCAAAAATTATACTTGCGCATTCTAAAAATACGCAAACACAAATTTTTGGTTTTTTTTAAATTAACACTTGCGCAATACAAACTTGCGCAAGTACACTTTTTTAAGCAAAAATATATTGCGCAATTCATATTTCTGCAAAACAAGACATATTTTTATAATAAGTTTCGATTCAGATCTAAAAGTTGAAATAGATATTTTTTCGGGCTAAATTTGAAAATTTGTCCTTGTTTGAATGTAAACAAATTATGGAAACATTATATAGGGATAATAAAAATGTACTACATCAAGGCATACGAGTGGTCCATATTGAAAAGCTCTTTCTTGAAAAGGATCAATGTCACATACTTCTTTATGTGGCTACCAGGCTACATTTTACTCTCAAAGTTCATCAATCATTTCTCTTAGGTTCACCAAGTCTAAAGTAGAATGGCTAGATGATTCATAAATAATAAATATGATATACGATGAACCTTGAGGCATTCATTATAAAAAACTAGCTTGTCTAATATGTCTTTTTAAAATGAGAAAATTTTCATATGTTTGAACTTGTAGTAAAGTCATACAACCAACAACTTGATGAACATCTTTACCAAACCAAGGTCTAAATTATGTGTAACGACCCGTAAAATTTTCAATAATTTAATTTGTTAGGTTAATAAGTTTTAGGTGATTTAATATAGAAAAAAAAACTTTATCTATTAATAATTGAACAATGGTAATTAGAACTAATTAGTAACAATTGAAATGAAGTCCCAATGGTGAAATAATGTAAATCAGTTATAAATTTGAATGTAAGAAATAAGTGTGAATGTTGAATCATTAATGAAATAATATGTGATAAATAGAAATTGAAGTAAATCGGTGTTAATTGAGTAATTGTAACATTTGGTTTGTAAATAATAATGGATTCATTAATGTGGATTAAAGTAATAGTAACGGGTGTGAACTACTATTTAATTGGCCTATTAATTTAGTTATAACAGTTATATTTGAGTATAAATTTAAATATAAGTAAATAAGGGTAAGTGGTGTATAAATAAATAAATTTGTATAATTGATAGTAATTGAATGAATTCAATATTAGGTAAGTAATTATGATAATTAGTTGAATATATGATAAACTTAAGTGAGAATAAAAGGGTAGTGATAACAGCTATTATAAGTTGCTTATTTAGTTTATAAAATAATTAGAAACTCTTTAATGTCATTAATGAGAATTTATGCAGTAACGGGAGGTGTGAATGTATAAAATAAATAGAAACGTAAATTTATTTATAAAGTAATAAATGGGAAAAAGGAATGGAACTAAGGTAAATTAATTAATTGGTTTCAAATTTTAATTGATGTGTACAATTGACAAGATTTCACATTTTGAAAAGTAACATTTTATACAAATTTAAGAATAGAATATATACAAGATCTTTCTCCTTTAATTGTTGCCTTTTCTTTTCTTGCCTTCTAATCTTTCCTTAGCCGTGAATTTCTCTCATCAATCACGCACAAAACATTCCTCAAACTCCTCTTTTTATTGCATGCAAACAAGGGAGAAAATTAATTAAATACATCAAGTTATTTGTTTTATAGTGTTGCCTTTTTATTTTCCAAACCATTCAAACTCTTGACTTTATTGCCTAGCCTCTTTATTATTTGCCTTAGCCATTCACTACACATCTTTAGTCGTTCATTTTGTTGTAACCCTAGCCGCCACTAAGTTGTAATTCACGTACAAAATATTTCTCTTCTCATCACTTCTCACTTCATCTCTTGAGAAAAAAATATAGAGTTCTAGATCCATGGCTTCTCTTCTTTTTCTTTCTCCTTTTTCTTTTATTTTCTTTTTTTTTCTTCCTCCTATGCTCGGCCTCTCCACCATATTTCCGACCTCTTCTCCTCTCCACCTCTTCCATGATCACCTCCATCACCCCATCACCACCACCAAACCAAGCCGTGACCACCGTATGCAAACTCCACCAAAACTTGTTGAAAACATAGCCTACATCACCATAGTTCACCACTTCCACTTCCCTATTAGCCGCGGCCACCAATTCCAAGCACCACCTATTTGCTTTGCCATGACCTTACCATCCCATAGTCGTGTATTTAGGTTGCCTTGACCCTAGATCCAACCATGGCCGAGCCACTTGCATTTGTTAAAGCAAGGTTATGTCATTTTAATTCTTATTTCTTTTCATTGTTTTGATTCCTAATCTTGTATGTTGAATTATAGACTTATGTTTGTGATATTTGTTTGCATACAAGTTTGGATCTTGGCTCTCCATCTACAAAAATCTTATTCGTGCTTTGTCGTGCTTTTCGGAGTTTCAATTATATGTTTTGAATTTGATCTCTAGCTTTAAAAAGGTGAGTTTTATCACTCTAGACATATGTACTTATATTATTGTGAAATGATGACAAGTGAATCTGTATAAATTGATATGTTATTCATACATGCCTGTGATATATTATATGATGTTAAATGCTATTTATATACATGTTACATTACCTGATATGTTATTATATGTTATACTGTTCATTTTAATTACTTAATCTCACATTGCAAGTTCCCTATCACTATTGGTTGCAATGATACATACACGAATGGATATTAGAATAAGGAAAAATCATTATGGGCTGAAATGATAGGCTCGAGTGATTTTTATTGTATTTTTATTGTATTTTATTTGACTTGGGATTGCGGGTTTGAAATGATAGAACCCGGATTTTTCTTTTTAAATTACGGATTGAAATGATACATATCCGTATCACTTGACCCAGGTTAGAAAATATTATACAGGCCTATGGTTATATTTTTAAATAATATTTTCCTAAAAATTATTAGGTATGTTGAATTTTAAATGTATGAAATTTGAGCTTAAAGATTTGATTTAATGAGATAAAATATAAGAAGATATTGGTTTTCTGTAAGTTAAAATTTTATAAGTCTATAAGTGGCTTTAATTGAAATTATAAAAATAAATTGGTTTAAATTGAACATAAAGACCTTCATTGATGATAAATAACTTAAGAATATAATTGGATTTAATATGGAAGTTTTAAATCTAACCTAGTAATTGTTATGAATTTTATTTTTTGAAACGGACATGTTTTGTGTAATAAATAATGTATTTTGAACTGATAAAATGGAATACAGTTTTTAATTGGACATCGTGTAATAAAATGTATTTAACTAGAAAATAATAGTTAATTGATGTCTAAATGAATAGATCTGAAAGAAAAGGATTTGATTGTTATATTAACTATGATAAAATATTCTTTTGTGAAATGTTATGTTTTGTAAAATAAATAGTGATGATTTTTAAATGGAAAAAATGTAACTTTAATTATGACTTAACTTGGAAATTGGAAATTTTGTTTTAAATGAATACTTTTAAGTTAAGTAAATAAAGGGAAATTAAAATTTTACTTGGGAAATGGGTATTTTAAAATTAAGTATTAAGTTAATTGTTAAAGTAAAAGTTGGGAAAATAATTTACTTTTGACTTAAAGAATGAATTATTGTTTAAATTGGATATTTACTTAAGTGTTTATCTTATTGAATCATAAGTTAAGATATCCGAATGAATATTTTTGAAGCGAAAAATATGATTTTTATAAGTTAAAATGGCCAAATGTTAAGTTTTATTGTTTCTGAAAATTTTATAACAAAGCTGGAATTAATATTGGTAGCACTTCAGAAATGCTGTGGTCTTAAGACAGCATTTGTTAAGAGTTGTCATTTCTGGAAATAGCCTAACTTCTGAAATAACAAAGAGCTACTGCAGCACTTTGTAGGTGCTGTTGTTGCTGAAACTAAACTATAATTTGGAATAACCAGAGAGCTACTGCCGCACTTTGTAAGTGCTGCTGCTGCTGAAAGTAAACGGTTTGAAATAATAACTAAATATCTACTGTAGCACTTGGTAAGTGCTGCTGTTTCTTAAACTGGACTGTTTTGAAATTCTAATACCTACTGTAGCACTTTATAAGAGCTGCTGTTTCTGAATTTGACAATGTTTTGAAATATTACTAATATATATACTATAGCACTTTATAAGTGCTGTTGTTAGCTGAAAATACAATGTTTTGGAAATTTTATAATTTACTGGATGAACTTAGAAATGCTACAACTTTGAAATGAATATTATTTGACAATGAATTTCAATGGTTTAAATGAATATTATTTTAAGGGTGTTATGATTTTCTAAGTATTATGATTTTCAAAGAATAACATTTCTAAATTGTTATGATTTCAAAATATTATGGTTTCAAAGTATTGGGTTTCAGAGTTGTTATAACTTTGAAAAGTACTATGGTTTTGAAAAATGAAATTGTGTGAAACTGTATTTAATTAAGAATTGTCTTAAAATATATTAACTTGGAACTTATTGAAATTGAAGATTTAAGAATGTGACTTTATAAAGTGGTTTGGTTTAAGATGATTTAAAGGAATATTTCAAGTTTAATAAATTTAAGGAAGTATTCAGTGATTTGGAAATTTGGGTTTTATTTAAATGATATATTGATTTGGCTTTTGAAATGAAATAATATAGTATTTAGTTTTGAAATGCATATGATATTTTGGATTTTAAAGTATAAATGATTTTTGAATAAATATCCATGGGTTATAATAACGATTGGTTGGCAAAGAGTCCGGGATCAGATATGGGCATACTCTCTGTCGATACCGAAAACCACTTTAACAACCGTGTACACGGTGGAGATTCCAGAATGAAGTAGGATGGTGGTGATGATTCCTATTGAGGTATGAACGTGGACCCGACTCTCGTGAGTTGGAATAAGGTGGCTAAAACAGGAGCGATTGACGGGCCAATGAGGTAGCACCTCTGATTGGACGCATTTCATCGATATTATTCTATTACTTTGTGATTTATTTGGTGGCCAGCCTTCGATTTTTGATTTGGCAGTGTGTTCCGAGGTGGGCGGTAGTGGCTGCTATGCGTTTCCACCAGCTCGGATGCGTAATTGGTATATCTACCCTGGCATTGCCTCATTGTGCTGTGTCACCTACCATATCGAGCTTTACTACGGGTTTGAATTTGTGCCGTAACCTGTGGAGTATTGAGGGTAGCTCCCGATCTGGAGGTATGCTGATACTGGATAGACTACCGGGACTATTATGTGTTAAGGGGAATATTGGGTCACTCCTTAACGCTATTTAAAAGTAAGTTTATTTTATTATAGACATTATTATAATAGTGAATATTACTACATAGTAGATAGTTTAACGGATGCAATACGACGTCAATGTTCGACTCGTTTCCCGGTCGCAAATCATGTCCACAATAACCGAACTTGGCGAACAAGAACAAACTTCATTCGGAAACTGAGACTTCACAAGTGCAGTCCAAACACTGAAACACTTAGACAAATACACAATGACAAAAAAGAATTCAAAAAGGAAAAGTTTCATTTCTGTCAATTATAGAAGAATTTCGTATACAAGTTTCCAAAAAAAATATTCCTACTAGCAGGGGCCGAACCCGCATCTATACACGACTAACAAAATGCAAATCAAACCACACCGGGAGAGCATGCTTAATCTTTCTTTTTCCTTAGCTTCCTCCTCGATGTGGACCCGCTGGAGCCATCGCCAGTTTTCCTTTTTGAGCCTTTGCTTCTCGGCGGTTGGTCTTCAGGCGAGGGCATTATGTCAACATCCTCCTCCAAACTCGTGTGAATAAGAATCCTCCCAACGGGCGGAGTCGGAGGAACGGGATCAATTACAGAAGGTGGAATGGGCAGGCTGGTGAGAAAGACAGAACCGCCAGGAGACATCATTCCGAGCGGGGCAGGTCCCGATGCTGCAATCCCACCTGCAAGGCTGCCGCCATAACCCGCTGCTGCCAGTTCAGCATCGATCTGAGCAAACATCTCCTCTTCGGTTACTGCTTGAGCCCCGCTGGGGGCATCAGCAGTCGGCATTAAAGAGCTTGCAGCAGGGTCAGTTCCGCTCATAACAGGTGGCAAGTCAGCAGGGGGATCGCTGTGACAACGAAAGAGTTCATCCATCAAGTGCTCGTCAAACGCCATTGTATTCCCATGCATATCATCAATCGGGGTAGCTGTGCTAACAGTGGTTGCTTCGGTCACGATAGCCTCCTGCGTCTGATATAATCCTTGAGTAGCAGGAGGCATGTGCGGCGCAACGTCAGTCACTGGACAAAGAATAAAAGAATTGTTAGAACTTAAACTTGATCGAAGACTTCGACTCATGAGAGACATGTGGAATGTTCAGAGTACCTTCCTCAGTTTGGCTTATAAGCGACAGAGTGGCTTCAGTCGCTTGCGCTGTAATCGGAGACATCTGCGGCTGATCCGGATTATAGGCAGGGACAGCTTGAGGACCAACCGCAGGCAAAGATTCAGGCTGGGTTGACACCGGAAGATCCAGACTTGCATCATGATGTCCAACCCCGTAGCCTTCTCCTGCTTCCAAGTGCTGGGTGCCGAGCCTCTCCTTCTCATGAGAGATCATTAAATCATGGAGAATCTTCTTTTCGTCATCAGTTAACAGGCGATACTCGAGCTCGAATTCATCCACAGATTCACCCGGGAGCGCCTCTTTCTCTTCTTCGACCAGTCGGCCCCAAGCACTGTGGAGATGCATTGAATAATCATCGAGCCAGACCAGACCCCTGTACCTCAGCACGTTAGCATTATAGACAACGAGGAGGTCTTCACTGTCGGCCTCTAGCCTGGACTCGGCCAATTTCACCCTTTCCTCGATATCAGTCTCCACTTTCTGGACTTTGGCCACCGCCGCTTCCCGTTCTCCCCTGATCAGAACAGCCTGATCACACGCTTCTTGGGTTGCGTTGTTCGCGTCATCTTTTTCTTTGACCAAGCTGGCGAATTTGGCTTTTAGTTCGTTAAGCTCCTTGACCGCCGCATCCCGCTCGGTGATGAATTTGGTACTCCGATGGCCCATCTCCTCCACCAGGGGAACGTGTGTATGCCCTAACCTCTCCATCTCCGCCTTCGCTTCATCGGCCTTCTTGATGGCCTCAATCTCAGATTTCCGAGAAGACTCGGACTTGGTAGGGAGTACCTAAATAATACGATCCCTTTTCGTGAGCTCGGTCTCCATCTTCTCGATCTCTTTAGCCCGCTCGAAGGCCACTTTAGAAGCTTTTTCAGCAGCCTTCGCCCACTCTTGATATTGGGTGTAGATGTCGTGGACATAGTCATGCATCGTGCCTTCTACCCCTGATGGAATTCTCTTCAAGTAGGGAGGGAAAACATAACCGTCGAAGCAAATGTTAGGAAAATCCTTCTTCATTTGAGCCAACTTAAGGGCCCTCTCTCCAGTGGGATCAGCGGGGACCTGCTCTATAACCATGGAAGATGTAGTCTTTACTCTCTGGAGATGAGTCTCAGATCTAGAAGTGTGAGAAGAAGGCCTGTGACGAGAAGGTTCTGACGGCGGTGGAACATGAGCAGGAGGTGGAGATGGAAGCCTAAGAGGAGGAGAACGTGATCTAGACCGGTGTCAGTATTCTCTATCCCTGTCACGCCCATACCTATCCTGACTAGAGTACTCGCGATCGCGATCCCTATCAGAATCCCTCATGCGGGAATCGTAGTAACCAGAAGCCTTTCGGGCTGAGCGAAGACTGTTCAGCATTGATCCTCTTCCAGACATAGTACCTGAAAATGAGAAGCGAAGAAAGAGTTAGAAACTTCCTAAGTTGGACGAAGTACAGTTGTGGATCATGTAGTGTAGTGATGTGTATGCATGTCCAATCCCCCGACCAACTAGAAATGTCGGCCGCACTCATAGCAAGCGACCCGCTCGGTTCAAAAGCACTATCAAGCCCTTCCATCCCGGCGTCGTGTGGAGACGACACGAAATTCAGGATCGGGATATCATTAAGCCCTGCAAAAGGACTCTCCATTTGCGGGGGAGGAGCTTCTGAAATTCTGATCCCCTGGAAAGGTAAAGACACGACCACGGACTTAAATCTCTTAGACTTAGGGCGTTTGTGAGCAGCGGCCTTGCCTTACCTTCTTCCACCCGAATCCAGGACATCGGCAGAAGGTCCAGCCGAGAGCTCAGTATCGGTGGGCGTCCTTTCTGGATCGACTTCTTCAATGATCACAACTGTGGGTGCTTTGCGCTTCACGCGTTTCTTCGGGGTCACTCTATGTACCACCTCCAGATGTATGCTCTGTCTCCGCTCTATCAGCCCGACAGCCCTCAAGTTCCTATCGGTCAGGACTAAGACTATGTGCCTTTTTTCGCTCGGAAACGCTTGAGGAATCCGAACAAGCTCTCTGAAATATGCGCCATCGGGACAGGAGATTGCAGCTGTAAGAAAGGAAAAGTGTGTCAGTTTTTGAAGTCAGTTATTAGTATCTCAATGATTCAAGAGAGAAGTGGCAACACTTACGTCTATCCAACCACCGCCCAGCAAATCCAGGAGGGCACCGAACGTAGAACCATTTGGTTTTATAATAACTTAGCCTTCCCCAGGATCCCTGTACAATGTGGGAGCTCCTAACCGCTTCCAGGAAGGTAAAAGAGGGGCTGTCTCCACGGCTCTTGACATTGAATGAATACCGGATCTCGATCGGCTTCGGCGGTCGAAAAAGGATCTCCATGAAGAGAACAAAGATGCTATTTAACAAGGCATATCCGTTGGGATGTAGCTGAGATGGAGCTATGCCGAGAAATGACAGCATCTCCCTTATATAATCATTGAAGGGAGGGAGAGTCCCTGCTGTGCAAGCGTGACGATTAAAAGCAGTAAACCCCTCCAGGGGATTGTGTGGCCTGTCGGTTGGCCCAGGAAGTAGCACATCGTCAAGCGACAAACCATGCCTTAAGCAAATACGTCCAAGCATATCTTCGAAGATACCCGACGGCACGGAATCTATTGGATTGAGAATAAACTGAGCACCCGGATGCTCGTCTAGAGCTGGCTCTATAACTTCGGCTTCTATAACCGGTATCTCTATAGTAGGAGGAACATAACTTGGAAATTCCGGCTGCTGAGAACTTAAAGGATCGATAACCAGCTAGCTTATAAAAAATCATTGTTAAACTGACTAATAACACCCATGCATCCCCTAGTGAAAAGTGTGTGTGTGTGTGTTGTGCAGTGCGGTACTGTATATTATTTGAGGTAATCAATCGGATTAAGGAAAGCATATAAACGACGAGACTTCGGAATTCAGTCAGAAGGACCGTCATCGCTGACCGTCACAACCGTGCCAGCCGGTTATTAACTATCACTCCAAATCAAATTTTGGTGTCATTTTTATAAGTTGCAGTTTCATCGACGAGCTTCGATAGGAAGTCAAATATGCAGTGAAACGGTTAAGTCCAAATATGCCAATTTGAAGCTCGTCGGAGGCAGTTGTCCGAATGTGTGAAAAGTTTAAAGTTTTTTGATGATCAAATTTGTGTTACTCACGAGAGCCAGGTTCGCATCAATGAATTATAGTCATGTGCGTTTGAGTTAGACTCGGTCAAAAGGATGGAGTGCAAATTCAACTCGTTCCAGAGCCATCTACTTCGACTCCATCCAAAAGTCATGAATTTCGACTCGGTTCGAAGCATCTGCTTCGACTCCATCCAAAAGTCATGCATTTCGACTCGGTCCGAAGCAACTACTTCGACTCCATCCAAAAGTAATGCATTTTGACTCGGTCCGAAGCAACCACTTCGACTCGCTCCGAAGTCGTGCATTTCGACTCGATCCGGAGCAACCACTTCGACTCGCTCCAAAGTCGCGCGTTTCGACTCGATCCAAAGTAGCCACTTCGATTCGATCCAAGACAACTGCTTCGACTCGACCAAAAGCCACCATTTTGAATCGATCAGACACAACCCCTTCGTATCAATCAACAGAATCAGAGCGTTCGACTCGAAGCGAAGCTCCACCATCGATCGATACGAAAGCCTCTGCCTCATCCTCTCGAAACCTCCCACTCCAGATCGACTCGAAGCTAAGATCCTGAAACTTTCGATCAATCACAACTCAGATTGATTTAGTGCTAGAAAACCGAGTCTCATCGTTCACGCGTTGGATTCGTTTAATGGGTTACCTAGATCTGTCAGATTAGTTCGAATAAGTGATGGTGTGAATCGATTCGAAGGCAAGGATTTTCGTTCTTTCTTCTCGAGTCTCAAAGCGATACGAAGGCAAGGAAGATAAAGATGAAAAGTAAAAAGTGAAAAAACGGCTAAGTGCCAGGTATTTATATGGACTCGAAAGTAAGGGGAATAACCGATTCGAATTCCAGCAGGGTCGAACATGTGCTTCGACTCCCTCTTCAGCGCACTAATGTAGAGCTCCCTTTCGTGTTGCTCCTTCGACTCCATCCCCATTACTAGTTCGACTCCCTCATGCAGCAATGAAAGACATCACTTCGACTCCATCTTTTCTTCGACTCACTTCCCTATCTCCGGTGCGTTTCGACTTCCTCTCCAATGCAGCGAAACAAGCAATTCGAATCCATCAGGGAAGCGCCTTTCGACTCGCTCCATTTCGACTCGCTCGGGTCACGTCCATCATCGAGTCAAACAAGCGCTTTGAGAGGATCATTACGAAGGAACATTCAAAACCAACCGTCAAGCGTTGTTGCAACGAGTTTCACATCGGTTCAGGAGAGGATCGATACAGAATTCAAAAAACAATAAACTGACAATGACTCGAGAGCGTACAAACATTAACGGGAGTCAGATTAACATATATGCATGAATGTCGGACTAACGACCAATATTCTAGATTTTCAGAAATCAGAAATTCATCTAGTAATGATTACAACGGCAAATGGGTAACCACTAGCATGTAGCAATCAGTTGCAACAATACTTGGTATAGCAGTCAACAGTTTACATTATCAAGAAGAATAGTCAAAGATTACAGCTTTCATCGACGAGACAATAACTATTCGGAGTGGAGATGGCAGTATTTCAAAGCACGTCATGTTCCCACAAGACGTACTTTGGGGGGCAAATGTTATCCCGCCTTTTGGGAAGGCCGTAACACCAAGGAATTGGCTAATAACCAATGACGGCCCATCCTAGAAATCAGTTATACACGGGCTCACTACAGATATCAGTGAATTTTGTCCGAGTCCGGATCGAGCCAAAATTGGTAGGACATGACAAGCTAATCCATGGGAGCCAACGTTCAAAATATCAAGTCAATCCGAGTTCGTATGCTCAAGATATGAAGGATACAAAATTGGAAAAAAATTAGTCACCATTCGACTCGCTCCTTCGACTCGCTTCGCAACATCCAGGAGAAGCCAACTTCGACTCGCTCCACGCCCCTCAGAGCTGCTCCCTTCGACTCACTTCACGCCCCTCAGAGCTACTCAACTTCGACTCGCTCCAGTTGGAACGCTCGAAAGTGCATACTTCGACTCCACTGCTCGAACCTCCTAGGACGCTCCATTTCGACTCGCTCGACCAACGCTCCATTTCGACTCGCTCGACCAACGCTTGCTTCGACTTGCTCGACCAACGCTTGCTTCGACTCGCTCGACCAAGTGCTTACTTCGACTCGCTCGAAGCAACGTCCAGGACAGAGTACGAATCGAGTACCACGTCATCGAGTCGAACGGAAGCGAGTCGAAACAGGAAGCGAGTCGAAGGAAACAGCCTGCTGAGAACTCCATTTCGTATCGATCATATCTCCCAATCTACAAGTCCAAATGCTATGAAATTTCACAGAAGACTACGTGCATGCTAAAGAATGTCCACGCCAAATTTTGACTCCATTGGATGAAATCTCGAGTGAGTCGAAATCTGCTCATGACGATCACGGATCGGATCGAAACTTTACGGGCTTGAGCGTGCAGGCCTGGTCACGTGCCATAGAGGGTCTCCCGAGATCTAGGCGAAATACCAGCCTCCTACACCTATAAATAGACCCCTAAAGCCAATAGAAAAAGGATTCTTCTTCCTCTTTGAGATCTCCAACGCCCGAACTCCGCCAGATCCAGATCTGAACTCTTTTGCTGCTGCTACCAACAAGATTCACTGCTGCAAATCATAGTGACCTCTTGTAATTCATTGCATTCACCTGTAAACATCAAAGGAAGATCAATAAAATAAACTATTTCATAGTGGACGTAGGCTATACGCCGAACCACTCTAAACTCTTGTGTCTCCCTGCACTTTAATTATTCTCATTTCTGAAATTTGGAGTTTTTGTTAGATAAATCCTCTTTTTACATTTAATTTCTTCACTTTATCTCTTCAAAGACTTCCGAAGAGTGTTGTGCCCAATTTTGGTACAAACATCAGGTCTACTAGCGGTTAGATAAAGTAAGAAGCCTATCATACTTCTATATAGATTTGATTAAAATCCTTATCATTTTCATCTTTTTCTAAGTGTAAGCTAGTACTTATTAAAGTCGGTTTACCTAAAGTGTTATCACATTCCAAAACGTTTTAATAACTCTCTACAATATTTTTCTTGATAGATAAAAATTTAATTTTCTAATTGTTTAATTTGTAAACCCAAAAAGAAATTCAATTCTTCCATATGAGACATTTCAAATTCATTTTTCATAATAGTTGCAAAATCATTACACATTATTTCATTCGTAGATCCAAAAATTATATCGTCAACTTAAATTTGAATGATAAAATATCATCATTTTCCTTTTTGATAAATAACATAGTGTCAATTTTACCAATTTGAAAACCAAGATTTAACCAATGGCTTTTAAGCCTATCATATCAAGCATTGGGTGCTTGTTTAAGACCAAAAGGTGCCTTTTTAAGTTTGGAAACATAGTTTGGAAACTTTTCATGAACGAATAGAGGTAATTATTCAACATAAACATTTTCTTCCATAAAAATATTTAAGAAAGCACCTTTAACATCCATTTGATATAATTCAAAATTGTGATGACATGAAAATGTAAGTAATATTTGTATTGCTTCTAGTTAAGCTATAGATGCAAATGTTTCTTCGTAGTAAATTCCTTCTTCTTGATTATTCCCCAGAGTAACTAATCTTGCTTTATTATGAATTATATTACCATTTTCATCGTCTTTATTTTTAATACTCATTTTGTTCCAATAACGGATATATCATCTGGTCTTAAGTACAAGTTTTCAAAAGTTATCTCTTTCAAATTGATTAAGTTCTTCTTGCATTGCTAATATCCAAAAATCATCTTTGGAGGCTTCCTTATAGTTTTTAAGTTCTATATTCGAGATAAAAGTTACTTGACCCATTAGATTTAATTGGCTGCTAGTTTTGACTCTAGTGCCTATGTTTCCGACTATATTATCTATAGGATGGTCTTTTAAAATTCTAGGGGAGGGGGCATCTTAAGTGATTATTGTTATTATCATTTTCAACATTTTCATTTTTGATTTCATTATTGGTATTATTTTCTAGAACAGGAGCTTTCTCTAATAAAAAATTTCTTCATCTTCATTTTCATTTTTGTTTTTAAATTCTTCATTGGGAGAAATGAGTAAGCTTTCTTTAGTTGTATTAGTTCGTTTATTAAATATTTTATAGACTTTGCTTCATTCCTAATAACCAATAAAAATTCTTTCATCAGCTTTCAGATCAAATTTGCCAATTGATTTTTAGTATTTACGATGAAACATTTTGACCTGAAAGTTCAAAGTATGAAACTTTCATTTCTTTCCAAAAAACAGTTCAGAAGAAGTTTTCTTAGTCAATGGCGTTAAAGAAACACGCTATGTACATAGCAAACAGTAGCAACAGCTTCAGTCCAAATGTTCTTTTGTAGGTTACTACTACTTAGCAATGTTCGTGCATATTCTTGTAAGGTGTGATTCTTCCTTTCAACTACACCATTTTGTTGCGGTGTTCGTGGAAAAGAAATTTTTTGATTAATACCCTTCTTATTACAAAAATCTTCAAATAATTCATTTTCAAATTCTCCTCCATGATCACTTCTAATACATTTAATTTTTATAAATCTTAAATTTTAAATTCTCTTAGCAAAAAGTTTTAAACATTTCAGAAGTATCACTTTTGTGCTTTAAAAATAAAAGTAAATCTTGAAAAATCTTCAACAATAAAAATAATAATATAGTTATGATTTATCGATCTTACTTGAGTAAGATAGAATAAATCTAAATGTAGTAGTTCTAGTGGTTGTTTTGTAGGTATATTTCTTTTTTAATTTAAAAGAAATTTTCTTTAGTTTTTCATATTGACAAGCATCACACAAATTATTAACTTTAAAATTTACTTTCAGTAAATCTCTAGCTAATTCATTTTTAGTAAGTTTATCAAGATATTTAAAATTAATATGACAAAATCTTTTGTGCTAGAGCCACAGATCACTATGATTTGCAACTAGGCACATATCGTTAATATGCTTAATATTTATATTTAAAACATAGATATTTCATTCTCTTATACCGTCAAAAATTAAATTTTTATTTAGATAAAAATATTGCATTTGTCTTCAAAACCGATTTTAAAACCTTTATCACATAATTGGTTTATACTTAAAAGGTTATGTTTTAAATTTTCTACCAGTAACACATTTGTAAATAAAGGAGAGTTAGATAAACTGACATTGCTGACTTCTCTAACTCCAATACAAATCCTTTTGTGTTGTCTCTGAATGTCACAGTTCCTCCATCAATGTATGTTGTGTTGGTTAACATATTAGCATTGTCTGTTATAGGCTTGGAGCATCCACAATCGAGTATCCACTTAACCTTTTTATTTTTGGGTATGTGCAAAAGAATAAGAAATTTTGTCGGTACCTACTTCCTATACTAGGGCCCTATGTGTTCGTGGAAGAAGCTAGCCATACCCATCAGGGTTTGGGAACTCTAGAAATATAATTACTGCTACAAACTATATGTTTTAGAAAACTATCTATATATTTTTGTCTAATTAACTTGTTATTTTTATAGAAATCTAAATTTTTATATTTTTAAAATTTGAAGTGTTTGTCTTTGCACTGTTTGTAGATTTCCTAATTTTGTGTACAAAGTGTTATATTTCTTGTTACTATTTTTTATTTGTTTTGTTTTTTTATAGCCAAGTTTGTTTTCGTTACTAGATGATTTTAAGGTTCAAATCAAATTTTATAAGCTTTATTTTTCTTGGTTAAATTTCGAAACATTATTTGTAATTAGCTCTAATTTTTGTTTTAATTCAAAAACTTTATTTTTTGAAAAATCTAACTTGGATTTTAATTCACAAATTCTTTGCTAAGCTTATCGTTCTCAATTTACCTCGTTAGTAGCCATTAAAAAACCTTTTGCTTGCTCCATGTCACTATCACTTTCACTCTATGAAGAAGATGATGTAAATGTGTACGGATCATGTATTCATATCTAATATGCAAGTATAATAAAAACTAACTTATAACTACTAGAGTAAAGTAAATAAAAGTAAAGAAACAATCACACCGGAGTTTACCTGCATGATATTGTTCATCTTTAAGTCATGATATTGTGAATTCTTGAAGCATTTACCTGCAAATAGATGGAATATGTTGTATGTGTATGATAGTATAGTTATTTCCATCGAAACTATATAATAGAGGTTCTAACATTCCCCTCCTTTTTTATGATGATAACTATACAATCAATTATAGAATAAGCATATAACTCCCCCTAAGTGTGATTCCTCTCCCTATATACATGTAATATGATATCTCTCCCCTTTGTCTTCATCAAAAATGATTACTGAACGTAGAGGAGATTGCAAGAAACAAAATTTTGAAAGAAACATAGTACAAAGAAATGATGGTTTATCATGGAAGCATAAGTAACATAGTATACATAGAAGCACAAAGAACACAAGATTTTACCGAGTTAGAGACACTACCAAAAATATTCATACAAACAAACTAATCGTTCTCAAGAAGTTTTATATACTATTATGAATGAAAAGAGATGATAACTTACTGATATTGGAAGTATCCCCAAAGATTAGAGGAATCTTCATCATAGTCGCTGCTTTGCCACTGTGACTGATCATGGTATTCCTCATCTTCTCGAATAGAGAGACCCTGAATGTTGTGTAATGACTATAGTGTGGAGGGTCTTGTGGAGGACGGGATATATCTTCACTTTCCTCAATATCAATGGTTATTGGTGTCTAATGAGGATGAGATTGTGGTGCTGGTTCACGTAAAGGTCCTGCGCCTGAAGAAGGTCCCGACCGAAACAACTATGGTGGTGGTAGTGTCGGGGATGGAGAAGATGGAGACCGTGAAGAGGAACGACCCCTTACCTTTCTCATTACTTTCCCTAAAGTAGAAACGACCTTTTCTAATGTTTTTATTCTTTGGCCGTTCTAGTAGAAAAAAATCGTTCTAGGCGAGAGACTGTGTAGTTAAAGTGCTCTGCAGATTCAATGTGGCGGAGGTGCAAAAAGTCATAGCGGGGATACATCATTGATATAACGGATATAGCAGATGACTCTAAAATAGCATATAAAACTCGCACTTTATGTTTTTACAATTATATAAATGGTAATTAAATGAAAATTTAACATTCAATTGAATTATTACTGATACATAAATAACTTTAAATGAAACATGTGAGAATATACTGTAAATAAACGTAAAACTGTTATATAACATAATTGAATTTAGTAGAATATTAGAGTATTTTCATTTTTGAAAATATATTAAAAATCCAATTATATAAATTAATTTCATAATTTTTATAATGTATAAATGTCATTTTTCAATTCATTTCTTTTAAAGAAGTATAACGGTAATAACGGAATATAGCGGGAATAATAGTATATAGCGAAAATAGAGGGGATTAAAGCGGAAAGGCTATATTTGGGGCTATATGGAAAAATCATAGCAGCAGAAATCCGCTATGAGATATGGCAGGGATATAGCGGGGTAATAGCGGGAAATTAACTACACGGGAGAGAGATCTTTTTATCCAATGCCTTTTGGTTCAAGGAGAGAAGAAGTTGGTTTTGAAGTGCAACTTCTCGATAGTTCTCCCCTGGCCTAGCTGCAATTATTGCTTCTTGAATTTCCGAGTTAGAGTAATAATCTACAGGTTCGGAAGGTCCGACATTGATGACATCTCCAATTCCAATGACAAATCCTTTTGAATTATCTCTAAAAGTTATAGTACCACCATTTATATATGTTATATTCGATAACATATGTGCATTTCCAGGCATATGTTTGGAGCATCCACTACCAAGTATCCATTTCTCCTTGTTGTTAGATTTTCTTTTGGGTACCTGCAAGATAAAAATAATTTAATTGGTACCCACTTCCTCCGTTAGGGTCCTTAGTGTAAGAGAGTGAAGGAAGCGATACCCAGGATGGTTTGTGACCTTTAAAAGAGTAATTTTAATTATGAATAACACCTTTCAAATAGTTATCTATGTGTTTCTGTCTAATTAGTTCGTTACCGGATTTTGGAATCCCTATTTTCATTATTTTAGAATTAGAAGCTTTTTCTCTGGTATTTAGCTTCTTGAACTTTTTAAATAGCGAGCTATAGTTTCTATGTTTTGGAGTCTTCTTGAATCCTAATCCATTCCGATTTCCAGATGGTTTAGAAATTTTGATCAAATTGTCCAAATTCTGCTTTCCTTTATTGAATTTTGATACATTTTTTATAATCTTTTCTAACTCACTTTTAAGATCAGAAATTTCGGATTTTGATGCTTCTAGATTATTCTTTAATACGATGTTTTCTTTTCTAATATTACTATTTTATAGTTTAACTTTTCCTATTTCACATATAAAGAATCATTTTGATTAGAAATTTTCTTACATTTTTTGTGTAAATTCTAATTCTTCTTCTAGAATGGTTTTCTCATCTTTTAATAATCCTATTTCAAGCTCCATTCGATTAAATTTAGCAACATATTTTTTATTTAACTATTTAGTTTCTCTCTATTTGTCATCTAGTTCCGTGCTAAGTTCTAAAATTACATTATAAGTAAGATCGGGACATACCTTCTAGTGTTTGCCATAAAGCATACACTGGCTTGCTTATAATCACTATTGTTGTCACTGTTTGATGATAAAGATGAATCTGAGTCATCCCAAGTTACTTGAAAAGCCTGTTTTCTTTTCTTGAATTTCTCAAACTTGCTTTTCCTTTTGTCATTATTGAGTTCTAGGCATTGTTTCTTCATGTGTCCGAACGTGTCACATCCAAAGCAATTGATTGAAGTTTGGCTGGATGAATTTGAATTTCCACCATTTTGGGATTTCGTCATCTTTTTGAATTTCTTGAACTTGTTGTAGTTTTTGGCAATAAATACGATCTCATCTTCATCTAAGTCTGGATCATCATCGTTTGAAAAGCTATATTCTTCTTTTCATGATTTTGTTCTTTTCTTGCATGCAAATTTGCTTCGTACGACATCAAATTTCCTATCAATTCTTCAACTTTTAGTTGAGATAAGTCATTAGCCTCTTCGATGGCCAACACTTTTCTTTCCTATTCATTAGTTAAAGAATTTAAAATACGTGTAACTAAATCAAAATTTGTGAATTTGACTCCAAGTGCCATGAGATCGTGTTGAATAGTTTGAAATCTAGCATACATATCACCAATGGATTCATTTGCTTTCATTTTAAATGAAGAAAATTGATTTTGTAAAATGGAAATCTTCGTTTGTTTAACTTTGTTTGTGCCTTCATGAGTGATTTGTAGTGTACGCCATATATCATATGCAGTAGTGCATAACATGACATGTGAAAATTCATTTTTGTCAAGTGAATAGAATAGAACATTCATGGCTTTAGCACTATTTGTTGATGTGTTCTTTTGATCATCTATCTAAGTGCTTATATCTGTGTTTGGTGCTTTATATCTAACTTGTGTTGCTTGCCAAATTTCAAGACCATTAGCTTCCATAAAAATACGCATACATGTAGACCAATAAGCATAATTAGATCTAATGAATAGTGGGGAACGTGCAGTGGATTAACCTTCTTGAAATGTACTTGCCATATTAAATATATTTCAGTTACGTATAACTTGAAATAACCGTGCTCTGATACCAAATGTAAATGTGTACGGATCATGTATTTATACCTGATATGCAAGTGTAATAAAAACTAACTTATAACTACCAGAGTAAAGCAAATAAAAGTAAAGAAATAATCACACCAGAGTTTTTATACTAGTTCAAACCTCCCATCCTATGTCCAGTCCTGAAGCTTCCCTTCGGCCTTAAACTAGCAAACAACCCTCGCTTCGCCTGGAGGAATAGGCTTGATACAAAAAGTATTTTCTTGACAAGTATGTGTTCATAGAAACACCGATTTTGACTGCTCAGTACAAATCTTCCTATAATCTCCTTTGAGTAGTATGTGTATGTGAAGCTTTGTTTTAGGAAGTGATAAGAATGATGTATTGATTGCTTTTTAGAGATCAAAGTATGCAAAGAATAAAGAGAAGAGATTCAAAAAATTCACGTGAGTTGTTTCTCAAAATCATTACATATTTATAAGTGTTCAAGGGTTTTCTTGAGAATTAACAACCTTTCGTATGTTTTACTTTAGTATAAGGGTTACAATCTTTGAGGAAGAAGAGATGCATTGAAGAGATATGGATGCAAACATTAGAATGAAGCAAGCATCTATTCAGGATTTTAGCCTATTACCTAGGTCAGACGTCTAGGATAAAATTCAAGCGTCTGTCTCAGTATATATTTTTTGTTAACCTGAGAGCATAGTCAGACATCAAACTTTATAAACAGACGCCTAATGTCAGTGTGCTTATAAATTACTTTGTTTGAAATACTGAAAACGTTGTAAAAGCTTTTATGTGCAATTTTGTGTAAAAACTAGTCAAGGAGATTTTACAAACCATCTATCTATGACTATAACATAACATAATAGCTTCTCTAATACCAATGGTTCTATTCTTCTACCGTTCATATTCAAGTCATGATATTGTGAATTCTCGAAGAATTTACCAGCAAATAGATGGAATATGTTGTATGTGTATGATTGTATAGTTGTTGTCATCGAAACTATAGAATAGAGGTTCTAACATATGAATCTGAATCATCCCATGTAACTTGAAAAGCTTTTCTTTTCTTCTTGAACTATATAAATTTTTTCTTCTTCTTTTCCTTGTTTAGTTGTGGACAATCCTTCTTCACGTGTTCGAATTTGTCTCAATCGTAGCACTTGATTAAAGTCAAGTTTCCACCATTTTGTGCCTTTGTGAAGTTCTTGAATTTGTTGTAGTTTTTGGCGACAATCTTATCTTCATTTAAATCAGAGTCTTCATTGTTGGCTTGAAAAGCTATACTCTTCTTTTCTTGATTTTGTTCTTTTTTTGCCTACATGTTTAATTCATGCGACATTAGATTCCCAATTAATTATTCAACTTTGAGTTGGGAAAGATCATTTGCTTCTTCTATTTCTAGAACGTTTCTTTCCCATTCAATAGTCAAGAAATTTAAAATATGTGTAAAAGGTCAAATTCAGTAAATGTAACTCCTAATGCCATGAGATTATGTTATGCGGTTTGAAATCATTTACATATCTATATTGGTTTCATTAATTTTCATGTTGAATGATGAAAATTGATTTTGTAAAATAAAAATTTTGGTTTATTTAACTTTTTATATCCCTACATGTGTGATTTGAAGCATACGCCAAATATCATATGTGGTTTTCTATAGCATAACTCTTGAAAATTCATTTTTGTCAAGTGAACAAAACAAGACATTCATTGCTTTTGCATTGTTGGTTTCCATGGTTTTTTGGGCATCTGACCAAGTGCTCATTTCAGTAGTTAGTGCTTCATACTTAGTTTGATTAGCTTGCCAAATCTCAAGGCCATTAGCTTCCATAAAAATTCTCATACATGTAGAATGGTATGCATAGTTAGACCCGGTGAATAGTGGAGAATGTGTGGTTGATTGACCTTCTAGAAAAGTGCTTGCCATAGTTTTAATTTCAAAAAATTTGTTATGATTAATGTAAAGACCATGCTCTGATACCAAATGAAAGAGTATAAGGATCTGTTGTCCGGCATTTTAATCCAGCTATATCCGAACTGATTGGACAAGTTAGATTCGACTGTCATCAAGGCCGATAAGTCCAGAGCGATGATTGTGGAGTTCAAAGATCAAGTAAAAATGATAATTGAAGCCGTGATCAATGGAATTAAGAGATATGCAGTGCATAATGTTCAAAGTATGGAATATAGTTTAACATAGAAAAGGGATTGGCATATTTCAACCAAACAAGTGTAATTTAACGAGAAACAACCAATATCTCAAGATCTAGAAGTCCAATGCATATGAAACTTTAGGAACAAGATATGGGGACCCTAGGGAGCCTACCCTAGGGATCGATCCTCAAAAGGATTAGGAAAGAGGGATCGGCCCTCTTCCCTCAATAGTGATCGGCTTGAATCTGGTAACAACTCACATTGCAGCAAAGATCGAGCAATAACTCAAGTTCTACAAATCCAGTTGGCATGAAACTTAGAGGCTAAGCATATTACACAAAGGAAAGCTCCCATAGGGATCGCACCCCCAAATTCTTCCAAAATAGGGATCGAAATCAATTCCTATTCCTTGGGTTTGGGCCATGCGATCCCTCTTATGGGTCCATTTGGTTTTGGAGATCCTTCTGTCGAATCTTCAGGGAGATATTTCGCATATTTCTCTATAAATACAGGCTTGATTATTCATTTTCGAGACTTTTACGCTGCTTATTTCTTTGTACTCTATTGTAACTGTGAATTTTCTTCTGATCCCTATTGTACTCGGTTTACAAAGTGATTAATAAAGCTATCTGTTCAAAGTGGACGTATGCAAACAACGTCGAACCATTATAAAATGTTGTGTTCTCATTATCGCTTTGATTTTCTATTATTTACTTGCTTGTTTCCTTTGTTTTCATTTTATATTCTTCATTTATTTCTCTACAAACTCTCTATTGTGTGTTTATGCTAAATTTTGGTGCTTTCATTGGAAAGTAAATTCTCAGCCTTATTTGGATCCCTTTGCCACTATTGGATTGCATAAAACCCCCGAAGAAATCCATAAATATCTTTAAGAAGTTTATTCATTCTATTCAGATTTGCAAAAGTCTAAGGAAACTATCAACAATGGTTAGGAACACCCGATCTACTTCTCAAAATGCATAAGGAAACGAGAATGCTAGCATCCAACAAGGAGGCCTGATCAATCTACCAGTAGATGTGAATGTTGTCAATCCAGTCGATGTCCAGAATTCGGTTTATTCCATCACTAAGCTGATTTCCAGAATCTGATGAAAGAGCTAGTGGATGGTCACCCACAGTTAAACCGGCAGATTAAATCCATTATCGATCTAATGAATCAACTCAGGGATCAATAGCGTGGGAAAGCTAGGGGAGCCAACCCCTTATTCTACATCGGGGTGTTCTAGTTAATCAAATGATTATCATAGACGTAGGCATCATTGAATTGACGGATATCACACAGTAGCTTCTCGATATCAATAGTCAAGCCAATATAGCTTGCCGAGGCTGATCGATGTCGATCCCTCTATATGGATCAGGGATGATCCCTCCTCAGGAAGAGGAAGCTTGCCCTTTCATATTGGAGCATAAGCTGGAGCTGCTGCGATTGATTTGGATGTTGGAGTTTAGGTGAATGCAGACTTGTTACCTCCTCGGAATGACAATAAAGTCAATGTACATGATATACATCTAGAGGATGTTGAGCCAAGAAGGCGTGAAATGACCCATAGACATCGATTGGACCATTCATGTGCGGTGTAGCACGACTACCGCTTGGCTCCAACTATCCAAACGTCGGACTTGTTAGTTATGGTTGGGCAACAAGTAAAGGAGAGCCAAGGCACGACCAATGATTATTGAGGGATCTCGAGAAGCCATACCCCGTTCACTAATAATGTCTTACATGCTGAGTATCCAATGAGGTTTAGCATGCGTCGATGCCCGCCTACGAGGGAAAAACCGACCCCAGGCAGCTCATCATAAGATATGAATAGCTGATGGATTCCACACGACTGATGATGCAACAAAATGTAGATGTTTTCTTATTACTCTCTGTTACATAGCAATGACGTGGTTTACGATATTACCCCTACGGTCAATCTCTAAATTCGACAATTTAGCAAAAATGTTTATAGAGCAATTCCGTATGCACACAACTCGCCCCAAAGATGTAATGTCCCTATCCAGTGTGATCCAGGCTTTAGGAGTATCGTTGAAAGATTATTCATAGAGATTTCATACGACCATCATATAATTCAGTAATTCGAATGACCATTCAATACAGATGGCGGGAAAGAGGGGGATTGACCGAGAGTCTGATTTGGCGATTGGTTAGATGGCAAACCACCTGCAACATTGAAATGTTTCTATGCAAAAGTAGCTCAGTATTTGAGGAAAGAGAAAGCTAGATGCACTAGGAAGAAGATTGTTGTGGGACCGAGTGGAGAGGGAGTTGTTATCCTGCCTTTTGGCAAGGCCGTGACACCAAGAACTCGACTAGAAACCAGGGACAGTTCATCTTGAAAACCGATTATACATAGGTCTGCAATGGATGTCGATGAATTTTCTTCGAGTCCAGATCGGGCTGCAATTGATAAGACACGTCGAGCAAGGCCGAGAAAGTCAACGTTCCAAATATCAAGTCAATCCGAGGTTGTACGCTCAAGATATCATCGGCGCAAGTGGAGGACATAGCCTCAGGTTCGCATCCACTAAGATCGAATCCATGTGGTTTGACTCCATCCACTTCGTATCCACCAGAGCAGGCCCTATATATGTTCGAATCCATGGAACAAGCTTTAGTTCGAATCCATCGAGTTTCCCCACTTCGTATCCCTCAGGTAGGTAACCTTCGAATCCATCAGGGGGAAGTACTTCGAGTTCACGGAACTGCCTTGCTTCGAACCCATCAGGGGGAAGTACTCCGAGTCCATGAAACCACTATACTTCGGATCCATCCTATGCCTGGCTTCGAATCCATCCGGTTTAAACGACTTCGAGTCGATCAACTGATATAGGCCACGATCGATGCGAACGCACCTTGCCTCGAATCCGTTCCCTCGAATCCCCATGATGGGACAACTCTGAATCGGTCCATAGTAGCACGTCTAGATCGATTCGAACGAATACTGGTTCCCTCGATTCGAAGGAAGCGAACCTTCGAATTCAACATCTCGAATCCACCAAGTCAAGGCTGCTAGAACCATGGATTCGACCCAGTCAACTCGGAGTGAAAGTAGGGTCGATACGAAGAAAACACGCCACGTCAACAATGCCACGTGCAAAATCATCGAGTCGACCCTATCGATTCGAAGGGATCGATTCGAACCAAGCTAATCAACCAGAAATGCAATCTTGAATCGATCATAACTTGAGATCTATAAGTCCAAATGCTATGAAATTTTCACAGAAGCTTGAGCACATGTTGAAGAATGTCCAGACCAAATTTCAGCTCGATTGGACAAATTCTTGATCGATTCGAATGGACTTCGAATTGATCCCAAAGTGGGCCCGGATCTCCAGAAAGCGGGCATGTGGGCCCCCTCACATGCCAGAACTGGTCTCCCTTCAGTTTAGGCGAAATATCAGCCTCCTACACCTATAAATAGAGCCCCTGGTCATTCAGAAAAGGGGTCGGAGAATTCTAAGAGCTAAAGAGCTCCCAGACTCTGCCAGATTTACTCAGAACTACCACAGTTGTCTCAGATTCAGACTTAGCTCACAAAACCAGTTGTACTGCGTTATAAGAAATTGTAATCTTCGAGTGTCGAGCAATAAAATCATCAAACTTGATAGTGGACGTAGGCTATAAAGCCGAACCACTCTAAATCGCTTGTCTTTGCACTTTACATTTCTGTTATTTGGAGTTTTTGTTAGATAATCCACAGCGTTAATTTTCATTCCTCGCGTTTATCTCTTCAAAGACTTCCAAAGAGTGTTGTGCCCATTTTTGGTACAAACACTTTGGTGCTTTCACTGAGAAAAACCAGCTTTTTCTCCTGCTCCTTGGATCTACCATCGATACCGGATTGCATAAATCCAAGAGAAAGATCCAGATCTCTAAACTAGAATCCTTCCACTCTATTCAGATTTGCAAAAAATCTAAGAAAGGAATTCACTACTCAAGATGGTTAGTACAAGAACCACTTCTACAGCTGCTGACCAAGAAGGTCAAGATCGACAGAATCCTGCGCAGTTGCCTCCACCCAAACAAGACAACACTGCTCACTCAGATCCGTCTGGGCCAGTAACCAGACAAGAGTTCCAGGCATTACTCTAGGAACTGACCCAAAGCCAGCAACAGTTGGCTGAACAGCTGCGTGCCAACATTGAATTGACCAACCAACTAAACCGCCAAAGCCGTAGAAGGTCCAGGAGGGATGATGTTTCCCGCGCATCTACTGGAAGTTCCGCTTCGTCTGATTATCACCACAGGTCTACCCGTCCCCGGTTAGAAGGGAGTCATGCCAGACTACCGGATATCAATCCGCTTTGACCGTTGGACAATTAAGGACGGGGCCGTCGACCAGCTTCCAAACAGGACCGTCGACACGAGGAGGCACTGCTCCATAATATACCACAGACAACCGCGCTGCAACCGCCGCGGTAGAAATGAGGACTGATACCCGGAATATGTCGGAGTCGAACAATCAACAGCGCGGACATACTCCTGAACCATATGTCCCAGAAGATGCCGAGCCAAGGAGGCGAAATACGGACCATCGACAGCGCCCGGTCCAAACTCGCGCTGTGGAACCCGACCACACCTTAGCTCAGCATGCCCAGAATGTGCCAGTGTCAGACATCTCAACCATAATACGTCAGATGATACGCGAGAGTCAAGGGCTCACTAATGATGATTGGGGAATCTCCCGTAGTCATACCCCTTTTACATACGAGATATTATGCGCTGAACCCCCTCGGCGATTCAGGATGCCAACTCTCCCAATGAACGAAGGGAATAGTGACCCGAATCAACATATTTTGAAATATGAATGGTCGATGAGTGCTGCGAGAGCTGACGATGCAGTGAAGTGTCGAAGTTTCCCCATCTCTCTAGGGGGAATCGCAACAATGTGGTTTACGAGGTTGCCACCAAGGTCTATCTCTTCGTTCGACCAGCTGGCTAATAGGTTTGTAGAGTAGTTTCGTATGCATGTTGCTAGACCGAAAGACGTTAACACCCTGTCTAGTGTTACCCAAGCACGTGGAGAAACGCTCAGGCGTTATTTGGAAAGGTTCCACGCATCATGTGTTGAGATTAGTAATCCCAATGATAATTCAATCTTGATGGCATTAACAAAAGGAATCGATCCTGATTCTGAGTTTGGAAACTGGTTAGCTGGGAAACCACCTACGTCGTTGGACCGCTTTTACTCCAAAGCCGCTCAATTCCTACGGCAAGAGGACGCAAAACAGTCTAGGAGACAGGACGGTGCGATACCTAGAACTGGAGGAATAGAAAGTAATGTGGCAGTTAAGCAGTCCAGAGAGTTCCGGAAAAGGTCAGTTGAACATACAGAACAAACAAACTCAGCCAAGGGGCAACAATGTTCAAGACAGGAGAAGAGATCAGCATCGAGGCCCACAGCGTAGGACCCCAATATTTGATGATTATACGCCACTGAATACATCGCTGGAAAATGTGTATCTGCAAACTTGCAACACTGTGCGATATGATAAACCTGCTCCGAAGCAATCGTCGGAGAGACAAATTCAAACATGAAAGTTTTGCAGATTTCACGAGAGTTATGGCCACAATACCAATGAGTGTCGACATTTGCAGGACCTCATCGAGAAATTGATCAGGGAAAGAAAGTTAGACCAGTTTGTACGGGCGCCGCAGTCTGGTAAAGCGGGCCCTTCAAATCAGAGTCGTGCACAAAATCAAGAAGGACAGAAGGAACCCGCTCGCACGGGCGGAAGGCTAGTTATAAACACGATAAGTGGTGGTCCCCACCCAGCAGACAGAAGCTGGGGAGGAATGGAGTCGTATGCTAGTTCGATCAGGCATGCAGACTTCGAATGTTGCAGTAATTGTGAGGATGGAACTTCGGCTAAACAACGAAAGATAATGTCTGATGATATCGTATTCAGGAGCCGAGACACTGATAAAGTCGAAGCCCCTACGATCAACCCACTAGTCATATCTGCCCAGGTGGGTCCTGCCTAGATGAAGAGGATCCTGGTTGACAGTGGGAGCTCTGTGAATATCCTGCTTAAACGGGCTTACGATTTAATGAAGATAGAAGCAAAGGATTTAAAACCCTGCCAATCCCGAATCCACGGTTTCAAAGGAAGCGCTATGATACCCATTGGAGTAACAGAACTACCGATGGAATTGGGAGTGGGAGAACGCCGAAGAGTCTGAATGTTGCAGTTTGTCGTTTTAGATATTGATTCACCATATAATGCGTTTTTGGGCCGTCCGGCCCTTGCTGAGTTCAGGGCAGCCATTGCCCCATGGTGTCTAACTCTGAAGTTCCCTACTGATCATGGAATCGGAGTCGTTCAAGGAGACCAGGCAGCAGGAAGAGCCTGTTATGTTGCTGAACTGCGCGGGGCGCAGAGAAAAGAGAAAGGAAAAGGCGTAGAGGAATCTCTCTGCGTCCGTTTTGCTGATGATTGACAATTAGTGCTTGGGCCCCAGCCCGGGCACCACGTCCGATTCCTTAAAAGATCTTGATCCCAGAGACAACGAAGATAAAAATGAATCTAAAGAGAATCAAGCTTCCCCAGCCGAACTGATTATGGACGTCCCAGTCAGTGAAGAGGACAATTCAAAAGTACTAAAAGTTGGATCTCAACTGGGAAAACAGACACAACAGGAATTGGTTGAGTTTCTCCGAGTGAATCTCGACGTTTTCGCCTGGACACACTCTGACATGTGCGGAATCTCACCAGACATCGTGAGTCACTCCCTGAATATTGATCCGCGACATGTTCCAGTCAAGCAGAAAAGGCGTGGTATGGACCCGGAGAGATCTGCTGCTGTTAGCACCAAAATTGGTCACTAACCTCGTTCAGAAAGATTGTGTAGAGATATAAGTGATGAAAGTAAATTAAACAGAGAAGACAATGCTAATTTAAATGCAGAAAGTAAGAACACCAAATTTATAGTGGTTCAGCGTAATTGCCTACGTCCACTTTGTTCAACTTTATTGATTTTCTTTATGGTTGATTACAAATACAATTCGTGAATCAAATGCTTGAGTGAAGTTGTTGAGTAGAGAAGATGAGTCTTGAAAATGGCAGAGTCTCCCCGGTGTTTTCTCTCCAAAAAAGGCTCCCTTTCACTGTGACCCTGCCCCTCTATTTATAGGCAAATATGGGCTGGACTTCCCAAATGGGCTGGATGGCCGAACACTCCAGCCCCAGTACAGTGGTTGATGTATGCCGAACCATGTATGCCGAACACCCTAATGCCGAACGAACCTTTCTATGCCGAACGGTATGCTTGAAGTGTGGGAAGTGCAGGATGGTTGTTAGTCGAAGCCGAACATGCCCTTGTCTGATGCTCTTGACCGAATAATGCTTTCAGACCGAACGATGCATTCTAGCCGAATGCTAGTGTCATGTTGAAAGTTATCTACACCGAACGTTTTCTGGATGCCGAGTACTCCTGTCGCCGAGCACTTGTTGACGCCGAGTGCTGCTTGATGCCGAGCAGCCCTGTACGCCGAGCTCCAACTGGTGCCGAGTACTACGCCGAGTACTCCTAGATGCCGAGCAGTCCTTCATGCCGAGTTCCAGCTGATGCCGAGTACTACGCCGAGTACTCCTGGATGCCGAGCAGTCCTTCAGGCCGAGCTCCAGCTGGTGCCGAGTACTACGCCGAGTACTCCTGGATGCCGAGCAGTCCTTCATGCCGAGTTCCAGCTGATGCCGAGTACTACGCCGAGTGCTCCTGGATGCCGAGCAGTCCTTCAGGCCGAGTAGTGGCCAATGCCGAGCACTCAGTTGCCTGGTCAAATCTCCAGGAAACACTTGCCCCCCAAAGTGTATCGCGTGACCGAACGTGGTACGCTTTGAATCATGTAACCTTTTCGTCTCGTCTCAAACCCTTGGCTAACCTCGAGCGGAGATGCCGCCTTTGTGAATTCCAGCGACTCATGTGTGTGCCGAGCGTGTTCCAAATGCCGAACGGTACATTCGTAACCGAACGATGCTTCCTTGCCGAACGATACTTCAGTGCCGAACCGTTATGTGCCGATGCCGAACGACATGACCTTGACCGGTTCCACCGGATATGGCCTTTTCGACTTCCCTTTCTGTCTATAAAAGTCGAGGCCTTCTTCCTCCTTCTCTTTTCATGCTCACTTCTCCTATCTTGTTTTCGAGAAACTCACTTGTTACCGGCCTACAAAGACTTAACAACTCTTCCTAACACCCTCGGCGCTGATCAAAATCGCGGTCCTCAACCCCAAACTTCTTCAAGTCGTGATCTGTTACATAGGTAACAATCCCTCTACTAAATCCTTAAAGGGGTTTCGACACGAGACACAGGTGATGTGTGGATTTTTAGGGCCATACGATGCGGAGGAAGGTTGGAGTTGGTTAGAATGCCGAACAGGATGGTTCGGTGTGGATGGAGGAAGGAAAGAAAAAAGAAAAGGGAATGAAGTCACTGTGGAGGACGGTGTGTTTAAGCCAAATAGGATGTCGGGTATGTTCCCGGCCGAACGAGATTTTGGCCGGGCGATGCTTTTCCGAACAGTCACACATGCCGAACAACATAAATGCCTAATTATAAATGCCGAATCACCACATATGTCGACCAATACAACTGCCGAACACCATATATGCCGAACGATATAACCGCCTAGGCTGAACAATATATGTGTCGAACAATATAACTGCCGAACACTACATATGCCGAACAGCAAAAATGCCGACCAATATAACTGCCTAGGCCGAACAATATACGTGCCAACCCATACTTAGGATGAACAATACAATTGCCGAACAACATTTAAATGCCGAACAGTATAAATGTCAAACTACACCTAGGCCGCTTACTTTATAAATCATATGTTTTCTGAATCTGGAACAGTAATCACCACCAGGCGGGCTCTTTGAGACGGTCAACGATGACGGTCTTCAAAGGCAACGATTCGAAGCTCATTTTTATATCTTCGAAATCTTTAGATTCTTATCGCTTGTACACAATTGCTTGCACTAGTTCACACACCATGTGGGGGGAAAACTCGTGTTGCTAATTCTAACGTTCAATGTTTTTTAAGTATAGTTCTCTCAAGCACTTAGCCAGGTTCGTTATTTATTTGGGATGTCGAGAAAATCTAGCTCCGCCACTATATCCGACAGGCCTGGGCCATCATCAAGGCAAGGAGCCGTTGATACTTCTAATCCGTCGACTTCTCCTACTCATAACTTGGCGCCTGATGCTCTGGAGGCGACAATCTTACTAGACAACCCGATCGATTCACAAGCCTCGAAGATTAACGAAGCTGCTCTGCGACGGATATGTTCCATTCATGGGATTCCTTTTGCCGACGTGTTAGTTCCTTCAAGACACGATCGCCCTCATCTGCCCCCAGTCGGGTACACTACCTGCAACAAGTTCATGTGTTGGATGGGCAGCATGCCTCCATTCAACTTATTTCTCCGGGATGTACTGCAGTACATAGACATAGCTCCGTCACAGCTGCACCCGAACGGCCATGCATTTCTATATGGGACGTACCTACTTTTCATGGCTGTCTTCTCCAGACCTCCAACCGCCGGTGATATCAGATATATTTACATGTTCAAGAGACGGAAAGACAGTCCTTCTTTTATGTTCCTCGAGCCATACCACAAATGCCAGATCTTGACAGGGGCATGTAGCAAATTCGCCCTGTACAAACAGGAATGGTTCTATGTGCGCTGCCCTTCTGGTTTCTCTAGGATATGGGTTGAAGGCAGTAAGTCTCTCTGCCGAGTCACTATTCGTATTTGATCGGAGTCATGCTTTTCCTAACTCTTCATTTCATCTTTTCAGGTATCAACCCGCGCCCGGAAGGCCGAGGATATTCTGAGGCTGTCGATGCCATTAGAGCTCTTCCTGCCGAGGATCGAGACATCCGAGTTATCATTTCAAATGAATCACTGTCGGGGTTCGGCTTGCTGGCTCCTGGTCGTCGGATCAGCCTTCCAAAAGGTGTTACCATTCCCAAACCTCCGTCCGGTAAAGGGAAAAAACTTGCCGGATCGTCATCGCGCCGCGCTCCCGACATGCACGAAGAAGGCGAGCGCAAAGAGGATGATGCCCCTGAAACTCAGGGTGAGAATGCGGGTCCCGCTCAGAATCCGACAGTCGAAGTTCACGACATTGAGACGTCGTCCTCCCCTTCGAAGGGAAAGAAGAAGTTAAAACATAAAGTTCAGAAGGAGAAAGTTGGTGGCACTTCAAAAGTCACACTTATTCCGCCTGAGAAAGAGGCTTCCTCACAGCATCTGGAAAGTTCTCTGAGGGGTCTGTCCAACCTGTCCATCCCCGATGATTTACTTAATTACGGGTTCGATGATCCTGAAGCTCTCAAATTCTCTTCGCCCGCTAGAGGCAATGTAGGAGTTCAACTCCCGGCTCAAGGAGACAACACTCCGATTAGCAAAGATAAACGAACGGGTCCGTCGGGGGGAACACTAGGACACACACGCACATGCGCATTCCATAATATACTTCAAGTCTTTTTAACTCGTGAATTCTCCTTAACTCGTTGTTATCTCCATTCTTTGCAGGTGATATGGGCCGCTCTCACGGACTTGATCGCCTTCAGGGGTCTTCTATATTCCATCACTCTGGACGGGATTCCGGTTCAGGCAGACGTAGGGACCGAGGCGAGTATGAAGATAGGGATAATCGTCCCCGAGAGTCGTCTCACCGCAAGAAAGCACATTCTCAATCTTCCCAGTCCCGTGATCTTCCTCCTCCAACTGAGCCGGATAGAGAGAAATCCTTACAGAAGGGTTATCAGTCTGATGCTCCTCAAGAACAACATTCCAGTTCATCGAGTACAAGGCAAGTTCGAGAGCAACGTAAAAGAACGGAGTTTTCAAAGCCTCCTCCTACTCCTAGGGTGGACCCAACTGTTGTGGAAAAGATGGTCGATCTTAAGTCCAAGTTTCCAAAAATTTGCTTCGATGGTCTGAAGTTCCTCCCGGCCATTCATCATATTCCCGGGCATGTGAAGCAGAGTTCCATTGCCTGTAATAACGACGTCAATGTTCAACATGACGCGTTTGTGCACTTGGTGGAGAAGGTCTCGGAAGTATCTGTTGAGCGTCAACACGAGATTGACCGTCTGAATCTGGAGGCTGACAGCGATAAGAAAATCATCAAACTCCAAGACGAAGAGCTTGCCTCGTATAAGTCAAAGCTAGAAGCTGCTGAACAAAGCGCAAAAAATACTGCCGAGGCAGTTACTCGTTTAGAGGCGGCTCACAAAAAAGAGCTTGACGAAGCAGTCCAGCGCAGCGGTGCCCTCGCCCTAGAAAAAGACTCTGTCCAAAAGGAAAGGGACGCACTCGCTACTCAAGTCAAAGAGCTGAAGGAATTACTTTCCAAGGAGAAGGAAGACAAAGTAGCTGCTTAAGAAGAATCACAGCGATACTGTGATGAGATTGTTGCTACCCGACTCCTGAAGACAAAGCTCGATGACGAACTCACCGGGGTCGAGAAAATGAAGGACGAGGCCCGTGAGGAGGGCAAAAGAATGGCTGTGGAAGAGCTTGATTCTCGCCTCGAGGCGGCCGCAGAAGCCGGCAGGGAAGAGGTCAAAAGTATGTTTGACCCGTTGATCGCCGAGTATGGAGCCCGCGTCCTTATGCACCGCGACTTAACATTTCTGGGTGACAGCTACCTCGAATCCCTGGCTGAGGCGTGGGAAACTCTGATAAGGATCAGGAAGGTCGAGTCGGGCTCCAACGAGGTCGATGAGGATGTCTTGGTGAAGGAGTTCCTAAGGGGGAATGAGCCATCGGACTTATCCGCAGCATTGGCACTTTATAGCAAAGGCTCTTCCCCTCCGAAAGAGAAGAATGACGAAGCTGGCCCGTCTGGGGCCGATACTACTACTCCTCACATTGCCACTCCTTACGCTGCTCAATATGCCGGTCGGCCAACACTTGATCCATTCGAGCAGCATGCTAGTTATGATCCCGAAGATCCCGGGCTTGGTGTTCATGTGTTGTCACCTATCCTGGAGGGTGAAACCCCTCGTGCCACCGATAGCCAACCGGACCCTGGTAGGAAATTCTTCTTTCTCTAGAAGTTGAAGAGATCCCGTCATTTTTCAGCAGTGGCTATTCGTTCTAATGCTCATTCCTTATGTTTTTGTGCAGGTTGCCCTGACGCCGAGCCAACTTCGAGGAGCGATGACGCCAAGGAGGAAGCAGAGAAAACAAGCGACGTTGCTCACGCAGGAGTAACTCCCGGTCCAGACGCTCAAGTGATCGGGGCGCTAGATGATGACAAACTTGATACTTCGTCTCCTGCCGAAGGAAGCGATGAAATTGAAATCACTGGCGCCTCTGAGCATACTTCAGAGATGAGCATGAAGGACCGTCTCGCCGACGAGGAGAAGAAAAAGGTCAAAGTCAAAGTTGAGTCTGAAATACTGGAACTCACTGACCCGCGGAACAGACCTTTGAAAATCATTCTCCCGGGCAGGTCCAAACCACTAGATGTTCCGTCCCTACTCCCGACTCCATTTCTCTAGCAAGCAAAAAGTCCAAGAAAAAGCGTGAGGGAGAGGAGTCGTCGGAAACAACGAAGGAAGACAAGAAGAAGAAGTCGAAGAAATAATCGATACACTCGTTCAACGAGTTTTTTGCTTAAGTTTTATAATTGATTTTATCTTCCACAACATGTAGTTTGTATAGAGAGGTCTGAATTTTGTAGGAGTGATCATGTATCCCCATTTTGGACTTATTGAATAAAGTTTTTAGCTTCTTTTTCGCTTGGGTGATTCTCTTGTCTTTCCTTAGTTTGGTGACTAATTGTAGCCATAACTCAAGTTCTTATGAGTTGCATTATCTCCCAGTCCATTCTTGTGCTGTTCAAACATTTTTGGACATGGCGTACCTCTCGTCCCACATCTTTTGAGTACTTGGACTTCTTGCTGACTCTGTGCTCCGGGGACTTGGAGGCTTGAAACAGTTTATACTCTAGTCCGCGCTCCGGGGAATTAGAGTACTCCACTCCGCACTCCGAGGATTCGGAGATTTGAAATCGTTTATACTCTAGTTCGCGCTCCGGGGACTTAGAGTACTCCGATCCGCGCTTTGGGGATTCGGAGATTTGAAATCGTTTATACTCTAGTCCGCGCTCTGGGGACTTAGAGTACTCCGATCCGCACTCTGGGGACTCGGAGATTTGACCTCGTTTATACTCTAGTCCGCGCTCTGGGGACTTAGAGTACTCCGATCCGCGCTCTGGGGATTCGGAGATTTTACCTCGTTTATACTCTAGTCCGCGCTCTGGGGACTTAGAGTACTCTGATCCGCGCTCTGGGGATTCAGAGATTTGGAATCGTTTATACTCTAGTCCGCGCTCTGGGGACTTAGAGTACTCCGATCCGCGCTCTGGGGATTCGGAGATTTGAAATCGTATATACTCTAGTCCGCGTTCTGGGGACTTAGAGTACTCCGATCCGCGCTCTGGGGATTCGGAGATTTGACCTCGTTTATACTCTAGTCCGCGCTCTGGGGACTTAGAGTACTCCGATCCGCGCTCTGGGGATTCGGAGATTTGGAATCGTTTATACTCTAGTCCGCGCTCTGGGGACTTAGAGTACTCCGATCCGCGCTCTGGGGATTCGAAGATTTGAAATCGTTTATACTCTAGTCCGCGTTCTGGGGACTTAGAGTACTCCGATCCGTGCTCTGGGGATTCAGAGATTTGACCTCGTTTATACTCTAGTCCGCGCTCTGGGGACTTAGAGTACTCCGATCCGCGCTCTGGGGATTCGGAGATTTGACCTCGTTTATACTCTAGTCCACGCTCTGGGGACTTAGAGTACTCCGATCCGCGCTCTGGGGATTCGGAGATTTGGAATCGTTTATACTCTAGTCCGCGCTCAGGGGACTTAGAGTACTCCGATCCGCGCTCTGGGGATTCGGAGATTTGAAATCGTTTATACTCTAGTCCGCGCTCTGGGGACTTAGAGTACTCCGATCCGCGCTCTGGGGACTCAGAGATTTGACCTCATTTATACTCTAGTCCGCGCTCTGGGGACTTAGAGTACTCCGATCCGCGCTTTGGGGATTCGGAGATTTGACCTCGTTTATACTCTAGTCCGCGCTCTGGGGACTTAGAGTACTCCGATCCGCGCTCTGGGGATTCGGAGATTTGACCTCGTTTATACTCTAGTCCGCGCTCTGGGGACTTAGAGTACTCCGATCCGCGCTCTGGGGATTCGGAGATTTGAAATCGTTTATACTCTAGTCCGCGCTCTGGGGACTTAGAGTACTCCGATCCGCGCTTTGGGGATTCGGAGATTTGGAATCGTTTATACTCTAGTCCACGCTCTGGGGACTTAGAGTACTCCGATCCGCGCTCTGGGGCTTCGGAGATTTGGAATCGTTCGTACGAGTCTGTATGTCGTGCAGGATAATGTAATTTATCATCCAATTAAGAGATATAGAAACTTCATAGTAAATATGGCTTCAAGCCTTTATTAATGAAAATCAACTAAATTGCTTGATTACAACTTTAAAAGGAAACTAAGTCATTATTGAATGGAAACATGCAGGAAATAACAGTGCCTACAACAAGAAAGGAAAACATGCTAAATGTAATAGTGCCGCAAATGTTCACTGTTCCATGCTCGGGGGAGTGTCGCGCCATCAACGGTCGCTAGCTTGAATGTTCCTTCTCCAAGCTTCCGTTCAATGGCGTATGGACCTTCCGAGCTGGGATTCATGCGTGATGGTACCGGGAAGACTCGTTTCAGAATGAGATCACCCAATCAAAGATTCTTGGGCGGACTCTGCCATCGTAGTAACGCTTGACTCGATGTCTGTGCGCCGCCGCCCTTAATTCAGCTTCTTCACGCTTTTCGTCGATGCAGTCCAGTGATTCCAGCAAGAGGTTTTGGTTCATCTTGGGATCATAGTATGTCACTCGGTGCGATGGAACTTCAAGTTCCACGGGTATAACGGCTTCAGAGCCGTATGCCAAGGCGAACGGAGTGTGGCCGGTCGCGGACTTGTGGGTAGTTCTATACGCCCATAATGCTGTCAGGAGTTCATCTACCCACTTGCCTCCAACCTTCTCCAGACGCTTCTTCAATATGGACTTGATTATTTTGTTAACGGCCTCGACTTGTCCGTTAGCTTTTGGGTGTGCAACGGCGGCGAACTTTTTCTCGATGCCGTACTTTAAACAGAACTCTTTGAACTCTCTACTTTCAAATTGCACTCCGTTGTCTGTAATGATGGTGCGTGGAAGGCCGAAACGGCATATAATGTTTCGTACAACGAAGTTAATGACCTTCTTAGAGGTGATAGTGGCCAAAGGTTCTGCCTCAGCCCATTTCGTGAAATAGTCGACTGCAACTATTGCGTATTTCGCACCACCTTTGGATAGAGGCAAAGAGCCGATTATCTCGATTCCCCAGATCGAAAATGGCCAGGGACTGATCATTTGTGTGAGTTCCGTTGATGGAGCCCTCGGGATTTTCGCATATCTTTGACACTTGTCGCATTTTCTTGCGTAGTCCGCGGCATCCCGGTTTACGGTGGGCCAGTAATATCCATAGCGGAGGATCTTCTTTGCTAGCGTTTTCCCCCCAGTATGGTCGCCACATTCCCCTTCGTGAACCTCTCTCAAGACTCGCTTTGTTTCATCATGAGCGATGCATCGTAATAACGGGACTGAGAATCCTTTTCGATACATTGATCCATCCTGCATTATGTATCGCGCGGCCTTTCGAAGGACCTGCCGTCTTTCGCTTCTTTTTCATGGTAAAGCCCCGGTCGTCAGGTAAAGTTTGAATGGGGTTATCCACGATTCCTTCTCGATTTCTGTTCCAAACACGCGATCGACTTTCATTTTGTCTATGCTCGGGGCATGCAAGACTTCGACGGGATACAATCCCATTTGTTGCGCATCGTCGGTACTCGCGAACTTAGCCAATAAGTCGGATTCTTTGTTCTGTTTGTGCGGGATATGTGAGATGTCATAACGCTCAAGATTTGATAGTAGTTCTTGGACCTGAATGAGGTACGGAGCAAGCTTTCGTCCCTTTGCTTGGTAGTCTCCCCGTACTTGGTAAACCACCAACTACGAGTCACAAAAGATTTCGACTGATTCGATCCCGAGTTCCCTGATGAGCTTCAAGCCAGCGATCAGTGCTTCATATTCGGCTTCATTATTTGTAGCCGGGAAATCGAGCTTCAGGGCATAACAGATCGATCGGATTTCCGGAGTTACAAGAACTACGCCCGTGCCTGAGCAACGGTCGTTTGATGCACCGTGAGTGTATAATTTCCATCGAACGGGGGGAATGATGTCGTGATCGTCCGGTTTGATGGGTATGGTAAATTCAGCGATGAAGTCTGCTAACACTTGCCCTCGGATGGCTCTCCGTGGTAAGTACGCGATATCGAATTGGCTCAACTCGATGTTCCATCTTAGCAATCTTCCAGAAGTTTCCGGCCGTTGGAGTACCTGCCTCAGGGGTTGATCGGAATAAACACCGATTGAATGTGCTTGAAAGTACGGGCGAAGCTTTCGTGATGCAATCACCAAGCAATAAGCCAATTTCTCTATTTTAGGGTAATTCCTCTCGGCCCCTGTTAAACGTTTGCTAACATAATACACCGGCTTTTGGACTCGATCCTCCTCTCGTACCAAAGCCGCACTTATCGCATGTGGGGATACAGCCAAGTATACGTACAACATCTCATGGTCAACTGGTTTTGATAGCATTGGTGGGCTCTCCAGATGCCTCACCAGATTCCGGAATGCTTCCTCACAGCTAGACGTCCATTCAAAATTTCTCTTTCCTTTCTTTATTATGTCAAAGAACGGGATGCACTTGTCAGTTGCCTTGGATATAAATCGACTCAGCGCAGCTACTTTTCCGTTCAAGCTCTGTACCTGCTTTATAGTCCTGGGCGCTTTTACATCTCGAATAGCTTGGATCTTTTCTGGGTTGGCCTCGATTCCCCTAGCATTGACGATGAATCCCAAAAACTTCCCTGATGCAACGCCGAAAGAACACTTCAACGGGTTGATCTTCATGCCATAAAACCTGAGTATGTCGAACATTTCAGCCAAGTCTTGAATGTGGTCGTTTGACCGTCGTGACTTCACGAGCATGTCATCCACATAGACTTCCATGGTTTTACCCAGCAGGTCCTTGAACATTCGATTCACCAGACGTTGGTAAGTTGCTCCAGCATTCTTCAATCCAAAGGGCATCACTACATAGCAATACAATCCGACATTTGTAACGAAGCTGGTGTGTTCTTGGTCCGGAATATGCATTGGGATTTGGTTGTATCTTGAGTACGCATCCATGAATGACAGTAACTCGTGTCCTGCGGTGGAATCGACCAACTGATCGATGCTAGGCAACGGGAAACTGTCCTTAGGGCATGCTTTGTTCAAGTCGGAATAATCTACGCAAGTCCTCCATTTCCCATTCGCCTTCTTTACTAGCACGGGGTTGGATACCCATTCAGGGTAGAGGGCGTCGCGGACGAACCCATTCGCTTTGAGTTTGTCCACCTCCTCTCCAAGAGCGGCGGATCTCTCCGGATCCATTCCTCTCCTTTTTTGCTTGACTGGGACGTATTTCGGGTCTATGTTCAACATATGACTCGTGATGGTGGGAGAAATCCCACACATATCAGAATGCGTCCAGGCAAAAACATCAAGGTTCGCTTGGAGGAAGTCGCTAAGGTCTTCAGTCATTGCGGGGCCTAGCTGTGATCCGATCTTCAGTATTCGCGAAGGGTCGTCACGGCTAACTGAAATGTCAATTGTTAATTCAGCCGGTGCCGCCTTCTCTTCCCTGGGTTTCTCATCGTCGTCTCTCGGATCTATATCTCCGTAGATCCGAGAACTATGCCCGAGCCAGGGCTCGGGCACTACTTGTCAATTATCCGCATTGAGGATGCGGACGGGATTGTCCGCAACCTTTCCCTTCTCCCTTCGGTGGGCCTCTCGGAGCTCGGCCACATAACAGGAACGACCAGCTGCTTGGTCGCCGTGAACAATGCCTACTCCTTTGTCAGTCGGGAACTTCAAAGTTAAACACCACGGGGCTAACGCTGCCCTAAACTCTGCCAGGGCCGACCGACCCAAGAAAACGTTATACGGAGAGTCCACATCCAAAACTACAAAGGGTAGAATTCGCACTCTCCGACGCTCGCCTTGTCCCAGTTCAACTGGTAACTCGACATATCCCACTACATCAGTTGCAGCGCCGTTAAAGCCGTGAATACGAGCTTTGGATGGTTTCAAGTCTTTTGTTTCTAGCTTCATTTGATCGTAGGCCTTCTTGAAGATGATGTTGACTGAACTTCCAGAATCAATCAGAATTCTTTTTACATATGCTGGTCCGATCGTTGCAGATATGACCATGGGGTCGATGGTCGGAGCCTCTACCTGATCAGCGTCTCTGCTTCTGAACATGATATCGTCTGTCATTACGCGCTGCTGCTTTAGCAGGGGCTCCGTCCTCCACGTTCGAACAACACTCAAAATCTGCATGCTTCAAGGAACTTGCATATCGCTCCATCTCCTGCCAATTCTTATCCGCGGGGTGAGGCCAGCCGATAATTGTATTTATGACCAGTCTACCAACGGTCCGGGCAGGCTCCTCGGGATGACGTGGAGCCGGTGCACGACCTGGGTTGGACGTTCCCTGTCCTCCTTCTTGTGGATCCTTCACAAATTCTTGCAATTTCTTCTGCCTGATCAACTTCTCGATAGCGTCGTGCAAGTGTCTACATTCTTCCGTATTGTGTCCATAAGTCTCATGGAAGCGACAATATTTCCCGGTCCGCTTCTGTTCTTCGGTTGATTCTTTTGGACGTGGTTTTCTATACTGAAAAGTATTGCATGTGGATAGGTAAATGTTTTCAAGTGGAGCGTTTAGCGGAGTGTACTCGCTGTAGCTTGGAATTCTCGACTTCCACTTTCCTGCTTCTTTTCTTTTCCCTTGACTCCTTCCTCCGGACTCCTTGGGTTGCCCAGGCTTGTTCTGGACATTGACTTGGACCTTTCCCGAGCTGTCTCCAGATTGCTTCACAGCGATGTTGCTTTTTATTGACTCTTGGACAGGCCCTGGCGCCTTATCTCGTCGAACCCACCTAGCTTCCTCTCTTCTTATGAACTGGTGTGCCATAGAGTAGAAACGCTCTAGCGTAGCTGGAGGTTTTCCTGCCAGCCAGTCTCCAAACTCAGAGTCTGGATCCACACCTCTCATTACAGCCATCAGAATTGCATGGTCATTGGGATTACTGACTTCAGTTGCTGCTACGTGGAACCTTTGCAAATATTCCTTCAACGATTCCCCAGGATTTTGGATTACACTTGACAGAGACATCACGTCCTTTGGGCGTGTAGTGTGTATCCTGAACTGCTCAATAAACTTCTTTGCCAACTCCTCGAAATTTGATACGGATCGCGGAGGAAGTCGGGTGAACCACATAGTAGCGATCCCAGATAGAGTAATCGGAAAGCACCTACACTTGGTGGCATCATTCGCTCTGGCTGAATCCATCATCCATTCGTACCTCATGACATGTTGTCTAGGGTTAGTCTTTCCTTCATATGCGGGAATAGTAGGCATACTAAACTTCCTGGGGTACGCCGCCTGCAACACAACATCCGTGAACAGAGTATGACTTCTTGACTCTCCCCAATCATCATTCGATAACCCCTGATTTTCCTTCATCAACTGCCTGATCATGGCTGTCAGATCTGGTGTCTGTATGGAAGGCGGAAGGTTGGAGTCTGTTCTACGCGCATGTCCATGCTGATGCCTCCTCTCCTGGCGATCTGCCAATCGTGCGTCTTGAGGTTCGACATCGTTAGCATTTTGATGATCTGGGCCTCTATCTTCCATCTGTATCCCGGTCCTGAAGCTTCCAGCTCTTGCTTGGTCGCGGTCTCCAGCTGTTCGAACAGCAGCATCTGCTCGCGCAGCATCAGTCTTACGGCGTCTGCGCTTGGGAGGTTCATCAGAGGAAGTAGAGCTGTCAGATGAGGAGTAAGCAGCGAGATTGCCCCCAGCATTCTGTTGCTGCTGTTGAGTAAGTTATGCCATCAGGTTGGCATTGGCTTGCATCTGCTCTCCTAGTTGTCTCCTACTTTCCTTGAGCTCTCTCATCAAGTCGTTGAACTCTATTCTGGTGACAACTGGAGTTTGGTCCTGAGTGGCAACTCCTGTATTTGGAATTGCTGGTTGATTGCTAGGCCCTGCTTGTTGCACGCTAGCAGTCTCGTGGGCATCCGCATTGTGAGAAGCTGACCTGGTGCGTGGTCTTGCCATTGTAGAGTTATTGGTATGAACTCTGAGTAGAATCAACAGATGTCCTATCAGTGAGTCGGATCTTCTTTGGGGGATTTGTTCAATCCAGTAGCTTCAAAGCAGATCCTTGAGGTCTGAGAATTCAATTCTCAGTGAAAGCACCAAAGTGTTAGCACCAAAATTGGTCACTAACCTCGTTTAGAAATATTGTGTAGAGATATAAGTGATGAAAGTAAATTAAACAGAGAAGACAATGCTAATTTAAATGCAGAAAGTAAGAACACCAAATTTATAGTGGTTCAGCGTAATTGCCTACGTCCACTTTGTTCAACTTTATTGATTTCCTTTATGGTTGATTACAAACACAATTCGTGAATCAAATGCTTGAGTGAAGTTGTTGAGTAGAGAAGATGAGTCTTGAAAATGGCAGAGTCTCCCCGGTGTTTTCTCTCCAAAAAAGGCTCCCTTTCACTGTGACCCTGCCCCTCTATTTATAGGAAAATATGGGCTGGACTTCCCAAATGGGCTGGATGGTCGAACACTCCAGCCCCAGTACAGTGGTTGCTGTATGCCGAACCATGTATGCCGAACACCCTAATGCCGAACGAACCTTTCTATGCCGAGCGGTATGCTTGAAGTGTGGGAAGTGCAGGATGGTTGTTAGTCGAAGCCGAACGTGCCCTTGTCTGATGCTCTTGACCGAATAATGCTTTCAGACCGAACGATGCATTCTGGCCGAATGCTAGTGTCATATTGAAAGTTATCTACACCGAACATTTTCTGGATGCCGAGTACTCCTGTCGCCGAGCACTAGTTGACGCCGAGTGCTGCTTGATGCCGAGCAGCCCTGTACGCCGAGCTCCAGCTGGTGCCGAGTACTACGCCGAGTACTCCTGGATGCCGAGCAGTCCTTTATGCCGAGTTCTAGCTGATGCCGACTACTACGCCGAGTACTCCTGGATGCCGAGCAGTCCTTCAGGCCGAGCTCCAGCTGGTGCCGAGTACTACGCCGAGTACTCCTGGATGCCGAGCAGTCCTTCATGCCGAGTTCCAGCTGATGCCGAGTACTACGCCGAGTACTCCTGGATGTCGAGCAGTCCTTCAGGCCGAGTAGTGGCCAATGCCGAGCACTCAGTTGCCTGGTCAAATCTCTAGGAAACAGCTGCCCTTAAAGAAGAAATTGATAAGCTGCAATCGAATGGATTCATCCGAGATGCTTTGTATCTAGAATGGGTGTCAAACCCCGTACTGGTTCGAAAACCAAATGGAAAGTGGAGAACTTGCATCGACTATTCTGACTTAAACAAGGCTTGTCCCAAAGACAGTTTCCCACTTCCTCGAATTGACCAGCTCGTGGATTCGACAGCCGGACATGAATTACTATCTTTTATGGATGCTTATTCTGACTACAACCAAATACCCATGCATTTGCCAGACCAAGAACATACCAGCTTCGTAACTGATCTGGGACTCTACTGTTACAAAGTCATGCCATTTGGTCTAAAGAACGCCAGAGCAACATACCAACGCTTGGTCAACCGGATGTTCGCCGATCAGATTGGGAAGACCATGGAGGTTTACGTGGATGACATGCTAGTGAAGTCTCGATTCTCCACAGATCACGTCAGAGATTTAAATTCAATGTTCATCATTCTTCGAAAATATAGAATGAAGCTTGTTATCCCGCCTTTTGGCAAGGCCGTGACACCAAAAAGTTGACTAGAAATCAATGACAGTCCATCCTGTAGGGCAGTTACATCACAAGTTCACCGTGGATATCGATGAATTTTTTCCGAGTCCGGATCAGGCTACAATTGATAAGACATGTCAAGCAAGGCTAGAAAAATCAACATTCCAAATTTCGAGTCAATCCGAGTTCGTACGCCCAAGATATCATCGACGCAAGTGAAGGACATAGCCTTGAGTTCATCTCCATATGGTTCGAATCCATCTACTTCGAATCCATCGAGCACACATTAGTCCCAAGACCATCTTGTTCGAATTGATCATACGGCCAAACTTCGTATCCATCACCCAAAGCCACATGTTTGAATCCAACAAGTTTCCCCTGATTGTTTCGAATCCATGAGAAGTACTTCAGCTTCGACTCCATCAAGCATGCCTTCAGTTCGAATCCAGCGAGGTAGAAGACCTTCGAATCCATACGATTAAGGGTGCTTCGACTCCATTGCCTTCGAATCCCCATGTTGAGACAACTTCGAATCGATCCGCAGTAACATATCCTGATCGATTCGAACAAGTACCGGTTCCATCGATTCGAAGGAGGCGAACCTTCGAATCCAACATCTAGAGTCCACCAAGTAAACGCGGCTAAAACGATGGATTCGATCCAGTAAAACTCGGAGAAAAAGACGGGTTGACCCAAGAAACACACGAGCCACGTCACCAAGCACATGCTCAGGCGATCGATTCGACCCTATCGAGTCGAAGGGATCGATTCGAAGCAAGGGTGTCCGTCTGAAGTGCAATTTTGAATCGATCATAACTTGAGATCTACAAGTCCAAATGCTACGAAATTTTCACAGAAGCTTAAACACATGATGAAGAATGTCCACACCAATTTTAAGCTCGATTGGACTCTTTCTTGATCGATTCGAACCAAGGGTCGAATCGATCCCAAAGTGGGCCCGGATCTCTAGATTTTGACCATGTGGGCCCCCTCACGTGCCAGAACTGGTCTCCCTTCAATTTAGGCAAAATATCAGCCTCCTACACCTATAAATAGAGCCCCTGGTCATTCAGAAAAAGGGTCGGACAATTTCAGGAGCTAAAGAGCGCCCAGACTCTGCCAGATTTACTCAGAATCACCACTGCTTCCTTAGATTCAGATTATAATCATACAATCAGTTGTACTACATCAGAAGAAATTGTAATCATCAAGTGAACATCAATAAAATCATCAACTTCAGAGTGGACGTAGGCAAGATCGCCGAACCACTATAGATCCTGTGTCATTTACTGCTTTTATTGAGTTTCCTGAGTGATTTGCATACTTATTCCTCTACATATTTGATATTTGTGATCTGTGATTACGAACTGGTGCTTTCAATGACAATTGGGTGTTTGTGACCAATTTTGGTGCAAACAAAGCTCGACCCATTAAAGTGTCATTTCGGTGTCGCCTCTGGAAAATTCCTCGGGTTTATCGTTAATGCTCGAGGGATAGAAGAAAATCCCAAAAAGATCTGGGCAATAAGGGACTTACAGACTCCAAGAACCATAAAACAAGTCCAGAGTCTCAACGGGAAGGTAGCAGCACTAAGCAGGTTCATTTCGAAGTCAACTTATAAATGCATTCCTTTCTTTGATCTAATCCGGAAGGGAAAGCGAAACTTTGAATGGACAACGGAATGTGAAGGCACATTCTGATCGCTGGTTCAACATCTTTCCACACCACCGATTTTGTCAAAACCAATTGACCACGAGCAATTGTACCTCTACCTGGCAGTATCAGAGCATGCGATCAGTGCTGCTTTGGTTCGGGAGGAAGACAAAGTGCAGAAACCGGTCTACTATGTTAGTAAACGGCTAACAGGGGCTGAAAGAAATTACCCCAGATTAGAGAAGCTAGCTTACTGCTTGGTCATTGCCTCAAGAAAGCTTCGACCTTATTTCCAGGCTCACCCTCTTACTGTGTATACCGATCAGCCGTTACAACAGGTCCTCACGCGGCCTGAGACGTCTGGTAGGTTACTCAAATGGAACATTGAATTAAGCCAATTCGATATCACTTATACTCCGCGGAGAGCCATTCAAGGACAAGTCCTGGCAGATTTCATAGCTGAATTTACCGTTTCAGAGGACTTGCCCGAAACCAGTAAATCCCCCGAATACATCTGGAAGCTACATACTGACGGTGCATCAAACGACCGATGTTCGGGTGCTGGTGTTGTACTTGAGACTCCCAAAGGCCGATCTATATGTTACGCTTTGAAGTTCAATTTTCATGCAACTAATAACGAAGATGAATATGAAGCCCTCTTAACCGGCCTAAAGCTTGCCAGAGATTTGAGGGTTATCGCTGTGGAAATTTATTGTGATTCACAGTTAGTGGTATGTCAAGTACGGGGAGAATATCAAGCGAGAGATCGAAGACTGGTTGCTTACTTGGCTCAAGTTCAGAAAGTACTGGATCAGTTTGATTATTACGCCATTTATTATATACCTCGAGAACGCAATCAAAAAGCCGATTCATTGGCAAAGATAGCCAGCACGGGTGAAGCACAGTAGTTAGGACCTGTCCCCGTCGAAACTTTACCCTTCCCAAGCATCGATCAAATGGAGACGAGTTTTATATTTGAAACCGCTCCCGAAAGAGAATCGTGGATGACTCCATATCGGAACTACATCGAGAATGGGGCATTACCTGAGCACAGAAATAAGAAGAGACAAATTCTACGAAAAGCTTCACGGTTCGTCATTCAAAACGGAGTCATGTATAGAAGGGGTTATTCTGTTCCTCTCCTCCGGTGTATCGCGCACGATAAAATTAAACGAGTGTTACATGACGTGCACGAAGGAGAGTGTGGCGATCACACCGGTGGACAAGCTCTCGCCAAGAAAATACTCCGGTATGGATACTACTGGCCGACAGTAAACCGAGATGCAACAAACTATGCTAGAAAGTGCGATAGGTGCTAGAAACACGCCCGAATTCCGAGAGCCCCACCTACCGAGATAACTCAAATGGTCAGTCCCTGGCAATTTGCGATATGGGGCATCGATATCATCGGCACTTTACCTCTGGCGAGAGGTGGTGCGAAGTACGCCATCGTCGCCGTCAACTACTTTACAAAGTGGGCTGAAGTCGAAGCCCTCGCAACGATTACGACAAAGAAAGTAATAAATTTCGTAGTCCCGCATACCATCTGTCGATTTGGACTCCCGCATACCATCATCACCGATAATGGAGCCCAATTCGAAAGTGTAGAGTTCAAAAGTTTCTGTCAACGGTTTCATATTCATAAAAAGTTCTCGGCAGTTGCACATCCTCAGGCAAACGGACAGGTTGAAGCTGTCAATAAAGTTATAAAATCCATTCTGAAAAAACGACTAGAAAAGGCCAGGGGCAAATGGGTTGATGAACTCCTTATGGCATTATGGGCTTATCGAACGACTCACAAGACCACAACCGGGCACACCCCATTTTCCTTATCCTATGGCTCAGAATCCGTTATTCCAGTAGAGACAGAAGTGTTTTCCCATCGCGTGACTTATTATGATCCGAAAACAAATGATATATTGCTTGCTGAATCTTTGGATCTACTAGATGAGAAATGGGAAGAGGACGATTTGAGAGCGGCCGCACATAGGAGTCGAGTCGCCCGACTGTACAATACCAAAGTTCGACCTCGAACTTTCGAACTCGGCGATCTCGTTCTCAAGAGGATCTATCCAGTTCCTCCACACATGAAACCAAATTGGGAAGGACCATATGCAATTACACGAAGACTCGGAGATGGCACATTCAAACTATCGACCGTTGACGGTCTTGAGTTGCCAAGAGCCTGGAACAGCGAGAGTCTCCGCCGCTATTACACATAACAGGCTTTATTTATTCCACTATATTTCTTCCATTTAGCAATTTGCTTTTGCATTTCGAAATTAGAATTTGTAATAAGGCAACTGATTTTGCCATATTTTCTTATTTCAGCAATAAAATGCCATCTCTTTGAGCCAGAGCTGTGATTCATTAAATACAATGTACAACATCATGATGCACGAAGAGCTAAATTCCGTCACGCAATGGGATTTATTCAAGAAAGAAGTGGCTGTGATATGACAGGCCACTCGCTAAGTTAAACCCGAGCTCGGGGGCAAGCCATCACATCAAAGCTAAAAATGGGTTGATATACAACGCTCCTTCACTAACTCCGTACTCCCAGAGTGCGAGGCGGAGTATAAACATTCCTTAACTCCGTACTCCCAGAGTGCGAGGCGGAGTACAAACATTCCTTAACTCCGTACTCCCAGAGTGCGAGGCGGAGTATAAACATTCCTTAACTCTTTACTCCCAGAGTGCAAGGCGGAGTATAAACATTCCTTAACTCCGTACTCCCAGAGTGCAAGGCAGAGTATAAACATTCCTCAACTCCGTACTCCCAGAGCGCGAGACGGAGTATAAACATTCCTCAACTCCGTACTCCCAGAGCGCGAGGCGGAGTATAAACATTCACTAACTCCGTACTCCCAAAGTGCGAGGCGGAGTATAAACATTCCTTAACTCCGTACTCCCAGAGTGCGAGGCGGAGTATAAACATTCCTTAACTCCGTACTCCCAGAGTACGAGGCGGAGTATAAACATTCCTTAACTCCGTACACCCAGAGTGCGAGGCGGAGTATAAACATTCCTTAACTCCGTACTCCCAGAGTGCGAGGCGGAGTATAAACATTCCTTAACTCCATACTCCCAGAGTGCGAGGCGGAGTATAAACATTCCTTAACTCCGTACTCCCAGAGTGCGAGGCGGAGTATAAACATTCCTTAACTCCGTACTCCCAGAGTGCGAGGCGGAGTATAAACATTCCTTAACTCCGTACTCCTAGAGTGCGAGGCGGAGTATAAACATTCCTCAACTCCGTACTTCCAGAGCGCGAGACGGAGTATAAACATTCCTCAACTCCGTACTCCCAGAGCGCGAGACGGAGTATAAACATTGCTCAACTCCGTACTCCCAGAGCGCGAGACGGAGTATAAACATTCCTGAACTCCGTACTCCCAGAGTGCGAGACGGAGTATAAACATTAATCAACTCCGTACTCCTAGAGTGCGAGACGGAGTATAAACATACATCAACTCCATACTCATTCTCCAAGACTGGGGGCAGAACCAAAGCAAAGCACGCTAGTTGAACATTTATCTAGAAGAAGATTGCAACGAAACGAATGAAAGACGTCTCTCAAGCAATCAACTAAACGAGTATATTCAGCATGAAAGACTGTAATTATTCAAAGCACGTCATGATTACACAAGACGTACTTTGGGGGGCAAATGTTATCCCGCCTTTTGGCAAAGCCATGACACCAAGAACTCGACTAGAAACCAGGGACAATTCATCTTGAAAACCGATTATACATAGGTCTGCTATGGATGTCGATGAATTTTCTTCGAGTCCAGATCGGGCTGCAATTGATAAGACACGTCGAGCAAGGCCGAGAAAGTCAACGTTCCAAATATCAAGTCAATCCGAGGTTGTACGCTCAAGATATCATCGGCGCAAGTGGAGGACATAGCCTCAGGTTCGCATCCACTGAGATCGAATCCATGTGGTTTGACTCCATCCACTTCGTATCCACCAGAGCAGGCCCTATGTTCGAATCCATGGAACAAGCTTTAGTTCGAATCCATCGAGTTTCCCCACTTCGTATCCCTTAGGTAGGTAACCTTCGAATCCATCAGGGGGAAGTACTTCGAGTTCACGGAACTGCCTCGCTTCGAACCCATCAGGGGGAAGTACTCCGAGTCCATGAAACCACTATACTTCGGATCCATCCTATGCCAGGCTTCGAATCCATCCGGTTTAAACGACTTCGAGTCGATCAACTGATATAGGCCACGATCGATGCGAACGCACCTTGCCTCGAATCCGTTCCCTCGAATCCCCGTGATGGGACAACTCCGAATCGGTCCATGGTAGCATGTCTAGATCGATTCGAACGAATACCGGTTCCCTCGATTCGAAGGAAGCGAACCTTCGAATTCAACATCTCGAATCCACCAAGTCAAGGCTGCTAGAACCATGGATTCGACCCAGTCAACTCGGAATGAAAGTAGGGTCGATACGAAGAAAACGCGCCACGTCAACAATGCCACGCGCAAAATCATCGAGTCGACCCTATCGATTCGAAGGGATCGATTCGAACCAAGCTAATCAACCAGAAATGCAATCTTGAATCGATCATAACTTGAGATCTATAAGTCCAAATACTATGGAATTTTCACAGAAGCTTGAGCACATGTTGAAGAATTTCCACACCAAATTTCAGCTCGATTGGACAAATTCTTGATCGATTCGAATGGACTTCGAATCGATCCCAAAGTGGGCCCGGATCTCCAGAAAGCGGGCATGTGGGCCCCCTCACGTGCCAGAACTAGTCTCCCTTCAGTTTAGGTGAAATATCAGCCTCCTACACCTATAAATAGAGCCCCTGGTCATTCAGAAAAGGGGTCGGAGAATTCTAAGAGCTAAAGAGCGCCCAGACTCTGCCAGATTTACTCAGAACTACCACGGTTGTCTCAGATTATGACTTAGCTCACAAAACCAGTTGTACTGCGTTATAAGAAATTGTAATCTTCGAGTGTCGAGCAATAAAATCATCAAACTTCATAGTGGACGTAGGCTATAAAGCCGAACCACTCTAAATCGCTTGTCTTTGCACTTTACATTTCTGTTATTTGGAGTTTTTGTTAGATAATCCACAGCGTTAATTTTTATTCCTCGCGTTTATCTCTTCAAAGACTTCCGAAGAGTGTTGTGCCCATTTTTGGTACAAACAGGAGTGCAGAGTAACATTGTAGTGAAACAATCAGGGGAGAGTTTTAGAAAAGTTCAAGTAAATTTCCAAAATAAACCAAACAGCAAAAGAAAGGTGGTGATAGGAATCGCGAATGAAAGAGGGATTCTGGAAGAGGAAAGCCTAGGATTCCAATGTATGATACCTACACACCACTACATACATCTCCAAAGTACGTTTACTTGTGTACATGCAATACTATGCAGTATAGAAAGCCATCTTTAAAAGAATCGATGGTGAAATAAAAACAAATTAGATAATATTGCCGGTTCCAAGAATGCTATGGTCATAACACGAATAAGTGTAGACATCTCCAAGATATTATTGAGAAACTGATTCGAAAAAGAAAACTTCAACAGTTTGTTAAAGCTCCACGTGATGTCGGGAAGGTGACATCTGACCCGAACCGAGGACAAGCTTCGCACAGGGCCGAGGAGCCTACGTGAACTGGCAAAAGATTAGTGATCAGTACAATAGTCGAAGGACCGCGTCCAGCTGATAAGAGTTGGCATGAGATGGAGCGCTATGCTAGCATGATCAAGCATATGAATTTTGAATGTTGTTTGAGTACAGAAGATAGGGCTCTGGCAAAACAACAGTGTACAATAGCAGATGACATTATGTTCAGAAACAGAGATGTAGACAAGGTAGGGGCACCGATGATCGACCCAATGGTCATTTTGGTCATGATCGACCCCACCTTAGTGAGGAGCATCTTGGTTGATTGTGGAAGTTCCGTATATATAATTTTCAAAATGGTTTACGTTTAGAGGATTGTTAACCCAAAAAATGAATCAACACCCTAGATCAAGTGTGAAAGCACCGATGCAGATAATCAGCAGCACAAATCTCAGATAAACAATAAATAAAAAGCAGAAGTAAGAAAAGAGACATATAATTTATATAGTGGTTCGGCTGACTCTGGCCTACGTCCACTTTAATCAATCTTAATTATGATTATACTAGTTGAATCTCTCTTGATATAAACTAGTTAGTCCTTAGATCTAAGTTACAATGAGTTAGAATAAGTCACAAATACAAGGGCTGACTGGAGAATCACGATAACACCCTTGATAACTGTTGTGAGGGAAGAAAGTTGAAGAAGTAAAGGAATCCCAGTAGAGTAATGGCCGCTCACTCTTCAGAAAAGATCCATCTCTAGTTGCAGGTAGGTAAGTATTTTTAGGGAAGTTTAGTGAGTATTGGGCCAAAAGTTCAGGTGAAGAAGAGTCCAGTTGTTATGCCAAGTCATCACCAAAAATCTCAAATCAATCTGAGTCATTTCTATGGATCGCTAGATATCCATAGGGGATGGATCGCTAGCTGTACATAGGGGATGGATCGCTAGCTATCCATCAACTTAGCATACTTTTCAACCATAAGCCTTTACTTAGTGCTATGAAGAGCTTGGAAAGTTTGAGGGTGATCCGACCTATCTTGATGGATCGTTGGCTATCTATATGGGATTGATCGCTAGCTATCCATAGAGGATGGATCGCTATATATCCATAGGGGATGGATTGCTAGCTATCCATCCACTTAGCATATTTTTGAGTGATCTTTGTTTGGTTGTCTTCCTATTTTCTATTTAAGTGCTTTGTCCAAATATAGAGTCATTTGGAGTTAGTTTGATCATATGTCATCGTGGGTCATTTGGTCCAGAAGAATCATCCACAACATGCTCAAATCTTAAAGAAATCGAACGAAAAATTGTAGAAAAACTCTAGAAGGTGTTAGTGACCCACCATAAAAATTTGACGTGGTGGGACCCAATCTAGATGGGTCACTAGCGATCCATCTTAATAGATTTCTAGCGATCCATCAAATCAATTCTAAATGACTTCATTTTTTTGTGATCCTTCTACTATGTTTTACAAATGTTCTCCCATAATTTCAAGTCAATCCGACTTCGTATGAGTCCTGTAGGTCCATTTTAAGTTAGCTAATTTTGGCCAAACTACTTGAATCAGATGAGTCTTCACTTCTCGAGCTAGATTGTTTGGCATGCTATAAAACCCGGCAAGCGTGCATATAAATGGTAATGAATCATGATGTAAGAGGTTTGGAGGGTCCATGAGCAAGCCTTATGGATCACTAGTGATCCATAGGTGATGGTTCGATAGCGATCCATCACCTTAGCTTATTTTGGCATCTTTCCTCTTAGGTCTTTCTCTTCTTCATTTTCTGGACCTTTTGGTTGATTCTTGAGTTATTCTAGCGTAGTCTGAATGTTCTAATTCTTATTGAATTTTGATGGGTTAAAAACTCGGTTAACACTTGCCCCCCAAAGTACGCCTTTTGAATGAATGGTGTGCTTTTTTTAAGAACAAGTTCCTGCCTCTAGTCTTCTATAATTGAGTTTTTTAGCTGCTTTGGCCTTGGTGAATCGTCAAGTTCCTTCGGATTCTCTTGCCAATCACAAGTCGTTCCAAACTAGTTATATCCTAAGACTCTGGACTCTACCCAAATGCAATATATACATCACAATCATTCCGATTTCATTTGGAGTTGTTACATCACATATCTCCAATTAAACCACATGCTTCCAATTACATCGCATATTTCTAATTACATCACATATCTCCATTTACATCACATATCTCTAATTGTCCCATATTCATTCGAGATTTACATAATTATCATTTTGCTTCTCATTCAGAGTTGTCATATCATATATCAAAATCACATTATATATCAAAAATCACATCATATATCAGAATCACATCATATATTGAAATCATCTTGTGTTCATCCAGGATTTAACAGTTTTATTCTATTTATAAGGCACTGAAATCCTTTTATTAAATTAAATTTTTTTAAGGCTCGATCTCTCTTGATCGTTTAAGTTTAATGCATGATCTCTCCGGATTGTTTAATGTTTTAAGTTAAGGGGACGATCTCTCCGAATCGTTTGTTTGTTAAGTTAAGAGGGATTAAGTAAGCCCATCTGCTCACTCTCCGGTGAGGGGACATACTTCTTGCACTCTGGTCCCGTCTCTTTGGTCGAGACTCTATGGCGATCAATATCGTACAAGTCCATTCACTTACTCTCTGGCAAGGGGACTTGCACCTTGCACTCCGTTCCCATGGCGGGACACTAAGGCGATCAATATCAGTCATCACAATCAATGTGGATTTTTCAAAATTCAAATATTGTAATCAAAACAAATAAGAAGAAATCAAATAAGCAGGAATCAAAACAAGCAGAAATCCTAAATATTGACCTTGGAGATCCGACTCAGAGCATGCCTAGAGACCAATCTGGGTCTCGTACACGTGAAAGCGGTCCAAGGTCATTATTGTCATAAATAGTCGTCTCAGGCATCCGACTGAGAGCATGCCTAGGGATCGTTCGGGATCCCGTACACATGTAAGCGGCTTAGGATTATTATTGTCCTAAATAGTCATTTTAGGCATCCGACTCAGAGCGTGCCTAGGGACCGTTCGGGATCCCGTACATGTGTAAGTGGTCCGAGATTATTGAGGGCAGAAAAATCAGAAGATAGAGAGTAAGGGACGAACCTGCCCCCTGTTCCAACTATGGGCTACTGGTTTCGGCTCATGCGGTCATGTATTCGTACTCTGATTTGCTATTCCAACTCCAACATCACCCGTTCCAGACGTTAAAGCTCATCGTAGATCCAAATCTATCGTGCCCCCAAGTCATATGGGCATTATTTTAGTTTGTTTTGCTCTAACTCCTCCTATTGTTGATTCCAGCATTGCCCCCCAAGTATCGGTTGCTCTGGGCATGTGGGCAAGACTCCATCTTGTTCCAATCAAACTTCGGCAGCTCTTGTGTCGTTCTTTGGAGTTTGATTCCAATTCCCTATAGATCTAGCCATCCCTTGATGCTCCATCCATTGGAAGAAGCTATCCATCATCTCTTGTTGCCTAGACAAGATCCCATCTTGCATCTCATTCATCATCCTTTTCATTTCTTCTCTAATCACATAGATGAGTTGATGAGAAATTGAGGACACCTCCTAGCTGCCTCCAAGTTCCGGTTGACTTGCTACAGCTCTAGCTCTAGTATTAGGCCTACTCATCTCTCTAAATCTTAGATTCAAACTTCAATTCTTCATATCTCTTTCAAGGTTCTCAGTGAAAGCACCAAAATGTTAACCCAAAAAATGGATCGACACCCTGGATCAAATGTGAAAGCACAAGTGCAGATAATCAATAGCACAAATCTCGGATAAAAAATAAATAAAAAGCAGAAGTAAGAAAAGGGACACATAATTTTTATAGTGGTTCGGCTGACTCTGGCCTACTTCCACTTTAATCAATCTTTATTATGAATATACTAGTTGAATCTCTCTGGATATCAACTAGTTAGTCATTAGATCTAAGTTACAGCGGGTTAGAATAAGTCATAAATACAAGGGTTGATTGGAGAATCACGGTAAACCCCTTGATAACTGTTGTGAGGGAGAAGAAAGTTGAAGAAGTGAAGGAATTCCAGTAGAGTAATGGCCGCTCTCTCTGGAAAAGATCCATCTCTAGTTGCAGGTAGGCGAGTATTTATAGGGAAGTTCAGTGAGTATTGGACCAAAACTCCAGGTGCAAAAGAGTCTAGTTGTTATTCACAGTCATCGCCAAAAATCTCAAATCAATCTGAGTCATTTCTATGGATCGCTAGCTATCCATAGGAGATGGATCGCTAGCTATCCATAGGGGATGGATCGCTAGCTATCCATAGGGGATGGATCGCTAGCTATCCATTAACTTAGCATACTTTTCTACCAGAAGCCTTTAGTTAGTGCTACAAAGGAGCTCTGAAAGTTTGAGGGCGATCCGACCTATCTTGATGGATCGTTAGCTATCCATAGGGGATGGATCGCTAGTTATCCATAGAGGATGACATCCACTTAGCATATTTTTGAGTGATCTTTGTTTGGTTATCTTCCTATTTTCTATTTAAGTGCCTTGTCCGAATTCAAGTCATTTGGAGTTAGTTTGAACATCCGTCTTCATGGGTCATCTATTCTATAAGAATTATCCATAACTTGCTCAAATCTTAACGAAATCGAACGAAACTTTGCCGGAAAACTCTAGAGGGTGTTTGGGACCCACCACAAAAATAAGGGGTGGTGGGATCTAATCTAGCTAGTGATCCATCTTAATGGATTGCTAGCGATCCATCAAATCAGATCTAAATGACTATATTTTAATTGTGAGCCTTCTACTCTGTTTTCTAAATGTTCTCCTAAAATTTCAAGTTAATCTGACTTCGTATGTGTTATGTAGGTCCATTTTAAGTTAGCTAATTTTGGCCAAACAGCTTGAATCAAATGAATCCTCACTTCTCGAGCTAGATTGTTTGTCATGCTATGAAACTTGGCAAGCATGCTTGGAAATGGTAATGAATCATAATGCAAGAGGTTTGGAGGGTCCATGATCAATCCTTATTGATCGCCAACGATCCATAGGTGATAGATCGCTAGCGATCCATCACCTTAGCTTATTTTGGCATCTTTCCTCTTAGGTCTTTCTCTTCTTATTTTTTGGCCCTTTTGGTTGATTCTTGAGTTATTCTAGTGTAGTTTGAATGTTCTAATTCTTATTGAATTTTGATAGGTTAAAAACCTAGTTAACAATGATGGAAACCAAGGACTTGAAACCGTCTAAAGCCCCCATTCATGGCTTTAACGGTGATGCGACCAAAGCTGTCGGATATGTCGAATTACATGTGGAGTTTGGAGATGGCGACTGTAGGAGAGTATGGATTTTTCCATTTGTTGTCTTGGATGCTGATTCTCCATACAATGCTTTTCTGGGTCTACCACCATTAGCTGAATTCTAGGAAGCTCTTGCACCTTGGTGTTTGATTCTAAAGTTCTTAACTAATAATGGTGTTGGAGTTGTGCATGGCGATCAGGCGACCAGAGGTACCTACTATATAGCTGAATTGAGAGATGCTCAGTGGAAGGAGAAAGGTAAGGGTGTGAACAAGTCTCTCCATGTAACGATCCAAAATTTAATCACTATTTGAAAGAATATTTAATTATATTTTTAAATAATTAATAAATGAATTTTTATTAACGAATAAAAACTACTTTAAATAATAACTAATGATGATAAAATCGTTTTTAAAATTTGTTTACCAATATATATAGTTCATAGAGAAATAGAAAATGTGACTGGAAATTACTTTTTGAAATATTGATTTTTCATTGGTTAAAAGTTATCTAAAATGTCATAACATTATTTTAAACACATATGCACAGACTGCAAACTATTTTAACATGATGCATACATGTGTATGCATGTATATACTTCTCTTTAAAGTGTATATATATAAAGATAAGAGAAAAAGATTTTATTAGTATATATATTAACATATAAAACTATTTTTTCAACACAAAGTACATGGAGCATGGTATGAATAGAGCATGATGAAGGGGGGTACATGGTGAGGATGGAAATGAGGGGGAAGGAGTGGGGATGCCTGCATACATATATATTTAATATAAGCACTTATATATTTTAAATAAATTTCCTAAGCCTATATATACCCCTAAACTCTCATATTTCTCATTTTACAATCTTCTACTTCATTTTAATTTCCTAAAAGCTTGAGCAAACACATCCATGGCTTCTCTTCATATTTTCTAAATTTATAAAAATCACTTCTTTCCACTTAAAACCACTTCCACTTCTTGCTAAAACACTTCTACAAGCTATACGAACCTCCTCTTCCAAAATATAAGCAGCCAAACGCCACTAGCCTACATGGCCGAGCCCAAACTCCATATGGCCGAGCCCAACTAGCCCATGGCCGAGCCTATTTAGGGTGTTCAAGCATCCAAAGTTTTCAATTTTTCAAGATCCTAAGTTGTTTTAAACTTTTAGGAAAAGTCCGCCTTGAGTTATTGAAGTTTCAGTGAGTAAAACTTTTGTTTTTGGAAAAGAAAACATCTTGATTTTGATGAGCTAAATGTTGTGAAATTAAAATGATGATTATGTTGAAATATCATGTTGTTTTGATGGCATATGATTATAAGTTTTAGATTGAGCTTGGATTTGTGATTTGGATGTTAAATGATATGTTTGGATATGGATATATGAATAGTTGGTTATGATATGATGGTAGTGTGTTATGAAACCAAAACCAATTTTGTGTGATGTAAATGTTGTGAAGTTAGCACTTGAAAAAAAGTCGCAAAGAACTTGAGATCTGATTTGAAAACAAAAGCGTGTTTTCTAGTTTTTGGATTTAGTAAACGTTTTTCCAAGATTTCACCCTTTGTTTAAGTTTTCAAAACTACCATTTGTGTTTCAAATATGTAGTAGCTAGAGTTAAAGTGGCGTTTTCACCTGGAAATCAATTCTATCGAACCGCGCTCATAGCGATAGTCACTATGGATGGAGTTTGGATAATTTCATGATTTCAAGTTTTAAAGTGTTTTATTGGATTGTTTTTGAAAAATCAATTCAAACTAATTAAGTAAATAAAAAGGTTAAGTTTTGTTATTTAGTAATTTATTATTTAATTTATTATTTAATTTATTAATTAGGGAAAATTATTAATTTATTATTAAGTAATTAGGTTAAGTAATTAGAGTTTAAGAATTTATTAACTAAGTTAATTATTGTAAATTAAGGAAGTTTTAATATATGATTAATTATGCTAAAAAAGTAATTAGTTTTTACTTAATCAATATTAATTATTTTAATTAATTAATTAACTAAAATTAATTAGTTGTTAATTTATTATTAATAAGAGTTAATTATTTATTTTATTATTATTAAATAAAAGTGGTAATTATCTACTTAATTATCACTTAATTAGAGTTAAATTCTAAATGAATGTTATTTAATTAAAGTTAGTTAAGATTTTATTTTTAATTAATATTTATTTAATTAAGGTTTAATATTTACTTAACCAAGCTTGATCAAGTTTTAATTATTAGTTAGATAAATTAAGACCTAACTGAGATAAATTAAGGCTATGTATGAATTAATTTTGATTTAATTAAGATTAATTAAAGGTTAATTAAGTTTTGAACTTATGATTTATTTGACGTTTATTTATTTTAAAGTTTTCTTTCTAAACTATATTGGTTATTTATTTTAACTAGCTTTCTTGTTCAAGTAAATTGTTTTAAAACCAAAACATCTCTTGTCCTTACTATTAAGCTGCCAAATAAATTAAAGTAGTTGTAATAAAATGTTGACATGTTTTATTGAAGGTAAGTCGACTTGTGCTTATGATAAAAATCGCACTCCATAAACATAATGAATATAAGGGGGTTAATTTCGATAAGCGAGCCATGATAACTTAAGCATATGGAACGTATGTTCATATGTAAATCTTACACCCTGATTGTGGAATGGTCCACTATAAACAACTTTACCTTCTAAAATTATCGAACATCGGTTTGGAGAGACCGAGATCGGATCGCAATGTTATCCGAAAAACACTCGAACCAACATAAGCCCTCGAATTGGAAATAGTGAAGGTAAGGTCTAAGATAAAGACTTTGAAGTGCAAGGGCTATTTTCTACTAACCCTAAAGGTGATTCCGAGATGGGTGTAGTGGAAATAGTGCCTTTGGTTCGTTCCTCTCCTGAGCTACTAGTATGGATAAGTGCTGGCATTGTATTAACATCTGGAAGGCAATGTTAGCATTCTAAGTGGCGGTGCTATAGTAAAGGTAAACTAGCCTCGGGCCTCATCAACCGGGAATGACTAAAACATGGGAGTTGCAGCAAGGCTAAGTGGGTTGCTACCACTAGGGTAAGGTCATCTATATCTAGAAGCCCTTACTATCAACTCATGTATGCTTCGACACGGCTGCTAATCCCAACCGAGGGGTGATCTTATTCGGTACTATTCAGTAAGGGGTAGGATGGTCTTGTGTTGGCAGGGGATCCCAGTGAGGTCCTCATTGTTATTTTATCTAGAGATGCATCATGATGGGCGGTACCCTAATAGCCTAGTCATTGTATGGAATACATTCTTCAATAAGCGCCGTAAGGATTTAGTTGTACCCAAATATGTTGGAACGTGAGATGCAAGCATTTCAGCTATGTTCTATATTACTCAAAAACCCTAGACATTATCAAAATATCATTGGATTTCTATACAAAGTGTTTTGGTTATCGTAAGGTAAAAACCCGTCCGTGTTTATGTACGTGTGGTCTTATGAGATACCATTGATTTTCGAAGCCTTTTATAAAAGCAAAAAAACTAATTTTTTTGAGTTTACTCACACCAGACATTATCTGACCTAAAGTTTTATTTCCTTTTCCCAAATCTCTTGGATACTTAAATTTTTGTGAGTCGCCAGGTGATCCAGGTTTCTTATGGAAGCATTTTGAAGAAGTTGGAGTAGGTAGCTTCACCGTTGCCTAGTTATTATCATATTCTGCCATGTTTATGTATGACCTATGTATTTTGTATGGGCAGGTAGTTATAACTATCCAGTTGAAGATTGAAATGTAATGAATCTGATGTATTATTATTATTATGGAAATGACTATGTAACATCCAATGTTATCTATTATATGTTGTTTTGATTCATGGTGAGATTCTGTAGTTGTGTAGTTTCTTCTTATCTTTCTATTTCTTCTACCCTAATGACTCATCTTTCGGAGTAAGAAAGGTGGTTCGTTACATTTTGTATCGAGCTTAGGTTAAGCGAACACCTAGGTTTTTGGGGTTAGGGTCAACTTTGAGTGTGCGTATTTGTAATTTTTATTCACATATATATATATATATATAATAGATAGGTTAGTTTGATAGGTTTGATTAGTAACCTTCTTCCAAGATTTATCTCGTCCAAGTATACTAAGAATAATCTTACTATGTCCAAGTAGTAAGACATGAGTAACAGAGCCATACGAGGTAGGGGAGCAGGTAGCACTACAACTACAAATGGTCGAACCCTAAATCTTGGAGGAGTTAGGATTGCCGAAGAGGCGGTGCCAAAGAGCAGCCAAGAGTGAATTTTGCAACCTTCTACAAGGATGACACCAACCTAGAAGAAGAACCGTTTAAAGGAACTAAGTCTATCATGGAAGTGGAAGCATGGTTGCAATCTTAAGAAAAGATTTTAAAGGCCTTGGCTTATCAGATGAACAAAAAAGGTTCTTAGAAGCATGGCAACTATAAGAGAGTGCAGCAGCTTGGTGTGACTCCCTTACTGCAAATGTTCCAGAAGAAGAGTTTTCGTGGGCCCGATTTAAAGAAGTTTTTTAGGACCAATTCTTGCCAACTGCCGGAAGGACCAGGATGTACAGAAACCTCATGGACTTGGAGCAAGGGAATCTATCTGTAACAGAATATGAGATGAAGTTCAATGAGCTATCTTTTTTTGGACCGGAATTGATCAACACCTCGTGAAAGAAAAATGAGCCTTTTGTTTTGGGTATAAGAGAACAGTACCATAAGAGAATTACTCCTTACATTAAGGGTACTTTTGTGGATTTATTTGATATGGCACTAAGGTACAAGGCCTTAGAAAAGAAGAAGCTTACTCCAGCAGCACCTGGTGGAAATACCAGTGGAAATTTTTCTAATAAGAGGAAGTTTAATCCTAATTGGAAGAATCAAGGAAAAGGGAAACATGGAGGGGGTTGAGGAGGCAAGCCTAAAGAGAGTGTTTGTCATATTTGCAAGCAGAAAGGACATATTTCTAGGTACTATTCGATTCGTGAAGCTCCAAAGCAGCAAAGTGTACCCATCTCTCCGATGGTCTAGAAGACTCTCTGTTTTAATTGCCATTAGCCCAGGATTATGTAAAGGACTTCCCACTCATGAAGAAGGTGCAGTAGTCTAAGGTGTACGCCATTAAGAATGAACCATCGACTTCAACGGATGTGAAGGGAAAATGCATCCTTGAAGGTACCTTATTGATTAATGGTATTTTTGTTCAAGCATTATTTGATACTGGTGCTTCACATAGTTTTGTCTCTTTAGAATCAGTAAAAAAATTCATCTTATTCTAAGTATTGTAGAAAACCCTATGTGTGTGTCTAACCCCATAGGAGGGGTAATCCATTTGAATACGATTTTTGAGAATGTCTCAATTTCCTACCTTTCTCGTCACTTTTCTAGCGAATCGTATGTCTTAGGCTTTAAAGGATTTGACATTATTCTAAGTATGGAGTGAATATCAAAGTATAGAGCTGTTTTAGATTGAAACGAAAGAACTTTATCATTAGTAACCAATTTGGGAAGAGTTTCTAAAGTATCATGTGAGGAACTCTATATTCATATGTGTAGTTTCTTTTATGCCCTGGAAGTATCCCAAGAAAATCTAGGGTCTATTTAAGTTGTTAAGAATTTTCCCGATGTATTTGCAGAGGTTAAAAGTTTACCCCTGCACTGAGAGATAGAATTTTGCATTGATTTAGTCCCTGTTACAAGGCCTGTTTTTCAAGCTAAGCAAAGGATGGCTCCAAGGGAGAGAGAGGAGTTGGTAAGTCAAACCCATGACCTGTTAAGGAGATGATTGATTAGATCTAGTCATTCGAGTTGGGGGTCAGCTGTGGCTTTTGGGGCTAAGTCTGATGGATCTTTAAGGTTGTGCGTGGATTATAGGGAGTTGAATAAACTAACAATGATGAACAAGTATACCTTACCCGGCGTCAGTGATCTTTTTGATCAACTTCATGGAGCTACGGTATTTTCTCAGATGGATCTAGGTATTGGTTTCCATCGGTTGAGGGGTGCTGAAGACAGTATCCCTTAACTGCATTTAGAGGCCCTGACTATTTCTTTGAGTGGTTGGTTGTGCCTTTCAGGCTAACTAACGCACATGCATATTTTGTAGACCTCATGAATTGTGTTTTCTGAGATGTTCTTAACAAGTTTGTGTTAGTTTTCATCGATGACATCCTTATTCACTCCAAATCTGAGGAGGAGCATAAACATGATTCAGAAGTGGTGTTGGAAACATTGAGGAGACATGTCCTGAAGGCGAAATTTTCTAACTGCCTTTTTGGCAACCGAAAGTTCATTAGGACATATTGTGTTAGGAGAAGGTATTTCAGTGGATCCAGGGAAGGTGGAAACTATTTAGGAATGGAAGCAACTACGGACTCCTACCGAGGTTCGTCATTTCTTAAGTTTGGCTAGATACTATAAGATTTTATTCATGGTTATTCTAGGTTTCCTCCCATTTCACAAGCTGACTAAGAAGGGGGAGAAGTTTGTATGGACTCTAAAGTGTGAAGAAGCATTTCTAGAATTAAAGAAGAGATTGACCAGTGCAACAGTTTTGGTTGTCCTAGATGGAAATAGTGGTTTTATGATTTACAAAGATGCTTATGTAATGGGACTAGGTGCTGTTTTGATGTAGCATGGTATAGTGATTACATATGCAAGTAGATAGTTCAAGCCTCACAAGAAGAGCTATGCTACGCATGACCTGGAGTTGCTGGCTGTTGTCTTTGCACTAAAAATGTGGAGACACTACTTGTTGGGTAAGGATTCTTCTATTCCTTTTAGTTTCTTTCTAATCTTTAGAGATTCTAGGGGTAAATTTTTTTCTTTAATTAGGTGAAAAATTCAAGCTCTTCACGGATTATAAATTCCCGAAGTATCTTTTACTTAGAAGGATCTGAACTTGAGGCAACAGAAGTGGTTGGAGATTCTGGCGTCCTACGACTTGGATATTCTTTATATGCCCGGGAAGGCTAATGTGGTGGCAGATGCCTTAAGCAGGAATGTCGTCTTGACTTTCTTGGATGTTACCTTGACACTTCCAGAAAGGATTATGAAAATTCAAAGGAAGGATGAAATAGTGGAAGGGTTAATTCAAGGTGTTGAGGAGGGTAGATGCTCGGATTTCGAGATAGATAGTCGAGGTGTTTTAAGGATGAATGGACGATTGTGTGTTCCAGATGTGGATAGGTAGAGGCAGGAAGTATTGTTAGAATGCCACATATCTAAGTTAAGTATTCATCTAGGAGGTCATAAGATGTATAAAGACATGAAAATAGTATTTTAGGCCGGGAATGAAGAAAGACATTTCAGTCTATGTTAACAGATGTTTGTGCTGTCAACAAATCAACGGTGATCATCAAAAGCTGCCGAACTATTACAACCCTTGGAAATATCTAATTGGAATTGGGAAATGATATCAATGGATTTTATCGATGGTTTACCCATAACTAGAAAAGGAAATGAAGGAGTATGGGTTATCGTGGATCGGCTAACGAAGAGCGCACATTTTATTCCGATGAAACCAATAAGGACCGCTACCTCTTTAGCTGAAATTTTTATTCCTTTGAGTATTGTAAGTGGTTGAGACCATATATTTACTAGTCAATTTTGGGAAGCATTTCAAAAAAATATAGGAACCAAGTTGACCTTAAGCACAGCTTACCACCCCCAAACAGACGGACAGGTGGAGCGAGTGAATCAGATTCTAGAGGATCTCTTGAGAGCATGTATTCTGGATTTTGGTGGATCGTGAGAGGATCGTCTGCATTTAGTTGAATTCTCCTACAATAATAGCTTCCAAAAAAGTATCGGTATGGCACCATATGAAGCCCTATATGGAAGACCGTGCAAGTCACCAGCATGTTGGTTTGAGAAGGGAGATAGACTAGTACTTGGGCCGGTCATCATCCGAGAGGCTACCAAAAAAGTTGCAGTGATTAAGAAAAGAATAAAGGAAGCCTAAGGCTGCCAAAAGAGTTATGCTAATAAGAGGAAGAGAATTGGAATTTATGGTTGGTGTTCGTAAAGATTTCACCAATAAGAGGAGCTTTTAGATTTGGGAAAGCTGGAAAGTTAGCTCCAAGTTATGTTGCACCTTTCTATTTTCTTGAGAGAATCAAATCGCTTGCTTATAAGGTAGAGTGGCTAGAGTGGTTGGCTAGTGTTTATAATGTGTTCCACCAGTCTCATTTGAAAAAATATATTCATGACCCATCTTTGATTGTGGAGCCATCAGTTCAAGAGGAATTGGAAATAGAACCGAACCTGACATTGGTTATACATCCAGTTTATGCTATGGATCAGGATGAAAAGAGTTTACGTAAAAATTTGGTGCGACTAGTCAAGATTCAGCGAGGTGAGGACCTAAGAGACTACACTTGGGAGACTGTGGATCATATGAAGGAAGCCTATCCCGAGTTGATGTTAGGGTAGCAAGTTCTTTGTTTGTTGTGAGTATAGTGTACGCATGTTTGCTATGGATGCATTGTGTATGTTTTTTTTATGATATGAATATATAGCTTTCGCATTATTTGAATTATCTCCTTGTTTGCTAATTTTGGGACGAAATTTTTTAAGGGGAAGAGTGTAACGACCCAGAACTTAATCACTATTTGAAAGAATATTCAATTATATTTTTAAATAATTAATAAATGAATTTTTATTAACAAATAAAAACTATTTTAAATAATAACTAATGATGATAAACTTTTTTTGAAAATTTCTTTACCAATATATATAGTTCAAGGAGAAATAGAAAAGGCAACAGGAAATTATTTTCCAAAATATTGACTTTTAATTGGTTAAAAGTTATCTAAAATATCATAACACTATTTTAAACACATATGCACATACTACAAACTATTTTAACGTGATGAATACATGTGTATATGCATGTATATACTTCTCTTTAAAGAGCATTTATACAAAGATAAGAGAAAAAGATTTTATTTATTTAAAAGTATATGTATATTAACATATAAAGCTATCATTTTTAACACAAAGTATATGGAGCATGGTACGAATAGTGCATGACGAAGGGGAGAGGGTTCATAGTGAGGACGGAAATGAAGGGTGAGAACTAGAGATGCATGCCAACATATTTATTTAATATAAGCACTTATATATTTTTAAATAAATTTCTTAAGCCTATATATACCTACGAAGGAGAGGTGGTACATAGTGAAGACGGAAATAAGGGGGAAGGAGTGGAGATGCATGCATACATATATATTTAATATAAGAACTTATATATTTTTAAATAAATTTCCTAAGCCTATATATACCCCTAAACTCTCATATTTCCCATTTTACAATCCTCTTCTTCATTTTAATTTCCTAAAAGCTTGAGCAAATACATCCATTTCTTCTCTTCATATTTTCTAAATTGAGAAAAATCACTTCTTTCCACTTAAAATCACTTACACTTCTTGCTAAAACATTTCTACAAGCTCTACAGCCATCCTCTTCCAAAATACAAGCACCCAAACCCCACTAGCCTACACAGCTAAGCCCAAACTCCATATGGTCGAGCCCAACTAGCTCCTGGCCGAGCCCATTTAGGGTGTTCAAGCATTCAAAGTTTTCAATTTTTCAAGATCCTAAGTTGTTTTCAAGTTTTAGCAAAAGTTCGCCTTGTGTTAGTAAAGTTTCAGTGAGTGAAACTTTTGGTTTTGGAAAAGAAAACATCTTGATTTTGACGAACTATATGTTTTGAAAATATAGTGGTTAAAAATCTTGAAATGTCATGTTATTTTGATGACATATGAATATAAGTTTGTGATTGAGCTTGGATTTGTGATTTGGATGTTAAATGATATGTTTGGATATGGATATGTGAATGGTTGGTTATGATACAATGGTAGTGTATTATGAAACCAATACCAAGTGTATGTGATGTAAATGTTGTGAAGTTAGCACCTTGAAAAAAAAGTCGCAAAGGACTTGAGATCCGATTTGAAAACCAAAGCTTGTTTTCTAGTTTTTGGATTTAGTAAACGTTTTTCCACGTTTTCACCCTTTGTTTAAGTTTTCAAAACTCTTCCATTTGTGTTTCAAATATGTAGTAGCTAGAGTTAAAGTGGGGTTTTCACCAAGAAATCAATTCTACCGAACTACGCTCATAGCGATAGTCGTTATGGATGCAGTTCGGACAATATCATGATTTCAAGTTTCAAAGTGTTTTTTTGGATTGTTTTTGAAAACTCAATTCAAACTAATTAGGTAAATAAAAAGGTTAAGTTTTTGTTATTTAATAATTTATTATTTAATTTATTAAGTAGGGAAAATTATGAATTTATTAATTAAGTAATTAGGTTAAGTAACTAGAGTTTAAGAATTTATTAACTAAGTTAATTATTTTAAATTAAGGAAGCTTTATTATATTATTAATTATGATAAAAAATTAAATATTTTTTACTTAATCAAGTTTAATTATTTTAATTAATTAATTATTATTTATTATTATTTATAGCTAATTATTTATTTAATTATTATTATTAAATAAAAAGGGTAATTATCTACTTAATTATTACCTAATTATAGTTAAATTATAAATGAATGTTATTTAAGTAAAGTTAATTAAAATTTTATTTTTAATTTGTTTTTATTTGATTAAGGTTTAATTTTGACCTAACCAAGCTTGATCAAGGTTTAATTATTAGTTAGATAAATTAAGACCTAACTAAGATAAATTAGGTTATTTATGATTTAATTTTGATTTATTAAGATTGGTTAAAGCTTAACTAAGTTATAAACATATGATATATTTGTGGTTTATTTATTTTAAAGTTTTCTTTTAAAAATCTATTTGTTATTTATTTTAACCAACTTTCTTGTTTAAGTAAATTGTTTTAAAACCAAAGGATCTCTTGTCCATGCTATTAAGTAGCCAAATGAATTAAAGTAGTTGTAACAAAACGTTGACATGTTTTATCGAAAGTAAGTCGATTTGTACTTATTAAAAAGTCGCACTTCGGGAACGTGAGGAATACAAGGAGTTAATTTCGATAAGCGGGCCATGATAATCTAAGCATATGGAACATATATTCATATGTAAATCTTACACCCTGTTAGTGGTATGGTCCACTATAAACAACTTGACCTTTTAAAATTATCGAAATTCGGTTAGGAGAGATCGGGATCGGATAGTAGTGTTATTTGAAAACCACTTCGAATCAACGTAAGTTCGCGAATTGGAAATAGTGAAGGCAAGGTCCAAGATGAATCTTTGAAGTGCAAGGGCTATTTGCTACTAACCCTAAGGGTGATTCCAAGATGGGTGTAGTGGAAGTAGTGCCTTCGGTTCGTTCATCTTCTAAATGACTTGTATGGATTAGTGCTGGCATTATGTCCATATTTGGATGGAAATGTTAGCATTCCAAGTGGTAGTGCTATATTAAAGGTAAACATAGCCTCAAGCCTCATCAACCAGGAATGACTAAAACATGAGAGATGCGGCAAGGAAAAGTGGGTTGTTCCCATTAGGGCAAGGTCATCTCTATCTAGAAGTCCCCACTATAAACTCATGTATGCTTCGGTACTGTTGCTGATCCCAACTGAGGGATGATCTTATTCGGTACTATCCAGCAAGGGGTAGGTTGGTCTTGTGTTGGCATGGGATCTTGGCGAGGTCCTCGGTGTTATTTTACCTAGAGGAGCATCGTGATGGGCAGTACCCCAGTATCCCAGTCATTGTATAGAATCCATTCTCCTATAAGTGTCGTACAGATTTAGTTGTACCGAAATAAGTTGGAATGTGAGATGCAAGCATTTCAGCTATGTTCTATTTTACTTGAAAACCCTAGACATTATCATAATATCACTGGATTTCTATATAAAGTGTTTTGGTTACCGTAAGGAAAAACCCATCTGTGGTTAATGTGCAGCATGGTCTTACGAGATACCTTTGATTTTTAAAGCATTTTATAAAAGCAAAAAATTTAAGTTGTTTGAGTTTACTCACACCGAACCCATGTCTGACCTGGATTTTTATTCCCTTTTCCTAAAACTCTTTGGTACTAAAATTTTTATGAGTAGCCAAGTGATCTAGGTTTCTTACGGAAGCATATTGAAGGAGCTGGAGCAGGTGGTTTCACCGTTGGCAAGTTATTATCTTATTCCGCTGTGTTTAAGTATGACCTATGTATTTTGTATGGGAAGGTAGTTGAAATTTTCTAGTTGAATGTTGAAATATAATAACTTCGATTTATTATTATTATGGAAATGATTATGTAATATCCTATGTTATCAATTATATGTTGTTCTGATGCGTGGTGAGATTATTTGATTGTGTAGTTTCTTCTTATCTTTCTATTTCTTCTACCTTAACGACTCGTCTTTCGGGGTAAGAAAGGCGGTTCGTTACACTCAGCGTCCAAACCACCGAAGACTGACAACCAACACCTGGTCCTTTGGCTTGGGAGCCACAGTCGGTACTATAAAGACATAGATTCAAGGGATGACGAGGAGGAGCCCAATGAGACCAAGGCTGCACCGGCTGAGCTGCCAATTAACATCACGGTCAGCCATGATGACCCATTATGGGTCCTAAATATAGGATCACAGCTCAGCCCCCCAATAATGAAAGAACTTGCTAGTTTTCTCCGTGCAAATCTTTATGTGTTCGCTTGAACTCATTCTGACATGTGTGAGATCTCACCTGATATTGTGAGCCATGCATTAAATATCGACTCGAGGCATGTCCCAGTGAAAAAGAAAAGGAGTGGCATGGATCCAGAGAGATCTGCTGCTCTTAAAGAGGAAGTGGATAGGCTCAGAGGCAATGGGTTTATTTGCAATGCACTCTAACCTAAATGGGTTCCTAATCCTGTACTTGTGAGAAAGGTGAATGGAAAGTAGAGAACGTGCATTGACTATTCGGACTTAAACAAGACGTGCCCAAAATATAGTTTCCCTTTCCAAGGATCGATCAGCTGGTAGATTCAACCGCATGACAAAAATTGCTATCTTTCATGGATGAGTACTCCGGATATAGTCAAATCTCGATGCACATTCCCAATCAGGAGCACACCAGCTTCATTATCGAGTTGGATTGTATTGATATATGGCAATGCCATTTGGATTGAAGAATGCTAGAGTAACCTATCAATGCCTAGTCAATAGAACGTTTAAAGATCAGATTGGAACGATAATGGAAGTATATGTGGATGATATGCTCCTAAAGTCATGATGATCAAGCGACCACATTAGAGACTTAGCTGAAATGTTCGATATCCTTCGATATTACAAAATGAAAATCAATCCTCTGAAATGTTCTTTCGGCATTGCATCAGGAAAGTTCTTGGGTTTATCGTTAATGCTCATGGAATCGAAGCTAATCCTGAGAAAATTCGAACAATTCACAACATCCAAGCGCCAAAGGATATCAAACAAGTATAGAGCCTAAATGAGAGGGTTGTTGCCCTAAGTCAATTTATTTCCAAAGCCACTGATAAATGCATTCCTTTTTTTACTTGATTAGAAGAGGGAAAAGTAACTTTTAATGGATGTAGGATTGTGAAGATGCATTCCAAGCTTTGGTGAACCACTTAAAGAAGCCTCCCATCTTGTTAAAGCCTATGGATTACGAAGACTTGTATATCTACTTGGCTGTGTCAACACATGCTGTAAATGTTGCACTACTTCGTAAGGAGAATCAGATCCAAAGACCGGTCTATTATGTTAGCAAGAAAATCACAAGAGCTAAAAGGAACTACCCAAAGATAGAAATATTGGTGTACTGCTTGTTGATTTCTTCACGAAAGCTCCGCCCTTATTTTTAAGCTCATCGCATCAAAGTTTACACCAATCAACGGTTACGATAGGTCCTACAGCGACTTGAGATGTCTGGAAGGTTACTAATTTGGAACATCGAACTGAGTAAATTCGACATCACTTATCTCCCTCAGAGAGCCATCCAGGGACATGCTCTGGGGGACTTTATAGCAGAATTCACTATACAAGATGATCTCCCAAAGAGAGGTGGAATCCCTACCATTCAGTGGAAAATGTATACGGATGGAGCATCCAACAATCGTTATTCTAGAGCTGGAATCATGCTAGTCAACCTCGGAAGATCGATCAATTTGCTACACTTTGAAGCTTGACTTCCTTGCAACGAATAATGAAGCTGAGTATGAAGCTTCGATTACTGGACTCAAATTTGCATGAGAGCTTAGGATAAAATCTCTTGAATTTTTTTTTGATTCACAGATGGTAGTGTACCAAGTCAGGGAGATTACCAAGCTAAAGGACAACAACTTGCTCCGTGTAGGATCTAGATTAACCCTAGAGGGGGGTGAATAGGGTTATAGCAAATTTTCACGAATTTACTGAATTAAACACGATAACAAACTATAGAGAAGTAAATATGCTGAAAAGTAAATCACACACAAAATTTACCCAGCTTCGACAACCCCTGCCTACTGCTGCATTCCCAGATTTCTATTAGAATTAAACAGTCTCCCGCTTACAAACACTCTAACAGACTTGCACACCCTGCTACCGCCTATAGAGTTTTGCAAACTCGCACACCCTGCTTACTGAACTAATCCTAACTAGACAATCTGACACTACCTAAAACCTAGGTGGTGATTTACCCTGATTTGATTTGAAAAGTACAGAAAATAAAAACAGAATAAAAACAACTCCACACCCTAATTTAAATATATCAAAGCCTCATTAAATTAAAGCCAAAATAATAAAAAACTTAAAGCCCTTGTTAATTTAACAAGGCCGGCCCTTTCTGTATTCTCTAGCCCGTTCCATTGTGTTTGTGATAATGGCGATTTTGTTCTTCTTTCTGAAATTAGGGCTTTGTGGATCTTCGAAGATGCCGACTATATATTCTCGATCGAATTACTATTCGATGTTTGTTGCGTTTGTCGATCGATTGCTTCTTCGTCTTGCACACGGCTGCTCCTCGAGTGTTCGTTGCTCCGTCGATTGATGCCTGCTTGCCTTGAGATGATTGATTTATTCGATTGTTGCTCTTACAGCTCGGCTGGTTACTTCGACTTGATCAAATTCGACTGGTATGTTATCTGTCCCTTTTTCTTTCTCGATTGATTGCTTGAATTCGATGATTTTTGCCAATGATGATTTAGGGTTTATATAGGATTTTTGTTCCTATATTTTCGTTCGTATTTCATATTCGAACTCGTCTGATGATTCATGCTTGACCGTGTGATATTGATTGAATGCTATAGATGATTTTTGACTTTTTCATATTGCGTATATATTCGTATATTTGATAAAGCTTGGTTGACACGGCTTTGATTCAATTTCGTGATGACCACGGTGTTGTTTTGCTGTTGACTTTGACCATTTCTGATTGCATGATTTTCCAGCTTTGATTTGTACATTCGAAATTCCTTGACTTCGGCCTTGTTTTGAACGGCTTCGACTTGAATTTTAACTTCACCTGACTTCGGTCAATTCTGTTCATTTCTGCCTAATCTTGTTTGCTGTTGCTCCATTGTTTTGTCTGGTATTTGATTATATGATATTTGATGATTTGCAATGTGCTCATGTGTACTGATGCATCGAGTCTGCTGGTATGTTTGATTTCTTAAAAACTTTGGTTTGAAACTATTCGTCACTCTGTTGACATCGACCACTTCGATTTTAGTTCTGGCTTTGACTTGACTTGAGGCTATTTGCTCTGCCTATATATGTGTATACATATGCCTATATATGTATATGCATATACATATGAATATATATACACATATGAATATATATATGCTTGACTTGCGGCCTTGACTTTGTTATGCTCTACATATACTCTCTGATTTTGGTTGAATGTGTTCAAGGCTTTAGCACTACTGTAGCTTGTCTGGTTCATGGTAGTTGGACTTGCTCGAGTTGCTTGATCACATGTATCTTGCTGTTGAACTTGTCTGGAGCATTTGAACACTTTGGTTTGTGTTTGAACTCAGTAGCTTGATGTCTACATGCTTTTGTTCTTGATGGTCTGATTCCTTTGTTTGTTGGTTGGTTTCACTTGCATCTGGTCTCACTTCTAGTGTCACTTGACATCTTTGATTGGTCTGTTGCTTTGTAGCTTCAAGTCTGGTTCTTGAGCACTCTGGTTTTATGAACATATGATGGCATATGTTTTGTATTTATTTTCCCTGTCCACTGTTGCATTTATGTGTTCATGTGAGTTGGGCTTGAAGATCAGTTGTATACTGTGTTGATTTCTTTGTTTTGGATTGTTGCTTTTGCATTTGAGTTGAGTCATGGCAATAATGGCTTGACCTTTGCATCTTGTTTGTTGTTTGGTGCCTCCTTGAATTTGTGTAGACTGTCTTGACCACTTGATTGTATTCTAATTTGATTTTCGAATTACACCTGAGTTGAATCCGATTTGGATTTGACCTTGTGACATCATTTTATTGCACTTGAGTTGAATCCTGTATATGGGTTTGACCTGTGCTCATTTGTCCCTGTATATTGATCAAGTGTACATATATATATCGGTGTACACGGCCTTGTCGCATGTACAGTGATACACTGTGCATGTCACAAGTTGTTCGTGTGTGTGATAATTTAGAATCAAATGAAGACGAACAACCCAAATAACTGAGGCAAATAATATTTTCAAAATCGACATTTTACTTTATATTGCAAAAATATTTCTTTTTCAATTTTACTGCGTTAGTGAATATTTTTGCAGATTGCTAAGATACGGGATTCACACTGAAGTGAAGTTGAAGATAAATACGAGTGTGAGTGATATGTTGTAAGGAACTGATGTAACTATGAAATTGTGATGTAATTGTATTGTGACTGAAATTGTATAGTTATAGTGAGAGCTTGAAATTGTACAATCAAAATTGTAATAAATATTTGTTTGAATAAAATATTCGTTTGAATTCCAATTCTGTGTTATTTATTTTATTCAGCAAATATTTATTTTATCTATGAAAAATAAATAGTACAATATCAAATACATTTAAATGAAAGTATATATGTTTATTATCATCAAACAAAAACATATACATGCGTATTCCACAATCTCCCCCTTTTGATGATAACAAACATATATTTAAGATTTTGACTATTTTAAATGTATTTGATTATTCAATTTGCTCCCCCTATTTAAATGCTCTCTTTCTACACAATACTCCCCCTACATATATGCATGAGAATAAAGAATTCAAATGAGCCTTGATATCTTTGACCTTTATTTTCAAAATCTTAACTTTTCTCTCCCCCTTTTGTTATCAGCAAAAGAATAATAGTAATAGAAAAATAGAGATATAGTGATAGACATTAATACAATATTAAAGCTCAATCGAGTATAAATATTAATTTCAATAAGAAAATCAAACAAAAATCATAAATACTTTAATTGACGCATATTCCACTTTAGAATGATAGGATGATATAAATAAAATCATATAGTTGTGTCTATTTGTGGTATATTTATTTCAGGAAATTTGAATATCTACTAACCATGCATAACCGTTAGGACTTTTAAATGAGATTAGTAGTATTCTAAATTTTTATTTTTATTTTAAAAATGAATTCAAGTATCTTCTAATCACGCATAACCGTGAGGACTTTTAAATGGGAATAGAATCAACTTGTCTATTTAATCAATTAATTTTGATATGCTTTCCATATATGCATAACCGTGAGGACTTTTAAATGAGCATGGAAACACATAATCAAAAATCCAAGTAATTCACCCATGCATAACCGTGAGGACTTTTAAATGAGAGTGAATATTTTGGATATTATTATTTATTGTTAGAAATATAATAAAATTGAAGCACAAATGATTTCCCGTTTAAACTACCACATATTGACATACTATATTGACTTTTGATGAGTGATGGTTGATAGAAAAAATGATAGAAATAGAAATGATCATGGAATATTTATCAACAAAAAGTTTTTATAACTCTTGTTTAAATTTCTAAAGAAATTTTCTAATTATACTTTCTCAAGTCATAATATATGATTAATATCAACACTCATCTTATTTTCAATCACTATCTATCTTTTTAGATAATTATTAGGGGGTCAGATCAGTTAAAATCAATTTCAAAAATAGTTATAAAATCAAACTAATCTGATACAAGGTCAACAGAAAATATTTTCTAGAAGGGGTTTTTAAGAAAAATTTCTGCTAAAAATAGAGATTATTTCAAGTGAAAAAATATGCAGATATTTTCTTTGAAAAATGATGCAGCAAATTAGTGTCTCGAAATATAATCACGTTCCACTAGTAATTTTTCTATCAACTATATTACCAGTGTGATCTGCATCTGACTTTAAATTTCACTCAATATTCACTCGTTGGATGTCATAGACCAGATTGTGAAATTTCAACAAACTATCTCAGAATTATTTTCAATAATTTTTAAACGAAATTTCTTGACTTTGAATTGAAGTCGTGTTAACCATCAAACTAATATCATAGTGTCAGATTTAGAAACCGTAGGATCAACAGTCATTAAACCATCATCATTATTTCAAAACAATTTCTTGAAGTTGCACCAATTTCATAAAGTTTCAACAATTTCAGCAATTTTTTTTAAAAACCTTTTTATAGCATGAGCAACCAGTAATCAATCAACATCATAAATTGACCAAACAGATTAAGTTCAATGAAAAAATGGTTGGTCAACTTTTAAGCAGAAATCAAAGTCATAGATAAGAGCAAGTCATGTAAGATCATATCATGTAAGTTAGAATCTGTCAACCATCATAATTACTTCGAGTAATTCTATTTAAAGATGATTGGTTAAAAAAATCAGAATTAACATCATCAATCATTTCACATAACTGGCTGATTTAATTCAGATTATGGTGCAGATTTTCACATTTTATCTATCGTTTGAAAATAAATGCAAGTACCTGTTTTACCTGTACAATAATCTTTCGTTGTTTGCCCATTGTGAATCTGTCACCTTTATACTAGGCTAAAGAACGTTGATTTGTCGCCCGTTGTGTGTCTGGAACAGCCAGAATCCAGATAACACTAATGTTGTTCCTTCGCCTGCCACCACACCTACACGGTAAAAGATTTTTGTGACCTATTTGTTTTTATAGGTCCATGGTTGTTAGTGGTAGAATAATTTGATGAATATGTTCGAGTAGACCCAAAACTATTAATATATGTTCCTTTTGGCACCCAAACTTGTTTTGTCCTTTCATTCTTGTTCCAATAGACATGTAATCTGTTTGTAGAATTCTTAGGAACCCAAACTTGTATAAATTTTGTGTTCTTGTTCCTATGACTATAACTTTCATCACGATGTCCAATTATTCCACATCTAGCAAAGACACTCTTACCTTTTGCATTATCATCAACTTGTGTTTTCCCAAAACCTTGTCCTTTTCTGTTGTTAGCAAAAAGTTGATTTCCCAATAACATGTTAAATGATTTTTCTCCTCTTGAAAAGATATTCAGAGTTTTCTCAAGATTTTGGACTTTGGTTTTTAGTGTTGTGTTTTCAGTCACAAGTGATGTGCATCTATTTATAAAATCCTTTTTCCTAGTGTCAATGGTTTCCTTAAGACGCAAGTTTTCTTTTTCAAGATTTTCAAAGCTATTCTTAAGCTTTGATAATTCTGAATCTAAAATTTTGCATTTTTTACAGTCTAGGTTTTGAATATTTTCAAGTTCAGTTTCTAACCTAGTATTTTCATGGACAAGGTTTCTCCTATCAGATTTCAGTTTTTCAATTTTAGAATCAAGAGTATCAATTGTTTTAGTAAGATCACAACACATCAAAACAAGTTCTTTATAAGAATAGTCACTTACCTCACTAGATTCCTCCGAGCTTGCTTATGAATCTGATTTTGTCATAAGACACAAATTAGCCTCCTCTGAGCTACTATTCGAAACTTCCTCTCCTTCTTCATCATCCCAAGTCACTGCAAAGGCCTTCTTCTTCTTTTTCTTTCCTTTGTTGTTTTTGAGAAGTGGACAGTTTTGTTTGAAGTGGCCAGGCTTATTGCAGTTATAGCAAGTCAATTCATTATCGGAATTGTCAGAATCTTTTGACCTATTACCATTTGTTTTCTTCTTGCGTGGCCCGAATCTTGACCATTTTCTAAGATTATTGACAGCCATTGCAAGCTCTTCAATTGGATCTTCTTCTTCTTCATCGCTCTCTTCTTTGCTCTTTAAGGCAATCGTCTTCTTCTTTGATTCGGAGTTGTTGCGTTCCTCCTTTGTTTTTAGCTCAAGCTCATATGTCATCAAGTTGCCGATCAACTCCTCCATGCTTAGTTTACTCAGATCTTTCGATTCTTGTATTGCCGTGACTTTTGCCTCAAAGTTCATTGGTAAGACTCGTAGCACCTTCCTCACAAGATCTACCTCAGTGAATACCTTCGCAAGCGCTCTAGCATTGTACACCAAAGTTGAAAAGCGTCCAAACATGTCCTTTATGCTCTCGCCTTTGTCCATCATAAAGTTCTCGTACTCATTGCTGAATAGGGATAGACGAGACTCCTTGACTTGAGAAGTTCCTTCATGTGTCACCTCCAAGGTATGCCAAATTTTTTACGCAGTTTTACAATGAGAAATTCTATTAAATTCATTCTTATCAAGAGCACAGATCAAAGCATTCAAGGCTTTAGCATTTGTAGTTTTTAATTTCTTATCGTTAGCATCCCACCTATCCTTAGTTTTAGGAATTTCAGTATCACCAATAGTTATAGTGGGAGATTTATAGCCAGTTTCAATAATGTCCCAAACATCATAATCAACAGAACTAAGATAAATACCCATCCTAACTTTCCAATAAGCATAATCATTCCCATTAAACATGGGTGGCCTAACAATAGATTGCCCCTCAGAAAAAGCATTATTTGGTGGATTCACGACTCTAGAGTTAAAGAAAAATACCGGGCTCTGATACCACTTGTAGGATCTAGATTAACCCTAGAGGGGGGTGAATAGGGTTATAGAAAATTTTCACGAATTTACTGAATTAAACACGATAACAAACTACAGAGAAGTAAATATGCTGAAAAGTAAATCACACACAAAATTTACCCAGCTTCGGCAACCCCTGCCTACTGCTGCATTCCCATATTTCTATTAGAATTAAACAGTCTCCCGCTTACAAACACTCTAACAGACTCGCACACCCTGCTACCGCCTATAGAGTTTTGCAAACTCGCACACCCTGCTTACTGAACTAATCCTAACTAGACAATCTGCCACTACCTAAAACCTAGGTAGTGATTTACCCTGATTTGATTTGAAAAGTACAGAAAATAAAAATAGATTAAAAACAACTCCACACCCTAATTTAAATATATCAAAGCCTCATTAAATTAAAGCCAAAAAAATAAAAAACTTAAAGCCCTTGTTAATTTAACAAGGCCGGCCCTTTCTGTTTTCTCTAGCTCATTCCTTTGTGTTTGTGATAATGGCGATTTTGTTCTTCTTTCTGAAATTAGGGCTTCGGCTCTCTGCTTCCAAAATTAGGGCTTTGTGGATCTTCGAAGATGCCGACTATATATTCTCGATCGAATTACTATTCGATGTTTGTTGCGTTTGTCGATCGATTGCTTCTTCGTCTTGCACACGGCTGCTCCTCGAGTGTTCGTTGCTCCGTCGATTGATGCCTGCTTGCCTTGAGATGATTGATTTATTCGATTGTTGCTCTTACAGCTCGGCTGGTTACTTCGACTTGATCGAATTCGACTGGTATGTTATTTGTCTCTTTTGCTTTCTCGATTGATTGCTTGAATTCGATGATTTTTACCAGTGATGATTTAGGGTTTATATAGGATTCTCGTTCCTATATTTTCATTCGTATTTCATATTCGAACTCGTCTGATGATTCATGCTTGACCGTGTGATATTGATTGAATGCTATAGATGATTTCTGACTTTTTCATATTACGTATATATTCGTATATTTGATAAAGCTTGGTTGACACGGCTTTGATTCAATTTCGTGATGACCACGATGTTGTTTTGCTGTTGACTTTGACCATTTCTGATTGCATGATTTTCCAGCTTTGATTTGTACATTCGAATTTCCTTGACTTCGGCCTTATTTTGAACGGCTTTGAATTGAATTTTAACTTCACCTGACTTCGGTCAATTCTGTTCATTTCTACCTAATCTTGTTTGCTATTGCTCCATTGTTTTGTTTGGTATTTGATTATATGATATTTGATGATTTGCAATGTGCTCATGTGTACTGATGCATCGAGTCTGCTGGTATGTTTGATTTCTTAAAAACTTTGGTTTGAAACTATTCGTCACTCTGTTGTCATCGACCACTTCGATTTTAGTTCAGGCTTTGACTTGACTTGAGGCTATTTGCTCCGCCTATATATGTGTATACATATGCCTATATATGTATATGCATATACATATGAATATATATATACATATGAATATATATATGCTTGACTTGCGGCCTTGACTTTGTTATGCTCTACATATACTCTCTGATTTTGGTTGAATGTGTTCAAGGCTTTAGCACTACTGTAGCTTGTCTGGTTCATGGTAGTTGGACTTGCTCGAGTTGCTTGATCACATGTGTCTTGCTATTGAACTTGTCTAGAGCATTTGAACACTTTGGTTTGTGTTTGAACTCAGTAGCTTGATGTCTACATGCTTTTTTTCTTGATGGTATGATTCCTTTGTTTGTTGGTTGGTTTCACTTGCATCTGGTCTCACTTCTGGTCTCACTTGACATCTTTGATTGGTATGTTGCTTTGTAGCTTCAAGTCTGGTTCTTGAGCACTCTGGTTTTATGAACATATGATGGCATATGCTTTGTATTTATTTTCCATGTCCACTATTGCATTTATGTGTTCATGTGAGTTGGGCTTGAAGATCAGTTGTATACGGTGTTGATTTCTTTGTTTTGGATTGTTGCTTTTGCATTTGAGTTGAGTCATGGCAACAATGGCTTGACCTTTGCATCTTGTTTGTTGTTTGGTGCCTCCTTGAATTTGTGCAGACTGTCTTGACCACTTGATTTTATTCTAATTTGATTTTCGAATTACACCTGAGTTGAATCCGATTTGGATTTGACCTTATGACATCATTTTATTGCACTTGAGTTGAATCCTGTATATGGGTTTGACCTGTGCTCATTTGTCCCTGTATATTGATCAAGTGTACATATATATATCGGTGTACATGGCCTTGTGGCATGTACAGTGATACACTATGCATGTCACAAGTTGTTCGTGTGTGTGATAAATTCAGAATCAAATGATGATGAACAACCCAAATAACTGAGGCAAATAATATTTTCAAAATCCACATTTTATTTTATATTGCAAAAATATTTCTTTTTCAATTTTACTGCGTTAGTGAATATTTTTGCAGATTGCTGAGATACGGGATTCACACTGAAGTGAAGTTGAAGATAAATACGAGTGTGAGTGATATGTAGTGAGGAACTGATGTAACTATGAAATTGTGATGTAATTGTATTGTGACTGAAATTGTATAGTTATAGTGAGAGCTTGAAATTATACTATCAAAATTGTAATAAATATTTGTTTGAATAAAATATTCGTTTGAATTCCAATTCTGTGTTATTTATTTTATTCAGCAAATATTTATTTTAGCTGTGAAAAATAAATAGTACAATATCAAATACATTTAAATGAATGTATATATGTTTATTATCATCAAACAAAAACATATACAGGCGTATTCCACACTCCGTACCATATTTAAGTCCAAGAGCTATAGACTAGCTTTGAGTATTATGACATCATGCACATTCCTTGGGATCAAAACGAAGAGGCTTACTCATTGGCAAAAGTTTGCTAGCACTGAGGATGCATAACAAACGGGCTTGGTTCTAATCAAACTACTAGGTGCTCCAAGCATAAACCAGATGGAAATTTACTGGGTACTAGAGACAGAGCCTGAGAAGGAGCCGTGGATGACTCTAAAACTATTTGCTAGAAGTAGTCCTTCCTGAATGAAGAAATGAAAGGCGACAAGTCCTCAACAAAGCTTAACAGTATATCATTCAGGAAGGAGTCATGTATAAACGGGTTTTTCCATTACCCTGCTCCAGTGTATTGCTCATGGTGAAATAAAACGAGCCCTAAAGGAAGTTCATGAAGGGGAATGTGGTGATCACATTGGGAGGCAAACCCTAGCAAAGAAATTACTCTGTTATGGGTATTATTGAACGACTGTCAACCGAGATGCTGGTGATTACACTAAGCGATGCGATAAGTGCCAGATTTATGCAATAGTTCCAAGAGCTCCGCCGACGGAAATCACACAAATGGTCAGTCCATGGCCGTTTTCCATATGGAGCATATATATTATATGTTCCTTACCGATCTCTAAAGGTGGTGCGAAGTAAGCCATCATCGTTGTTGATTACTTCACCGAATGGGCTGAAGCGGAACCTTTGGCCACGATCATGACAAAGAAAGTAATCAACTTCATTATACGGAACAACATCTGTCATTTTGGCCTCCCATGAACCATTGTAACTGATAATGGATCCAAATTCAGTAGCGTTGAATTCAAAGACTTCTGCAATCGACATCATATTGAAAAGAGATTGGTGGTAGTTGCTCACCCTTAAGCATATAGGCAAGTTGAAGCTATGAACAATATCATAAAGTTCATTAAAGAGAAGCATTTGGAAAAGGCTAGAGGCAAGTGGGTGATGAACTCCCAATTGCTTTATGGGCTTATAGAACCACCCACAAGTCCATGACTGGCCATACTCCATTCGCCCTGGCTTACGGCACCGAAGCTGTCATTTTTGTTGAACTCGAAGTCCATTCTAATCGAGTGATCTACTACGATCCCATAACGAATAGAGATATCCACTTAAAATATCTAGACTTTGTTGATGAGAAGTGCAAAGAAGCTGATTTGAGGTCAGCTGAATATCGGCACCGAGTCGCCCGATATTACAACACTAAAGTCTGACCTATAGCCTTTGAAATCAGCGATCTCCGTCATGCATGAATCCTACTTGGAAAGGACCATATGTCATTGAACAGAGGCTTGGAGAGGGAAATTTCAAGCTAGCAATTATTGATAGCGTCCCCATCTCAAGAGCTTGGAATAGCCGACATTTACGAGGCTATTTCACTTAGTTTATTCTTTTTCATTTAGTTGTATTCAATTTCCAAATTTTCTTTAGTATTTGATTTTACAGATATTTAATAAGACAAATTATGTCATTTCTTTCCATTTGGCAAACAAAATTTGAAATTTCCTTCATATCTATGATTACTGTAGCATTACATATTAGTTACGATACCCGACTAACTAATATCGACATGTCCTAGCAGGTTCCCAGAGTTTGGAGCTAGCCGATTACATAAGTTCACGATTGAACTAAACAAAATGAGAATGGTCCGACCATTCATTTGATGATTCTTGCTCACAACCCGATGGTCCGACCATTCATTTGGAGCTAGCCAGGTCTGTCCGGATCATAGCTCAGATCCTGTCTCGAGCCAAGAGAAACTGATGCTCTAGCTGTTTGAAGTGAAGGGGGAACTTAAGACCATTGAAGCATATTTTTGGAAAATTGACCTTAAGCTTGGCCAATTTTTCTACCGTGGACGCCTCAGGAACTGTAGTAGTCAAAGATGGATCAGAAGTAACAATTGGGCGTTTTCTCGACCTACAATCATGGGACTGTCTAGAACCAGATGAAGCTGAATAATGCTTAGGCGGTGCAGCAATTTAAGGAGCGTGGAAGAAGTCAGGTTGCCGCTATGTGCAGGAAGATTGGGCTGAACTTCCTGATGAGACGATTGAGATTTGGACTTATGTTTAAAAGATGAAGATTCCCTCGAATGTCGACTTCTTTTCGGGTTGTCATCTCTCTCTCTCTCGACGCCTACCCGAGTTTGGACCGTAACTAGATCCATACTTCGTTGAGGAGCTCCTCAAGAGATTGAATTGAGACATCGCACTTACAAAACAAACAAGAGTATATAAGTGACCATCAAATAAAAGATAGACGGATATCGTGTGGTGAAGTTCATGATTGTGAATGTCCTAGTGTAGCCATGACGGACCAGTTGCTGCAGCCTTGCTTATAGGAGTGTTCTCCCTATTGCTAGTGGAAGGAATCTCATCACTAGTCCTGGTGGGAGAATTAAGCCTCCCAATACTGATGTTGGGGAAGTCATAGGTCATGATTTCATCAGGGATCAGGAGATTTGATAATCCTTCCATCCAACTTTTTAAAAGTTGAGAGGAAGACTCTTCTTCAATAGAGGTAATGATAAATTCGGGCTTTTTAATGGTTTTTCTCCTATGGATTTTATATACAAGTTTTTTCCTCTTCTTGTTGGCATGTGAGATTGTGCGCCTTGTGATGGTTCGACCACAGGCACATTGCCCGGACCTGCATCAACACCTCCAGGCTTGTTAGCTTCATATCTAATTTCACCCTCTTCGACGTCGTCTTGAGCCCCCTTAATTGGGGGCACGACAGGGTTATTGGTGTCGCCTTCTTTTTCCATAACATTCCTTGGTGGTGTAGCGCTTCCTTGAAGCCCGATGAAGCAACCTTCTTCTAACAGCCCTAAAGGAGTTAACCATTCATCGATTACAAGGGATCTGATGTCCCTATCCTCAACTGGGGTGGCGTGGATTGCAGAAACCACCCTTGAGAAGCAATTGCCTTATGGACGGAGATGAACACCTATAAATTTACAAAGTATTAGTTAGTTTAGGATACGACTTGGACAAAAGAATTTAAGAATAAAGTGAAGACAACACTTACCTCCTTGCAACCATAACCTCGCGAAGCGAGGTGGACATTGAACATAGAATCATTCATGTTTAAATATATTGAGCTTGTTCCAAGCGCTAGTTAGAATTTGACAGTTTGAGAAAGGCTCAATGAAAGTGTATGAAAGGCTTACTTTCCATCGTTTGAAATTGTAAATAAACCTGATGTCCTCAGGAGATGGCGGGCAGAATATAACATCCATAAATAACAAGAAAGTGCCATGAATAAAAGCATAGTTGTTCAGATGCAACTTAGCAGGAGCTATTCCAAGATAATTTAGCATCTCTCAGATAAAAGAATTAAAAGGAGGCACACATCTAGCCAGGTGCATGAATGTATTACATGTCGTATATCCCTCCAGGGGCAAATGCTCACCGTCATTCACTAAAGGAACCAAAACATCTCTAAATGGAATCCCATGTTTAGAGCATAGTCTATGAAGAGCGGCCTCGCCAATTCAGGAGGCTTGGAAATTTGTCGAGTTATCCAAAAATAGAGCACCTTCTATAGTGTCGGGGGAAAGACTTATATCTTAACTAGAAGGACGGGAACATCGTAGAAAAGGTCGGCCATCGGGCCGAAAACCTCCGGTTGCTCAATCTGATTGTCAGGGGAAAGTCTACCAGATACTGTTGCAAAACTTGACCCGGCTCCGGGATTGCTAGCTTGTAAAGGTTGTCCAGAAGGCATCGCAGCTAAATGCTCTTAATGTCCCGAGCCCATATCAACTTAACTTAGTAGAAAATCAAGATTAGAAAATTTTACATGTCCCCCGTGCTAATTGTAAACTGGTGTGGTGCAGTGTTGTCTAGTGCAAAGATAAACAGTTCAAAATTAAAAGTAAAAGTAAGTGACGAGACTTGGGGTTCTGACCAAAGAGACATCATCGTTGACCGTCTCAACTGGCATTTTGACTGATCGATTATGTAAGCTTTGGGATCGACTATCCGCATGCAGAAGTGTGAAGTCCATTATTAAAGTCCATATGTTAAATTTTAGTTCATATTCTAAGTCCCAGGTGTTTGGTCGTTCAATTTCGAGTTCAGTATTACATATGCAAGCCCTGTTGTTTGTTATCGTCACACGTTCAAGTTCATTAAGACGGGATTGGTTCTAATTGTTCATACAACTGAATATGGATTGGTTTTCAAGTTCAAATCAAAAGGCTAATAATCTGCTAAGTCCCCATAGCCGATCCCTTTTCAAAAACCAACAACCGATCCTCTCAAAAAAACCTATAACCGATCCCTCCTCATACACTCAACCACCGATCCCTCTTTCATGTGATCCTCCAACCGATTCCTATACCACATGATTACTAAACCAAACCCTCCTCTTACATCTTTAACATCGTTACTTACCGATCCCTCCACTTAACAAAGCAACAGACCCCTACGGCAAACCCAACATAACCGATCCCTTAGCAAGTACTCCATCAACGATCCCTCTTCGAACTTCAATACTGATCCCTCCATGCTTCACACACAACGCATGACTAATCCCTCTTCCTTCTTCATGCATCATTCTTTTCTTTCTCCTCTTCTACTACCTTAATCCTACATCGCCATCATCCATCTCATCTCCTCCAAACTTAACCCATGATTAATGTAAACAAAACCCAAGGTTTCAAATCTCGGATTTTGGCCCATATCTCGGGCAAATATCTCGGCTGTCTCGGGCGATATTTAAAAGACTTATAACTAACCAAGCTGCCAAATCTCGGATTTTGGCTAATATCTCGGATTTTCATCTCGGCTGATCTCGGGGAGATTTAAAACCTTGACAAAACCCATTGTCTCGCCAAGAACCAAAGTAAATACAAAAGAACCTAGCTAAATGGATAGAATATGATTTTCTCAAAGGGATATTTTAGTTTTCGATTCGAATGGAAGGTAGAATGATGGTCCTCGGTAGGAGAGGATGGTGGATCTGATGATGGAAGGGGCATTTGATTCGCGAAGTGGGATTGGAACCAAATTGGAGGAAGAGGGATCAGAACCGAGCTTGAAGAAAATAAGAAAGTTAAAGAAATGAGATAAAGTAAGGAAGGGAAGTCAAATGTTGGTTTATATATGGAGTCCATGGGTTCGGCCCACTTTCCTATTTACGAAGTGAAAAATCGGTTAAGTCCTTCAAATAATAGGAATCGAGTATGATCCCTACCATAGGGAACAAAATTCTGATCCCTACTATATAATAAAAAAGAGAAAAAGCGATTGGCTAGAAGAATGCCGATCCCTATAAACAAGAAAGAAAAAGGAAGGGATCGACCCTATGTGTAAAAAAAAAGAGAGAGAAGTGACCAGTTACGAACCCTATGTGCATGCAAACATGGACATAAAAATTACATAAAGTACATATATATATATAATGCAATGAAATCGCATCTATAAAATAAAAATTGGCGACGACACGTGAGTGAACGAACGCATTGGTGAGCCAACAACAAGAATGTGTCCCCGAACATGCACATGTATAATCTAAAAGTTTAATTTCTGAAATTGACGGAAACTAAATTCAAACCTGAAACTTTCAAGGTCGAGACCGGATCAGATAGCCAAAGCTTACTAGTCTAGTAGAGCAAGACATAGATATTAACTGATGGACTATAATCCTGAATTTATGCTACTGGAAATCGACCAAGCGTCATGACGATCAAAGAGAGATACGACACTTTGGGAAAATAGTTTGACGAAAGAACAACGACTATTCAGAAAATCGATAGGAATTCTTGTCAAAGACTCTAACTTGCTTTTATTCAAAGCACGTTATGTTCAGCACAAGATGTACTTTGGAGGGCAAATGTTATCCGGCATTTTTACTTGGCTATATCTGAACTGACTAGACAAGTTAGATTCGACGGTCCTCAAGGCCAGTAAGTCTAGAGCGATGATTGTGGGGTCCAAAGATCAAGTATAGATGATAATATGAAACCGTGATCAAACAGAATTAAGAGATATGCAATGCAGAACGTTCAAAGTATGGAATATAGTTTAGCATAGAAAAGGAATTGGCTATAATCCTTCTCAATCATTGGGATCGGCACATTTCAGCCAAAAAAATGCAAGTCAATGGAAAACAATCAATATCTCAAGATCTAGAAGTCCAATGCATATGAAACTTTAGAAACAAGATGCAGGGACCCTATGGGAGCCTACCCTAGGGGTCGCACCTCAAAAGGATTAGACAAAAGGGATCGGCCCTCTTCCCTTAATAGGGATCGGCTGGAATCAGGTAACAACTCACATTGCAGCAAAGATCGAGCAATAACTTAAGTTCTACTATTCCATTTGGCATCAAACTTGGATGCTAAGCATATTACAACATGGAAAGCTCCCATAGGGATCGCACCCCAAAATTCATCCAAAAAAAGGATCGGCACCGATCCATATTCCTTGGGATTTAGGCCTTGCGATCCTTCTAATGGGTCCATATAGTTTTGGAGATCCTTCTGCTTAATTTTCAAGGAGATATTTTGCCATCATCCTCTATAAATACATGCTTGATTGTTCATTTTTGGACTTTTACGCTGCTTATTGCTTTATACTCTATTGTAACTAAGGATTTTCATCCGATCCCAATTGTACTCAATTTACAAAGTGATTAATAAAGCTATCCGTTCAAAGTGGACATATGCAAACAACGCTGAACTAATATAATCGTTGTGTTCTCGTTATCGCTTTGATTTTCTATTATTTACTTGCTTGTTTCCTCTATTTTCATTTTATATTCTTCATTTATTTCTCTACAAACTCTCTATCAGCTGTTTGTACCTAATTTTGGTGCAAGCATGATCAATATTAAGTAGCTAACTTATATATAAGTGTATATGCAATATCAAGCTATATAATAAAGGAAATAGTAAAGTAAAATAAGAAGCAATCACACTAGTGTTTTTTTACTAATACGGACCTACTGTCCTATTTCCAGTCTCAAAGCTCCCCTTAAGATTTTCAACTAACCAAAACATCCTCACTTAGCACGGACGAATAGGAAAAACAATAGTTTGTTGATTTTATAATCTTGTGTTCTATCAACATGGATTTTGAATTATAGTACAAAGCTTCCTATAATCTCCTTTTGATGATTCAAGATGTGTGTGCCATGATTACGAAAATATATAGAGTAATTCTTGAGTGAATGAATAATATTGTGTTTGAGAGCAAATAGATTTAAGATGGAAAAGAATTCAAGATAGAAAGTTGTTCTCTAACTTCTAAACTCAGGTTCTATTTATAAAAGTCAAAAATTGGCTTTAAAAATGTTATAATTGTTATCCCGCCTTTTTGGAAAGGCCGTGGCACCAAGAACTTGACTAGAAACTAAATACAGTCCGTCCCGAAGATCGGTCTTGCATAGGTCTACTATGGATACTGGTAAATTTTGTCCAAGTCCGAATCAAGCTACAATCAATATGGTATGACAGGCAAAGCTACGAAAACCAACCTTCCAAATTTCAAGTCAATCGGAGTTCGTATGCTCAAGATATCGATCGATCAAGATCCATGGAGGAAACACCATTTCGTATCCATCATACCTATTCCACTTCGTATCCATCATATCTGCTCTATTTCGTATCCATCACCTGAAGATGTTTCTTATCGCTTCCACTTACACACAATTCGTATCGATCAACATTTACACAGTTCTTATCGATCGGTCAACGATCGATACGAAACGTGCCACCAACAAACGATACAAAATAACACTTAAAAGGCATCGATACGAAATTGATCTTCAATCGATATGAAGAGCTTAAGTTTATATCGATACGAATTGGAGTGGAAGCTATCGATACGAGGCAGTCACTACGCTATCGATACGAAAAGGCTTCAGGGATCGATACGAAGTGAAGTGCAATAGAGCGATATAAAAGGAATATTCTGGGTCGATATGAACAAAGCATATAAAAGTGGAAGACTCGGTCACTCGACATAAAAAGTGGACCGATCCTAAAATATAACGCCACGTCACCCTGATCGATACGAGCCAGCATGGATACAAAGCCATTGATATGAATGGTATCGATACGAACTCGGCAGTGTCTTGCAAATACAAACTTAGATCGATTATAACTCAAAATCTACAAGTCGAAATGCAAGCCAATTTTCTTAGGAGCTTGCATACCACCTCTACTTGGTCTCTGATCGATCTCAGGCCAAATGGAGTCATTTTTTATCGATATGAATTGTATACATATCGATCATGGATCGATCCCAATTGTCCAGGGATCAATCTGGTAGGCCCACCTACGTGAGAGAAGGAGTCTTTCGAGATCTGAGCCGGATATTTTTAGCCTACACCTATAAATAGCAATCATAGGACTTCAGAAAATGCACTTTTGACTATCTTATGACGATATTCTGCCGGAAACTTCATTGTATCTCGAGTGCTTGTGAGTGTACTGCTGTAATCAGTTGTAACCAGTTAGCAAAATCAATAAAACATCAAACTTTCCATAGTGGACTTAAGCTATAACGCTGAACCACTCTAAATTCTTGTATTCTTGCATTTCTGTTTGTTTGTTTTCGCGTGTTTGTTAGATTAACCTCCTTTTCATTTATAGTCTTCATTTTAATCTCTTCAAATACGTCTGAAGAGTATTATGCCTAATTTTGGTACAAACACTTTGGTGCTTTCATTGAGAAAACCCAGCTTTTCTCCTGCTCATTGGATCTACTGCTGTCGTTGGATTGCAATAATCTAAGGAGAAGATCCAGATCTCACATCCAGTAGTTATTCCATCCTATTCAAATTGCTGCAAATCTAGGAAGGAACTGCATCAAACATGGTTACTACTACGACCACCTCAACTGCTGAAGATCAGGAAGGACGGGATAGACAAAATCTCGGGTAGTTACCCGCCACAGGTCAGAACTCAGCTAGACCTTCAGATCCACAAGGCACTGTCACCAGGGAGGAATTCCAAATGCTTATGCAAGAGCTTACCCAAAGTCGCCAATAGCTTACCTAGCAGATCCGTGCCAACACGGAGCTAACCAACCGACTGAATGAGGAGAGATGAAGGAGATCCAGAAGGGATCATGCTTCCTATTCATCCACCGAAAGCTCGGCTTCCTCTAATTACAATCATAGATCTACACATCCACGGCTGGATGGAAATTATGCGCGAGCCCCCGGGCGTCAGCACACTCTAAACCTTAGACAAGCTGAGCTGGACCTTCTAAAGGACACCAGGCTGGACCCTCCTCCCGAGGAGGGGCACTTCCTTATCACGCTATTGATAGCCATGCAGCTGCTGCTATGACAAATATTGAAGCTCAACTTCATAATCAACCAAACCCAGCCTTTCATCAACACAATCATGCTGCTAAACCCTATGTTCCATAAGATATGGTGCCAAGGAGGCGAGACATAGACCGTCGACCGCGCCCGGACCGTCGTCGCAATGTGGAACCCAACCACGCCTTGGCCCAGAATGTCCAATGCCAAGCATTCCAACAATGATCCGTCAAATGATCTGCAAAAGTCAAGGTCTCACCACTGACGATTGGGAAATCTCCCGGAGTCATACTCTGTTCACTCATGACATCCTCTTTGTTGAACCACCTCGCCGATTCAGGATGCCAACTTTACCTGTTTATGAAGGGACCTCAGATCCTGATCAGCACATCCTAAAGTATGAATGGCTCATGAATGCCACTCGAGATGATGATGCGGTTAAATGTAGAAGCTTTCCTATCTCCCTAGGGGGCATTGCAACCATGTGGTTTACTCGCCTGCCATCCCGGTCCATTTCATGCTTTGATCAATTAGCTACGAAATTCGTCAAACAGTTTCGTATGAACGCCACGAGGCCGAAGGATGTTAACACCTTATCCAGCGTCACTCAAGCTCCATGAGAGACACTCAGACGCTACCTGGAAATTTTTCATGCCGCATGTGCAGAGATCAGTAACCCTAATGACAATTCCATATTGATGGCACTGACTAAAGGAATTGATCTAGATTCCAAATTCGGCAATTGGTTGGCTGGGAAAGCCCCCGCGTCATTGGTTCGATTCTATGCTAAGGCGGCACAGTTCTTGAGGCGGCTAGACAATCTAGAAAGTAGGATGATGCAGGCCTTAGTGTCGAAGGCATTCAAAGTAACGTTGTTGTGAAACAAACCGGTGAGAGTTCCGGTAAAGTGCAGTTGAATGTACAGAATAAGCTGAATCAACAGAAAGGCGATGTGGGTCAGGGTAAGAAATGAGATCAAAATCACGGACCGCAACGCAGAGCTTCAATGTTTAACCAATATACCCTATTGGATACATCCCTAGAGAATGTTTATTTGCAAACCTGTAATACCAGACATTATAAGAAACCAGCTCCAAAACAGTCATCCGAAAAGCAGGTTCAAACTAGAAAATTCTGTAGGTTCCACGATTGCTATGGCCACAATACTAATGAGTGTCGTCATTTGCAAGACATCATTGAGAAACTGATACGAGAAAGGAAGCTGGAATAGTTTGTTAGGGCGCCGCAGTCTGGAGGTGTGGACCCATCAAACCAGAATCAAGGTCAAAATCAGGCTAGATCGGAAGAACCCGTGCATACTAGTGGGAGATTGGTTATTAAAACAGTTAGTGGTGGTCCTCATCCAGCTAATCGAAGCTGGAGAAAAATGGAGTCGTATGCTAGTTCGATTAGGCATGCGAACTTCGAATGTTGCATTAATGTTGATGATGGGGTCCCAGTGAAACAACAGAAGACGATGACAGACGACATTGTTTTTTGGGACAAGGATGCCAATAGAGTCAAAGCCCCCACCATTGATCTACTACACAAATAAGTCCTGCATGGATGAAGAGGATCTTAGTAGATAGTGGAAGCTCCGTGAATATTCTTTTCAAACGATCATATGACCATATGAAGATGGAAGCGAAGGACTTGAAGCCATGTCAGTCTTGCATACATTGCTTTAATCAAAGCACAACGATGCCCACAGGGATGGTGGAGTTACCAGTGGAGTTGGGAATCGGAGATCGCCGGCGAGTCCATATATTACAATTTGTCGTGTTGGACATTAACTCTCCGTATAATGCTTTCTTGGGCCGACCGGCCCTAGTTGAATTCAGGGCAGCTATTGCCCCTTGGTGCTTAACTCTTAAGTTCCCCACAAATAACGGGGTTGGAGTTGTTCAAGAAGATCAGGTGGCTGGACGCGCCTGTTATGTTGCTGAGCTACGGGAGGCACATCGAAAAGAGAAGGGCAAGGACGTAGAAGAATCTCTCTGCGTCCGTTTTAGTGAAAATTGACAGCTAATGCCTGGGCCTAGGCCCGGGCGCCACAACCAGTTCCTAAAAGATCTTGATCTAAGAGATGATGAAAATGAAAAGGAAGCCAAAACAGTCAGGCTTCCCCGGCAGAGCTGACGATCGATGTTCTGATCGATGATGATGACTCCAGAATGATAAACGTCGGATCTTAGCTAGGCCAACAGATGAGAGAGGAATTGGTTGAATTTCTCTGGACAAACCTCGACGTGTTTTTTTGGATGCACTCAGACATGTGTGGGATCTCGTCGGACATCGCGAGCCATACATTGAATATTGACCCGCGGCATGTCCCTGTCAAACAGAAAAGGCATGGTATGGATCCGAAGAGATCGGTCGCTCTAAAAGAAGAGTTGGATAAACTCAAGAGGAACAGGTTCATCCGAGATGCATTATATCCATAGTGGGTATCCAACCCAGTGCTTATCAGGAAACCAAACGGGAAATGGAGAACTTGTGTAGACTACTCAGACCTAAATAAAGCCAGCCCTAAAGACAGCTTTCCGCTTCCCAGAATTGATCAGCTTATAGATTCAACGGCCGGACATGAGCTCTTGTCTTTTATGGATGCGTATTCCGGCTACAATTATATACCGATGCACCTACCCGATCAGGAGCATACCAGCTTTGTCACCGATATGGGACTTTGTTGCTATAAAGTGATGTCGTTCGGACTTAAGAACACTGGGGTGACCTATCAAAGACTTGTCAACCGAATGTTTGCTAACCAGATCGGGAAAAATATGGAGGTGTACGTAGACGATATGTTTGTAAAGTCGCGGCTACCCATCGATCATGTCAAAGACTTGGAAACAATGTTCAACATCCTCCGAGAGTATCGAATGAAGCTCACCACGTTAAAGTGTCACTTCGGAGTCGCATTCGGAAAGTTCCTTGGATTCATTGTCAATGCTCAAGGCATTGAAGCCAATCCTGAAAAGATCTTGGTGATTCAGAATCTCATGACTCCCAAAACTATAAAGCAAGTACAAAGTCTCAATGGGAAGGTGGCAGCCTTGAGCAGATTCATTTTCAAATCCACCGACAAATGCATTCTCTTCTTCGATCTAATCAGGAAAGTAAAATGGAACTTTGAATGGACTGAGGAGTGTGAAGGTGCATTCCGAGCACTGATTCAACACCTGGCAAAGCCACCTATTTTGTCAAAGCCAGTTGATCATGAAAGATTATATATTTATCTGGTGGTTTCGGAAAATGCGATCAGTGCTGCATTGATTCGGGAAGAAGATCGGGTACAACGACCGGACTATTATATAAGCAAGCGATTGACAGGTGCAGAGAGAAACTACCCAAAGTTGGAGAAGCTGGCTTATTGCTTAGTCATTGCCTCGAGAAAGCTCCGTCCATATTTTCAGGCCCATCCGATCACAGTCTACATCGACCAGCCATTACAACAGGTCCTTACGCGACCTGAGATGTCTGGTAGGTTGCTCAAGTGGAACATCAAGTTGAGTCGGTTTGATATTTCTTATACACGAAGACGAGCCATCCAAGGACAAGTTCTGGCGGACTTCATCGCTAAATTTACTATACCAGAGGACTTGCCCGAAACCAATGAATCTCCCAAATACCTATGGAAGCTGTACACTGACAGTGCATCAAACGACCGCTGCTCAGGCACTAGAGTTGTACTCGAAACCCCAGATGGTCAATCCATATGTTATGCTTTGAAGTTTGACTTTCGCGCAACTAACAACGAGGCCGAATATGAAGCTTTACTTCCCAGACTCATACTTTCCAGAGACTTGAGAATTATTGCTGTGGAGATCTACTGCGACTCGCAATTGGTCGTATGCTAGGTTCGGGGAGAATACCAAGCAAGAGACCGGAGGTGGGCCACTTATCTTACCCGGGTCCACGAAGTGTTGAATCAGTTTGACTACTACGCCATCCTCTGTATACACCAAGAGCACAACCAGAAGGCCGATTCTTTGGCAAAACTGGCCAGCAATGGTGAAGCACAACAAATGGAACTTGTCCCCATTGAGACACTTACCTCTCCCAGTATCTACCAGATGGAGACGGACTGGGTGCATGAGGCAACGCCCGAAAAGGAGTCATGGATGACCCCATTTAGAAAATATCTCAAACACGGAGCTTTGCCTGAGCGCAGAAGTGAGAAAAGATAGGTTCTCCAGAAAGCTTCGCGATTCATTATCCAGAATGGAGTCATGTACAGGAGAGGATACTCTGTTCCTTTACATCGGTGTATCACCCACGAAGAAATCAAACGAGTGTTACACGATGTACACGAAGGAGAGTGCGGCGATCACACTGGGGGGCAAGCCCTTGCTAAGAACATATTCCGATATGGGTATTATTAGTCGACCGTGAATCGAGATGCATCAGACTATGCCAAGAGATGTGACAAATGCCAGAAACACGCTTGAATTCCAGGGGCCCCTCCTACCGAAATTACACAGATGGTCAGTCCATGGCCGTTCGCCACATGGGGCATCGACATAATTGGGTCTCTACCTCTAGCTAAAGGTGGTGCGAAGTATGCCATCGTTGCAGTTGACTACTTTACCAAATGGGCGAAAGCCGAGCCCTTTGCCACAATCACAACGAAAAAAGAAATCAACTTTGTAGTATGCAACATTATCTATCATTTTTGCCTCCCATAAACAATTATCACTGACAACGGAGCCCAATTCGATAGTGTCGAGTTCAAGAATTTCTGTCAACGTTTCCACATCCAGAAGAAGTTCTCGGCAGTTGCTCACCCTCAAGTAAATGGACAGGTTGAAGCTGATATTAAATTTATTAAGTCCATTCTGAAGAAACGACTGGAGAAGGCTGGAGGCAAATGGGTCGATGAACTTCCCATAGCCCTATGGGCATATCGAACTACCCACAAGTCCGTGACCGGCCATACTCCATTTTCACTTTCCTACGATTCTAAAGTTGTTATTCCAGTTGAATTGGAAGTACCTTCTTATCATGTGACATATTATGACCCGAAGACGAATGCCATATTACTCGCCGAATCTCTAGATTTGTTGGATGAGAAGCGTGAAGACGCTGATTTGAGGACAGCCACACATCGAAATTGAGTCGCCCGATTATACAGTGCACTACAAGAAAACTGATTTTTTGTAGCGCCCAAAAAACACCACTACGTATTTTTAGTGGCGTTCTGATAATCGTTACGAGAAAACATGCCACTAAAAATCCTCGAGTATTAGTTGCACTTTTTTAAACGCCACCAATTTTTTTTTTTGATAGCGTTTTTATAGCGCCATAGAATTCCTTTTTTGTAGCGCCCATTTATCGCCACCGAAAAGGTTTTCTCCTCCATGATACTTTTTATGGCGTTATCTAAATTTTTCGTAGCGCCTGTTTAACGCTACCGAAAGGGTTTTCTCCTCCACGTTACCTTTTCATCGCGTTATATACATTTTTTGTAGCGTGTAATAAACGCCAGCATAAGTGTACTTGAGTTCTAATTACTCTTTTGTAGCGACATTTTAACGCTACCAAAATAAATAATATCCAGTAGCGTTTGTTTCCCTCCACCTGCTACTCCAGATTTACCCCTGATCTAGCATCCAATTATATAATAACAGAATACGCAAGCACATACACTTTTGAACACAATATATTAAACAACTACAAAATACATATACGCATTGAAGATCCACAAGATACATAGACATTCATACATCCACATACATATGTGTCTACAAAAAGCTACCATAACTGTCATAACCGTACATATACACAACCAAACTACCATAACTGTCATAACCGTACATATACATCTGAAATAAACATCTGAAATAACCGTACATATACGTCTGAAATAACCGTACCGAGCATAACCTGAACCACCATAAAAACCTGAACTACCTGTCATTGCTGATGTCTTCAAAACCTGAACTACCTATCAACAAAGAACAGAACAAAAGAGTGAGAAAACAAAACCTGAACTTAAAACTGCTTAAATAAGCAATGTACTGAAACAAAACATATGGACGACAATCGACCACTTCTCTGCACTGCCACAACACTCAACTACCTTGCCACTTCTTCCTACACTATCACTGTACTACTCACCATCAATTCATACATAACTCCTCACCATCAATTCAACTAACATTTCCACCACAATCCATACATAATTCCTCACCATCAATTATTTTCCCTCCCCTGAACCTGAACCACCAATCACAATCATTCAATCACAATTCGAATATAACACCCCTACTTATGTACTTTTATCATTTTACCAAAAATCTATCTGCACTTTAGCTGCTAGCATTCCTAATGTATATATAAAAAAATTATATACCTTTCATTTTGACTTAATAATGATTTTTTCCATTGGCCAAGCTATGGGAACGCCAAAGTAATCATCCATGCACGTCAGACCCGATGTCGGTCTCCATATCTCTGCATCTGGAACTATCACCAGTTCAATCCAAACTTTTACAGCATTACGTCCCAATGGACGACAATGGACCATCGTTATCGGATCAGTTGATGCAATACTTCCTTCAGCCACTACGTTTCCTCCACCAAAATCGATCAACTGGCATTTGGCATCCTTTTGCATTGTTGCAATCGGCTGAAAGAAAAGAAATTATTATGCACAATGTATACATGCACATTAAATAAACTTTCATACAAAGTTAATTTCTTCAAATTTGAAAATTAATACTTACATTTTGCGATTTATTCATGACCATATGTGTGGATTTCATGGGAGAATTCACAACATTTTCAGAATCATCATGACTCTCATCTAGTTTTTCTTGATCAGCTTCTACTTTTGATCTTGGCCATGCTACTTTCCTACCAACTGCATCTCCAATGCACGACATATCAGATGTGGGTCGCCACAAATAAGCATCTTTATTTACTACTTTGTCCACCCAAATCACAACAGCAGACGGACCGAGTGGAATACCATTAACAGTATATTTTGGATCAGTGGCGTGGATTCTTCCTTCGGCAACTACACCTTCACCCTCAGTCCAACCGTAAATCTTGCAAGTGTCTTCGATGATGCTGGTACTCTAAAAATGAGAAGTGAAATTCAAGACTTTAGTATGCTATACAAAAACAACGAATATGTGTTAAATTTTTATTCAGATGGGGGGTGTGCTTGCTGCATTTTAGACATCAATAAGCCCGCAGCATATCACACGAATATACTTAACGTGAAAAAAATTACCGTACTGGATGCACTACAGTTCAACCGTGTTCGCAGCGGGACCTTGATGCAAACTGATGGCCAAGCAACTACCTTATTCTTAGCATCTGCTAAGACTGCCATTTCAAGTGTAGGCCTCCATAAATAAGTATCTGCTTTATCCACTGAATCTATAACAACGCTCCCAGCATTTGGTCCAAGATGAATGCCATTGACAACGTCATTTGGGTCCATGGACAACAGCCTCCCATGGGCAACAACTCCAGAGGTTCCATCCCAATTCAACAGCAAACATACTTCGTCGTCGATCTACAATTAATCAACCGAAAATTAAATCAATTACTGGATTAAAAAATTAAAATATAAATTTCATTTATTGAGTAATATAAATATTATTTTTACCGAATCAGGTGAGTTCCTTCTCGAACTTTCTTTACCCTGCAGCGAAGCACGAATATAAATTAATATTTTACGAATATAAATTAATTTCCAAAAATTTACCTTCTGGTCCATCAGAGTCTGTATCATTCCCTTCAATTCTACTATTTCCTCTCGACACCGAGACACTTGTTTATCTTTGGACTGGGCCAAAGCTAGCTTGGTTAAAGTGCAACCCCTACCCAATGCCCTTAACCGTCCCGGTTTATCTTGTCCCAGTACATGTACAAGAGCATCTTTTCCAATATCATTCTGTGTCGAGCCGGATTGGGATAGGCTACCATATTTTTTGATCTCCTCCTATATAAATAAATACACATAGATAATGTACAATGGTAAAAATTTCATAGTTTCAAAAAAAAATACCAATAAAATTAAAAACAATTTTACAATAGTATTCGCAGCTTCCATGTTCACTGGTTCACCATTTTTTTTAATGTGAGATCTAATCCACACATCAGCTCTACTTATGGACGATGGATCTGCACTTTCTTTTTTCTAAAAATAGAATAACATTAAATTAATAAACTGACATGTATAAAATAATGTTAAATAATGCTATAGTTAATGAACTCACCATGTCTTCGGTCTTTCTAGCCATTCCCCTACGACCGGTTGTATGCGGAAGTTGTGTGTACCCAAGGGCTGAATATTTCTCACTTTTTTGCTGAAAATATTGAAAGATGCTAGAATTTAACAACCAAAATCATAAAAAGAAAAACTATCTAATATTTATAATGAAGGGTAAATATGTATGTTGAGGATTGCAATTTATTTGAAAATCAATTCATCATGTTCATATACTTATTTGGCATTATTAATGCTGGATAACTCAGTTGACATATACAACATTCCATATCTACTAATAATATTTATAGATTGAACTAACTTGCAAAGTGTTTTTTTACTTCATTTAAAATGTTCCTGTGCTTGTCATAATGCATTTGTATTTTGTACTGTCATAGGTTCCTACAGCTAATACCTAAACAGGAACCCTCAGCATCCACCAACACTTGGACTTCACTTCTAAAGAAATTTATCGGTTGCTAACTATGTAGATGGATTTGCAGAAACATGCCAGACGAGTTCAGTATGAATGATTTACCCTAAACACCCGACTTGTTTTCGCCTTCACAAACTTCCTCCAATCGGTTATGCTTTTTATGTTCGTAGGTTTCAGATTAAGTCTTTCCTCATCGTTCTCCGCTTTTTGCAAATTTCGAACCAATTTGCTTTTTGACGATCTCCAAAGTACTCCCATTTGTTGAAATATAGCTTTTCTTTGCCATTCCTCTTCCAATTTAAATCTAATCTGCAACAATACATCAAAACATGATATTAGTAAAATTTATTTAATTTAAATACGACAGATTTAATTAAATCTGAAAGGTTTTCTGAAGTTATTAGATGGCAATTTCAATTTATAATTGGCAAGAACTATTTTTCAATCTATCCAGAAGTTATTAGATGGCAATTTCAATTTATAATTGGCAAGACCATGCAATATTAGAAGTCATTTTCAAAACATATTAGAGTCAAGAATGTTAAATAATAGATCCCTGCTTCATACTAGAACCGACTGCCACAAAACTTCTTTTAAGTCATCACTAATATTCCTCCAATCATCAATGGTGTATGGAACCTGCTCCCGCACAAGCGGTCCAAGAAAAGAGGATAAATATACCAACCCTTGCCCTACTGGTACACCTAGATCATTGAACTCAACTTCAATTCGATCCAGACTGCATGACGGGAGTCTTTTTGCTTTTGCTGGACCTCTACCGCCTCTTTTCCGAGATGTACTTCCGATTTCAGCTTCACTTTGTTTCCCAATTTCCAGCTCGGCATCAGCAGTTTGTTCAGGACAGGTTTCATTTTCTGAGCGGAGTCCTTCATTTGGGTCAGAGGGGATATCATCTAGTGGTTGTTCGTCTTCTTCATTGTGAACAGTGGCCTGCTTCTTAGCATTGTCTGGTTGTTCTTCTATTTCATTTATACTAGCTGGAACTTTACGTTTTCGCTTTGGCTGTTTGTTCTTAGCTTTGACTGTTTGTTCTTCAGCCTTTCTCTGCAAGCGGGTACGTACAGATGTTGTAGACATATTTTTCTGCAAGTGACAGAAAACACAGTATAAACCAATAAGCACATGTAAACAATAAGCAGCGATAAATATTAACAAACAACACTTAAATATCATCAACCTGTAGCTGAAAAGAGATGTGGCAGTTTGCAAACCAAACAAGCAGGCCTAAAAGCCTTGAGATGATGAACAGATTTGTAATTTTATGAGAAAATGTACATGTAATGCAAACATAATTGATAAGAACACTACTCATTATCAAGCAATATATGCAAACAGAATTGATAAGAACATATAATGCTTTGTCTATGGAAGTATACTAAGATCAAAACACAAAGAACAAAAATTGAATGGTACATGCATTTGCAATGGATTAGAAAATTAAATGGTGCAAACTAACAGCCATTCGCAACATTAAAAAAAACAAAGCATTAGTGCAGCAAATGAACAACAATCACTAAAGAAAATCAATACAAGTTCAATGAAATTTCCAAATATCCTGGATTTAATATATAAGTTCAACCATCACTAAAGCAAATGAACAACTATGCTCAAGTAGAACATATAATCTACTCAATTATGCCCTCGCAATCCTCTCTAACATAGCAAACATCTTCATCATCCGCTTCCGTTATTTCATCTTCCACCACTTGAATATCTTCCTCGATGCAATCGTGCTCCTCTATATCATTAAAACTTCTTGATGGTGCTTTCATTACAACGTACCAATTAGAAACATCGTTATCTCTTGGATAAAATACTTGTTTTGCTTGAGATGCAAGTATGTATGGGTCTCGTGAAAATGATGCTTGATGTAAATTAACAAGAGTGAACCCATCATCATCAACTTTTACTCCATTTCCTTTATACGTCCAACGACACTTGAAAACTGGAATATAAAACAAATGATAATCTAATAAAATTATATCTGTCAATATTCCATAATAAGTGACCACATCAACCACTTGGGACATATCTTTAGCACTTGCTCTACACATAGTAGTTCCATCAAAAGTCACCCCACAATTCTGAGTTTCTCTCCCTAAATCTTTTACATGAAAACGTTGCTCGTTGATGATATATCCTTTGAAAGACATGGCATCATCCTTCGGACCATAAGCAATCCATTTTAACATGTCATTATGATCCTTGGAGGTAATAGGTATCTACAACAAATTTCACTTAGCATGTAAATTTATATAGTAATATTGATAGTTGAATGAGAATATATTTGAAATCTAACTAACCTTTCTTTTAATCCAATCGACAAAACTTTTTGTATGTGTTTCCCAAAGTAAGGTCGCGTTTTTTGTCATGCGTTGGTCTGAATTTTCTAATTCTTCCAAATGCAAACTAGTATTGAACAATTGATTATAAGTTATATATATCATTGCGAACACATCAAATATTTAAAACAATATAACATAAACTTACTCTATAAACGGTTCCACCACGGCCATATTCATTAACACAGCTAAATGAGCACTTTCTTTCTCATTAACTGGCAATTTAATTGTCTTCGATACTGAAATTGGACGTCCCTCTAATATTCTACTACTTTCATAATCTTCATTTCGAGCTTCTTTCTCCTCTATATGTCCTGATTTCTTCAAAAATTCATTGAAAAACAACATGCATTCTGTTGCAAGATACGATTCTGCAATACATCCCTCTGGTTGTGCATAGTTTCTGACATAATCTTTGAGTGTCTTCATATATCTTTCGAATGGGTACATCCATCGAAAATGAATAGGTCCACACATTTGTGCTTCTTTTCCAAGATGAATGGATAAATGTATCATTATATCAAAGAAAGATGGTGGAAAAAAAAATTCAAGCTCACATAAAACGTCAATAATTTCAACATTGATTTGTTCTACCTTCTCTCTATCAAGAACACGTTGACATAATTTGTTGAAAAAAGAACATAAGCGAATTATCGCTTTTCTTGCCTTTTTTGTCATGAACCCTCTCGATGCTACTGGCAATAAATGTTGCATTAATACATGGTAATCATGTGACTTCAATCCACTAATTTTGCAATCCGACAACGAAATCCGATTTTTTAAATTTGAACAGTAGCCATCCGGTCCTTTGAAATCATACAGTCTTTTGCAAAATATTTTTCTCTCGGATTTTGACAACATATATGGAGCCGGTGGAAGATATGTTTTATTCCCACGAGGTTGTGTATGAAGCTCACTTCGAATTCCCCAATCCTCTAAATCCTTTCTACAGTTGGTTCCATCTTTGGATTTATTTCCATGCAACATTGTGCCCAATAGGCTTTCACCAATGTTCTTCTCCACATGCATCACATCTAAATTGTGACGTAATGGAAGTTCCTATGAAAACCAAAACAATAATGCAATATTGGGTTTTTCTTGTATTAAAACAATGAAAAATAAATAAATAAACCACTAACCTCCCAATAAGGCAAATCAAAGAAAATTGATCGTTTTTTCCACCTTGATAGCTCTACTTCTGTACAACTGTTAGTATCATCATATTCATCTTCTTTATCATAGACATGCTTTCTCTTCTTACTTTTCTCCTCTATTCCTTTTCCAAAATCATTTGGATAATCCTTCAATAATGCATAGATGTTTCTCCCAGAAAGCATTCTAGGAGCACCATCTGTCTCTATGGTATTATCAAACAATGCCTTTTGTTTCCTCCGTGAATCTGAAGGAGGTAGAAATCTTCTATGACCCATGTAGGCGAACTTTCGACTATGTTTCAACCAACGAGAATGGGTATTGACACCACATAATGGGCAAGCTTTTTGCCCTTTCACACGACATCCAGCAAGATTTCCATAAGCCGGAAAATCATTAATCGTCCATAACAAAATTGCATTCAGTTTAAATAAAGTTTTACTAAATGCATCATAAGCAGTAACTCCATTAGACCACAAGTGATGCAAGTCTTCCACCAAAGGCGCCAAATATACATCAATATCATTCCCGGGTTGCTTCGGGCCTGGAATAAGTAAAGTTAACATAATATTTTCTTTCTTCATACACAACATAGGCGAGAGATTGTATGTCACAACTCACAAGCATTACTGGCCAGCAACTATATTTTGAACTCAACATGGAAAATGGATTGAATCCATCTGTAGCAAGACCAAGCCTAAGATTGCGTGGATCAGATGAAAAAGATTTATACTTTTCATCCACCATTTTCCATGTCATAGAATCCACGGGATGACGCATTTTTCCATCGTTACTTTTATTATTAAAATGCCATCTTAATTCTTCAGCCATCTTTTGAGATCTATACATTCGTCTAAACCTCGGAATGATTGGGAAATATCTCAATACTTTAACTGGAACACCTTGTATAACCTCTTCAGTATCCTGATTTTTCTTCCATCTCGAGGAACCACATTTTGGACAACTTTCTAAATTTTTGTATTCTTTTCTGAAAAGGCAACAATCATTCTCACAAGCATGTATCTTTTCAAAACCCATGTCGAATGCTTTAAGAAATTTCTTGACTTCATATAAGGTTTTGGGAAGCACGTTATCCTTCGGCAGAAATAGATGTTGCACAGCTAAAAGCTTATCAAAACCACTATCGGTCAAGCCAGTCTCGCATTTAAGATTATACAAGACGGTGATGGCAGATAATTTTGTGTGATCTGTGCAACCAGGATATAATGGAGTTTCTGCATCTTCCAAGTTCTTGACTAACTCATCCTCTTTTCTTCGAGAATCAACATCGTCTTTATCATCATCAAAAAAATCTTGATTCAAAAAATCTTCATCTTCATAGTGAATCATCTTGAATAGTTCATATACGTAAAACTTATTTGTTTTATTCTCTACATTTATCTCTTCACCATGGTTATACCATACACCGTTAATGTATTTAGGATCCATTCCTTTTATAATTAAATGTTCAACGATGATTTGGTCATCATGACGACTAAGATTACGACAATCCTTGCAAGGGCATAAAAATTTTTCTACACTTCTTACATTCCTCTTTGCAGCATGCACGAAATTCATTGCTCCTTGTCGGTATTCTATACTAGTTCTATGAAAAAAGTAAAAAAAGTGAGCTTTAGTAATAGATTATATGTTCTAATTCTCAAAATACATATTAAGTTAATCATGGTTTTATCACCTGTTTAAAAAAACCCAGCCTTTTTCCATTATCGACATTTGAAGGCAAATAAGTTTCCAATCTTTGACGTATAAATTGGTTATCTGTTGTAATCAAAAAAATAACTAGACGTTGAAGTACAAATACTTGTAGCACTACTGCATATAACCATGGTGGTTTAGTAGACAAAGGCAAAGAATACTTTTCCAAAAATATAAATTTTACACTAATATTTTGCATTTAACCTCAGATTTACATGTATTTATAAATAATCCATGCATGAATTCAAAGCCTAAGTCTAGAAAATTATAGAATTACTGCATATTCTTCTGAACAATTTTTTTAATTCAATAACCGTGGTTAGTTCCTTAGTTGGATAGCTGTGTCAGGAGGAGTTCAATGCATGCAAGATCCAATGACGAATAGAATAAAGTTTGTAAAATTCAGAATATTGAATATTTGGATAATCTTAACTAAAGTATTAATATAAATTTTGAAGATTATTAATCATCAACTAAAAGTATCACCATTTGTTAATCATCAACGGTAGTTTACCAGTCAACCGGGTTTTTTGGAGTATAATTAACAAAAAAAGTTAGCTATTCTTGGATGATACTTCACACACGCGTAGTCTTATGTTCATTTTGTAGCTTTGAACTAAATGAACAAAATGGTATATTTACATGACAAAATCCAATGTTGTAGAAGTGAGGTATCTGCATAAGTTTATGATTAGTCTCATCTCGGGGAAAATCATACAAATTATATATCAATGTGATTAGCAAGATAAACTACAGAAATAATGAAAATGAAAACTGCTAACATTCTATCAACAACAATTAAAATAAAAACTTTCTTCGTTAAAAAACTTTGTGTTTGAAGTTGCAGCCCCTTATCCTAATTATATAGCAATCAAATTTTACAGCTGCAAAAAATTCAGAGATAAGTGATAAAATAATAAAATCTATCGCACATGAGAAAGATGAAGCTAATCCAAAGTATGATGCAGAACTTTAAATCAACCATTTCAGTAATAGTTTAGGAAAAAATACGAAAATAAGATGCATTAAAATTCATATAAAATCCAAATAGAATCACAAAGTCGATTTAAAAGATTCATACCTAAATATACCTAATCGATTTAAAAGATTCATACCTAAATATACCTAGATCTGCTGGCTGCCGCGACTCGATGTTGAGTAAGGGGGAATCGACGGAGTTACGATGATACTTGAGTGCGATGAAATTTTGACACGATTAAAAGGGGAAAAAATTTTTTTGAAGAAGAAAGCAGATTAGGGACGAGAATTTTGTTAAGTACGAGTGTAAAATGATAGGTTATGTTTATTTAGTTCGAGCGCGCACTCTTTTTTTAGAAGCGGGAAACGTGAATTATTTTTTGCCACGTTTATATTATTTGGTAATCTATTTTTTGTTGCATTTACAATAAAACGCCACCGATTTTTGCAACTATAAATGGTTTTTCTTGTAGTGGTGCTAAGGTCCAACCCCGAACCTTTGACCTTGGCAATCTCGTACTCAAGAGAATCTATCCGGTCCCTTCACATATGAAACCAACATGGGAAGGACCGTATGTCATCGAACGGAGACTTGGAGAAGGCACAATCAAATTATCAACTGCTGATGGTCTCACTTTACCGAGATCTTGGAATAGCGAGAGTCTCCGTCGCTACTACACATAACGTGCTTTGTTTATTCATTCAGTCTGCTTTTCATTTGAAATTTGCTTATGCATTTCAAAATTTGAACTTGTAATAAGGCAACTGACTTTGCCAAACTTTCTTACTTCAGCAATAAAATGCAATCTCTTCAAGCTAGAGTGGCAATTTATGAAATGAGTCATGCGAGCTACACGATGCACGGAGAGCTAAGTTCCATCCCACGGTGGGACTTATTCAAATAGGGAGTGATCGTGATACGACCGGTCACTAGCTACGTGAAACCCCAGGCTCGGGGGCAAACAACTACACTGAAGCCAAAAAACGATTGATACACGACAATCCTCCAACAAACTCCGGTTCCTAGAGTCGAGCTGGAGTATAAATTGCAAATCCAAAACGTGGGTTCGAGGAGGATGGACCTGTCCACCCACGACTTCGCCCATGTACAATCTAAACTCGAGGAGGATGGATCCGTCCATCTACGACTTTGCTTACCTACTCAGGGTGGATGTGATCCGACCATCCACGTCCCTGATCAACTTACCGTTCCTAGAGTGCGAACGAGATTCCAACACTTAGGCAGATGTGACTGACCGTCTATCGATCAACTCCAGATTCCCAGAGTGCAAACTAGAGTATAAACATCAAAATGGGTGTGACTGACCACCCATCGACTAATTCTAAGTCCCTAGAGCGTGGGCTGGAGTATAAACACAAATTGGGTGTAACTGACCACCCACAAATCAATCTAAGTCCCCAGAGTGCGGATGAAATTCTAAATATCAAACGGGTGTGACCGACCGCCCGTAAAATAACTTAAGTCCCCGAAGTGCGGACATATCTTTAAACATTAAAATAGTGTGACTGACCGCCCGTAAAACAAATTAAGTCCCCAGTGCACGAACATATCTTTAAATATTAAGTAAGTGTGACCGACCGCCGATGCACAAGTGCAATCCCCAGGGTGTGGATGCGATTACCAATAGATGAGCGAGTGTGATCCGACCACTCGAATTAGTCTCGTTTCAACATCATTCCGACTAAGTTAAGCTCGATTTATTGAAGGCGGAAAGCGACTATCGACTGAAAACTTCAATTTATCCCCAAGACTGGGGGCAAAACTCAAGTACCAGCTATAGATCGAGACAGTGCAATATTGGGACTCGACTTAACGTTTGGTTATGACCCGAAGTCACTCGAAGCCATGGCTTCGGGACTTAACAACCAAACTCAAGTCCGATTCAGAGACTAAAGCCTCACAAGTACATTGAATGGAAATTCGAGTGCTAAAACACTTCGGCAAATAAACACAGAGTTATGCTAAAAAAAATGGAATTTCATTTCAACTATTCTTTGAAAGAAAAGGATAAGTACAAAAATTATTCCAAGAATTCCTATAAGCAGGGGCCGAACCCGCATTTATGCACCGCCTACAGGAAGCAAAAAGAAATTCCTATCTATCTACCAAAAAGGGGAGCAAGAAGACACGTCTACTCCCACAGTTTCTTCTTCTTCCTCCTTGATGTCGACCCACTAGAGCTACCGCTCGGATGCCTCTTCGAGCCTTTGCCTTTTGGTGGTTGGTCTCCGGTCGGAGGAATTATGGTAATCTCTTACTCTGAACTCACGGGAATTGGAATACTTTCTGAATGCGAAGTCGGAGGAATAGGAACACTCTCGATGTTAGAAGATGAGGGAGGCATGCCGATGTCGACAACTGTACCACCAGGAGAAATCATTCGCTGAGGAGCCAGGCCAGGACCCGCCATACCACCTCCAATACCACTGGCTTGTGCGGCTGCTTCCATTTCGGCATTAATCTTCGCAAATATCTCTTCCTCGTGAACTTCTTGGGCTTCTGCGGGAATGCTGGTAGTTGGGCCCGAAGAGCTGGCCATAAATACACCTTCACCCATGAAAAATGGCAAGTCGGTAAGTGGAACACTTTGATGACCAAGAAGTTCTTCCATCATTTGTTCGTCAAAAATGAATGCGCTCTCCTACACTCCCTCAGTTAGTGCAGCGGTCATTGTCATGGTTGCCTCCATCATAAGGGCCTCCCGCTCATGATGTAGATCTTGTATTGCAGGAGGCTCGGCCGGTGCAGACTCTATAACTGAATAAAGATAAGAGAAAACATTAGTGACATTTTCTGATAGCACTCTCAACTTTGAATGGATGTAAGAAGTGTTTAGAGTACCTTCCTCAGATTGGCTCACGTGCGGGGCCAGTGCATCTTTGGAGCCATGCCCACGTACTAGAGACAAACGTGGCTGATCATGGTCATAAGTAGGAATAGCTGGCTGATCAATGGTAGAAGTATGCTCGAGTCGAGTTAATGCGGGCATTTCAGAGCTTGATTCATGGTGTTCAACTCTGGACCCCTCTCCAACTTCCCGATACCAGCCAGTAAGTTTTTCCATCTCTAAAGTGATAATGGCATCATGGAGAACCTTCCTTTAATCTTCGGTTAATATCTGATTCTCTAGCTCGAAGTCGTCAATAGATATAGTATTATGGTCCATTTTCTCTTCTTCTACCAAACGGCACCAAGCATTATACAGATGTGACGGATAATCTTCGAGCAAGCTCAGGTTATGGTGCTTCAAAACATTAACGTTATATGTGATCAAGAGATCCTCAATGTCACCCTCTAACCTGGCCTCCGCCACTCTCACTTTACCCTCAACCCTGGCCTCGGCTTCCTGAACCTTTAGCGTTGTCGCATCCCTCTCATCCCTGAGCACCACAACCTGCTTGCATGCTTCCTGAGCGGCTTTATTAGCATCGTCTTTTTCTTTGACGACTTCAACAAATTTGGCTTTGAGTTTCTCAAGCTCTTTTAGCACAGCGTCCCTTTCGGCTACGACCGTGGTGGTCTTATGGCCTATCTCTTCGACCAAGGCTAAGTGTTCTTGCCTCATTTTCTCCATAGACTTATTTTCCTCATCGGCATTTTGAGTAGCTTCCATCTCTGCTTTCCATGAAGACTCATTCTCGTTGGTGAGCACCTGAATTATGCGGTCCCTCTGAGCGAGATCGGTTTCTAGTTTCTCGATTATCTTCGTCCGCTCAAAGGCCACCGCTGATACTTTCTCTACGGTCATCATCTATTCCCGATATTGACCACAAACATTGTATTTGTAGTCGCACATCATCTGTTCTGCCTCATTGGGAATTCGCTTTAAGTGTGGAGGAAATATGAAGCCGTCGAAGCAGACATTCGGGAAATCCTTTTCAACATAGCAATTCTAATCGCTCCTTCCTCGGTGGGTTCTATAACGGCTTATTCAGTGATGACGGGGGTCTTAGTTTCCATCCTCTAACGTTGTTCATCGGGCCTTGAAGTTTGAGGAGGTGGTACTTGACGTGAAGATTCTGAGGGTTGATTACCAGAACCAGAAGGTTGTGTTGGACCTCGAGGTGGTGGAGAGCGCGATCGGGAACAGCGCCTATACTGCCTCTCCCTCACCCTCTCCCTATCCCTTTATCTCTCGTAGTGCTCCCTCTCTTTATTGGAGTAGCCGCGATCGCGTTCCCTTTCAGCCTCACGTCTACGAGAGTTAGAATATGAGCTAGATGAATGGCACGCAGAATGGAGACTACCAAGCATAAATCCCCACCTTGACATCGTATCTGTAAAATGAAAAGAGAAACAGAGTTTGTAATCTCCAGAGATGAATAGCTTATGATTAGAAATTGTGTGGTGCCGTGAAGTGTGTGTATGCATGTGCAAACCCCCTAACCAACCGGTTGTAATAGCCGTACTTGGAGGAGTTGGCTCTCCTATGTCTAAGGCGCTTTGAAGCCCCTCTAATCCGGTATCTTGGTGCAAAGGCAAGTCATCTGGAATGGGGATGTCCTCCAGTCCCGCTAAAGAGCTCTCCATCTGCGAAGGAGGAATCTCATGACTAGTAGCAGGCAAAGAGACTACGATGGTTTTGCGCCTTACAGATTTTTGAGCAGTAAACTTGCCTCTTCTCTTCCGCTCTAAAGATCGAGGAATTCATGAAGGCCCAGCTGCGGGCTCGTCTCCAGCAGACATATTCTCATCACCGCCTTGTTCAGTAATTACTATCCCGGGAGCTCTCCTTCGAGCTTGCGTCACCGGGGTCGTCCTAAGAACTCCTATGAGTCCAATGCTTTGATCTCTGTCAATTAGTCCAATGGCAACCAGATTTTAGTCCGTAAGGACTTTATTGATCTCTCTGTACTCGGTGGGCACCTCTTGAAGAACTCTTACTATCTCCTTAAACTAAGCACCTTCCGGTCATGGAATTAAAGCTGTAAAAGAAAGAAAGTGTTACATTCGACATTAACTACTACTATACGGTTAATCAGCAAAGAGGCTAGAGCGCATACATCTTGCTAGCCACCGTCTAGCGAACCGTGGTGGACACCGAATGAAGAACCATTCGGTTTTGAAATAGCTCAGCTTGCTCCAAGCCCTGACCACGATCTGACAGTTCCTAACCGCCTCTAAGAAAGTGAAGAAAGTGTTGTCCCCATGACTCTTTACATTGAATAAGAATGCGATCTCTTCTACCATTGGAGGGCAGAAGAGATGCTCCATGAAGATGACAAAAAGGCTGTTTAGCAGGGCATACCCATTCGGATGCAATTGGGATGGAGCAATCTTCAAGAAAAGTAGAACTTCTCGAATGAGTTGGTTAAAAGGAGGAAGTGTCCCAGCTACACACATAAATCTATTACAGGCTGTGTACCTTTCCGGGGGAGTGTGGGCACTATACTTTGGCCATGGCAACAAGACATCGTTTATTGATAGCCCATGCCTTAGAAAAATCCCACCCAGCATATCTTTAGAAATATTGGAAGGAACGGAGTCTTGTGGATGTGCGATAAAAACTGCTCCCAGTAGTTCATTCGGAGCAGGGCTAATAGCGTCGGCTGCAATAACCGGCATTTCTATTGCGGGAAGGGGTTGACTCTGGACATCTTGTGATTACGAACTTCCCGGTTCCATAGCTATTGAACTCAGTAAAAATCATAGTTAGACGACAATAAACCTGTGTTCCCCCCAGTGTGAAGTGTGTGAATGAGTTATGCAGTGCAATACTACATAATATTTAAGAAATTCTATGGGATTTGTGAGATGTTCGAACGATAAGACTTCGAAATTCAACCGGGGTGACCGTCATCGTTAACCGTCACAACCATATCATCCAGACTTCGGAGATCGATCCAAGTCGAAGTTCGTCAAATTTGTCAAGTTACAGTTCCAACGACGATCTTCGAAGGGCAGTCAAATATGCAATGAAGCGGTTAAGTCCAATTATGCAAGGCAGAAGCTCATCGAAGTCAATTATTTAAGTGTGAAAAAATTTCTTATCCATCAAAGTTTGGACTTGGATCAATCGCCAGGATTAGAATTCGTATGGGTCATAGAAACAACAGTTCATGTCGATCATGGTACACCACTTCGTATCGATCACCCGAAGGTCATTTCGTATTGATCCAAAATTCCCTACTTCGTATCGATCAACAGCGACATTTTCGTATCGATCGCCAGGCCCAGAATTTCGTATCGATCGCTGTGGATCGATACGAATATCAACCATCAATCGATCGATACGAACATTCGCCTTCCATCGACATGAAGCAACTCTGCCAATCGATACAAAGCCGCATTATATCTACATCGATACGAACTCGACCTTTATCCATCATCGGTACTAAAGCTCCTTTTTTGTCTATCTACACTTCTTCATCTCCGATCAGCCCGAGATCCATCTCCTCCTTCCTCGACCTTGCTCCCACCATCTCCAGCCTCCACTTCACCAGAATCGGCAACGAATACATGTAGAATGGCACAAGAATTTGAATCTCATCATTTAAATGTGGATTTAATGATTAATTACCTAAATTGAAGTGTGGATTCGAAGGATTAAAAGAGCAGTATGGATTTGGGGGCAAGAGCAATTTCTATTTCTTGGTTTTTTGATCGATATAGAAGCAATGGAAAAGTGGAAACAAGTGAAAAAATTTCTAAGTCCTAAAAGTATTTATATGGATACGAGGCCAAGATGAGAAACGTTTCGTCTCCCAGTTATGATTGACTGGTGGGAATGGTCTCCCCTCCAACCGTTACGAAGTGACCTATTCATATCCATTTACCATCAATCCAGGGAACAACCTTTCATACCAATCAAGCTATCGATGCGAAAGACAATACAAAGACTTGTTCGAACCATTCGGACCCGTTAGATTCATCTATACGAAATGGCAATTTCGTATCCATTGTTTCGAAGTCCATAGAAATTTGTATCCATCAATACGAAGCATTTTAACGGGCCAACCGATTCGTATCGATTACCATCGATACGAAGAAGGTTTTTCTACTTCTCAAATCGATCCAGGAGAGGATCGATACAAAGGGATACTCAAAAACGATCATCAAGCGTTGTTACAACTTGAATATCACATCGATCCATGAGAAGATCGATACGAAACTCGATACAAAAACATGACAACAACCTGTGAACGTACAAAAGTTGACGGGAGTCAAGTTAACACATGTGCATGCATGATGGACTAACATTCAGTTTTCAAAATTCATAGGAATTGAATGCTCACCTGGTGATAATTACAACGATGAACAACAGACCTCTAACACACGACACTTAGTTACAACAATGCGCTGTACAATCATTGGCAGTCAACAATTCAGTATTTATGTTACTAGGAATCAATCAAAAGTTACATCTTTTGACGAAAAGACAACGACTATTCAGCGAATCGCGCATAACTTTTCAGAATGAAGATCATAGCTTTTCAAAGCACGTCATGTTCTCACAAGGCGTACTTTGGGGGGAAATGTTATCCTACCTTTTTTGCAAGGCCTTGACACTAAGAACTTGACTAGAAACCAAATACAGTCCGTCCCGAAGATCGGTCATACACAGGTCTACTATGGATACTGGTAAATTTTGTCCGAGTCTGGATCGAGCTAGAATCGATATGGTACGACAAGCAAAGCTACGGAAGCCAACGTTCCAAACTTCAAGTCAATCGGAGTTCGTATGCTCAAGATATCGATCGATCAAGATCCATGGAGGAAACACCATTTCATATCCATCATACCTATTCCACTTCGTATCCATCATATCTGCTCTATTTCGTATACATCACCAGAAGACGTTTTGCATCGCTTCCACTTATACACAATTCGTATTATCTTCATCTACACAGTTCGTATCGATCGGTCTAAGATCGATACGAAACGTGCCACCAACAAATGATACGAAATAACACTTAAAAGGCATCGATACGAAATCGATCTTCAATCGATACGAAGAGCTTAAGTTTATATCAATACAAATTGGAGTGGAAGCTATCGATACGAGGCGGTCACTATGCTATCGATAAGAAATGGCTTCAGGGATCGATATGAAGTGAAGTGCAGTAGAGCGATACGAAAGGAATATTCTGGGTCGATACGAACAAAGCATATAAAGTGGAAGACTCGGTCACTCGACATAAAAAGTGGATCGATCTTAGAATATAACGCCATGTCACCCCGATCGATATGAGACAGCATGGATACGAAGCTATTGATACGAATGGTATCGATACGAACTCGGTAGTGTTTTGCAAATACGAACTTGGATCGATCATAACTCAAAATCTACAAGTCCAAATGCTACCAAATTTTCACAGGAGCTTGCGTACCACCTCTTCTTGGTCTCTAATCGATCTTAGCCTAAATGGAGTCATTTTTGATTGATACGAATTGTATATGTATCGATCATGGATCAATCCAAAATGTCCAGGGATCGATTTGGTGGGCCCACCCACATGAGAGAAGGGGTCTTCCAAGATCTAAGCCAGTTATTTTCAACCTACACCTATAAATAGCAGTCCCAGGCCTTTAGAAAATGGACTTTTGACTCTCTTACGTCGATATTCTATTGGAAACTCTATTGTATCTTGAGTGCTTGAGAGTGTACTATTGTAATCAGTTGTAACCAGTTAGCAAAGTCAATAAAACAACAAACTTTCCATAGTGGATGTAGGCTACTACACCGAACCATTCTAAATTCTTGTGTTCTTGCATTTCCGTTTGTTTGTTTTGGTGTGTTTGTAAGATTAACCTCCTTTTCATTTATAGTCTTCATTTTAGTCTCTTCAAATACGTCCGAAGAGTGTTGTGCCTAATTTTGGTACAAATAATAATCGTTTAGAAAAGCCTTTACTCTTCGAAGAAAATCATTGAATGACAACCCTTCGAAGTTTTGTTTCAGAAAGTAACCGTTACAGGTTCTTCAGTCGATGTGATGATACTCAATCTTTCGAATATTAACACCAAAAATTGCAGAGAGAAAGAAAAACTTAGTAGACTGAAGTGTAAATTTAGTAGGCCGGTTCTGTCGACTGAATTCATTTTTAGTCCATTGCCCTCAATCGACTAAACAAGGATTCAGTCGACTGAACCTATATAGAATAATATTTATAAATTCAGCCTTGTAAAAAATTGTTCTGTAAAAACTATGACTTTTGTATTTGGAATTCTTTTGTGCCAATGGAATGTGTGTATGCATTTGAATCACCTTGGAGATTTTACAATTTAAATCTAAGGATAAATACATACTCTTGACTTTAGTTTGGAGACGATCACCACATGCTTTTCTCCTTGTTTTCTTTGAATCATCATCATCTTCAACTACCTGTAAAAAATAGTATATGAGATATGTATGTAGATATAATTGTCACCATTAAAACATTGATGCAAACAAGGTTCTAACAAAGACAACTGAAGATGATGAGTGATGATATACTTTTTTGAGATAGTGATGTTGATGGGGTAAAAATGCCGATGCTTGACCCAATGGTGATTACGGTTGTGATAGGGACCAGCAATTGTGCATCGAGTTCTATTTGAATGTGGATGGTCGGTTAATATTCTATTCAAGAAGACATTTGATCAGATGAAGATAAGTCTGAAGGATATAAAGCCATGTAAATCCTACATTCAAGGATTTAACGGAGAGGAAAAAGAGCCTATCAGATGTATTGACTTATTTATGGAGTTAGGTAAAGGTGACCGTAAGATTGTATGGGTGCAAACCTTCATCATTAGATGACTTTTCTGCTTATAGTATTTTCTTTGCCGACCGTCCCTTATCAGCTTCAGAATAGCGCTGGCCTCATGGTGTTTGATGATGAAGTTCCCTATAGAGAATGGAGTTGGAGCTATCCAAGGCGACCAGAGCAAAAATCGTGAATGTTATGTCATTGAGCTCAGAAAGGCAAAGCGACGTGAGAAGGGAAAAAGTGCATTGAAGGCTCTCTGCGTCAAGATTGTGGATGCATAACAATTATTGCCCAAGCCCTGACTTGGGTCCCACAGCAAGTTTTATATGCCTATGATGTTATACCCCGTAAAGTTTAGAAATTAATATTAAGGGTATTTTGGTAATTTTAATTAAAAATGGTAAAAAGGTAATTTTACAAACATTAGGGATATGCGACGGGAATTGTACCAATTCGTAGAGCTTATTTTTCTGGCCAGAATTATATACTGGTTTGTTTTGATCGGAGTTTGTATGAAGGTGTTATGTGGGTTTAAGTTGTGGGTTTTGTAAATGAGCTTAACCTTTTAAGATTTGAATTTGAAATTTGAACGGACATTGTTTTCCTACTTCCCACCCTTGTTTAGTTTCTGAAATGTACACACTTATAATTTTTCTTCCCGACTTCATTACTCTCTTCTTTCTCTTCCTCCGTCTTCTCATAACTTAACCAATTCTCTACCAATTTCAACAAATAATTATACTAAATTGATCAGCTCAAGAAGAGAAGTTCGATTATACCATCGGTTTCGCGATTTGGGACATTTTGGTTGACTGCATTTTCAGGCCAGTGAGGATTGAGAGGCTAATTCAAGGATTTCTAGGTTCGGCGATGTTTGCACAAAAAATGTACAAACACCTCAAAGTCGTATGAATTAATAGATTTTATGTTGTTCTTAGTGATTTGGGTGATTTATGCAAATATATGAAAAGCAGGGGCTAAACTGTAAAAGACACGCAGATTTATAGTGGTTCAGCCAGAATGTGCCTACGTCCACTTTATATGTTATTTCTCTTTTCTTGTTTAGATTACAAGTACAAAGTTTTGATACCAGTAAAAGAAAGTTGTTTGAAAGTTCTCTCCGTGCTTGAGCTCTCAAACTTGTCCCCCATTGTTGTACCCCTGCCCCTCTATTTATAGAGTGAGGCTGGGGGTAGGGGTCTTGGACGTATATAGCTGCTGGTGGGCCTGGGCTGACGCGATCTGGCCTGGTATTGTTGGTCCGGAAGGAGCTTGGTTCGGAATGTCTCGGTCCGGTGGTAGGTGGTCCGGTAGGAGCTTGGTTCGGAACGTCTCGGTCCGGTGGTAGGTGGTCCGGTAGGAGCATGGAGCTTGTTGGCTCGGTACCGAATGGTCCGGTAGGAGCATGGTTCGGTGGGAGCTTGGAGTTTGTTGGCTCGGTACCGAATGGTCCGGTAGGAGCATGGTTCGGTGGGAGCTTGGAGCTTGTTGGCTCGGTACCGAATGGTCCGGTAGGAGCATGGTTCGGTGGTGGTATAAACATACCCAACATTTGCGCCCTAAAGTAGGGCATACGCTTAACATATGTCGTGTTTTGTTCCAGTTTGGACGACCACATTCGGCCCGAGAACCGAACCGGCTGGTCCGGCTATCAACCCTCCTCTATAAGTAGGAGCAATATGCCTTCGTCATACCTTACCGAACGAAAATAGCCGAGTCAAATTCTGAACTGCAGAATCAATCTTAGCTGCCGGACCAGGTAAATTTTTTATTTTTTTTTGCCGAACAAGTTTTTAAGATTGAGTCACTTTGTTCTACCGAATGAACCTAAGGGCTTTTAATGCCGAACGAACTGGATACCGAACGAACTTGAAAATTTTCTATATCGAATGGACCTTATACTGAGGAAGCCGAATGAATCTTATACTGAGAATGCCGAATGAATCTATGCCGAATGAATCTATACCGAGTGAATCTATGCCGAGTGAATCTATACTTAGAATGCCGAATGAATCTTTAGTTGGGCTTTAATGAATGAATTCGGGGATTCCGAGTGTTGAATGAACCTTTTACCGGATGGACCTTTGTACCTGAATCACCAGTGAAACTCTAGATTACATAGTTTATGTGTCTTAACGATATACTTTCTTGTGTCTGCAGATAAATGTCTCAAAGAGTGGAAACCCGATCAGAGAAGAAAAGATCTCAGGATAGAGAAGAGCCTTCCTCAGTGCCCCCGGCTCAGCCAGGATCTGCCCGTTATGGGCCCACCCTGAGATCATTGGTGGATGGATACGGTCCTCAGGAACTTCTTAACTTGCCTCTTGATTGCTTCCCTAGCTCACTCAAGGGCGAGCAACTTGATGTTATATCTCGCTCTTTCGGGATCGACCGAGCGCGCATGTTATTGCCGGATGCGGGAGTGATGCCGTATGATCCTCCCGAATGATATTTTGCCTACAGCAGATACCATTGCATGTGTGGTGCCATCTCGCCTCTCAACGCCTGGGTAGTTAGCTTTCTCACATATTTAAAGGTAGCTCCATTCCAGCTTCAGCCCAACTCCTATGCCATTCTGGTGAGTCTCTTCGTCATCTTCCAGAGGAGATATGGGCGTCCTCCTTCCAACCGGGAGATCCGGTATTTGTACAACTTGAGAGGCTATAAGAAGGGGTCTCCCTACATCAGCTTGGAATCGGCCGTATCTTTTAAGTCGGTCCTGGATTTATACTCCAAGTACAGCATGTTCAAGAAGAAATGGTTTTTTGTCAGGGATGATTCCGTTTCTATTCGGCGCTTAACCTCCCGATGTAAGTCAAAGCTTTATTTTTAATTCCCGTTCTGGTTGCAATGCTCCTTCTTATGTGTTTTTATTTCTTGCTAGCGACAGGTGGTTTTGCGGTCGTGGAGAATGATCACCTGGTTCAGACGGCAGCAGAAATAGAAGCTATTACTGGAAGAGATAGGTCGGCTGCTTACCTGATCAGGAACGCTACACTTTTGGAGTACAACTTGATCCTTCCACAGCAGTCCGTGGTCAAGCAGCGGGACATGGCTGAAGAGAAGGCTGCCCAAGCTAAAGAAGGGGCCGAGTTGAAGAGCAGTAAAAGGAGGCCCTTTCCGAAACACCCGGTTGCCGGGGGGCAAAAGCTCAAAAAGTCTGACGGTCCCTCTCCCAGCACATGTCCAGATATCCCGAAGGAGGGAGATGTGGAGGAGGAGCAAGGCGAAGATGGAGGAGAAGGCGCTGGAGGTGGCGATGGTGTCGGGGCTTTGTCTTCTGGGCAAGTAGGCGAGATGCAAGAGTGGACGGATGACGCTTTCCGCCAAGCCTTCGAAGGTTTGGAGGGGACAGAGAAGTCCAAGAAAGCCGATAAAGTTGGGACCGGCGTCGATTTATCTTCCGGGAGCACCTCTACTGAAGCAACTTCGGCGGTTCAAGGTGAATTTCTCTTTACTCTTTTAATTCCTGAATGATGGCTCAATACATGTTGGTGACACTTGGTTTTCATATCAGTAGCGGGTAAAACGGCCAAGACCTCGGATCTTCGGCACAGGCTTGAACAATACAAGCTCTCCAAAGCTTCCGCCAAGCCGAAGCCTTCTACTAACCGCCCGGGAGACATATTCGGCTATCGTCCTCTTCTCGGAGTTATCGAAGAAGATATACAGAAGAGGAAGAGGAGTCGATCTTCGTCTGCACCTCTTCTTGAACCCTCGACCCCACTCCAGCCTATTCATGACATTACAGAGGAGGATACCGAGCTTATGCCCTCCCCCCATCCGTCTGAGAATCCAACCGTCATCCCAATAGATCATCCTGGCTTAGTTCGCAATCCGTTTGTGGGTCATCCGGACCTGGACCCGGCATCTCATGACATCTCTTTTGATGAGGTTACTGGTGAGCACCTTCTTCCTCACAATCCTATGGTAAGGGTGCTTGATGAGGCCAAGTCCTTGGACCTCGATTTGCTTACTACTGGGATTGTTGCTATGGGGGACGAAGCTAAGGAAAATATCGACCGGGTTGCTGAGGAGACCAGGAAGTTGATGGGGCATCATGCCCGACTGGTCAAGGCCGGGGAGGAAATTGGGAGTGCCAACATAAGACTGCGGTTAGTGGTTTCCGACCAGGCTAAGCAACTCGCCGATCAGGCCATCCAAATCTCTCAGCACGAGGCCGCCTCCGGACGACTAAAGAAAACAATGGAAGAGGCCAGCCGGGACGAACTGCGGAAAATGGAGGCTATTTGCAAGGAACGGATCGATATGGCCATTGCCACGGTGGATGAGGTTCGGAAAGCGGATCTTGAGCAGATAGAGGAGTTATCTGGGAGGCTTGAGGCCGTAGAGCTTGCTCAAGCCAAGTTGAAGGAGGAGATGGAGGCGATGCGGAAATCCCTTCAGGCTGACTGCTCGAGATACCAATTGGAGAGAGATGTTGCCGTTGTAAGTTTGTCAGCTTCCGAGGCCCGGACAAGGGAGCTTGAGGAGAACGAGGGGATGATGGACGAAATGCTCCAGGATATGTACTTCCGTACTTGGAAGCAGGGCAACTTCTCCTGGATGGATGATTATCCCCGGGTCATGGCTAGGGTTTATCTCCGGGCTCTGGAGGAGGCTAGGGCTGATGCGGATAAGGAGGGTGGTGTGGCCTTCAGGATGGATGTGGTTACCGCCCAGTTTACCAAGGAGGAGAAGGTGGCGGTGAAGGAGGACATGCGGTTGCTTGAAGCTGAGGAGGTAGGTGTGCAAGTAGAGGATGATGATCAAGATGATCAAGGAGCAGATGTTGGTAAGTCTTCCTTCCTAGTCTTTCCGTTAACTTGGTCGCTTATCACTAATGAATTCTTTCTCTGACCGGACAGGTGGGCAACAGGACAAGGATAAGACTCCGACTTAACCGGCTCCTTGATTAGACCTGGATATCTTTTTGTAGACTTGACATTGTTGTATATGTTAGTTTCAAAACAGTAACGTAACTCTTAGGTTGTAATTATGCTACTTGTAATAAACAACGCTATTCTTGACATGTAATTCTTTAACTTAAGCTGATTCTGTCGTTTTTTTTGAATGTTTTCGCTATTTTGACATGTTGTATGAGAAATATAGCTATGCATATTCTTGTAATTAAATTGTGTTTAATGTCAGGATCTTGTTTAAAACATAATTTCATGACTTGCAATGTTAGCGTGAGGTGTGAATAAATTATAGTCACGTGTTTACACATGAAAGAAAGAAATACCACCCTTTATATTTTTCTTGTAGATGGTAGCTTTGAATGTCTTATGTGACCGAGTATGGAATGTAGTCCAGTATCTTGCTGCGAATATCCGCTTCCATTAGCGAATGTCTCTTGTTCTGTGTCCTTAACTTCAGGGATTGCTACAGAGGATAGGGGAAAAGTTTCTTAAATAAAGTTGAAATATGTGAAATAGTAAAACTTCCAATCACGGAAGGCCTTCGATGTGCTTAAGTTCGTGGCAAACGGGCTTTGTAGTCACTTTCCCTAGCTGTGGGTCTTGGAGACATTTGTCACCCATCTTACGCCTCCACGGGGAGTTAATTCTTTTTTACCACAGCCGCACTTAAGACACATCGGAGCCGAGATCGCGCACAGTAACTACCCGGGCCATTATGGCCCGTAATCGTGGGTATTATTCGATTTACTGCGGCTGGCTAGCGTGGGTGCCGATCGTCAACCGTGAACTGCCCCTGGCTGGCCACACCTTATGTTGGGGCTTATAGTCGGTTCACATTTGCCGGCGAGCCGAATGCCGTAATGAGCTGCCTCGGCTATAGTCGGCCTTCTCGGTGGCTTATAATCGGCTCATTACAGTTGGCTTTAAGGGCCATCGCGAGCAATGAGTTAACCAGCAGCAGAGGGATGCCGAAGAAAAAGTGTCTCATTGGCGAGGGCATAGATTCGCATAGTACCTGTTAGGTCTTGTCGAGGTGAAGTTGCGCTGTGGAGTGCTTTGAATGGAAATGCTATACGCATAAGATTTTGTTCAACAGAAAAGGATAAAGTTAACAAGCAGCCAAGATATAAAGGAACAAGTTGAAAAAAGAGACAAGGTTTTTTAAAGTGGTTCGGCACGAAAATGCCTACGTCCACTGATTCTCTTTGTTAATTCACTTCATATGGGCAGTACAAGTTAAGAAAAGTATCGACGGAGGTGTTGGATGTTCCATGCCCTCTAGAACACCTCTCCGTCCACTGTTGACAAAATATAAGCTCCATTGTGGAAATCTTTATGAATTACGTATGGTCCATCCCAGATTGGATCTAGTGCTCCGGGGCGAGGGAAGATTCGCTTGAGGACAAGATCCCCTTCTTGTAAGGTACGATGCTTGACTTTGGAGTTGTATTGTGCTGCCACTTTTTGCTTGTGGGCTGCTGCTTTAAGGACCACATCATTTCTTCTCTCCTCAACTAGATCCAAAGACATGTGAAGGAGTTCTTCGTTCTCTTCTGGGTTATAGTGGATCCTACGGTGGGAAGGCACGATGGTTTCAACTGGGAGCATAGCCTCCGATCCGTATGCCAAAGAGAAAGGAGTATGCCCTGTCGAGGTTCTGAAAGATGTGCGATAGGCCCACAGTGCTGTAGGGAGTTCATCCACCCAAGCGCCTTTTGACTTTTCGAGTTTCTTTTTTATTAGAGTTTTCAGAATTTTGTTGATGGCTTCGACTTGTCCGTTTGCCTGGGGATACGCTACGGATGAGAAGCTTTTGTGAATTCCGTGCTCTCGACACCAGTTGGCGAATTCTTCACTGTCAAACTGAAGCCCATTGTCTGATATGATTTTGAATGGGACTCCGTACCTGCACAGAACATTTTTGATCAAGAAGTTAATAACTTTTGTGAAGATACTTTATTCAGAGGTTCTGCTTCCACCCATTTGGTGAAATAGTCGACTGCCACTATAGCATATTTGGCCCCGCCTCGGCCCATTGGTAGTTTGCCGATTAAGTCAATTCCCCATACTGCAAAGGGCCAAGGGCTGGTCATTTGAGTAATCTCAGTTATTGGTAGCCGCGGAATCTTAGCAAACTTCTGGCATCTGTCACATTTTTTGATGAAATCTAAGGCGTCCTTGCTCAAGGTGGGCCAGAAATATCCATATCGGAGTATCTTTTTTTCTAAAGTTTGCCCTCCGGTGTGATCTCCGTAGCTTCCTTGATGAATGTTGGATAAGATTTCCTTGGCTTCCCTTCTAGCGACACACCTTAATAAGGGATTAGAGAATCCGAGCCGATAGAGGATGTCCTCTTGTATGGTGTAGCGGGAAGCTTTACTCAAGATTTTCTTGACTTCGTTACACCCGTTGGGTAGTGTGCCACTTTGTAAGTAGTCTCGGATGGGAGTCATCCAAGTCGCTTCTTCGGTTGCAGCTATCAGATTCACTTGCTCAAAACTCGGGGTCAGTTGCTTTGAGATGGCTACTGCTCCAGAAATGGCGCCGTCTCTCACGCTTGCTTGCTTCGCCAATTCGTCGGCCTCTCGGTTCTCTTCCCGAGGGAAGTGTTTGACTAAGTAGTGGTCCAATCGATTGAGAAGTAACTTGGTCTTCTTTAAATATGCTATGAGTCATTCTTCTCGAGCTTGGAATTCTCCAAGTATTTGATTAACAATAAGTTGAGAATCGCTATGAAGACACAAAGAATTGGCTCCGATTTCTAAGGCAAGTTCTAATCCAGCTATCACTGCTTCATACTCTGCATCATTATTGGTGGCAGCGAACTCCAACCTTATAGCATAGTGCAGCTTATTTCCCCTAGGGGTGACTATTACCACACCAGCCCCCGAGCCTTGGTCGTTTGACGCCCCATCCACGAAGAGATTCCACTTAATGTCTTCTGCTATTTCCGATTGCTCCTTACCTTCGTTGGTGGTGAATTCTGCAATGAAATCGGCCATGGCTTGTCCCTTGATGGCGGTGCGAGGGTGATAGGTGATATCATACTGACTTAGTTCAATGCACCATTTAAGTAGTCGCCCGGAAGTGTCGGGACGATGGAGTACCTACCTCAGTGGTTGATTGGTCAGAACTTTGATGGAATGGGACTGGAAGTAGTGACGCAGTTTCCATGACATGATCAGTAAACAGTATGCTAGCTTCTCAAGTTTAGGATATCTGACTTCTGCCCCCGTAAACCTCTTACTTACAAAGTAAACTGGCCGCTGCGTGAGGTTGTCTTCCCTTACCAACGCAGCGCTTAGGGCGTGAGATGACACAGCAAAGTATAGGTATAACTCTTCGCCTTCGCTTGGAGTCGAGAGTACCGGCGGTTTCTGGAGGTGTTCGATTAAGTTAAGGAAAGCGTTTAAGCATTCGTCAGTCCATTCGAACTTTCCTTTGTCTTTCTCCAGAGCTTCGAAGAAGGGGACACACTTGTCTGTTGCTTTGGAGAAGAATCGGCTTAGGGCGGCCACTTTCCCATTCAGGCTTTGCATTTCCTTTCGAGTGGAGGGTATCTTGATATCCTTTAGCGCTCGGACTTGTTCAGGGTTTGCTTCAATCCCTCTGGCATGGACGATGAACCTCAAGAACTTTCCTGATGATACTCCGAAGGAGCATTTTAGAAGATTGAGTTTCATTCCATATTGGCGAGTACTTGAAACATCTCGCCCAGATGACTTACGTGACCGTCGGCTTTCCTTGACTTTACCAGCATGTCATCCACATACACTTCCATAGTTTGTCCTATTAGCCCTGCAAACATCTTGTTAACGAGGCGCTGCTAGGTGGCTCCTGCGTTTTTAAGTCCGAAAGGCATTACCTTATAGCAGTATAAACCCCGGTCCGTGATGAAACTAGTGTGGTCTTGATCGGGAGCATGCATAGGAATTTGGTTATATCCTGAGTATGCGTCCATAAAAGATAAGAGTTCGTGCCCGGCTGTGCTGTCTACAAGTTGGTCGATTCGGGGAAGTGGGAAGCAATCCTTTGGGCAGGCGTCGTTTAAGTTGGAGAAGTCAATGCATGTTCGCCACTTCCCATTAGCCTTCTTTACTAGTATCGGGTTGGCGATCCATTCTGGGTAGATGGCTTCTCGTATGAAGTCATTGGCAAGTAGATTCTTTACTTCTTCATCGAGGGCTGCTGATTGTTCTGCCCCCATACTTCTCTTTCTATGTTTTACGGGCGCCTTGGTAGGATCAATGTTTAGTACATGGCATGCTACGTCGGGGAAGATTTCGGTCATGTCAACGTGTGACCATGCGAATACATCCAAGTTGTGGCGGAGAAAGTCGATGAGTTGCTCCTTCAACTCTGCTTTTAGTTGGGACCCGATTTTCAATAGTCTACTTGAGTCGTGCTTGTCTACAGATACAAATTCCATAGCCTCCGCAGGCTCGGCGGTGGCCTCCTCCTCTTTGTCCCTGGGGTCTAATTCATTGAAAGGGTCGCTGGTATATCGAAGAGGAGGGGCTTTCTTTAGTTGCTATGCTTCCAAACTCTTTGTGCAGAGGGCAACCTCTACACTTTTCCCTTTACCCTTCCTGTGGTTGTTGCGAAGTTTAGTCACATAGCAGTCTCGAGCAACGTCCTAGTCTCCTTCTACTTCCCCTACTCCACTGTCCGTTGGAAATTTCATCTTTAGGCACCATGGGGCTAGGACAATTTGAAAGTCAGACAAGGCTGGCCTTCCTAAGAAGGCATTGTAGGCCGAGTGGTTTTCTATTAGCACAAACGTCTGTTTCCGTACAGCGGAGCGGGGATGGCTTCCAATTTCAACAAAGAGGTCCAGTTGCCCGTGGGGCATCTTCGCATCTCCAGTGAAACCGTGTAGTGGTTTATTGCTGGGAGATACATCCTTCATTGATAGTTTCATTTTGTCGAATGCATGTCTGAATAGGATATTTACTGAGCTTCCAATGTCTACTAGAATTCGGAAAACTTCGGCTGGACCGAGCCGGGCAGAGATAACCATGGGATCCATGTGAGGGTACTGCCTTCCTTCTAGGTCATGCCTACCGAATGTGATGTCATGATTCTCTTTCCGCTTCGGGTGGCGCTCTTCTATAACAGAATTAACACAGTCTTCATTGTTTCTAAGCGACTTTCCATATCTTTCCATCTCTGCCCAGCTTTTGTCGGCGATGTGCGGTCCTCCCGAGATGGTATGGACCACTATCTTCTCTTGACTAGAGCCACTAGTGTTGCGGTTTCCTCTGCCGATCTCCGGTGAGGGTAGCCTTGGGTTCTCATTGGCAGGAGCTGGAGTCCTGTCCTGACCTTTTACATAGCATTCTAGTTTCTTCCTTCTGATGTGTTCCTCAATCAAGTCCCGGAGATGATGGCACTCATTGGTATCATGCCCATGAGATTCGTGGAAGCGGCAGAACTTTCCACAGCATCGCCTTGGGTGGCAAGGAAGATGTTTTCGACGGTTTCGTTCAAAGGAGTATAAGTGTCGAATCTCGGTCCTGGCCGATATAAGCGCTTTTCTCCCTTCTTGCCCCCAGCATTGTCTCTGGAATCATTTCTTCGAACGTCCCTTGCCACAGCAGGCACGTTGCTATGAGTTGCCTTATTTTGTTGTCCTGACTGCCCCTCAACGGCAGCATCCTCAAGCCTCATATATTTCCCGGCTTCATGGAAGAAATTGGGTAAAGTAGCTGGCTTTTCTTTTGTCAACCTTCTAGCAAATTTAGTGTCCGGATGCACACCACTATAGAGGGCCATTAGGATAAGCTTTTCATCGGCATCTTGGACTACGGCCGCTGCGGCATTGAATCGGGTTAGGTATTGCTGCAGTTTCTCTCCAGGTTTCTGTTTGATTCTGGATAAGGAATAAGCGTCCTTAGGTTGTTCCACATGAATGCGGAACTGACTAATAAACTTTTCTTTCAACATTTCCCATGAGCTGATGGATCCCTGGGGTAAATGACAGAACCAGGAGGTAGCGAGATCTGCTAAGAATAGTGGAAAGCATTTGCACAGTACTCCCTCTGTTGCTCCACTCATGAGCATATGTTGTGTGTATCTCTGTAAGTGTACAACGGGGTCGGAGGTTCCTTTGTAAGGTTCCATTGTTGGCATCTTCCATTCTTGGGGGGTGATAGTAATTTCGATATTGCGGGCAAAAGGGCTGGTTACCCTAGCGCCTATCCCTCGATCCCTTTGCTCCCATTGGACGCATTCTCTGAACAAGCGTGCCATCCTTTCATCAAAATTTGGAGCAGATAGAAACGAGTTCGGTTCTGTTCTGTGGGATTGATTCCGTCCAGATGACCTGTAGGGATGGTATCGTCTATCATTCCTCATATTCTCCAGTGGCTGCCTTTGGTCTTCTGGGAGCATGCTAGGGTCAGCTACAGTTGGCCCTTGCCTTGATCTTCCCCTGTTGGGTTCTGATCTAAGCACTTCCTCTGGTCCAACTTCGGGCTAGACTCTAGCTCGGCCCCTTTCGCTGGCGTTTCTGTGGTTAGGCAATATAACCGGCTCAGCTACAGTTGACCTCCGCCCGGTACCTCCCCCGTTTGGTTCAGTTCCAAGCGTTTCTTCAGGCCTAACTTCGAGCTGTGCTCGATTTCGGCTCCTACCATGGCTGCTTATGTCGTTAGCTCTTTCGAAGAAGGAAGATCTTTGTTGTCTCAAAGATCCTCCAGACTGGGACTCACCCCATGATTCAGTGTTGCGGTTGGACTCTTCAGCATCCCTTAAGCGTGACATGAGATGGTCCACCAAGGCTTCCTGTTGGGACGTGAAGCGGTTAGTCACTTCAGCCACAACCCTGTCTAGATCTGCCCTAGTAATTGCTGCCAGCTGTTCTGCGGCAGGAGGTGTCGGATTAGCCTGTCCTTCATTTGGTACTGCTACTGGAGGGGGACGATTTACTTGATCTGTGACCACTGGATCTGGAAGACTGCTGGTTGCGATGTTTTTTCCTTTGTTAACATCTTTCTTCTATTTGGGAGGCATGTTTTCTAAGCAATGAACGATGCTGTATGGAAGAAGGTTAAGTGGAAGAAGCTGAAGCTCCTGAGTTCAGTTCTCAGCGAAAGCACCAAAAATGTTTGCACAAAAAATGTACAAACACCTCAAAGTCATATGATTTAATAGATTTTATGTTGTTCTTAGTGATTTGGGTGATTTATGCAAATATATGAAAAGCAGGGGCTAAACTGTAAAAGACACGCAGATTTATAGTGGTTCAGCCAGAATGTGCCTACGTCCACTTTATATGTTATTTCTCTTTTCTTGTTTAGATTACAAGTACAAAGTTTTGATACCAGTAAAAGAAAGTTGTTTGAAAGTTCTCTCCGTGCTTGAGCTCTCAAACTTGTCCCCCATTGTTGTACCCCTGCCCCTCTATTTATAGAGTGAGGCTGGGGGTAGGGGTCTTGGACGTATATAGCTGCTGGTGGGTCTGGGCTGACGCGATCTGGCCTGGTATTGTTAGTCCGGAAGGAGCTTGGTTCGGAACGTCTCGGTCCGGTGGTAGGTGGTCCGGTAGGAGCTTGGTTCGGAACGTCTCGGTCCGGTGGTAGGTGGTCCGGTAGGAGCATGGAGCTTGTTGGCTCGGTACCGAATGGTCCGGTAGGAGCATGGTTCGGTGGGAGCTTGGAGTTTGTTGGCTCGGTACCGAATGGTCCGGTAGGAGCATGGTTCGGTGGGAGCTTGGAGCTTGTTGGCTCGGTACCGAATGGTCCGGTAGGAGCATGGTTCGGTGGTGGTATAAACATACCCAACAGGCAATTTGAATTGATGAGTGGGAATCATCTCTTTTAATTATAATGCCTATACGCAAGTATATCATTTATAATCGCTATTAGGTTTAATAATTGAATTATATATATATATAATGCTTAAATTGAATATAGGATTACAGTATGAGATATTAATTATTGCCTAATTAATGATTTGAAATGACTAAATTGGAGTAATTATGTTCAGATGTTTAAATAGTTGGATTTGGATAAAAGAATGATATGTGATGATTCTTTTGAAGTTTAAGTGGGTAGGGATATGTAGTATAATGTTCTAAAGATGTAGAAAAAATTAAAAATAAAAAATATGAGATTTGGATGAAATTTGCTAGGAACTGGTGGCGGAAGGGTTTCAGGCTACAAGCAAAAATACATGCATAAGATGTACACCGGTCCGCCGGTGTATACAACACTAGTGCACTGGTGAAACTTGCAGTTGTAGTTTAAACCTATGCCCATGTAACAACCATTACCTTAATAGGCCCAAATTTTGGCAAAATCGATACCCAAGTCCATTAGGACTCCGATCGTTGGTTTTGATAACCTGTAATAAACATAAGCATATCAGAGAGCAATCAATGTAAAGTCACAGTGGAATAGAAAAATACAGTAGAACAGAAATAATGACTAAGGCTACTGCCTTGGAATCATAGTATTCCTGGGATATCTAATTGCATTGTCAATGCCAAGCATGAACAAGAAGACTTCTCCATCTACCATTCCCGTCTTGCTCCATTAACATGTCCATGTAATCTATCCTCTGGGTTGTAATAAGGAGGGGGTCAGAACAACGTTCTGGTGACTGGAAAATTAAAAACTTTATCCATAACACTAATTTATTCTGATTAATTCCTATTTAAGTGTTATGTCTATTATTTACAGCTAATCTGTTCAACCCTATATGCATGTACGATATGTCCAACCTTCTCCAGAGTATAACTATATATGTGCTACATACATACATACATACATACATACATACATACATAAATACATATATATGTGTATGTATGTATGTATATGCATGTATATGTATATCTAAACATAATACTACCCAAAAACCATGACCACTTAATGCTTCTTAAATAGAGAGCACAACCGATTAATAGCTCAACCCCAAAGCGGGACCTCCACAATGTAAACGCTTGTCAATTGGCCCTAGTTACAGAGACCGATAACCCTTACATACATTTTTTAATATAATTGTTGTATTATTAATGCATCTCACAAACTCATCTAAGGGTTAACTAGCCCACCTTTGACAAATAACCAACTAACTAATTAAATTTCGAGGTCTGTGTGTATCCTATACGGATTACACACTAGTAGGAAAGGAAATCTGATAGGGCATAACCCGAGTCTTTGCTACCGACCACTCAGGACAGCTGGTGGTCATAGCCTATATTCCAGACTTACTACTAAATGTCGGTTCAACAACAATACTGATATAGCCGCTGACCTCCCACAGCCAAAATCCTGTTTAGACTAACCTAAGGTATGTCAAGGAAAATGCTTATTCCAGTTACTTAATATCTCTTTTAAAAAATGAAGCATATGCCATTTCCCTAAAAGTACTAGGCCATTTATACTTCAAATCTGAGGCAAACCCTTGGCATATTTTTGCCTACCTATACGCAAATGTATATCCCTTCCCCATGGGTCCTATGGTTAGAGTTGTTCAATATCAATATTAAGTATGCCTAACTACTGGTAGCCTCTAGGTAAATGGCAGACTTCTATTGTAATTTACCGACCTCGCATCCCAACCTATTAAAAACTAACACAATTATCCTAGGTTAAATATTGGGCTAAGCCCTCTAATTCACGATTATCCTAAACATATTATTAGGGCTGCATAATTTCTTTCTATGAAAATTATACTGCCTTGCAGCATTTAATTCCTATTCTATATGCTTATTTAATATATTCCATAAATGTCAATAGTCCACAATAAATGGTCATTATTATTCTAATTAGACATTCTCTTATAACATTTATTTATTCGTTTTAATTAAACCTATTATGCCTTAATTCAACATATTATGCCTATTACATTTCCCTATAAATGTCATATTAAATCCTTTAATCAATCCCATATGACATATTTATATCCCCGTTTATTTCCTGTAACTTCTTATTAACTTCATATTTTTTGCCCTATTAGTTTTGGAGTTATTATCCCATTTCCATCTACGCATCCTAATCTTATAATTTGTTACGCTATTTATAATTAAACGACCTAATTATTACTAATGTGATTATCAATGTATATTACATAAATATATTTTTACTTTTAATCGGTAAGTGTTTGCACAAAAAATGGACAAACACCTCAAAGTCGTTTGTTTTAATTGATTTTATGTTGTTCTTAGTGATTTGGGTGTTTTATGCAAATATATGAAAAGCAGGGACTAAACTGTAAAAGACACGCAGATTTATTGTGGTTCAGCCAAAATGTGCCTACGTCCACTTTATATATTATTTCTCTTTTCTTGTTTAGATTACAAGTACAAAGCTATGATACCAGTAAAAGAAAGTTGTTTGAAAGTTCTCTCTGTGCTTGAGCTCTCAAACTTGTCCCCCATTGTTGTACCCCTGCCCCTCTATTTATAGAGTGAGGCTAGGGGTAGTGGTCTTGGATGTATATAGCTGCTGGTGGGCCTGGGCTGACGCGATCTGGCCTGGTATTGTTGGTCCGGAAGGAGCTTGGTTCAGAACATCTCGGTCCGGTGGCAGGTGGTCCGGTAGGAGCATGGTTCGGTAGTTAGTGTTGTGAGTTGGTCCAATAGTGTGGAGCTGGCCTGGTCCGGTAGTGTGGAGCTGAGTTGGTCCGGTAGTGTGGAGCTGAGTTGGTCCGGTAGTGTGGAGCTGGGCTGGTCCGGTAGTGTGGAGCTGGGCTGGTCCGGTAGTGTGGAGCTGGGCTGGTCCGGTAGTGTGGAGCTGGGCTGGTCCGGTAGGAACGAGGAAGGGGGTGGTTCGATAGACATGGGAGTTGGACCGGTGGTAGCTTGGGAGAGTGCTGGTTCGGTGGGCATGGGAAGGAGTTGATTCGGTGGTAGGGATGGAGCCGGTCGAAACATACCCAACATTTGCCCCTAAAGTAGGGCATATGCTTGTATATGGCGTGCTTTGTCCCCTTTTTTTCATTCGGTTCTCTGAGTGCCGAATCAATTGGTCTGGTATCCCATATCTGCCTATAAGTAGGGGCTATGCACCTTTGATACTCCTTACCAAATCGATATAGCCAAACCAGATTTCTCTTTCTGCCGAATCCATTATACTACTGAGACCTTCTGTCTACCGAACCAGGTAACTGCCGGATGATTATGGTTTTAATGTTTTTTTTTTGAAACTACCGAATGACCATGAATTACCGAACGTCTTTGTGACCTTGCACCTTGCACTGCCGAATGACTTGTACTGCCGGATGACTTTTACTGCCGAATGACGAATGACTTTGTGAACTTTGCACTTTGTACTGCCGAATGACTTGTACTGCCGAATGACGTTTACTTTGTGAACTTTGCACTTTGCATTGCCGAATGACTTGATATAAACTTGCTTGTTTTACACTTCTACATCCTTCGTTCTAACAACGTGCTTTTTTGTGTTTGCAGATAAATGTCTCAAAGAGTGGAAACCCGATCAGAGAAGAAGAGATCTCAGGATAGAGAAGAGCCTTCCTCAGTGCCCCTGGCTCAACCAGGATCTGCCTGTCATGGGCCCACCCCGAGATCATTGGTGGATGGATACGGTCCTCAGGAACTTCTTAACTTGCCTCCTGATTGCTTCCCTAGCTCACTCAAGGGCGAGCAACTTGATGTTATATCTCGCTCTTTCGGGATCGACCGAGCGCGCATGTTATTGCCGGATGCGGGAGTGATGCCATATGATCCTCCCGAAGGATATTTTGCCTACAGCAGATACCATTGCATGTGTGGTGCCATCCCGCTTCTCAACGCCTGGGTAGTCAGCTTTCTCACATATCTAAAGGTGGCTCCATTCCAGCTTCAGCCCAACTCCTATGCCATTCTGGTGAGTCTCTTCGTCATCTTCCAGAGGAGATATGGGCGTCCTCCTTCCAACCGGGAGATCCGGTATTTGTACAACCTGAGAGGCTATAAGAAGGAGTCTCTCTACATCAGCTTGGAATCGGTTGTATCCTTTAAGCCGGTACTGGATTTATATTCGAAGTTCAGTATGTTTAAGAAAGAACGGTTCTTTATCAGGGATGACAGTGTTTCCATCCATCGCTTCACCTCCGGCTGTAAGTGTGAAGCTTTATTTATAATTTCCGTTATAACTGCGGTGCTTCATCTTATGTGTTTTTATTTCTTGGTAGCGACATGTAGCTTTGTGGTCGTGGAGAATGATCGCCTGGTTCAGATGGCTGAGGAAATAGAAGCCATCACGGGAAGGGATAGGTCGGCCTCTTATTTGATTAGGAATGCTACACTTCTAGGGCACAACCTGATCCTACCACATCAGTCTGTGATCAAGCAGAGGGACACAGCGGAGGAGAGGGCTGCCAAAGCCACAGGAGGGGCCCCGTCGAAGAGTGGCAAAAGGAGACCCTTCTCGGCGCATCCAGTCGCCGGGGGGAAGAAGCTCAGGAAGTCCGATGGACCCTCTCCCAGCACACATCCGGATGTTCAGGAGGAGGAAAAAGTGGAGGGGGAAAAGGGCGAGGACGAAGGAGGTGAGGCGGAGAGTGGAAGTGACAGAGAAGGGGACGGTGATCGTCACGGTGATGATGGTGGCGAAGGGAAAAGCGGTGATGGCGCCGGTGCTTTGTCTTCTGGGCAAGTAGGTGAGATCCAAGAGTGCACAGATGAGGCTTTCCACCATGCTTTCGAGGGGTTGGGGGAAGGATCGGCCTTGGTGGAGAAGACGAAGAGAACTGACAAGGCCGGTATTGGTGCCGATCCATCTTCTAAGGGCGTTTCAGCCAGGGCAACTCCGGCGATTCAAGGTGAATTTTTGACTCCCGCCGACTCCCTTTATGATATGTAGTTAGGGATATTTCATGGCCAGTTCCCGTCTCTTTTTTGCTTGATATATTTCTTGGATTATGATTCAATATGTGCTTGTAACAATTGGTTTTTATTCCAGGAGCGGGCAAGGTGGCCAAGACCTCGGACATTCGGCACCGCCTCGAACAATTCAAACACCTCAAAGCATCTGCTAAACTGAAGCCTCCGACCCACCGTTCCGGGGACGTAGTCGGCTACCGTCCTCTTCTCGGGGTTATTGAAGAGGATATTCAGAAGAGAAATAGGACTCGCTCCCTATCCGAGCCTTCACCTGGTCCTCAGCCCCCAATCCAGCCTCTTCATGATATCATGGAGGAGGATACTGAGTTCATACCCTCTCCGCATCCGTCTAAAAATCCTACCGTTACTCAGATTGGTCGTCCCGGCTTGGCTCGTAATCCATTTGCGGGTCATCCTGATCTGGATCTAAGTTCTCATGATATTTCCTTCGACGAGGTTACCGGTGAGCACCTTCTCCCTCGCAATCCTATGGTAAAGGTGCTTGATGAGGCCAAGTCCCTGGACCTTGATTTGCTCACTACTCGGATCGTCACTATGGGGGATGAAGCTAAGGCAAACATCGACCGGGTTGCTGAGGAGACCAGGAAGTTGATGGGGCATCATGCCCGACTGGTCAAGGCCGGGGAGGAAATCGGGAGTGGCAACATAAGATTGCGGTTAGTGGTTTCCGACCAGGCCAAGCAACTCGCCGACCAAGCCATCTAGATCTCTCAGCACGAGGCCGCCTCCAGGCGACTAAAGAAAACTATGGAAGAGGCTAGCCGAGCCGAACTACGGAAAATGGAGGCTACTTGCAAGGAACGGATCGATATGGCCATTGCCACGGTGGATGAGGTTCGGAAAGCGGATCTGGAGCAGATAGAGGAGTTATCTGGGAGGCTTGAGGCCGCAGAGCTTGCTCAAGCTAAGCTGAAGGAGGAGATGGAGGCGATGCAGGAATCCCTTCAGGCTGACTGCTCGAGATACCGATTGGAGAGAGAAGCTGTCGTTGAAAGGCTGTCGGCTTTCGAGGCCCGGATGAGGGAGTTTGAGGAGAACGAGGGTATGATGGACGAGATGTTCCAGGACATGTACTTCCGTACTTGGAAGCAGGGCAACCTATCCTGGATGGATGATTATCCCAGGGTCATGGCTAGGATTTATCTCTGGGCTATGGAGGAGGCTAGGGCTAATGCGGATAAAGAGGGTGGCGCAGTCTTCAGCATGGATGTGGTTACTTCCCAGTTTACCAAGGAGGAGAAGGTGGCGGTGAAGGAGGGCATGCGATTGCTTGCTGCTGAGGAGGCAGGTGTGCAAGTAGAGGATGACGACCAGGATGGTCAAGAAGCAGGTGCTGGTAAGTCTTCCTTTCTAGTCTTTCCGTTAACTTGGTTGCTTATCATTAACGAATTCCTTCTTTGACCGGACAGGTGGGCAACAGGACAAGGACAAAACTCCGACGCAGCCGGCTCCATGACTGGACCTGGAAATCTTTTTGTGGACTTGACATTGTTGTATATGTTAGTCTTAAAATAGTAACGTAACTCTTAGATTGTAATTATGCTACTTGTAATAAATAGCACTATTCTTGACGTGTAATCCTTTAACTTAAGCTGATTCTGTCGTCTTTTGAATGTTTTTTGCTATTTTGACATGTTGTATGAGAAATATAGCTATGCATATTCTTGTAATTAAATTGTGTTTGACGTCAAGTTCTTGTTTAAAACATAATTTCATGACTTGCAATGTTAGCGTGAGGTGTGAATAAATTATAGTCACGTGTTTACATATGAAAGAGGGAAATACCGCCCTTTATATTTTGCTTGTAGATGGCAGCTTTGAATGTCTTGTGTGACCGAGTATGGAATGCGGTCCAGTATCTTGCTGTGAGTATCCGCATCCACTAGCGAATGTCTCTTGTTCTGTGTCCTGTACTTCAGGGATTGTTACAGAGGATAGGAGAAAAGTTTCTTAAATAAAATTGAAATATGTGAAATAGTAAAACTTCCAATCACGGAAGGCCTTCGATGTGCTTAAGTTCGTGGCAAACGGGCTTTGTAGTCACTTTCCCTAGCTATGGGTCTTGGAGACATTTGTCACCCATCTTACTCCTCCACGGGGAGTTAATTCTTTTTTACCACAGCCGCACTTAAGACACATCGGAGCCGAGATCGCGCACAGTAACTACCCGGGCCATTATGGCCCGTAATCGTGGGTATTATTCGATTTACTACGGCCGGCTAGCGTGGGTGCCGATCATCAACCGTGAACTGCCCCTGGCTGGCCACACCTTATGTTGGGGCTTATAGTCGGTTCACAGTTGCCGGCGAGCCGAACGCCGTAATGAGCTGCCTCGGCAATAGTCGGCCTTCTCAGTGGCTTATAATCGGCTCATTACAGTTGGCTTTAAGGGTCGTCGCGAGCAATGAGTTAACCCGCAGCAGAGGGATGCCGGAGCAAAAGTGTCTCATTGGCGAGGGAATAGATTCGCATAGTACCTGTTAGGTCTTGTCCAGGTGAAGTTGCGCTGTGGAGTGCTTTGAGTGGAAATGCTATACGCATAGGATTTTGTTCAACAGAAAAGGATAAAGTTAACAAGCAGCCAAGATATAAAGGAACAAGTTAAAAAAGAGACAAGGTTTTTTAAAGTGGTTCGGCACGAAAAGGCCTACGTCCACTGATTCTCTTTGTTAATTCACTTCATATGGGCAGTACAGGTTAAGAAAAGTATCGACGGAGGTGTTGGATGTTCCATGCCCTCTGGAACACCTCTCCGTCCACTGTTGACAAAATATATGCTCCATTGTGGAGATCTTTATGAATAACATATGGTCCATCCCAGATTGGATCTAGTGCTCCGGGGCGAGGGAAGATTCGCTTGAGGACAAGATCCCCTTCTTGTAAGGTACGATGCTTGACTTTGGAGTTGTATTGTGCTGCCACTTTTTGCTTTTGGGCTGCTGCTTTAAGGATTGCATCATTTCTTCTCTCCTCAACTAGATCCAAAGACATGTGAAGGAGTTCTTCGTTCTCTTCTGGGTTATAGTGGATCCTACGGTGGGAAGGCACGATGGTTTCAACTGGGAGCATTGCCTCCGATCCGTATGCTAAAGAGAAAGGAGTATGCCCTGTCGAGGTTCTGAAAGATGTGCGATAGGCCCACAGTGCCGTAGGGAGTTCATCCACCCAAGCGCCCTTTGACTTTTCGAGTTTCTTTTTGATTAGGGTTTTCAGAATTTTGTTGACGGCTTCGACTTGTCCGTTTGCCTGGGGATACGCTACGGATGAGAAGCTTTTGTGGATTTCGTGCTCTTGGCACCAGTTGGCGAATTCCTCGCTGTCAAACTGAAGTCCATTGTTTGATATGATTTTGAATGGGACTCCGTACCTGCACAGAACATTTTTGATCAAAAAGTTAATAACTTTCGCTGATGATACTTTATTTAGGGGTTCTGCTTCCACCCATTTGGTGAAATAGTCGACTGCCACTATAGCATATTTGGCCCCGCCTCGGCCCATTGGTAGTTCGCCGATTAAGTCAATTCCCCATACTGCAAAGGGCCAAGGGCTGGTCATTTGAGTAATCTCAGTCGTTGGTAGCCGTGGAATCTTAGCAAACTTCTGGCATTTGTCACATTTTCTGACGAAATCTAAGGCGTCCTTGCTTAAGGTGGGCCAGAAATATCCATATTGGAGTATCTTTTTTGCTAAAGTTTGCCCTCCGGTGTGATCTCCGCAGCTTCCTTGATGAATGTTGGATAAGATTTCCTTGGCTTCCCTTCCATCGACACACCTTAATAAGGGGTTAGAGAATCTGCGCCGATAGAGGGTGTCCTCCTGTATTGTGTAGCGGGAAGCTTTCCTCAAGACTTTCTTGACTTCGTTATGCCCGTTGGGTAGTGTGCCACTTTGTAAGTAGTCACGGATGGGGGTCATCCAAGTTGCTTCTTCGGTTGCGGCTATCAGATTCACTTGCTGAAAACTTGGGGTCAGTTGCTTTGAGATGGCTACTGCTCCGATAGCGCCGTCTCTCATGCTAGCTTGCTTTGCCAATTCGTCGGCCTCTTGGTTCTCTTCCCGAGGGATGTGTTTGACTAAGTAGTGGTCCAATCGGCTGAGAAGCAACTTGGTCTTCTTTAAATATGCTATGAGTCGTTCTTCTCGAGCTTGGAATTCTCCTAGTATTTGATTAACAATAAGTTGAGAATCGCTATGAAGACACAAAGAATTGGCTCTGATTTCTAAGGCAAGTTCTAATCCAGCTATCACTGCTTCATATTCTGCATCGTTGTTGGTGGCAGCGAACTCCAACCTTATAGCATAGTGCAGCTTATTTCCCCTGGGAGCGATTATTACCACACCTGCCCCCGAGCCTTGTTCGTTTGATGCACCATCCACAAAGAGATTCCACTTGATGTCTTCTGCTATTTCCAATTGCTCCTTATCTTCGTTGGTAGTGAATTCTTCAATGAAATCAGCCATGGCTTGTCCCTTGATGGCGGTGCGAGGGTGATAGGTGATATCATACTGACTTAGTTCAATGCACCATTTAAGTAGTCGCCCAGAAGTGTCGGGACGATGGAGTACCTGCCTCAGTGGTTGATCGGTCAGAACTTTGATGGAATGGGACTGGAAGTAGTGATGCAATTTTCGTGATGTGATTAGTAAACAGTATGCTAGCTTCTCGAGTTTAGGATATCTGACTTCTGCCCCCGTAAACCTCTTACTTACGAAGTAAACTGGCCGCTGCGTGCGGTCATCTTCCCTTACCAAGGCAGCGCTTAGGGCGTGAGATGACATAGCAAGGTATAGGTATAACTCTTCGCCTTCGTTTGGAGTCGAGAGTACCGGTGGTCTCTGGAGGTGTTCGATTAAGTTAAGGAAAGCGGTTAAGCATTCATCAGTCCATTCGAACTTTCCTTTGTCTTTCTTTAGAGCTTCGAAAAAGGGGACGCACTTGTCCGTTGCTTTGGAGATGAATCGGCTTAGGGCGGCCACTTTTCCATTCAGGCTTTGCATTTCCTTTCGAGTGGAAGGTATCTTGATATCCCTTAGCGCTCGGACTTGTTCAGGGTTTGCTTCAATCCCTCTGGCATGGACGATGAATCCCAAGAATTTTCCTGATGATACTCCAAAGGAGCATTTTAGAGGATTCAACTTCATTCCATACCGGCGAAGCACTTGTAACATCTCGCCTAGGTGGCTTACGTGATCGTCGGCTTTCCTTGACTTTACCAGCATGTCATCCACATATACTTCCATAGTTTGTCCTATTAGCCCTGCAAACATCTTGTTGACTAGGCGCTGGTAGGTGGCTCCTGCATTTTTAAGTCCGAAAGGCATTACCTTATAGCAGTATAAACCCCGGTCAGTGATGAAACTAGTGTGGTCTTGATCGGGAGTATGCATAGGGATTTGGTTATATCCTGAGTATGCGTCCATAAAAGATAAGAGCTCGTGCCCGGCTGTGCTGTCTACAAGTTGGTCGATTCGGGGAAGTGGGAAGCAATCCTTTGGGCAGGCGTCGTTTAGGTTGGAGAAGTCAATGCATGTTCGCCACTTCCCATTAGCCTTCTTTACCAGTACCGGGTTAGCGATCCATTCCGGGTAGAAGGCTTCTCGAATGAAGTCGTTGGCAAGTAGATTCTTTACTTCTTCATCGAGGGCTGCTGATCGCTCTGCCCCCATACTTCTCTTTCTTTGTTTTACGGGCGCCTTGGTAGGATCGATGTTTAGTACATGGCATGCTACGTCGGGGGAGATTCCGGTCATGTCAGCGTGTGACCATGCGAATACATCCAAGTTGTGGCGGAGAAAGTCGATGAGTTGCTCCTTCAACTCTGCTTTTAGTTGGGACCCAATTTTCAATAGTCTACTCGAGTCATGTTTGTCTACAGATACAAATTCCATAGCCTCTGTAGGCTCGACGGAGGCCTCCTCCTCTTTGTCCCTAGGGTCTAATTCATTGAAAGGATCGCTGGTATATCGAAGAGGAGGGGCTTTCTTTAGTTGCTACGCTTCTAGACTTTTTGTGCAGAGGGCAACCTCTACACTTTTCCCTTTATCCTTCCTGTGGTTGTTGTGAAGTTCAGTCACATAGCAGTCTCGAGCAACGTCCTGGTCTCCTTCTACTTCCCCTACTCCATTGTCCGTTGGAAATTTCATCTTCAGGCACCATGGGGCTAGGACAATTTGGAAGTCAGACAAGGCTGGCCTTCCTAAGAAGGCGTTGTAGGCCGAGTGGTTTTCGATTAGCACAAACGTCTGTTTCCGTACAACGGAGCGGGGATGGCTTCCAATTTCAACAAAGAGGTCCAGTTGCCCGAGGGGCATCTTCGCATCTCCAGTGAAACCGTGTAGTGGTTTATTGCAGGGAAATACATCCTTCATTGATAGTTTCATTTTGTCGAATGCATGTTTGAATAGGATATTTACTGAGCTTCCAGTGTCTACTATAATTCGGAAAACTTCGGCTAGGCCGAGCCGGGCAGAGATAACCATGGGATCCACGTGAGGGTATTGCCTTCCTTCTAGGTCACGCCTACCGAATGTGATGTCATGATTCTCTTTCCGCTTCGGGTGGCGCTCTTCTATAACAGAATTAACATAGTCTTCATTGTTTCTAAGTGACTTTCCATATCTTTCCATCTCTGCCCAGCTTCTGTCGGCGATGTGCGGTCCTCCCAAGATGGTGTGGACCACTATCTTCTCTTGACTAGGACCGCTAGTGTTGCGATTTCCTCTGCCGATCTCTGGTGAGGGTAGCCTTAGGTTCTCATTGGCAGGAGCTGGAGTCCTGTCCTGACCTTTTACATAGCGTTCCAGTTTCTTCCTTCTGATGTGTTCTTCAATCAAGTCCCGGAGATGATGGCACTCATTGGTATCATGCCCATGAGATTCGTGGAAGCGGTAGAACTTTCCAGACTTCTGCGCGTTATCTGATTCCTTCTTGTATGGTGGGCATTTGTATCTAACTTCGCCTTGGGTGGCAAGGAAGATGTTTTCGACGGTCTCGTTAAAAGGAGTGTAAGTGTCGAATCTCGGTCCTGGCCGATATAGGCGCTTTTCTCCCTTCTTGCCCCCAGCATTGTCTCTGGAATCATTTCTTCGAATGTCCCTTGCCGCAGCAGGCGCGTTGCTGTGAGTTGCCTTATTTTGTTGTCCTGACTGCCCCTCAACGGCAGCATCCTCAAGCCTCATATATTTTCCGGCTTCATGGAAGAAATCGGGTAAAGTAGCTGGTTTTTCTTTTGTCAATCTTCTAGCAAATTTAGTATCTGGATGCACACCACTACAGAGGGCCATTAGGATAAGCTTCTCATCGGCATTTTGGACTACGGCCGCTGCGGCATTGAATCGGGTTAGGTATTGCTGCAGTTTCTCTCCAGGTTTCTGTTTGATGCTGGATAAGGAGTAAGCGTCCTTGGGTTGTTCCACATGAATGCGGAACTGACTGATAAACTTTTCTTTCAACATTTCCCACGAGCTGATGGATCCCTGGGGTAAATGACAGAACCAGGAGGTAGCGAGATCTGCTAAGAATAGTGGAAAGCATTTGCACAGTACTCCCTCTGTTGCTCCACTCATGAGCATATGCTGTGTGTATCTCTGTAAGTGTACAATGGGGTCGGAGGTTCCTTTGTAAGGTTCCATTGTTGGCATCTTCCATTCTCAGGGGGTGATAGCAATTTCGATATTGCGGGCGAAAGGGCTAGTTACCCTAGCGCATATCCCTCGATCTCTTTTCTCCCGTTGGACGCACTCTCTGAATAAGCGTGCCATCCTTTCATCAGAATTTAGAGCAGATAGAAACGATTTCGGTTCTGTTCTGTGGGATTGATTTCGTCCAGATGACCTGTAGGGATGGTATCGTCTATCATTCCTCATATTTTCCAGTGGCTGCCTTTGGTCTTCTGGGAGCATACTAGGGTCAGCTACAGTTGGCCCTTGCCTTGATCCCCCCCTGCTGGGTTCTGATCTAAGCACTTCCTCGGGTCCAACTTCGGGCTGGACTCTAGCTCGGCCCCTTCCAATGGCGTTTCCGTGGTTAGGCAGTACAACCGGCTCAGCTACAGTTGACCTCCGCTCGGTACCTCCCCCGTTGGGTTCGGTTCCAAGCATTTCCTCAGGCCTAACTTCGGGCTGTGCTCGATCTCGGCTCCTACCCTGGCTGCTTCTGCCGTTAGCTCCTTCGAAGAAGGAAGATCTTTGTTGTCTCTGAGATCCTCCAGACTGGGACTCACCCCATGATTCAGTGTTGCGGTTGTTCTCTTCAGCATCCCTTAAGCGTGACATGAGATGGTCCACCAAGGCTTCCTGCTGGGACGTGAAGCGGTTAGTTACTTCAACCACAACCTTGTCTAGATCTGCCCTAGTAATTGCTGCGGGCTGTTCTGCGGCAGGAGTGGTCAGATTAGCCTGTCCTTCATTTGGTACTGCTGTTGGAGGAGGAAGATTTACTTGATCCGTGACCGCTGGATCTGGAAGACTGCTGGATGCGATGTTTTTTCCTTTGTTAACATCTTTTTTCTGCTTGGGAGGCATGTTTTCCAAGCGATGAACGATGCTGTTAGAAAAAAGGTTAAGTGGAAGAAGCTGAAGCTTCGAGCTTCTAGTTCTCAGTGAAAGCACCAAAAATGTTTGCACAAAAAATGGACAAACACCTCAAAGTCGTTTGTTTTAATTGATTTTATGTTGTTCTTAGTGATTTGGGTGTTTTATGCAAATATATGAAAAGCAGGGACTAAACTGTAAAAGACACGTAGATTTATAGTGGTTCAGCCAGAATGTGCCTACGTCCACTTTATATATTATTTCTCTTTTCTTGTTTAGATTACAAGTACAAAGCTATGATACCAGTAAAAGAAAGTTGTTTGAAAATTCTCTCTGTGCTTGAGCTCTCAAACTTGTCCCCCATTGTTGTACCCCTGCCCCTCTATTTATAGAGTGAGGCTGGGGGTAGGGGTCTTGGATGTATATAGCTGCTGGTGGGCCTGGGCTGACGCGATCTGGCCTGGTATTGTTGGTCCGGAAGGAGCTTGGTTCGGAACGTCTCGGTCCGGTGGCAGGTGGTTCGGTAGGAGCATTGTTCGGTAGTTAGTGTTGTGAGTTGGTCCGGTAGTGTGGAGCTGGCCTAGTCCGGTAGTGTGGAGCTGAGTTGGTCCGGTAGTGTGGAGCTGAGTTGGTCCGGTAGTGTGGAGCTGGGCTGGTCTGGTAGTGTGGAGCTGGGCTGGTCCGGTAGGAACGAGGAAGGGGGTGGTTCGGTAGACATGGGAGTTGGACCGGTGGTAGCTTGGGATAGTGCTGGTTCAGTGGGCATGGGAAGGAGTTGATTCGGTGGTAGGGATGGAGCCGGTCGAAACATACCCAACAGTAAGTATGGTGATAAATGTTTGTTTTTGTGTGTGTCTATATATTCCTATTTATGACTATTAATCCCTAAACCAAAACGTTCCTTCCCATGTTTTACTTTATCAAAATTATTTTTCAAATAGGATTACCATTATAACTTTCCATAAAGTAACCAAAAGTGAAACCTTTGCTTCGTTCGAAATTATAAAGAATTACTTCTTTTCTTTTATTCAAATAGACGGTGCAAACTATTGGGAAGAACTTTTGTACTTTACACATCCCTTTCATTTTTGACATATTCCTTATTATTTCGAATGACGTACTTTTTATACATTTATTTAATTAGATAATTTATGAAATTACATGGAAATAGATACAACTAAGTTGTACCCCACTCTCGATAAATTAAAACACAAAAGTTTACATTCCAAGTCAAATTAGGGCAATCTAAATTAAGACTAGCTTTTTACAACCCAGTTGTAAATTTGGAATAAACTTTACAACTTTATCAACCTTCAACTTTAACAAATTTAGGAACTGATTACCAAATTTCCAAATTATGGTGTAAATAACGTTCCTATTTCAATTTCCTATCTTAATGAATATGCAGGCGATATTCCTATATGTTTGTTTTAAGCTTATAACTCATTAGATCTTTTATAATCATAATAATTAAATAAAATTCAATGATATAAATTCAATGTTGTAAATAAATTACATAATTTCCCACTCACCTTTCAAGCTTTCCAAATCTCCTAAATCCAAATTTATCCCTTTGATTTGACTACTTCTCTTTTCCAATCCAAAAGAATATACAAAGCATGGTATATATATACTAGTCAAATTACAGACCTGAGAAGAGATTTGGGGTTAAGGGGACATAGATTTATAATTATAGAAATTACCTTTTTCTTCCGCAATGTTGATTCGTATCTTTTCTTCTTCTCTTTTATTTTTCACCCTTCTCTGATTTGTATAAATATATAATATTTCATAATTTCTAAAAGTAGTGGTGAAGGGAAAATGACAAGGCTTCTCTGCTTTGATTAGAAAATATGAGAAAAGAAGAGAGGAGTTAGACCTGTATTTATAGGCCATCCAATCAATCATATCCGTTAGGTTTAATCAATTAAATACGGGTTGTTCAGCCAAGGTTCACCTTAATCGCCAACATTAGGACTGGTCGATCGGCCCAAGTAAAGAGGTTGACCGATGGGGTCCTGCATTTATTACTATTTATTTTATATTTTTCCTATTTAATCATTTTAATTAAAAACTGCTTGGTTTCCAAAAGGGCCATGAAAAATTTCCTATTCTAACCATCTTTCCCTTTTTAAAGACATTCTATAACAGAAATTTACTTCATTAAAAGTGGGATATTTAACTCAAAATGTTTATTTGCATTCAAAAACCCAATTGTCATAACAAATCATTATTTTTAAAAACATCTTTAAATAATTAAAACTGAAGGAAACAAGGATAACTTTCATTGTATTATTTTCTTACTACTAACGATATTTCCACTTTTCAACCTTTGTAGAGATTCTGATAGCACACAAGGGGGACTTCTAAAGATATGCGCAATTATTGCATAAATTTATGGAACTGTCCATTTCTCCTATCCTATCCCTATTTCTTATTTCCTACACTATTTATAACTAGATTACTAATCTTATTTTAACATAAATTCCTAATGGAACTTCTATTTAAATTTCCTAATTCTACTACTATTAAAATTTCTCCTACTTAAATTGCATTCAAGTGGCTTCTCTTATATAGCTCTTTTCCCATTTTATTGTCTTTCCCATTGAATCATTACAATGTGTCTGCCTACTACTTTAGTTATTGGGTTTTTCTTTAATGAAAAGAGATATATATAAATCTAATTCAGCTGTTTTCTTTGTGTTTTCCTTATACTGAAATATTTCTCTGATCTCCGTTATCGGCTGTTCTTACCATTCTATTCTTTATACCCCATTTAATCAAGTACCATTTCCATTTATCCATGCATTAGAAAGATTTTTTTAAAACTTCTAAATGCATAAAAATAGGAAAAATCACCAAGCCAAACATGCGCTCTCTTTTCCATTAATTTTAAAAATGAAAAATCTTTTCACCCCGAATCCTTTAAATTGACTTTTGATCCAACAAAATTTTAAACCAAGATTTTCCTTGCGTTTTCGAAACAACAACTTACCAATAAATCCTTTGAAAACCATTCAAAACATTTCAAGGAATTTTCAAGAATAATCTTTTTGTCAAATTCTTTCACATCGGGTCAGACTTAAAAATGGACTTTAATCATCCTTTCTTTTGGACTTTTCTTGTAGTGATTAATGTATACCTTCTTGTTAGAACATGCTCGATTATTTTAACATCTTACTTATGAATGCTTGCAACATATAGGTTCTTTCTTTCCATTTGTCTAGATGAAATGTACGTCTTCTATCAGTAATCCATCATAATTCATAGTCATACGGTAGCCTACGCCTAACAAAGTGGTTAAGTACCATCCAACCTCCGGGGTTCTTCTATATGACGTGCTCATGCTCTTCTTGGTTAACATCTTGCGGTATAGTCTTCACTCCGTTCATTGTTCCAACTCGTAGTTGCCTTATCCATATTTTCATGACATGGTTGCAGATAATTGTATAGTCAGAATTCCTAGAGTTTAGCATATAATATATACACATATATATATACATACATACATATATATAATTATAGGTAAAAATACAAATACTTATGCCCAGCATATCCTGATTCCTATGATTGATTAACCTAAGTTCTAATACCAAATTTAACGACCCACACTTTAATTGGCCCGAATTTCGACTAAATCAAAGCCCAAGTCCATTACGGTACCGACCATTGGTTTTGGTTACCTATAATAAACATAATCATACTAGAAAGCAATCAATATAAACTCAGTATGGAATAGAAAAATATAGTAGAACATAAATACTGACTGAGGCTAGTTCCTTGGAATTAATAGTATTCCTTGGATATCTAATTACCATGTCATCACCGAGCATAAATAAGAAGATGTATCCATCTACTGTTCCTTTCTTGCTCCAATTACATGTCCCTGTAATCTATTCTATGGATTTGATGGGTGGGGGTTAGAAAATATTCTTGTGACTGAAAAATTACACACTTTATCATAACACTAATTGATGTCGATTGATTCCTATTTAAGTGTTATGTCTATTATTTATGGCTAATCCGTTCGTTCTTATATACACATACGATGTTTCCAACCTCCTCCGAGGTACAACTATATATGTGCCTATATAAATATATATCTAAACATCGTACTACCTAAAAATCTAGGCCACTTAATACTTTTTAAATGGGGAGGACATCCATTTAATACCTTAACCTCAAAGCGAGCCCTCCGCGATGTAAACGCTAGTCAATCGACCTTAGCTACAAAGAGCAATGACCTTTATGTACGGCTTTATAATATAATTGTTGTATTAATAATGCATCTCAAAGACCTATCTAAGGGTTAACAAGCCCACCTCTTACAAACAACCAAATAACTAATTAAATTTGAGGTTTGTGCGTTTCCCATAGGGATTCTACACTAGAAGGAAGCGAAATTCGTTAAGGTATAACCCGAGTCTTTGCTACCGACAGCTCAAGGCCGCTGGTGGTCATAACCTATATTCCAACCCTACTACTAAATATTGGTTCAACAATAATACTGATATAGCCCGCTGACCTCCATAGCCGAAATCTCGTTTGGGGTAAGCTAATGTAAGTCAAGGGAAATACCCATTCTAGTTACTTAATACCTCTTATCAAAAATAAAGTAGACTACATTTCCCTAAAAGTACTAAGCATTTTGAAACTTCAAATCTAAGGCAAACCCTTGCTATATTTTCCCCTACCTATATGCAAAAGTATATCTGTTAACTGGGTTATTTACCAAGCTAATTTCGGAAGTTAGAAAGTCAAAAAGAAGATAAATGATACATAGACTTGAAAACACCCTGAGAAAGACAAGATAATTAAGCTCGGGAAGTTTGGTCGAAAAATTGGCTAAGTCCTTAACTTATTTTGAGTTAAGGCCTTAGGTCAGCTGGTTGGAAAATTTGCTGAGTCCTTAACTCATCCCAAGTTAAGGAGAACATTGAGACGAAGATGAAATGACTTGAAACTTGGCGAGCACACTTAGAAGAGCTAGAGAAGCAACATTGAAAAGTTTCACTATATTCGAAGCTAACTCCTTAACTCGGTACCGAGTTAAGGAATCTTAACAAAATGACTCCAAACTTGGTAAGCAAACTTAGAGCAAGCTAGAAAACAACTAGTAAAATTTTCACTGAAAATAGGACTAAGTTCTTAACTCGGTACCGAGTTAGGATTTGAGTTGGTACTGAGTTAAGGATTCTGAAGAGTTAAGGATTTTGATGAGTTAAAGATTTTTAGTTGGTACCAATTTTAAATGCCAAGTGTTGGCATCTTCATATTTCTGGCAAGTGATCCATGAGTCTTCCTATGCATGTTCATGGAGTTTCGTATAGTTCCAAAGAACCACTCGTAAGAAATGAAGACTTAATGATCCAAACTGCAGGATAACCCAACTTATGGAAGGATAATAATCAAAACTCATCAATAACCTACCAAATTACATGGAGGACATTTAGATGGAGCTTGAAGCTCGAAACAATAGGGTTTAGCCAAGTTACGCCTAAGAATTAAACTCAGCCCCAATTCAAGGGCTTGACTCGATACTGAGTCTAAACCATAACTCGGGTTATCACAATATTTCTTATACCACCATTGGCCAGTCTCTTTACTTCTCTGTCAAAGGGCCTATGATCTGATATGACTATTACATCTATAAATACATACCATAGAGCAACATAGAAAGGATCTAGATTCTACTATCACTACATATGAATTCTTTCTCTTCTTCAACTCTTTCCTCTTCACAACAGTCACCAGGGCAGCTCTAGTAGGCAATTCTAGGACTTAGAACTTGTCTTACCCCTATACTTGTGATTCTTTCTCTCTTAAACCCCTTGTAATCTCATATAAAAAGATCAAATTAATAAGCAAAGATATAAAGTGGATGTAGGCTTAGTTAACAACCGAACTACTATAAAGTCTTCGTGCCTCTCTATTATTTCTTGACTTTATTACTATTTTTTATTACCTTTTCCCCATCCTAACAGGGCTGGTGCTTTCACATAATATTCTTGGATGTTGATCCTTTTTTCGCGTTAACGTTTTGGTCCTTTCACTGAGGAAACTGAATCCAGGCTTAGATCTAGCTATCCTCTTTGGATTGAATAGAAGTAGGAGTTAGATCCAGAAGGTTTACTTGAAGAAATTGAAGATTTGCTGCTCCAATGGCTCCCAAAAGAAAATCCGCATTCGGGAGACCTAGAGGAGCAACTATTGGTAGTGATGAATCAAACACCCACCAAACTGGAGCTAACAATGGAAACCCTACTCCTTGCTCTCCTTCTCACCATAAAGCTGTCACAAGAGGAGAACTCAACTAGAAGGTTAATGAGGTGAAACAGAAAATGGCTAATAGCCAAAAATATCTCGTGGATAAGATTGATGCTTTGCTAGAGCTACAACCATCAAGTGCTCCGAGAACTGGGCAAGAAACTGCAACTGCTAGGGAATAGCAGAATTCCTTTGTTCCATGCTTAAACAGAAGAAATGATAAACAAAAACTGAAAGAGGTAGCATGTGGAGTTGGAAGGATTGTTATAGGGGTGATGGAAGTGCTCCTTTTATCGAAAAACAACCTAGTGCTAACCCAAATCTTGGAGTGAATACTCCTCACTCCTCAAGTGAACAATGCAATGCTTGTTTCTCACTCTAAAGGTAACATGCAAGTTGATGGTGATGGATCAGAACTAAATGCTGATGTAAATAGGAAAATCACTAGAAATGAAGTCCAAACTACCACGATAAGGCCAACCATGCATCAGGGAAACTCTCTAGGAGCGGTTCTCCTAGAGAATAGAAAACCTAGGCTTTAGTTAGCAAACATAGACCATTTGCAAAGTCAAACACTCGGCGTAGCCCCTGACAGTCGAACTTTAGATTACCGTGCCAACGAAGACTGCATCGCTGACATGGTCAAATGGTTAGTGTAGGAAAGTAGGGGCAGGAAGAGCGTGGAGTGGATTTCCACACCTAGTCGAACTCCGTTCACTGAAAATGTTCTAAGAGAAGAATATCCTTGGAAGTTCACCTTGCTGACTATGCCATCATAAAATGGAAAAATAGATCTTAGACATCAATATCTTCTTGGAAGGAGTCGCTTCCATGTGGTTTACGAGCCTTCCACCGAAATCCATATCTACTTTGACAAATTGCAAAGAGGTTTTTGAAGCGGTTCAGGCTTCATTCTACACGTCCCAAGGATGTCCTAAGGACATGGTGTCTCTATCATGCCTGACACAAGGACCTAAATAATCAATGAAGGACTTCTTGAGCCGATGGAACCACACTCTTGCAAGCAAATCTTCTCGTGCACATCCATAAGCCACATATTGCTTCCTGGACCGATTGAACTGCATCATTGCAAGCACGAACTTTCGTACGCATCCAGAAGCCACACATCACTTCTTGAGCCGATGGAACCACGCTCTTGTAAGAATATCTCCTCATGCACCTCCCATAAGCCGCACATCACTTTTGGAGCCAATGGAACCACACTCTTACAAGTAATCTCTCTATGTGCGCACCGATAACCAATTGTCACTACTTGAGCCGATAGAACTGTGTTCAAGTACGCTCCACTTCTTCGCTGCTTGAACCGATGGAACCGTGTTTAAGTACGTTTCATACCTTCGTTGCTTGAATCGATGGAACTGTGTTCGAGTACGCCCACTTCTTCGCTGCTTGAATCGATGGATTTGTGTTTAAGTATGCTCCACTTTTTCGCTGCTTGAACCGATGGATCTGTGTTCAAGTACTCTCCACTTCCTCACTGCTTGAACCGATGCAACCGCATTCAAGTATGCAATATTCCCATATACTACAATCCGTGCATCGCTCGTTGAACCGATGGAATCGCGTTCTTGCAAGCATTTTAAACATGCCCCATGCAATCGAGAAAGTACTTCCTAAATCTCCAAATAAGAAGTATGGACTCCTGAACCACCAGATCAATGGTGAAAAATGATTCCAACTCCATAAGTACTAGTGTTTCCCCAGCAATGCTGGGAAACTCTTCTATTTTCTAGTTATCGGTGTCACCCTGGTAACACGAAGAGGCTATCAAATTTTCTAGGTGTCGATGTTGCCCCGATAACACCGGGTAAGTTTCAACTGCAGGATAAGTGGAAAATCAATCCTCGCTTTCCAAGAATTAACATTGCCCTGGCAATGCCGAAAATTCTCCTACTCTCAAGTACCAGTGTTGCCCCAGCAACACTGGGGAGCGATTCAACATTAAGAATACCGTAGTTGCCCCAGCAACATCGAGAGATCTTTGAAATACAAAATTAGATGGAAAGTTTGTCCAACCTCCTAGGCATCAATGTTGCCTCAGCGACACCGGGACTCTAGACCATCATAATAGCAAGAGAATTGAACTCCTTAAAACTTACTATCATTGAGAGATAGGCGATAACGTGCAGAACTTAGTATCGCCCTGAGATTGGCGATAGTAGGAAGAACTTACCATTGCCTAGAGATAGGCGACGACGGAAGGCATTTCTAGAATCAAATCATCGACGCACCAATTTTCAAAGACAAAAGAAGGTACTCAACTGAGTTCTCAAACTCTAGCCTGCAAGTATCCAGCATAGATCGAACACTGGCAATGTTCGAAGGGAATAGCCCGGCTTCCAGGAATCCGATGTTGCTCGGAGACTAGCGATATCAGGAAGGATAACCTTCGACTATCATAGATATTCTGTGGCTTGGACATTAGCAGCACATAGAATAATCAGCCATGTAGAGATCGATCAGGTACTTCGTCTCTTGCTTGTGAAAAACCAACTGTTGTGTCCGAAGATAGACAACGATAAGGAGAGAATTCTTGGAATCGAGCAACTAAACCATCAATTCTCGAAGATTGAAACTGACGAATAAGGCAGATATCTGCATCAACGCTATTGGCCTGACAAAATGCATATGTCCCAAAAATATCGAGGATAATTATCACAACTTCAAGACGAGTACCACCGAACTCTACCGGTGCATGATCAGGATGGGAAGAGTCCAGTTATACGGGGGGCAATGTAACAACTCGCTCCACAGTGTATAATATTCTATAAGGGCCTAGAGTGTGGCACTTGCGAATAATAGGTTCTGCAAATGGAAGTCAGATTGAAGCAAAAGTCGTTCGGAGGAAATTTATCCATATTCGAATAAGAATAACCATGGAATTCGTCAAACAACGGCCCTACAATGCTAAGGGGAATGCTTGACAGTTATAAACAAAGCTAAGAAATGAAAACACATAAGACTCTCATTTTTCCAAAATGTGGTGTAGCTCGGAGTTAGGCAATGTCGAGAAAGCAGCCACGTTCGGTTAAAAGGAATCTACCCAACAATGCAGGGTCGGATGAATGATTTGATCCCAACTTGCAGGACTTTAATGTTACCTGGAGACTGGCAGCACTAAGGAAAAACTCCTATGATGCAATCGTTAAAGTGCTAGTTTTTGAAGACTAAAACTAGCACCCAACTGAAATACAATATGGCCAAGTCGATGGGAAAATCAACTCAAATCGCTGGATTTGACTAAAAAATCGATCCTTGCCTTTTGAAAACCGGCGTTGCTCCTATGACGTCGGGAATCCCAAAACCGCCAGATTGATGGGGAAAATTGATCCTAACCTCATAAGTATCGATGTTGCCTCGGCAATGCCGAGAAACTCCCCTATTTCCTAAGTATCGATTTTTCCCCAGCAACGCCGGGAAACTTCCTATTTTCTAAGCAACGGTGTTGCCCCAACAACGCTGAGTCTATTTTCTAAGTACCAATGTTGCCCCTGCAATGTCAGTAAACTTTCTATTTTCGATAACTGGTGTTGCCCGGATAATGCTAGGAAAACTTCAAACTGCAGGGTCGACGTGAAAGACTCACAGCGGTAAACCATCGATGCATTAGCTTTCGGAGATAGAAGTTAGCACTCAACTGAGTTTTTACCCTTGTCCTTTGAAAATTGCTATTGCTCGAAGATAGGCGACAATGAGAAGACATAACCATTCATCGACCAATCAAATGATTCGGCCCTTTATCATAGGAATCAACTGCTGCCCAAAGATAAGGCAGTGTCGAAGGAAAATCCCCAGGATCAAATCACTAGTATACTAGTAAGCTGGTGCACAACTGAATTTCTAGTATTCAACGTAGAAAGAGTTTTGACGCAGCCCAGAGATAGGCAACCTCAAGAAAATGTTGTTTGGAACCAAGCAGCTAAATCACTAGTTCTTAGGGATACGAACTAACACATGAACACAACTTCAGTGACGATGTTAGTAGTCAAGCAAGGCACGCACACCAAAGGACAGTCGAGAAAAATATGGAAATTTGTGAGTTAAATCATTGGACTTCCTTAATCTTAGAGTAGGACTGAGAGCAAGACCGGGGGCAATTGAATCATTTGCCCCCACACCTTTCCACCTTTCAAAAACGCTCAAATACAAGCATTCGAATAGCTAGTCCCACGAATAGGTATAGACGCACAAATACCTAGTCAATAGAAACCTTGCCAAATCCAAACGCTAATAATCACGAAGTTAAATAGATAATAGCTCTATTTTGCAAAGCAGAGCAATCAGGAAACAAACTGCCACATAAGGAAATGAAGGCCTTAATGTTCAGGAATTGGTCATTGCCCGAAGATAGGCGACGTCGCGAAGGAACAAACTTCCCTCCCTCGAGAATCTGGCATTGCCTGAGCATAGGCGGTGTTAGAAAGGAAAAAATTTAACATCTAGGAATCTACCATTCTCTAAAAATAGGCAATGATAGGGATAGGAAGTACCTAGTCTTGAGAATTTATTGTAGCTCGAAGATCGGGGGCAATGAAAAGGTTCTCAAAACAAAACAAGGAACTAGGTTGATAATTCAGCTTCGACATGCACAAATTTGTCATCGCCTGAAGTCTGGTGATGACAAGAAGGATTGATAACCTGCTTATGGACCAACTAGATCAGTTGGTACCAATTTGCTCGAATATACCATCGCCCGAAGATTGCAATGTTAAGAAGAACCCCTAGAAAGGGACTATCAATACACTGGCCTTCGAGATAGAAGTAGAAACTCAATAAAATCTTTAGCCCTCCCTTATGGAATCTGACACTACTGGAAGATTCACAACATCAAGGATCTCAACACTGGGTTTGAAAGGATTTACTATGAAAAAAGATGACATTGCCTGATGATGTTAACTTGCGAGAATTCAATTGCAGTTGTTATCCCGCCTTTTGGCAACGCCGTGACACCAAGGAATTGACCAGTAAATCAATGACGATCCATCCCAGAGATCGGTTATACACAGGCTCACTATGGATATCCACGAATTTTGTCCGAGTTCGGATCAAGCTTAAATTAATATAACATGACAAGCTAAGCTAAGAGAGTCAACGTTCGAAATCTCAAGTCAATCCGAGTTCGTATGCTCAAGTTACAACCTATGCAAAATTGATTAAAAACAGCCTTCTTCGACTCGCTCAGTTCACATCCCTCAGGAAAGCCCACTTCAACTCGCTCCGCTCGAATCCATCATGGAAGCCTACTTCGACTCGCTCCACATCGAATCGCTCCTTTTTGACTCGCTCCACTTCTATTCCATCTCAGAGCCTCTGTTAGACTCGCTCCGCATCCTTCAGAAAACAACAGTTCGACTCCATCTAGTTCGACTCCTTCGCAGGACCACTGTTCGACTCCATCTAGTTCGACTCCATCAAAGAGCCACATTTCGACTCGCTCCACTTCGTCAACTTCGCATCCATCCGAAGACTCCTACTTCATATCCATCAATGCGAAGCGAGGCACAACAGTCAATACGAATAAACGCCACGTCACTGAGTCAAACAGAACCGAGTCCAACGAAGAGCGAGCCGGACCAAACAGCCAACCGAGAATCCCAATTCGTATCGATCATATCTCCTAATCTACAAGTCCAAATGCTATGAAATTTTCACAGAAGACTACGTGCATGCTAAAGAATGTTCACGCCAAATTTCGTCTCCATAGGATGAAATCCTGATCGATACGAAATCAGTTCGTATCAATCACGGATCAGACCGAAACTTCACGGGCTTGGGCGCGCGGGCCTGGTCACGTGCCAGAGAGGGTCTCCCGAGATCTGAGCGAAATACCAGCCTCCTACACCTATAAATAGACCCCCCCAAAGCCAACAGAAAAGGGGTTTTTCTTCCTCTTTGAGATCTCTAACGCCTAGACTCCGCCGGATCCAGATCTGAACTCCATTGCTGCTGCTACCCACGAATTTCACTGCTGCAAATCATTGTTATTTGCTGTAATTTTCTGAAATACATTGTAAACATCAAAGAAAGATCAATAAAGCAAACTACATCACAGTGGACGTAGGCAATACACCGAACCACTCTAAATTCTTGTGTCTCGCTGCATGTTAATTATTTTCATATCTGAGATCTGGAGTTTTTGTTAGATAATTCCTCTTTTTCCATTTAATTTCTTCACTTTATCTCTTCAAAAACTTCCGAAGAGTGTTGTGCCTATTTTTGGTACAAACACTTTGGTGCTTTCACTAAGAAAAACCCAATTTTTCTCCTCCTCTTTGGATCTCCTATCTATATCGGATTGCATAAATCCAAGAAGAAGATCCAAATCTAGAACTTTGAAGCCCTTCCATTCTATTCAGGTTTGCATCAGATCAAGATGCCCCCGGACCTTCGGATCCAACAGGTCCGGTTACCAGATAAAAGTCCCAGACGCTATTCCGAGAATTGACCCAGAGTCGACAACAGCTAACTGAACAACTACGCGCCAATGCAGAGTTGACCAACCAGCTAAATCGCCAAAGGCGAAGAAGATCCAGAAGAGACCAAGGTTCCTATTCTTCCACAAAGAGTTCAGCCTCCTCCGATGGCCAAACCAGATCCATACGTCCACGGCTAGGTGTAAGCTACACCCAAGCCATGAGACACCAACCTGCTTCGAATCTTGGGCAACCTAGAGCTGGACCATCCGCCAGTCTCCGTACAGAACCTTCAACTCGAGGAGGTGCTGCTCCTTACCAAGTCACCGGCAACATTGCTACTACCACCACTACCGGACGGGGAGGTGATGCTAGAAACCAAGCTGATCCTCAATGTAACCAACGAGAGCAGACTCCTGAGCCTTATGTCCCTGTGGATGTTGAACCAAGGAGGCAAGGCACGGACCGTCGACCGCGTCCGGTCCAGACTCGCGCTATGGAACCCGATCACACCTTGGCACAACATGCTCCAAGTATCCGAATGCCGGATATACCAACGATGATCCGCCAAATGATCCGTGAAAGTCAGGGTCTCTCTAATGACGATTGGGGAATCTACCGGAGTCATACCCCTTTCACCGATGACATATTGTATGCTAAACCACCTCGGCGCTTCAGGATGCCAACTTTTCCAGTTTACGAAGGGAGTTCTGATCCCAATCAACACATCCTGAAGTACGAATGGCTGATGAATGCTGCAAGAGCTGATGATGCAGTAAAATGTCGTAGTTTCCTTGGGGGCATTGCAACCATGTGGTTTACTCGTTTTCCACCATGATCCATCTCTAACTTTGACCAGATGGCCACCAAGTTTGTCGACCAGTTCTGTATGCACGTAGCGAGGCCTAAAGATGTTAACACTCTGTCTAGCGTTACACAAGCTCCCAGAGAAACACTTAGGCGTTACTTGGAGCGATTCTATGCTGCGTGTGTAGAAATAAGCAATCCCAATGATAACTCTATCCTGATGGCATTGACTAAGGGGATTGATGCTGATTCCGAGTTCGGAAATTGGTTAGCTAGAAAACCACCTGCGTCATTGGACCATTTCTATTCCAAGGCAGCCCAATTCTTGAGAAGGGAGGATGCGAAACAGTCTAGGAAGTAGGGTGATGCGGGACCCAACATCGAAGGAATCCAAAGTAACATCGCTGTTAAACAGTCCGGAGATAAATTTGGAAAAGTTCAGTTGAACGTACAAAGTAAACAGAATCAGTAAAGGGACAATGGAAATCAAAGCAAAAAACGCGATCAGAATCGTGGTACACGGCGTAGAGCTTCCATGTACGATACTTACACTCCATTGAACATGACGTTGGAAAATGTGTATTTGCAGACCTGCAATACCATGCAATACAAGAAACCTGCCCTGAAACCACCGACTGAAAGATAAATCCAAACAGGAAAATTCTGTAGATTCCATGAGAGTTATGGCCACAACACCAATGAGTGTCGTCACTTACAAGACCTCATTAAAAAACTGATACGTGAATGAAAGTTGGATCAGTATGTGCGGGCACCGCAATCTGGTGGTGCGGGCCTATCAAATCAGAATCGTGCGCCGAATCAGGAAAGACAAGAGGAACCCGCTCGTACAGGCGGGAGGTTGGTTATCAATACAATAAGTGGTGGTCCTCACCCAGCAGATCAAAGCTGGAAGGAAATGGAGTCGTATGCTAGTTCTATCAGGCATGCGGACTTCGAGTGTTGTAGTAGTTTTGATGAAGGAGCTCCGACCAAGCAACAGAAGACGATGACAGATGACATCGTATTCAGGAACAGAGACGCTGATAAAGTCAAAGCCCCCACTATCGATCCACTAGTCATCTCAGCTCAAGTAGGTCCCTGCTTGGATGAAGAGAATCTTAGTTGACAGTGGGAGCTCTATGAATATTTTGTTTAAGCGAGCCTATGATCAAATGAGAATGGAAGCCATGGACTTGAAACCTTGTCAATCCCGAGTCCACGGCTTCAACGGAAGTGCTACTATACCCACTAGGATGGTGGAACTTCCAGTGGAGTTGGGAGTTGGAGAACGACGAAGAGTACAGATGTTGCAGTTTATTGTTTTGGACATAGACTCCCCTTACAATGCTTTCTTGGGCCGACCGGCCCTTGCTGAATTCAGGGCATCCATCGCCCCGTGGTGTTTGACTTTAAAGTTTCCCACTGATCATGGAGTAGGAACCATTCAAGGAGATCAGGCTGCTGCCAGGGCCTGTTATGTTGCCGAGCTACGAGAGGCGCAGCGAAAGGAGAAAGGAAAGGGCGTAGAGGAATCTCTCTGCGTCCGTTTTGCCGATAATTGATAACTAACGCCCGGGCCTAGGCCCGAGCACCCCAGCCAATTCCTCAAGGATCTTGACCTAAGAGAAACCGAAGACGAAGGAGAACCAAAAGAAAGTCAAGCATCCCCGGCCGAACTGATGATCGATGTCCCAATTGACAGTGACGATGACTCAAAAATGATAAAGATTAGGTCTCAGCTAAGCCAGAAAACTCAAGAGGAATTGGTTGAATTTATACGGGCGAATCTTGACGTATTCGCCTGGACGCATTCTGACATGTGTGGGATCTCGCCGAACATCGCGAGCCACACCCTGAACATTGACCCGCGGCATGTCCCGGTCAAACAGAAAAGGCGTGGTATGGATCCAAAGAGATCTACCGCCCTTAAAGAAGAAGTAGAAAAGCTTAAAGCGAACGGGTTCATTCAGGATGCTCTATATCCTGAATGGGTGTCAAATCCCATGCTCGTCCAAAAGCCAAATGGAAAGTGGAGAACATGTGTCGATTATTCCGATCTGAATAAAGCATGTCCCAAAGACAGTTTCCCGCTTTCCAGAATTTATCAGCTAGTAGATTCGACAACTGGGCATGAACTCTTATCCTTCATGGATGCGTATTCTGGCTACAATCAGATACCGATGCATTTACCCGATCAAGAACATACCAGCTTCGTAACCAATCCGGGACTTTACTGTTACAAAGTTATGCCATTCGGACTCAAGAATGTCGGGGCTACTTATCAACGATTGTTCAATCGGATGTTTGCCAATCAAATCGGAAAAACAATGGAAGTATATGTAGACGACATGCTTGTGAAGTCACGACTCTCCACCGACCATGTTAAAGACCTAGAAACTATGTTCAATATACTTCAAGAATACAAAATGAAGCTAAATCCACTGAAATGTTATTTTGGAGTTGCATCCGGAAAATTCCTTGGATTCATCGTCAACGCTCGAGGGATCGAAGCTAATCCTGAAAAGATTTGGGCTATCAGAAATCTTGAAACTCCGAAAACCATAAAACAAGTCCAAAGTCTCAATGGAAAGGTAGCGGCGTTGAGCAGGTTCATTTCAAAGTCAATTGACAAATGCATTCCCTTCTTCGATTTGATCCGAAAAGGGAAACGAAACTTTGAGTGGACCACGGAGTGTGAGGGCGCTTTCCAAGCACTAGTTCAGCATCTATCCACACCACCTATCCTGTCGAAGCCCATTGATCATGAGAAGTTGTTCGTATATTTGGCAATATCAGAAAACGCTATCAGCGCTGCATTAATTCGAGAGGAAGACAAAGTACAGAAGCAAGTATACTATGTCAGCAAGCGATTGACAGGGGTCGAAAGGAATTATCCGAAATTAGAGAAGCTAGCTTAATTCCTTGTTATCGCATCAAGAAAACTCCGACCGTATTTCCAGGCACATCCCATTATTGTTTACACCGACCAGCCATTACGACAGGTCCTTTCGCGGCCTGAGACGTCTGGTAGTTTACTCAAGTGGAACATCGAACTGAGCCAATTTGACATTACTTACACTCCAAGATGAGCCATACAAGGACAAGTCCTAGTCGATTTTATAGCTGAATTTACCATTCCAGAGGACTTGCCCGAAACTAGTGAATCCCCCGAACACGTCTCGAAGCTTTATACCGACGACGCATCAAACGACCGGTGTTCGGGCGCTGGTGTTGTACTTGAAACTCCCGAAGGCCAATCCATATGTTATGCTGTGAAGTTCGATTTTCATGCGACTAATAATGAAGCTGAATATGAAGCCCTCTTAGCTGGATTGAAACTTGCTAAAGATATGAGAATTACCGCTGTGGAAATTTATTGCGATTCACAGTTAGTTGTGTGTCAAGTACGGGGAGAATATCAAGCAAGAGATCGAAGGCTGGCTGCTTACTTAGCTCGAGTTCAGGAAGTACTGAATCAGTTCGATTATTACGCCATCTATTGTATACCTCGGGAGCGCAACCAAAAGGCCGATTCATTGGCAAAGCTAGCCAGCATAGGTGAAGCTCAGCAAATGGGACTCGTTCCCGTAGAAACGCTATCTTCCCCAAGCATCGACTGGACATAAATAAACTGGGTATGCGAAACCGTTCCTGAAAAGGATTCATGGATAACTCCATTCAGAAATTACATTGAGCACGGAACCCTGCCGGAGCGCAGGAGTGAAAAGAGACAAGTCCTTCGGAAGGCCTCATGATTTACCATCCAAGATGGAATCATGTACAGAAGAGGGTACTCAGTTCCTCTACTCCGGTGTATCGCTCACGATGAAATTAAACGAGTATTGACCGATGTGCACGAGGGAGAATGTGGCGATCACACCAGGGGGCAATCACTTGCCAAGAAAATACTTCGGTACGGATATTACTGGCCGACCGTGAATCGCGATGCGTCATATTATGCAAAGAAATGTGATAGGTGCCAGAAATATGCCCGAATTCCTAGAGATCCTCCTACCGAGATAACGCAAATGGTTAGCCCATGGCCATTTGCAATGTGGGGCATCGACATTATTGGTGCTCTACCTCTGACAAAAGGTGGTGCGAAGTACGCCATCGTCGCAGTTGATTACTTTACAAAGTGGGCTGAAGCCGAAGCTCTCGCTACCATTACAACGAAGAAAGTAATCAAATTTTTGGTTCGCCATATCATCTGTCGATTCGGTCTCCCACACACCATTATTACGGACAACGGAACCCAATTCGACAGTGCTGAATTTAAAGATTTCTACAAACGATTTCGCATCCAAAAGAAATTCTCTACAGTTGCACACCCTCAGGCAAACGGACAGGTCGAAGCAGTTAATAAAGTTATAAAACCCATTCTGAAAAAACGACTAGAAAAGGTCAGGGGCAAGTGGGTCGATGAACTTCCTATGGCTTTATGGGCTTACCGAACAACCCACAAGACCGCAACCGGCCACACTCCATTCTCTCTCTCATATGGTTCAGAAGCCGTTATTCCAGTTGAACTAGAAGTACCTTCTCATCATGTGACATACTATGATCCAAAGATGAATGCTATATTACTTGCTGAATCTCTTGATCTACTAGATGAGAAGCGTGAAGAAGCTGATTTGAGGGCAGCTGCACATCGAAGTCGAGTCGCCCGATTGTACAACGCCAAGGTCCGCCCGCGAACCTTTGAACTAGGCGATCTCATCCTCAAAAGAATCTATCCGGTTCCTTCACATATGAAACCGACATGGGAAGGACCGTATGTTGTTGAACGAAGGCTTGGAGATGGCACATTCAAATTATCGACCGTTGACGGTCTAACTCTGCCAAGAGCCTGGAACAGTGAAAGTCTTCGTCGCTACTACACATAACAGGCTATGTTTATCTATTTAGTTTACTTTCCATTTTGCAATTTGTTTCTGCATTTCAAAATTAGAATTTGTAATAAGGCAACTGACTTTGCCGTATTTTCTTATTTGAGCAATAAAATGCAATCTCTTCAAGCCAGAGCTATGATTTACTTGAAATGCTTCATATGATCATCACTATGCACAGAGAGCTAAGTTCCACCATACGGTGGAATTTATTCAAATAGGGAGTGACTGCGATGCAACCAATCACTCGCTAAGTGAAGCCCGAGCTTGGGGAACAGCCATCACATCAAAGTCAAGAAAGGATCGATACACGACAATCCTTCATTCAACTCCGAGTTCCAAGAGTGCAAACCGGAGTATAAATATCAACTCCGAGTTCCCAGAGTACGAACCGGAGTATAAACATCAACTCCGAGTTCCAAGAGTGCAAACCGAAGTATAAACATCAACTTCGGATTCCCAAAGTGCGAACCGGAGTATAAACATCAACTCCAAATTCCTAGAGCACGAATTGGAGTATAAACACCAACTCCGAACTCCCAGAGTGCGAGTCGGAGTATAAACATCAACTATAAACTCCCAGAGTGCGAGTCGGAGTATAAACATCAACTCCAAATTCCCAGAGCGCGAATTGGAGTATAAACGCCAACTCCGAACTCCCATAGTGCGAGTCGGAGTATAAACATCAACTCCGAACTCCTAGAGTGCGAGTCTGAGTATAAACACCAACTCCGAACTCCCAGAGTGCGAGTCGGAGTATAAACATCAACTCCGAACTCCCAGAGCGCGAGTCGGAGTACAAACATCAACTCCAAACTCCCAGAGTGCGAGTCGGAGTATAAATACCAACTCTGAACTCCCAGAGTGCGAGTCGGAGTATAAACACCAACTCCAAACTCCTAGAGTGCGAGTCAGAGTATAAACACCAACTCCGAACTCCCAGAGTGCGAGTCGGAGTATAAACATCCACTCCAAATTCCCAAGGTGCGAGTCGGAGTATAAACACCAACTCCGAACTCCCAGGGCGCGAGTAGGAGTATAAACATCAACTCCGAACTCCCAGAGTGCGAGTCGGAGTATAAAGAACATACACACCAAATTCCCAGAGCACAAATTGGAGTATAAACATCAACCTCGAACTCCCAGAGCGCGAGTCAGAGTGTAAATGTCGATTCCAAGTCCCTAGAGCGTGGACGTATGATTTAAACTTAAGCCAGCGTGACCAACTGCCGATAAACAAATGAGGATCCCCGGAGTACGGATATGATCATCGACAATCAACCGAGCATGGATGAGTTACTCAATCTCCGCCTGTCTCAGACATCCGTTCGGTGGCACTAGACTCAACATGTTACAAGTAAGGAGCGATCATCGATTGATGTTTTACAACACACCACCAAGACTGGGGGGCAAGAATTAAGCATCAACCATCGACTGAAGCGATGCGACGTCAAAATTCAACTCGCTTCCCGGTCGCAAACCATGTCCACAGTTTCTGAACATGGCGAACAAAAACAAACTTGATTCGAAAGCTAAAACTTCACAAGTACACTTCAGATATTGAAACACTTGGACAAATACAAAATGACAGAAAAGAAGCCAAAAAAGAGGAGTTTCATTTCTATTGTTTATAAAAGAAGTTCGTATACAAGTTTCCAAAAATTCCTACTAGCAGGGGCCGAACCCGCATCTATACATGGCCAACAAAATGCAAGTCAAAATAAACCAGGGAAGCATGTTTAATCTTTCTTCTTCCTTGGCTTCCTTCTCGGCGTAGACCCGCTGGAGCCACCGCTAATCTTCCTCTTCGAGCCTTTGCACTTCGGTGGTTGGTCTTCAGGCGAGGGCATTATATCAACATCCTCCTCCGAACTTGAGTGGATAGGAATGCTCCCTGCGGGAGAAGTCGGGGGAACAGGATCAAGTACAGAAGGTGGAATGGGCACGCTGGTGATGAAAACAGTGCCACCAAGAGAAATCATGCTAAGCGGAGCAGGCCCCGGTGCTGCCATCCCACCTCCAAAACTGCCACCATGAGCCGCTGCTGCCATTTCAGCGTCGATTTGAGCAAACATCTCCTCTTCAGTTACTGCTCGAGCCCCGCTGGGGGCATCAGCAGTCGATATTGAAGAACTTATAGCAGGATCAGTTCCACTCATGATAGATGGCAAGTCAGCGAGAGGATCGCCGTGATGATGAAAGAGTTCATCCATCAGCTGCTCATCAAACATAATCGTACTCCCCTGCATGTCGTCCAGCGGGGCAGCTGTACTCACGGTGATTGCTTCGTTCACGATAGCCTCCTACATTTGATATGATTCTTGAGTAGCAGAAGGCATGGTCGGTGCAGCATCAATCACTGGACAAAGAATAAGAGAACTGTTAGAACTTAACTCGATCGAAGATTTCGACTTAAGAAAGATATGTGTAATGTTCAGAATACCTTACTCAGTTTGACTCGTAGGAGGCAGAGCGGCATCAGTGACTTTCACTGCAGCCGGAGACATCTGCGGTTGATCTGGATTGTAAGCACGAATGGCCTGGGGATCGACCATAGACGAGGATTCGGGCTGGGTTGACGCGGGAACTTAAAGACTTGCTTCATGGTGGTCAACTCCAGAACCCTCTCCCACTTCAAAGTGCTGGGCGCCAAGTCTTTCCTTCTCATGCAGAATCATTTACTCGTGAAGAATCTTCTTCTCATCTTCAGTCAGAATGCGATTCTCGAGTTCAAATTCATCCACAGACTCACCCTGATGCGCCTCCTTCTCTTCCTTAACAAGTCAGCCCCAAGCGTTGTAAAGATGCGTCGAAAAATCGTCGAGCCAGGCTAGACCCCTGTGCCTCAGCATGTTAACATTGTAAACAACAGGAAGGTCTTCGATGTCAGCCTCTAGCCTGGACTCGACCAACTTCACTTTCTCCTCGACCTCAGTCTCCACCTTGTGGACTTTAGCCACAGCCGCATCCTGCTCACCCCGGAGCAGAACAGCTTGTTCGCACGCCTTCTAGTCTGCGTTGTTCGCATCATCTTTTTCCTTGGCCATGTCGGCGAATTTGGCCTTGAGTTCCTTGACCGCCGCGTCCCGCTCGACTGTAACTGTAGTGTTCTGGTGGCCCATCTCCTCCACCAGGGAAACATGTGTCTGCTGCAACCTCTCCATTGTCGCCTTTGCTTCGTCAGCTTTTTTGGTGGCCTCAATTTCCGATTTCCGAGAAGACTCGACCTCAGCAGTGAGCACTTGAATGATCTGATCCCTTTGAGCGAGCTCGGTCTCCATCTTCTCAAGCGCTTTGGCTCGCTCAAAGGCCACCTTAGAAGCTTTTTCTGTAGCCTTTGCCCACTCTCTGTACTGAGTGTAGATGTCATGAACGTAATCATGCACCGTATTCTCCACTCCAGATGGAATTATCTTTAAGTGAGGTGGGAAGACATAGCCATCAAAGCAAATATTCGGAAAATCCTTCTTCATCTAGGCCAATTTAAGGGCCCCTTCTCCTGTGGGCTCAGCAGGGACCTGCTCTGCAATTATGGAAGCCGTGGTCTCAACTCTCTGGAGATGAGTCACGGATCTAGAAGTATGAGAAGAGGGCCTGTGACGAGGAGGCTCCGGTGGGTGTGGAACAAAAACAGGGGGTGGAGACGGAAGTCTAGGAGGAGGAGAGTGTGACCTAGATCGATGTCTATATTCTCTATCCCTATCACGCCCGTACCTATCTTAGTTAGAGTACTCGCGATCGCGATCTCTATCCGAGTCTCTCCTACGGGACTCATAATAGGAAGAAGCCTTTCGGGCCGAGTGGAGATTCCTGAGCATCGATCCTTTTCCACACATAGTACCTGAAAATGAGAAACGAAGGAAGAGTTAATGATTTCCAAAGTTGGATAATTTACAGTTGTGAATCATGTAGTGTAGTGAAGTGTATGCATGTGCAACCCCCCGACCAATCGGAAATGTCGGACGCACTCATCGCAAGTGACCCACTCAGTTCAAGAGCATTATCAAGCTCCTCCATCCCGGTGTCATGTTGAGACGACATAAAATCCGGAATCGAAATATCAGCAAGCCCTGCAAAAGGACTCTCTACTTGTGGGGGAGGAGCCTCCAAAATTCTAATCCCCGAGAAAGGTAAAGACACGACCACGGATTTAAATCTCTCGGATTTAGAGCGTTTGTGAGAAATAGCCTTGCCTTTTCTTTTTCCTCCTGAATCCTGGACATCGGATGAAGGCCCAGCTAGGAGCTCGGTATCGGTAGGCGTTCTTTCTGGATCAACTTCTTCAGTTATCACGACTGTGGGCACTTTGCTCTTCACCCGTTTCTTCGGGACCACTCTAAGTGTACCTTCCAGCCATATGCTCTGCCTCCATTCTATCAGCCCGACAGCCCTCAAGTTTCTGTCGGTCAGAACCAAGTCAATATGCCTCTCTTCGCCTAGATATGCTTGGAGGATCCGGACTAGCTCTCTGAAGTATGCACCGTCAGGTCGAGAGATTGCAGCTGTAAAAGAGGAGAAGTGTATCAGTTTTGAAATTGGTTATTATTATTTCAATAACTCAAGAGAAAGATTGCAGCGCTTACGTCTATCCAACCATCGCCTAGCAAATCCAGGGGGGCACCGAACGTAGAACCATTCGGTCTTGAAGTAACTTAGCCTTCCCCAGGAGCCCATTACAATGTGATAGTTTCTGACCGCTTCAAAGAAGGTGAAAGAAGGGCTGTCTCCACGGCTCTTAACGTTAAATAAATATCTGTTCTCGATCGGCTTTGGTGGTCGAAAGAGAATCTCCATAAACAGAATGAAGTTGTTGTTCAACAAAGCATACCCATTAGGTTGTTGCTGGGAAGGAGCAATTCCAAGGAAAGACAACATCTCCCTTATATATTGGTTGAAAGGAGGAAGTGTTCCCGCCGTACAGGCATGACGGTTAAAAGCAGTAAACCCCTCCAGGGGATCATTAGGCCTGTCATTTGGCCCAGGAAGTAGCACGTTGTCAAGCGACAAACCGTGCCTTAAACAAATCCGTCCTAGCATATCCTCGGAGATACCAGACGGTATAGAATCTTGCGGACGACAAATGAACCGGGCACCTAGACGCTCGTCCGGAGCTGGCTCTATAACTTCGGCTTCAATAACCGGTATCTCAATGGTTGGAGGAATAGAACTCGGGAGTTCCGGCTGTTGAGAACTTGAAGGTTCCATGACTAGCTAGCTTATAAAAAATCATTGTTAAACTAACAATAACGCTCGTGCATCCCCCAATGTAAAGTGTGTGAGTATGTTGTGCAGTACAGTACTGTATATCATTTGAGAAGATCTACAGGATTGAAGAAAGCATGTAAACGACGAGACTTCGGAATTCAGTCGGAAGGATCGTCATCGGAAGGATCATTCCAAGTTAAAGTTTGTTATCATTTTGATAAGTTCCAGTTTCATCGACGATCTTCGATAGGCAATTAGATATGCGGTGAAATGATTAAGTCCAGTTATGCAAGTTTGAAGCTTGTCGGAGTCAATTGTTCAAATGTGCAAGGAGTTTCAAATTTTTTAATGTTCAATTCGAATCTCTCACGTGAGCCGTGTTCGCATCGATATGTCATGGTCATCTGCATATGAGTTAGACTCGGTCAGAAGGTTGGCGTGCAAGTTCGACTCGATCAAGAGGCTGGGGATTTCGAATCGATTGGAGCGCAACACTTCGAATTTAAAAGCCTCCAGTTCGAGCCGGTCCGAGGGCTGCGCAGCGACTTGTTCCCAGGCCTCCCCTTCGACTCGTTCCCAGGCCTCCACTTCGACTCGTTCCAAGGCCACTGCTTCGAATCGATCCAAAGCCATCCTTTTCGATTCGATCCAAGACCATCATTTTGAATCGATCAGACGCAACCCCTTCGTATCGATCAACCTGCTCAAGACACTCATCGATACTAATCGACTCGATGCCACAACTTAGCCATCGATCGATACGAAGGCCTCCGTCTCATCTCGAAACCCTGACTCCCGATCGATGCGAAAGCGATACGAAATAATCATTTTATCTCCATGCTCCTTCTTCCCCAGACCGATTCGAACGACATCTTTCTTCACCTTCGACCTCACACAAGACCTACTTCCTCGAACAACGATCAGGCGCAAAGTTCAAATGGAATGGCATAAGAATCTAATTCTCATCGTTTTAGGGCTAGTGTTATTCGATTGATTACCTTATGTTCGATAACTAGTTTAAGGAATTGAAGGATTGGAGTCGATTCGAATCGAGCAGTTTTTCTTCTTCTAAGTATTTTGAGCGATACAAAGACAATGCGCCAGAATAGAAAAGTGAAAAAATGGCTAAGTACAGAGTATTTATATGAACTCGAGCACAAAGGTAAAAAACGATTCGCCTCCCAGTGAGTTCAACTGGCTACGAAGTGTCACCACAAAGTCGAGTCGAACAAGCAGTTCGAATCCATCGGGAAGCCTACTTCGACTCGCTCCACTTCGAATCGCTCAGTTCGCATCTATCTGGAATGCCTACTTCGACTCCTTCAGTTCGAATCCATCATTGAGTCGAACAAGCGCTTTGTATTTATCGAAGCCTGCGTCCATCGATACAAAATCTTTGTTCGTGTCAATAGCTTCCAACTCCTTCCCCAGAGCATCGATACGAATAGTCAGTTCGAATCCATCAAATCATGGCTTCTAGAGGCCAACTCCATCGACTCGAAATGCTCACTCCGCATCCATAAATTCAATGAAAATCGTCTTCAATGTTTCGACCCTTCACATAGATTCAGGAGCAGATCGTTGCGAAGGAACATTCAAAAACAGCCATCGAGCGTTGTTACAACGAATTTCACATCGGTTCAGGAGAGGATCGATATGGAATTCAATATGAAATAAACTGACAACGACTCGTGAACGTACGAACGTCAACGAGAGTCAAGTTAACATATATGCATGTATGTCGGGCTCATATTCAATATTCCAGATTTACAGGAATTAGAAACTCATCTAATAACGATTACAACAGCAAAAACCTAATCGCTAGCATACATCAATTAGTTTCAACAATACAGGGTACATCAGCTGACAGTCAACAGTTTACATTATCGAGAAAATCAGTCGAAGATTACAGCTTTCATCGAAAAGACAATAACTATTCAGAGTAAAGATGGCAGCATTTCAAAGCACATCATGTTTCCATAAGACGTACCTTGGAGGGCAAATGTTATCCCGCCTTTTGGCAAGGCCGTGACACCAAGGAATTGACCAGTAAACCAATGACGATCCATCCCAGAGATCGGTTATACACAGGCTCACTATGAATATCGATGAATTTTGTCCGAGTCCGGATCAAGCTTAAATTAATATAACATGACAAGCTAAGCTAAGAGAGTTAACGTTCCAAATCTCAAGTCAATCCGAGTTCGCATGCTCCAGTTACAACCGATGCAAAATTGATTAAAAACGGCCTTCTTCGACTCGCTCAGTTCGCATCCCTCAGGAAAGCCCACTTTGACTCGCTCCGCTCGAATCCATCATGGAAGCCTACTTCGACTCGCTCCACTTCGATTCCATCTCAGAGTCTCTGTTCGACTCGCTCCGCATCCTTAAGGAAACAATAGTTCGACTCCATCTAGTTCGACTCCTTCGCAGGACCACTGTTCGACTCCATCAGAGAGCCACATTTCGACTCGCTCCACTTCGTTAACTTTGCATCCATCAGAAGACTCCTACTTCGTGTCCATCAATGCAAAGCAAGGCACAACAGTCAATACGAATAAACGCCATGTCACAGAGTCAAACAGAACCGAGTCAAACGAAGAGCGAGTCGAAACAAGAGCGAGTCGAACCAAACAGCCAACCGAGAATCCCAATTCGTATTGATCATATCTCCTAATCTACAAGTCCGAATGCTATGAAATTTTCACAGAAGACTACGTGCATGCTAAAGAATGTCCACGCCAAATTTTGACTCCATAGGATGAAATCCTGATCGATACAAAATCAGTTAGTATCGATCACGGGTCGGACCGAAACTTCACGGGCTTGGGCGCGCGGGCCTGGTCACGTGCCAGAGAGGGTCTCCCGAGATCTGAGCGAAATACCAGCCTCCTACACCTGTAAATAGACCCCCAAAGCCAACAGAAAAGGGGTTCTTCTTCCTCTTTGAGATCTCCAACGCCAGACTCCGCCGGATCCGGATCCGGATCCAGATCTGAACTCCATTGTTGCTGCTACCCACGAATTTCACTGTTGCAAATCATTGTTATTCGCTGTAATTTGCTGAATTCAATTGTAAACATCAAAGAAAGATCAATAAAGCAAACTACTTCATAGTGGACGTAGGCAATACGCCGAACCACTCTAAATTCTTGTGTCTCCTTGCATGTTAATTATTTTCATATCTGAGATCTGGAGTTTTTGTTAGATAATTCCTCTTTTTCCATTTAAATTCTTCACTTTATCTCTTCAAAAACTTCCGAAGAGTGTTGTGCCCAATTTTGGTAAAAACAGCAGTCAAGGAATTAATAGCATTAAAAATTCAAATCTTGGATTCAAATAGCAAAGTCACTAGTTCCCAGAGATGGAAACTATCGCGCAAACCAGGCTAGAGGCAGTCAAACGTACTGCTCAAGAAACCTAGTCTCCCAAAACTGTATGGACATAGTATTCAAAGTGATACACCTGACCGAAATGAACTTAACCGAGCGAAACAGGAACAGCCACATAATTGGCTAAGTCAACCTACATAACTATTTTGAATAGAGCTAAGTATTAGAATATGCCAAAATGGCTATAGGAGTATTATTTGTATGCACAGTGTTGTGGTAAAAAATATGGCTTATAGGAACACATGAGTTGCTACAACGAGAAACGGCAATGCTCAGAATCGATCAGTTAAATCACCAGTCCCCGAAGACAGAGACTGGTTGTAATTCCCCTGAATTTTAATTAACATTATTCGGGATATTTAATGGGATAAATTAAATAGAATAATGTGAATAGTAGGGAGATGAGATTAATAAATCCAATGGCCGTGTCTAAAAGAATAAACTAAAAAAAAGACTTGAATAAATTAAGATGGAGGAATTTTCCGTAAGTGGTAAACTTGGAAATGGGGCTACATTTCTTAGTACATATCTCTTCCTCCACTAGAATAAATTTCCAATTCCTTATTCTTAACTCCTTATCAAATTTCGAACGGCAATTAAAAAGCTCCAAGAAGAGTTTAAACTAAAGAATAAGCTAAGGAATTAAAGCTAGGAAAGTATCTCATTCTCCAATCAACTCAAAGGTGAATAATCATGTTTATCATCTTGTTTTTCTGTGTTTGGATCGATTATGGGTTATACCCGATTCATGTTTGTGATTTTGGTTTGGATACAACCATTTAAACCTTTGTTTGGATAAGACATAGGTGTTTTAAATGTTAATGGGTTTATTAACACATTTTTGTTCCGTTTTGGTCAAATTTCGAATCGTTTTGATCTTCATATGCTTTGAAATTTTAACATTTTGAAGTATACGATTTATCTGATTTTTGGGGATTTTTGGGAATTTTCCTTAGTGTTTTACTAAGGTAATTAAATTATTTACACCCAAGGGCTAAATTGAAAACTGGCTTCCGTGTTATTTAAAACCGGAGGGAAATTGCTTTTGAGAAATATTTGGGGAAGAAGTAAAGTGTTTTAAGAAAAAGGTTGACTTTTGTATAATTTTAACTGTTCGAAAGTACAGGAGAAGGTGCCTCAGCCAGTCAAAATTAGACAAACAAGATAAAAACATCACTTCAGTGGGCCCAGTTCTGCCTTCGTCTCCAACAAGCCCACTTTTACCCTTTCGATGAAGTCGAAAGGTATCTTTCATCTAAACGGAAGGTAAACAGTTACCCTCCATCAAAGTCGAAAGGTAGGCACATGGCCGAAGGGAAGAAAATGGCGAAGGGATGGGGAGGCTGCTTCTTTTGCTTTCGGATAGAAACAAAAGTTGTTTTCGAATAAGTTGAAGGGGGATCCTTCGACTCTATCATTTTATAAAAGTATAATTTTTTTATATATATTCAAGAAGGGGTTTCAAAGGTGATCTCCGAAAGCTTAAACCTTTAAGAGTAGTGTTTTAAAATGATTTTCGAAAAGGTGTTTTAAAAAGCTTTCGGCAAAGCCGAAGGGTAAACCTTCCGACATGGTCGGAAGAATGCTTTTGAAGGGTTGGTTCCAACACCAACACTTCATTGTTTTTGAATGGTTTCGAAAGGTTTAACTTCAAAAGGTTTATTTTGAAGGTTTTTGAAGGGGCTATCTTCAATGATTTCGAAAGGTTTATTTCGAAAGGTTTAATTTCGAAAGGTTTGGTTTCGAAAGGTTTTGATTTCGAAAGGTTTTTGAAGGGGTTACCTTCCATGATTTTGAAAGGTTTATAATTGGTTTTATAAGGAAGGGGGATACCCCAGGCATTCGATAGGGTTGAAAGGTAGAACCTTTCGATTAGGTTGAAAGGAAACCTTTCGTCAAGGCCGAACGGTATCTGTTTTTCGCTCAATTTTGCATCCTTCATAACTTGAGCATACGAACTCGGATTGACTTAAGATTTTGAACGTTGGCTCCCATGGTCCAGCTTGTCATGCCCTACCAATTTTGGCTCGATCCGGACTAGGACAAAATTCGCCGATATCCATAGTGAGCCCGCGTATAACTGATTTCCAGGATGTTCCGTCATTGGTTATTAGTCAATTCCTTGGTGTTACGGCCTTGCCAAAAGGCGGGATAACACCATCTATAGCCATTCGCTTCATTCCACCATTCCATTTCATCTTCTCTGCTACACAACCGATCCTGCCACAATTTAACCTATATCAACTTCAAACGATCATCACCGATCGTATTTGTCACTGAAACTTAAACCTACAACCACCAATGTGGTTAACCCCATCGACTCGTCAGGATACAAGTTCGTGTATTACAGACTTATACCTACCTGTATATGTAAAATCAGATTCAAACGAAGGATTGAAAGTTGAATTGGCTTATGAAGAGAAAAAGCGATTCGAGTATGGGTTGAGTTTCAAAATTGGATCGATGGAACGAAGAGGAGTTGGGTTTGGTGATGGCAGAAGTTCTGGCAAGATGGAGGATGGGTTCGCCTTAGGGATTGAATCGATCGATGGAAGAGTGGATAAGAGCGTCGAATTGAAAAGCTTTTAATGGTGGCTATTAAGGAAGGAAAGGGATCAGGTTGGTTGAGAAAATAAAGTGAGAGGGAAAAAACACAAGCTAAGCATTTAGCTTATATATGGTATCGGCCTGCTCCTCTTGAGCCCAAAAAATGGACCGAGTCCATGTAGGTGATCAGGTATGATCCATTAACTAGGGGACCAAGATTGATCTTTTTAAAAAATGAAATGAATAAAAGTAATAACAAATTGCAATATTCTTGTGTGAGTCAACAGAATGGGGATCTTAAGGCTAAATTAACACTAGAGGAGGATTAATAGTGTTTAATTGATTATATGACTATTTTTCAAATTCTTTAAGATTCTACTTGGAATGATGTGATTAACAATCACAGATACAATCACAAAATCAAAGTAAAGATAAAGTAAAAAAGGAAATAACACATCATGATTTTATACTGGTTTGGAGTTACCCTACAGCCAGTCCTGCACAGTTCCTTGTATGGATTTTTTTTCAACTAGTAAATGCAAGTACAATCTCAATTTCAAAGCTACAAGACACACCATCCAGAATCCTGACCTCTGGATAAAGTCACTTGATTTCTAGGCTACAAGCACACCCACTAGATTTACGGGCCACTAAGCACACCCAGGTGATTTCACGGGCTACAATCACACCCACAAGTATAGCAGCATGATTTGATAGAGTTTACAGACTCAGATCTTTGGTCTTGATTACAATTCTTCCTATAACTCTCGAATAGCACTTTGGTCTTAATTTGAGCGAGAGAGATGAGGGAAATCAGAGAGTAGATGAAAGAGAATCAAACTAATAATGATTGAAATTGATTATAGTTGAATTTCGGCAGAGTTTGGGTAGAAATTGATTTACAAATCAAGAGAGTGAAAATAGGAGAGAAGAATAAGAAAGTAGTTGATAAAAATTAATTTGAAAGTCTGGTATATATAAGGAAACAATGGTCATGTCCATTCATGAAGAGATATGATGAAAAGACAATTCCATTCAAATTTGAATTTTGAAAAGTATGCCCACTATGTCTATATACATAGATAGGATATGTCGACATATCCCATTGTGTTTTGAAAAACACTTTAAAAATATTATTTTGAAAATCTGTTGCTTTGTAAAATAATTTGATACTTTTTAGAATAGTTTAAATATAGTTTATACACATTTTAATCAAAATATAACTCAATAAAAATTTATAAAATAATTTTGAAAGATCTAATAAGAGTATTCAATAATATATATATAAATAAATATAATTATGACTTATTAAAGTATAAACAAAAAGTCAACATATATATATATAAACTTAGAAACATTAAAATAATATCTTTATAAGTATAAGAGATTAAGAATCATTTTGAGAAATATTTTGAAAATATTATTTTAAAACTAGGATATTTGAAGAACAATTTAAAACAATATTGGAGAACGCGAGAGAGACCAGAAAAGTGCTATCAAGGTTTTAACATAAATTCTATGACTCTATAACTTATTTGGAATATCTTGAACTCTTTAATACTCATGAGTCTTCAATTATCATCATCTTGAATCTACTCTTGATACTGTATAGTCTTCTTAATCAACATCTGTCTAATATCCTACACTTTATACTATATATATATATATATGTTAGCACCAAAATTGGTCACTAACACCCAAAGAGAGATTTGTGTAGAGAGATTAATGAAGATAGAAAATTGAAAGAGAGGAATGTATGCAAAATTAACTGTAGAAACTAGAACACCAGATTTATAGTGGTTCAGCGTAACTGCCTACGTCTACTTTGAGTTTAATCTTTATTACTTTTTCAAATGATTGAATACATATACAATCCATACACCAACAACTTGAATACAAGTTCTAACTAAAAAGGTCTTGAAAATGGCAGAGTCACCCGAGTGTTCTCCAAAAAAGGTCCCTTTTCACTGTACCCCTGCCCCTCTATTTATATGCGAAGATAGGTTGGACTTCCTTCACGAGCCCAAGAGCAAAATACTTTGGCCCGTAGTAAGTGACTTCTGCGCGCCGAGCCAGGGATGCCGAACGGTAGCTGCCGAGCGACCTTGCCGAGCGACTTTGCCAAATGATGCTGCCGAACGATAGATGCCGAGCGGCGATGGCTGAGGTGTTTGTGTTTCTAAGGCTGGAACAATTCTACACCGAGCGGTAATTGACTGATCAATGAACTTTGGGTAGTTGACTCGAAACGAGGTCATGCCGAGCGATGGTCGCTTAGCAGTGTAGGCCGAACCACATATTCAGGCCGAACGGAGGTAGCCGAGCGATGTTGTTCGAACGAAGGATGCCGGGCGATGGCGTTTGAGTAGAGAGTGCCGAGCGATGGACTTAGGCCGAACGAGACTTGTGCATCGAACGACGCGCCTAGGCCGAACGGTGCACTTCCATCCTAAGCCGAGCGACATTCAATCTTCTTATTTTGGGCCGAACCACCAAAGCCTATATGATTAGCATCCTGTAACCGGGTCAAACATCCGGGTAACACTTGCCCCCCAAAGCGTATCATGTGAGCCAACATGATGCGCTTTGAACCATGAGCAACCCCCGTTTCTCTCCAAAACCTTGCTCGGATGCCTCATTAATTGATTCTCGCGATCTCCTGGATGCCAAACCACATTTGAGTTTTTCACCATGCTATGTCTTAGATGCAGGTCGGTCGATGTTCGTGTGCCGAACCACTCTTTCGACAGGTTAACTATCGCTCGGCATGACCGCTCACCGAGCCACTGAGGTACCTTGACCGGGTTCACTGGGTATGACCTGTTCAACTTCCTTCCTTACCATATAAAAACTTCACCCCTTGTTCCTCATTCTTCTTCCGAATTTAACTTCATTCTCACAAGCCCTATACCTTCTTATTCTCACAAACTTGTTAACCTGCCCCTCATATAGCCCCGTACCTCTCTTTCTGCAACTCCAATCACCCTCGAATCTAACTAACTCATCAACCTAATAACCCGAAGTTCCTGCAAGCCCCAAGTTTCACCATAGGTATGAATTTCCTTTCAAATTTGGAATCATGTACTTAAGTTCGAGTGCTCGAATGGACGGTTTTCCCTATTCTTTGGTTGTAAGAATAGGTAGGGATAATTGGAAAGAGAGGAAAAGTCGAATCAAGAGGACGGTTAGGCTTTAGGCTAAGGCTTCAATCCTCGTTGGTTGTTGGCGATAGTCTTTAAATAGCTGCTACCCTTAAAAGTCAAAAGTTAGGGCTTAGGACGATGAAGGAAAGCGTCGCTCGGTGAAGGACTCAAAAGGGACAAAACAGTGCAAAAGTGTGAGAATGAATGCAAGTTGGCCACGCTGAGTGGAATGAGAGTGTTTTTTGGTAGTCAGTTGTGATGTTGTTGTTCGGTCAGTGTCCAGAGATGTGGTTCGGTATCCCGAGCGAGGGTACCGTTCGGTCTTGAGGAAAAGCATGGGACGGTAGGGAACTAGGAAAGTGGGTCGGCGTAGACCCAGTGGGTCATTACGTTGTTAGAGAAAGATAGGGAGTGTGTGTGTCGGTCGGTATGGATAGTTTCAGGGTCAAGGATAGTGGCCCAGTGTCGAGAGAGCAACTGTGAAGAGAGGGAGTGGGTCGGTGTTGTTAGTTTAGCGGGCCACTCAGTAGCTCGCAGATAGATGGTTCGGTCTGTTAGTCTAGGGAGGCGACCGGCTTCGGTCTTTGGAGTCGGCATTGGCAACCAAGATTACATCCACTTAACTATCGCATATGTTAATATCACATATTTCCACATCGAACAATAAAAAGAGGGAAAATGACAATGACTTAAGCACATGTGCATATGGAACTATTTTGACTAATGACCTCATAGTTTTAAGGACTGTAGACGTAAGTTCAACTTAACAAAAGAAAATGACCGCCCTTAACATACAATGCCAATGTTCGACTTCAAGACTTATACTTCCGAAACATAAGACTAGCTCTCGAAGACGGTCAGTGATGACGGTCTTCGAAGATGATAACGTAACGCTCAACCACACTCCATCGGTTTTTAAAGCTTTTAATTATTTTGCACTTATGTTCGAACGATTGCACTAGTCCACACACCACACGGGGGGAGTTCTTTTGTCATTATATCTAATACCGATTGTCTTTCAAGTATAGTTCAAACAGGTGTTTACTCAAATTCGGCGTTTGTCGAGGATGTCTAGAAAATCGAGCTCCGCCACAGTTTCAGATAAACCCGGGCCAAGTTCTCGATAGGAAGTAGTGGAAACTTCGAATCCATCGACGACTCCTGCACAAAATATCTCGGGTCCAACGACTGTGACTATTAACTTAGCTCCTGATGCCATAGATGGAGCCATTATCCTCGACAATCCGGTCGATTCTCAAGCTTCGAGAATCAACGAAAACGCTCTTCGCCGACTATGCTCAGTCCACGGAATCCCTTTTGATGATCTGCTAGTTCCATCGGGACAGGATAGTCCCCACCTGCTCCCAGCCGGGTATACGGCTTGCAACAAATTCATGTGCTGGGTTGGTAGTGTGCCACCTTTCAACTTCTTCCTTCGTGATGTGTTGAAGTATATGGAGATCACCCCAGCACAATTACATCCCAATAGTCATGTGTTCCTTTACGGCACGTGTATTCTTGTTATGAGTGTTCTGTTTAGACTACCCACACCCGGGGATATCTGATATATCTATCGTTTCAAGAGACGGTCTGATAGCCCATCCTTCATATTCCTCGAGCCACACTCCAAGTGCCAAATCTTAACATGGGCGTGGGGAAAATTTGCTCTATATAAGCAGGAATGGTTTTATGTGCGCTGCCCCCTGGCTTTGCAAGGAGATGGTTGGAAGGGAGTAAGTTCCTTTTCTAGATCAATAGTTGTACTCAGCAGAAAGTGCATTCTTTTTAAACCTTTTTTCGATTTTTACAGGTATTAGCCCACGTCACGAAGGCTCCGGGTACTCTGAGGCCGTCGAAGCAATTCTAGCTGTTCCCGCGGGAGACTGGGACATCAAATTCCTCATTTCCAATGAATTGCTTTCGATATTTGGGTTGGTGACAGAAGGTCGCCAGATAATTCATCCTCATAGTGCCACCACAACTGGACCCGCCTTGGATAAAGGCAAGCTGGGCCTTCAGTGCCTTCGACAAGAGAGGCTCCCGATGTATCCGAGGAAGGTGAAATAAAGGAGGCTGAAGCTTCGAGTGAGGGTGTAAGTCCTGCTCCGGAACTAGCACTTGAAGCACATAGCATTGATGAACCACATCCTCCTTCAAAAGAAAAAAAGAAACTAGCTTACAAGTTGAGGAATAAGGTAATGGGCGGAACTTCGAAAGTGACAATTACTCCGATGAAGAAAGAGCCATCTCCACAACACTTAGAGAGTTCATTGAAAGGTTCGTCTGACCTTACAATTCCTGATGATTTGCTCAACTACGGTTTCGACGACCCGGAAGCCATAAAACGTCATTCGCCGGTGAGAGGTAGTGAAGGCGTTCAAGCCCATCACCAAGGAGAAAAAACTCCAATAAGTAAAGCTAAAGAAACTGGTCTGTTGGGGGGAAACACTAGGACACACACGAACACTCACACTTCACCTTGCACTTAAACTTCAGCCGTCATGCCATTTTAGCTAACTTGGCATCACTTAACTTCTGCGCAGGTGATATGGGACGCTCACATGGATTTGACCGCCTTCGCAGCTCTTCCATTTTCCATCCTTCCGGCCGAGACTCTGGACATGGCAAACGCTGAGATAGAGGTGACGACAGCGATAGAGATTATCGCTCCCGAGATTCATCTTCTTGAAGGAAAATTTACAGTCACTCATCGTATTCCAACGATCCCTCACCTCCATCGGAACAAGGCAGGGAGAAATCAGGTCAAAAGGGACCACAATCTGAAACTCCTCGCGACCAACACTCGGGTTCCCCAAGTACTAGGAAATCTTGGGAGGTTCATAAGAAGTCTGTAGTTTCGACAAACCAAACTTCCTCTACTCCTGCACCTGATCCGTCGATAGTGGATAAACTTGCCGAGCTTAAAGCGACATTCCCAAAAATATGCTTCGACGGACTAAAATTTCTCCTAGCCATCCATCCTATTCCGGGGCATGATAAACAGAGTGCCCTTGCTTGCAACAATGATGTTTACGTCCAACACGACACGTTCGTCCACTTGGCAGAAAAAGTTTCTGAAGTTTCTATGGAACGCCAACACGAAATCGATCGTCTGAAGCTTGAGGCCATCCATGACAAAGACATCATTAGAGCCCAAGATAAAGAGCTTTCCACTTATAAATCTCAACTTGAGGCCACCCAGAAGAACGCTAAAGATACTACTGAGGCAGTCAGTCGCCTGGAGGCCACACACAAAAAGGAGATCGTTGAAGCTGTCCAACGCTGTGGCGCTCTAGCTTTAGAGAAAGACTCCGTTCAAAAGAAGAGAGATGCGTTCGCTCAATGAGTCAAAGAGTTGGAAGAGCAACTTCTCAAAGAGAAGGAAGAAAAAATTGCTGCTCAGGAGGAGTCGCAATGATATTGCGACGAAATTGTTTCTACGCAACTCCTGAAAACAAAGCTCGATGAAGAACTCTCCAAGGTCGAAGCGCTGAAGGATGAAGCCTGTGAGGAGGGTAAAAGAATAGCGCTCTCAGGAATTGATTCGCATCTTGAGGAGGCTACTGAGGCTGGTAGGGAGGAAATCAAGTGTATGTTTGATCCGCTCATAGCCGAATATAATGCTCGAGTTCTCATGCATCGCGACTTAACATTTCTTGGCGAGGGTTATCTCTAATCTTTGGCCGAAGCATAGGACACTTTAATCAAAATCAAAAAGGTTGAGTTGGGAACGGAAGAGATTTACAAAGACACATTAGTGAAGGAATTTCTTCGGGGGAATGAGCCTTCGGACTTGTCCACGACGAAGGCTCTTTACAGCAGAGACTCCCCTTTATCAAAAGGAAAAGATGTCATTGCTACTCCGTCCGGAACCGAGTCTCCGATTCCTCCCACTACTCAGCCGTCTAGTCGCCTATCACTTGACCCCTTCAAGAAACATATTGGCTATGACCCAAAGGACCCTGGACTTAATATTCATGTTCTATCTCCTATTCCAGAAGGCAAAACTCCCCGAACAGTTGAGAGTCAACCAGAGACTGGTACACAACTTTTCCTCTAAAGTTCAAAGGGTTCTCGTTTTCAGCGAGTGATAAATGTATTCTAACATTTGTTTTTTATGAATTCGTGTAGGCCATCCTGATCCCGAACCTACTCCAAGGAGCGATGTCACCACGGAGGGGGAAGAAAAAATGGGAGAAGCAATTCAAACCGAAGAGGCTCCTGGACTTGGCGCTCAAGTGATCGAGGCGCTCAAGTGATCGAGGCGCTCAATGAAGACAAGTCTGAAAACCCTTCTCCTTCATAAGAACATTATGAATTTGAAATCATAGGTGCCTCCAAACATACTTCAAAGCTGAGCATGAAGGAACAGATCATTGAACAGGGGAAAAAGAAAACCAAAATTAAGACTGAGCCTCAAGTGGTTGAACTCGATGACCCACTGCACATGCCTTTAAAAGTTATCCTTCCAGGTGGGACCAGGTCATTAGAAGTTCCTCCTCCTTCCTCTGACACCCCTTCTCCAATGAGCAAAATGTCCAAGAAAAAACATGTGGGGGAGGAGTCTTCAGAGAAACTGAAGAAGGAGAAGAAGTCGAAGAAGTAGCTATCAGGCATCGTTTAACGTGAATAAGCCCGGATCATGTAATTATTTCTATTTACTTTTGTAGTCGATGTTAATAGACTTTTAACTCCGAGTTTAGGAGGAATTGTAGTGGGACTCTGTTTTTGGATCAGTGAATAAATTTTTTGTTTTTCTGATGATGTTCGATGATTAGCTTCACCATTCGTCTTGTGTTTGAAATCCAAAGTTACACGGGTCGGGCAAGCACTTGCTCACTTCTACACGACTCGGAGTCTTCTGAATTGCTTCAATTTTAGTTCGTGCTCCGGGGACATAGAGATTTTTTCAAGTCGTTTATACTCTAGTCCACACTCCTGGGACTTAGAGATTTTTTCAAGTCATTTATACTCTGGTCCGCACTTTGGGAACTCAGAGTACTCTAGTCCGCACTCCAGGGACTTAGAGATTTTTTCAAGTCGTTTATACTCTAGTCCGCACTCTGGGGACTCAGAGTACTCTAGTCCGCACTCCGGGGACTTAGAGATTTTTTCAAGTCGTTTATACTCTAGTCCACACTCTGGGGACTCAGAGTACTCTAGTCCGCACTTCGGGGACTTAGAGCTTTTTTCAAGTCGTTTATACTCTAGTCCGCACTCTGGGGACTCAGAGTACTCTAGTCCACACTTCAGGGACTTAGAGATTTTTTCAAGTCGTTTATGCGCTCATACGCCAGGCAGATTAATGTAACTTAATTTTTGTTACGGAATTGCAGCATACGGAAACATCAATAGTTAACGAAAAAGATGGCTTCAAGCCTTTATTGATTATAATAAATGGGAGCAAACTGGAATGTCTTGTTACATGCCAAAAACTAAAAACAATAAAACGAACATACAATGGAAATAATTGCAACTACAATGCGAAAGAAAATAGACTAGGTGTAATAACGATGCAAATGCTCGCTATTCCATGCACGAGGAAGTGTCACGCCATCTATGGTCGCTAGCTTGAAAGTTCCTTCTCCAAGCCACCGTTCGAAGACATATGGACCTTCCCATGTGGGAATTAGATGTGATGGAGTCGGAAAAACTCGCTTCAAAACGAGATCACCCACATTGAAAATTCTCAGTCGAACTTTTTCATTATAATATCGAGCAACTCGGTGCCTATGTGCAGCTGCTCTTAAATCAGCTTCTTCACGTTTTTCATCAACAAAGTCCAATGATTCCAATAGGAGATTCTGATTCATCTTGGGATCATAATAAGTTACCCGATGAGAAGGATCTTCAAGTTCCACGGGTATCACAGCTTCGGTGTCGTATGCCAAGGTGAATGGAGTATGGCCAGTCGCGGACTTGTTGGTGGTTCTGTAAGCCCAGAGCGCCGTCGGAAGCTCATCCACCCACTTGCCTCTAGCCTTCTCCAATTGCTTCTTTAATATTAACTTGATTATTTTATTTATACCTTCCACTTGTCCATTCGCTTTAGGGTGAGCGACCGCCGAAAACCTTTTCTCAATGTGATACTTTTGGCAAAATTCTTTGAACTCTCTACTTTCAAATTGAGTTCCATTGTCCGTGATGATAGTTCGTAGGAGGCCAAAACGACATATAATGTTTCATACAATGAAATTAATTACTTTTTTGGTGGTGATCGTGGCTAGAGGCACCACTTCCTCCCATTTAGTAAAGTAATTGAGTGCAACAATTGCATATTTTGCACCACCTTTGGAAATTGGTAAGGAAACGATTATATCGATCCCCTAAATCGCAAATGGCCAGGGACTAACCATTTGTGTGAGTTCCGCTGGCGGAGCTCTTAGGATTTTCGCAAACTTTTGACATTTGTCACATTTTCTTACGTAGTCTGCAGCATCCCGATTTACAGTAGGCCAATAGTATCCATAGTGGAGGATCTTTTTTGCCAGTGTCTGTCCCCCAGTATGGTCACTACATTTGCCCTCATGAACTTCTTTCAAGACCCATTTTATCTCGTCGTGAGCGATGCAACAAAGTAATGGAACCGAGAACCCTTTTCGATACATTATTCCGTCCTGCATCACATATCTTGAGGCTTTGCGAATGACTTGTCGTCTTTCGTTCTTCTTTCCAGGCAAAGCTCCGTGTAACGGGTACTTCTTGAATGGGGTTATCCATGATTCCTTTTCAATTTCTGCTTCTAGTAGAAATTCTATTTCCATCTCGTTTATACTTGGAAATTGCAAAACTTCAACAGGAATCAAGCCCATTTGTTGTGCATCGCCAGTACTTGCGAATTTTGCTAATGAATCGGCTTTCCTATTTTGTTCCCACGGGACATGCGAAATATCATAATATTCAAGGTCTGCCAAAAGTTCTTGAAGAAGAGCAAGGTATGGAGCAAGCCTCTACCCCTTCGCTTGATAGTCTCCACGAACTTGGTACACCACCAATTGTGAGTCACAAAAGATCTCAACCGATTTTATTCCAAGTTCTCTGGTGAGTTTTAAGCTGGCAATCAACGCTTCATACTCGGCTTCGCTGTTCGTGGCCAGAAAATAGATCTTCAAAGCATAACAAATCGATCGGTTTTCGGGAGTCACAAGAATAACTCCGGCCCCGGAACAACGGTCATTTGACGCCCCATCGGTGAATAACTTCCATCGAATGGGGGGAATAATGTCTTCACTACTTTGCTCGACAGGTATAGTGAATTCTGCAATAAAGTCTGCTAACGCTAGTCCTTGGATAGCTCTTCGCGGCAGGTAGGTGATATCGAATTGACTTAACTCAATGTTCCACTTTAGCAACCTTCCAAAGGTTTCTGGTCGTTGGAGCACCCGTCGTAGAGGTTGATCGGTATAAACACTGATCGGGTGTGCCTGAAAGTACGGGCGAAGCTTGCGTGATGCAATCACCAAGCAGTAGGCTAGCTTCTCAATTTTAGGATAATTTCTTTCTGCTCCCGTTAAACATCTACTGACATAGTACACCGGCTTTTGAACTCGGTCCTCCTCGCGAACCAAAGCCGTACTAATGGCATGTTGAGATACGGCCAAGTATACATACAACACTTCGTGATCTATAGGCTTTGACAGCACCGAGGGACTTTCCAGTTGCCTTACCAGAGCTCAAAATGCATCCTCACAGTCGAGCGTCCAATCAATGTTTCTCTTCCCTTTCTTTATCACATCGAAGAAGGGAATACACTTGTCTGTCACTCTGGATATGAATCGGCTTAATGTGGCCACTTTTTCGTTCAGACTCTGCACTTGCTTTATAGTTCTTGGTACCTGTATGTCTCGAATAGCCTGAATCTTTTCCGAGTTAGCTTCAATTCCTCGTGCGTTAACAATTAAACCCAAGAACTTTCCTGACGCAACGCCAAAGGAAAATTTTAATGGAATGATCTTCATCCTATAGCATCTGAGTATATCAAACATTTCCACCAGTCTCGAATGTGGTCGTTTGACTGCCGTGACTTCACGAGCATGTCGTCCACATAGACTTCCATTGTTCTACCGATTTGGTCTTTAAAAATCTGATTCTCCAAGTGCTGATAAGTTGCTCCTGCATTCTTCAGCCCAAAAGGCATCACCACATAACAATACAGTCCGACATTCGTGACAAAGCTAGTGTGCTCCTGATCCGGAACGTGCATTGGGATTTGATTGTATCCCGAGTATGCGTCCATAAATGATAATAACTCATGCCTGGCATTTGAATCGACCAGCTGGTCAATTCTAGGTAAAGGGAAACTATCCTTAGGGCAAGCCTTATTCAAGTCTGAGTAATCATCATAGGTCCTCCATTTCCCATTCTCTTTTCTCACTAGCATGGGGTTAGATACCCATTCAGGGTAGAGGGCGTCGCGGACGAAACCATTGGCTTTGAGTTTGTCCACCTCCTCTCTGAGAGCGGTGGACCTCTCCGGATCCATCCCTCTCCTTTTTTGCTATATTGGCACATATTTTGAGTCTATGTTCAACATATGACTCGCAATGGCAGCAGAAATCCCGCACATATCAGAATGTGTCCAAGCGAAAACATCCAGATTTGCTCGGAGGAAATCAGTAAGATCCTTGATCATCGAGGGGTCAAGTTGTGATCCAATCTTAAGTACTCGCGATGGATCATCATGGCTGACTGGAATGTCAATTGTTAGTTCAGATGGTGCTGCTTTTTCCTCCTTGGGTTCTCTATCGTCGTCTCTCAGATCTATGTCTCTATAGATCCGATCATGCTGCCCGAGCCAAGGCTCAGGGATTACTTGTCAATCTTCAGTGGCTCGGATGCGGACGGAGCTGTCCACAACCTTTCCTTTCTCTCTTCGCTGGGACTCTCTCAGCTCAGCCACATAACATGCACGACCAATCGACTGATCGCCATGCACAACACTAACTCCTTTATCGGTCGGAAACTTCAAGGTTAAGCACCACAGGGCTAAAGCTGCCTTAAACTCTGCCAAGGCTGGTCGACCCAGAAACACATTATATGGAGAGTCGACATCCAAAACAATGAACGGCAGGATCCACACTCTCCTACGTTCACCTTCCCCAAGCTCAACTGGCAATTCAACAAAGCCCACTGCATCGGTAGCCGCACCATTAAAGCCATGAATACGGGCTTTAGATGGTTTTAGGTCCTTTGTTTCCATCTTCATCTGATCATATGCCTTTTTGAAGATGATATTGACAGAACTTCCACAGTCAATCAGTATTCTTCTAACAAACGCTGGCCCGATAGTGGCCGAGATGACCATCGGGTCAATGGTCGGTGCCTCCACCTGATCGACATCTCTACTTCTAAACACTATATCATCCCTCATCATTCGCTGTTGTTTAGCTGGGGTACTATCCTTCGTGTTTGAACAACATTCGAAATCTGCATGCTTTAGGGAACTAGCATAACGTTCCATCTCTTGCCAACTCTTATCTACCGGGTGAGGCCCTCCGACTATCGTGTTTATGATTAGTCTTCCTACATTCCAAGCTGGTTCCTCAGGATGGCATGGAGCTTGCCCGCGACCGGGGTCTGATGCTCCTTCTCCACCCTCCGGTGGATTCTTGACAAATCCTGCAACTTCTTCTATCGAATCAGCTTTTCTATAGCGTCGTGGAGGTGCCTATACTCCTCGGTATTGTGCCCATAATTTTCATGGAAGCGGCAATACTTCCCAGTCCGCTTTTGCTCCTCGATGGACTCTTTTGGTCAAGGCTTTCGATATTGGAAAGTATTACAAGTCGACAGGTAAATATTCTCCAGAGATGCGTTCAGAGGAGTGTATTCGTTGTAAGTTGGGATGCTTGGTTTCCACTTTCCAGCCTCCCTTTTCTTTTTGGGATTTCCCCCACCAGATCCTTTAGGTTGTTCAGGCTTGTTTTGGACATTGACTTGTACTTTTCCAGAGTTGTCACCGGATTGTTTTACAGCAACGTTGCTCTGCACTATCTCCTTGCCAGGTATGGGTGCATTATCTCGCCTCGTCCACCTAGCTTCCTCCCTTCTTATAAATTCGTGTGCCTTTGAATAAAAATGTTCCAGCGTAGTCGGAGGCTTTCCCGCCAGCCAATCTCCAAACTCTGAGTCTGGATTTACTCCTCGCATCACGGCCATTAAAATAGCATGGTCGTTGGGGTTGCTAACTTCAGTTGCGGCAACATAGAATCTTTGTAAATACTCTTTTAACAACTCCCCTGGAGTCTGAATCACACTGGACAAGGACATCATGTCCTTGGGACAGGTGGCATGAATCCTGAACTGTTCCACAATTTTTGTCGCTAACTCATCAAAGTTGGAGATAGTCCGCGGAGGAAGTCGGGTGAACCACATGGTAGCGATTCCAGATAAAGTTATTAGGAAGCATCTACACTTAGTTGCATCGTTTGCTCTAGCTGACTCCATCATCCATTAATATCTCATCACATGTTGTCGGGGATCAGTCTTTCCTTCATAGGCCGGAATAGCCGGCATGTTAAACTTCCTGGGGTACTCAGCCTGTAAGATAGCATCCGTGAATGGAGTATGACTCCTGGATATCCCCCAATCATCATTTGATAAGCCTTGATTCTCTCTCATCAGCTGTCTGACCATAGCTGATAGGTTTGGTGTTTGTATGGAAGATGGAAGGTTGGTGTCTATCCTACGAGACCGTTCTAGTCGGTGTCCCCTCTGTTGGCGATCTACCAAGTGTGTATCTTGGGGACCAGCATCATTAGGACCTTGGTGTGCCGGTTGTACAGCTTCCACTCGTACTCCAGATCCTAAGTTTCCCGTTCCAGCTTGAGTGTGGTTTTCTTGGTGTAAGTGAGGGGCCATTGCTCCAGGTAAGGAACCCGGACCATCCCTGGTTGATCTATCAGCGGCACCTGCTTGCGTTGTTTCTGTTCTACAACGTCTACGCCTCGGAGGTTCATCAAACGAAGAAGAGCTGTTGGATGAGGAGTAAGGAGCGGGGATTCCTCCAGCATTCTGATGTTGTTGTTGAGTAAGCTGAGTCATAAGGTTGGCGTTAGCTTGGATCTGTTCGCTAAGTTGTCTCCTGCTCTCCATGAGTTCTCTCATCAGCTCATTGAACTCTGTCCTAGTGACAGCTTCCATTTGGTTTTGGGCAGTGACAGACCCTGTGCCCATATTAACCTATTGATTGATGGGTCCTACTTGTTGGACACTAGCGGTCTCATTGACATCTACGTTGTGGGAGGCCGATTTAGTACATGGTCTTCCCATTGTAGAGTTATTGGTAGAAATTCTGAGTAGAATCAACGGACTTCCTGTGAATGACTTGGATCTCCTTTGGGGGATTTCTTCAATCAAGTAGCTACAAAGTAGATCCTAGTAACCTGAGAATGATCTCTCAGTGAAAGCACCAAAATTGGTCACCAACACCCAAAGAGAGATTTGTGTAGAGAGATTAATGAAGATAGAAAATTGAAATAGAGGAATGTATGCTAAATTAACTGCAGAAACTAGAACACCATATTTATAGTGGTTCAGCGTAACTGCCTACGTCCACTTTGAGTTTAATCTTTATTACTTTTTCAAATGATTGAATACAGATACAATCCATACACCAACAACTTGAATACAAGTTCTAACTGAAAAGGTATGAGTCTTGAAAATGGCAGAGTCTCTCCAGTGTTCTCCAAAAAAGGTCATTTTTCACTGTGCCCCTGCCCCTCTATTTATAGGCGAAGATAGGTTGGACTTCCTTCACGAGCCCAAGAGAAAATTACTTCGGCCCGTAGTAAGTGACTTCTGCGCGCCGAGCCAGGGATGCCGAATGGCAGCTGCCGAGCGACCTTGCCGAGCGACTTTGCCAAATGATGCTGCTGAACGATAGAGCCGCGACGATGGCTGAGGTGTTTGCGCTTCTAAGGCTGGAACAATTCTACACCGAGCGGTAATTGACTGTTCAATGAACTTTGGGTAGTTGACTCGAAACGAGGTCATGCCAAGCGATGGTCGCTTAGCGGTGTAGGCCGAACCACATATTCAGGCCGAACAAAAGTAGCCTAGCGATGCTGTTCGAACGAAGGATGTCGGGCGATGGCGTTTGAGCAGAGAGTGTCGAGCGATGGACTTAGGCCGAATGACATTTGTGTACTGAAGGACGTGCCTAGGCCGAACGATGCACTTCCATCCTAAGCCGAGCGACATTCAATCTTCTTATTTTGGGCCGAACCACCAAAGCCTATATGATCAGCATCCTGTAACCGGTTCAAACATCCGGGTAACAATATATATATATATTAATAAAACATTAGTATCTATATTTTATAAAATGCCATATGGTTGTGATCATAAAACCCAAAACCTAAGTTACTAACAATCTCCCCAGTTTTAATAATGACAACTTTATATATAAAATATAATATAACTTCCCCTGGGTTACAAAACTCCCCCTTAATCTAATCCTAAATTTTGTATATTTCCCCCCTTTGTCATAAACAAAAAAAACAACTAAAACTATAACTCTAACACTAATTTTTACTCTAATTCTGACTCTATCTCCCCCTAACTAAGAAACCATAGTAATAATGATAAGAATGATATATAAGAAATGATGAGTGATAACACATATCATTAATAGTAACCATACCATACTATATATTCATTCAATATCACAATACAAAGTAATCACAATCCTATCAAATCCTAAACTATACATATAAGTTTAAAGTAAATGTTAGAGCCAAAATTGGTCACTACACCCAAATCCAGATGAAAGCACCAAATACCAGTCACAGCTCAGAGATAGAGTATATGTAGAGAGCAATAATGTGAAGAACAGTTAAAACTAAAATGAAAGCAGTAAAGAACAACACCTTTTATAGTGGTTCGGCTAACTCCGGCCTACGTCCACTCCAGAAGTTTGCTTTTTATTGCTGTAATAATCGATTACAGTTACAAAATGGCAGAGTTGCTTTAGCCTTAGAAAAGAGAAAGTAAGAGAGCAGAAAGAGGATCCCCCATCTGGAGACCTACATGATGTATTTATAGGCAAAACCAAGTTGTTGGGCCTCCTGAGTAGTTTGGGCCCATCAAGGTCATAGCCGAACCCTACTTCATTATGCCGACCGATCCTGAGCAGTTGGTATGCCGAACGTTGGGAGGTGCGAGGTACTGAGGTATCGAGGTACGGAAGTGCGAGGTACCGAGGTATGGAGGTGCGAGGTACCGAGGTATGGAGGTGCGAGGTATGGAGGTGCGAAGTACCGGGGTATGGAGGTGCGAGGTGCAATGCCGAGCGAAGTGAGGTATGCCGAGTGCTCCATCCAATGCCGAACGCTCCCTAATGTCGAACAATCCATCTAATGTCGAACGAGATTTATGCCGAGCGCTCCATCCAATGCCGAACGCTCCCTAATGCCGAACCTCCATCATGCCGAGCCATGTCTGATGCCGAACAGTTTCTAATGCCGAGCGCCCATCATGCCGAACGATCTCTAATGCCGAGCGCTCCTGGATGTCGAGCGCTACTAAATGCCGAGCGCTACTAAATGCCGAGTGCTACTAAATGCCGAGTGCTCCTGGAATGTCGAACCACTTATGTATGTCGAACGCTCTGTGCATGCCGAGTACTCTTGAATGCTATTCGAACGTGAATAGTGAATGCCAGACGAACTATTCGTGCCGAACCCCCATCATGCCGAACCATGTTTAATGCCGAACCATGTTTCCTAGACCCAAATTATAGTTGATTCATCTTTATCCAATCATATTTCCATCTTCCAAGCATGTTGCGTCATCCATCCATCCATTCGACTGAATCCATCATACTCTAGCCTCGACAAACATGTAGTTGATTAAGTTAAACCCGTCTGTCCGCGGCCTTGCCAAAAGGCGGGTTAACACTTGCCCCCCAAAACATGCCTTGCTTTGAAAGGTGTGTTTTGAATAGCCTCAAGTCCAATATCCTAAGTATGTATGTTATACACATCCATACTTTTCGATTCATAATCCAATCCATTACCAAGCCATCTTATCTAAGTGCCACAGCCATATCCTGATCCATCTCCACGACTATTCCGAGTCGATGTCTGATTCCTATCCAGTAACCAAGTCCTTATCCAATTCCACATCCATCTGAACCCGACTACCGAGTTCCAGTCCATCCATATCCAATAACCTATAACCATATCTGTGACCTCTCCGGGTCGATATCCAAATCCGGGACCGCTCCGGGTCCTTGTCTGAATCCTTAGCTATTCATAGCCAATATCTAAATCTGTAACCTCTCCGGGTTCTTGCCAAGCACAATCCACACTTGACGACCTATGTTAAGTAATTCCATGGTGTTCATGGTTCAGTGTCCCTGAACGTCGAATACCGCTGTGGCTTAAGTCCTAAGTCGAATCCTGGTCACTCCGGACCCTTGCCGAGCATAGTCCATACTCGACGACCTAAAGTTGTAATCGATAACCTGGGGCCTAAGTCCTAGGCCGAACTCTCTGGACCCTTGCCAAGCATAGTCTATACTCGACGACCTGAATAAGTCGATTTGCCATGCTTGGACAAAGCGACTTACCCCTTGCCAGGTATAATCCATACCTGATGACTGTTTACCAAAAACCAGATAAAATCCAATCAAAAGCCAATCCGAAATTCAGATCAAATCAAAAAACAAAAATCCATATCAAAAATCCAAACCAATATCCAAACCAGAAAACAATCATCCAAATAAAAGTCCAAACCAAGAAACAAACAAAACCAGAAGTTCAAACCAAGAAAACGAGCAAAGCAGGGAGTTCAAACAAAACTCCAAAACCAAACCAGGAAAAGCAAATGTACAAGCCAAAAAAGAAAAGGCAGATTTCACAAACTAGAGCGTCGCAGTTTATCGTCATCTCAGAGCATGCCTAGGGGCTATCTCCGTCCCCGTACATGAGTAAGTGACTTGGCCATTTGCCCAGAGTTTGCTACTTATTCCAAACCATCAAGATTAGTTAATGACCAATCGGCCACCATTCCTGCCGGCTTCTTGTTGTGTGGTGTTATCTAGAATTCCTCCATGAATTGGTCCAGTATTTCCTGGTGGTGTGCCCCCGAGCCTAGGTCCTTCCAGATTGATAGTCGTCTGCCGATTGGGGGCTGCCCCTGCTAATTCACTCCATCAGCCTGCTGGTTGAGTTCCTCGGGTCCATCTCCAAGACCTTGAGTACCTGCAGTTCCCGATTGTCCAAATTGCCTAAGAAGAGCCTGCATCATCTCCTCTTGTCGTTTCATTATCGCTTCCATCTCCTCTCTGGTGATGTAGATGGATGCTCGACCTGCTTCATTTCCAGAGGAAGCCTCTTGACTTCCCTCCCGATTGCTCCTTTCTGTCACTTGCTTCCTTGCTGATGGTCTAACCATTGCTTCCTAAAATCCAAGTTCCTAGCTACAGAATTCCTGAGTTCAGTTCTCAGTGAAAGCACCAAAGTGTTAGCGCCAAAATTGGTCACTGCACCCAAATCCAGATGAAAGCACCAAATACCAGTCACAGCTCAGAGATAGAGTATATGTAGAGAGTAATAATGTGAAGAACAGTTAAAACTAAAATGAAAGCAGTAAAGAACAACAGCTTTTATAGTGGTTCGGCTAACTCCGGCCTACGTCCACTCCAGAAGTTTGCTTTTTATTGCTGTAATAATCGATTACAGTTACAAAATGGCAAAGTTGCCTTAGCCTTAGAAAAGAGAAAGTAAGAGAGCAGAAAGAGGATCCCCCATCTGGAGACCCACATGCTGTATTTATAGGCAAAACCAGGTTGTTGGGCCTCCTGAGTAGTTTGGGCCCATCATGGTCATAGCCAAGCCCTACTTCATTATGCCGACCGATCCTGAGCAGTTGGTATGCCGAACGTTGGGAGGTGCGAGGTACCGAGGTATCGAGGTACGGAGGTGCGAGGTACCGAGGTATGGAGGTGCGAGGTACCGAGGTATGGAGGTGCGAGGTATGGAGGTGCGAGGTGCAATGTACCGAGGTATGGAGGTGCGAGGTACCGAGGTATGGAGGTGCGAGGTATGGAGGTGCGAGGTACCGGGGTATGGAGGTGCGAGGTGCAATGCCGAGCGAGGTGAGGTATGCCGAGTGCTCCATCCAATGCCGAACGCTCCCTAATGCCGAACGATCCATCTAATGCCGAACGAGATTTATGCCAAGCGCTCCATCCAATGCCGAACGCTCCCTAATGCCGAACCTCCATCATGCCGAACCATGTCTGATGCCGAACAGTTTCTAATGCCGAGCGCCCATCATGCCGAACGATCTCTAATGCCGAGCGCCTCTAAATGCCGAGCGCTCCTGGATGCCGAGCGCTACTGAATGCCGAGCGCTACTGAATGCCGAGCGCTCCTGGAATGCCGAACCACTCATGTATGTCGAACGCTCTGTGCATGCCTAGTACTCTTGAATGTTATTCGAACGTGAATAGTGAATGCCAGACGAACTATACGTGTCGAACCCCCATCATGCCGAACCATGTTTAATGCCGAACCATGTTTCCTAGACCCAAATTATAGTTGATTCATCTTTATCCAATCATATTTCCATCTTCCAAGCATGTTGCGTCATCCATCCAGTCGACTGAATCCATCATACTCTAGCCTCGACGAACATGTAGTTGATTAAGTTAAACCCGTCTGTCCGTGGCCTTGCCAAAAGGCGGGTTAACAGTAAACTTGTCAAATCAAATTAAATATACATACCACATATTCAAAGCAATCAAATATTATCCTAGTGTGAACTTCTAATGACTGGGAATTTGTGAATGGGACAATAAGGATAATGAAGGCAAAAGTTCCTTTCTTGTTCGACGAGATTTCCATCTCGATCGAAACATACTTCTCTTACGCATCGGACTTCGTCATCTTCCTCCATGTTCGTCCTCTTCTTCCTCCTCCTCCGTTTTGTCCTTGTCATCGCTGCCTTGAATAGTGTTATGAGAAGCCAAATTTGCATAATCATCTTCAATAACTATTAGATTTGTAGGATTATCTAATAGATATTTTTGTAAATTGCAAAGATTTCTACTTTGCTTCTCTTGTTCTTTGGTCATATGAAGTTGCACCACTTGAATTTCAGTGAGCTTTTGCAGAATATTCTTCATTTCACCCTTCAGTTTAGTGATCTTGGCCATAGTAGTGTTTTGGAAGGGGCCTTGGGTAGGAGAAGTGAAGGAAAACGATGAATTCTCTTCTCTAGAATGTTTAGGATTAGAGGAGGCCATGGTTTATTTATTTTAGAAGTTTAAAATAGAAAGAATACAGAAAAATGAAAAAGAAAGCCGAAATTTGGTTATTATATAACCAATAATTTGAATTTTAGAGGGAAATTTATAAAACAGAAATTACCGTTATATGTCGACATAGGAAGTTAGTGTATGTCGACATACATAGTATTATTTTGATTATTTTGTTTTTCTTTATATTTTGCAATTTTTGCTTCATTATTTTTATATTTTTGATAGAGAACAAATTCCTAAATCTCTTCTTAACTTAGTCAAAGATGTTTAATTCAATGATTTCATTAATATATCAGCTATTTGATTTTCAGTGTTTATAAATTCAAGTGATAATATTTCTTTGTTTACATTATTTCTTAGAAATAGGTGTCTTATATCAATATGTTTAGTTCTAGCATAATGAGTTGGATTTTTAGATAGATTGATCACACTGTATTATCACAATATATTAGTGATTTAGTAAAATTTAAAACAAAATCTTTTAATATTTGTTGCATATAGGTAACCTGTGGACAGGCTAATGCTACTGAAATATATTCTGCTTCTACTGTAGACAGAGATACAGAGTTTTGCTTCTTACTAAACCAGGAAACCAAAGAGTTTCCCAAAAAGTGACAAGTTCCATTTGTACTTTTACGGTCTGATTTGCAACCAGCATAGTCAGCATCACTATATGAAATTAATTCAAAAGAGTCTTCTTTTCGGTAAAAGAGTCCATAGTTTAATGTGTCGTTTACATATCTCGAAATTTGTTTTACGGATTTTAGACGAGTTTCTTTAGATAGAGGTTGATATCTTGCACAGAGACAAACACTATGCATTATATCAAGTCTACTAGCAGTTATTTAGAGTAGTGATCCAATCATTACTCTGTATAATTTTTGATTTACATCTTTTGATTTTTCTTCTTTATTTAATTTTTTATTAATTGCCATGAGAGTTAGTTTATCACTAGTATTTGACATACCAAATTTCTTAACAAAATCTCTAGCATATTTTTCTTGACTAATAAAAATTCCATTATTTAGTTGTTTTATTTATAATCCTTGAAAATAATTTAGTTCTCCCATATGACTCATTTCAAATTCCTGGTTCATTAATTCTGAAAATTCTTTATTTAGTTTGTCGTTGGTAGTTCCAAAAATGATATCATCAACATATATTTTTATTATTTGAATATCATTTTTATCACTTTTAATGAAAAGTGTACTATCTACTTTGCCTATTTCATAATTTGATTGTAATAGAGAGGATTTAAGTCTATCATACCAAGCTCTTGGAGCCTGTTTCAGACCATACAAAGCCTTCTTTAATTTGTAAACACGATTATGTAGTTTTGCATCCATAAAAAGCGATGGTTGTTCTACATATACATCTTCTTTAATAAAACTGTTTAAAAATGCACTTTTAACATCCATTTGATATAACTTAAAATTATTATGATTAGCGAAAGCAAGTAAAATTCGTATAGCTTCTAATCTTGCTATGGCTGAAAAGGTTTCATAAAAATCTATTCCTTCTTGACAATAACCTTGTGCAACTAATCGAGCTTTATTTCCCAGAACCTCTCCTTACTCATTCATTTTGTTTCTCTATACCCATTTAATTCCTATTATGGATTTATCCTCAAGTCTTGGGACTAATTCTCATACATCTTTTCTTGTAAATTGATTCAATTTCTCTCGCACAGCAAGAATCCATTAATCATCAGTTGATGCTTCCTTTGGATTTTTATGTTCAACAGTTGGAATAAAAGCAACGCTACTCATTTTATTTAGTTGATTTTCAGTTTTAAAAATAGATTCAATATTTCCAAGTATATTTTCTATAGGACGATCTTTCAAGTAAATTGTTCTTTTATTTTGATGTGAATTTTATGAATTATTATCATTTTCGGTAATCTCATTATTACTAATTTCATTTGGGTTATCAATATTTTCTTCTTCATTGATATTTGGATTATAAACTTTAAAATTTTCATCAAATGAGACATGTAATGTCTCTTCAATAGTATTAGTTATAGTATTGAAAACTCTATAAGCTTTACTTCTATTTGAATATATAATAAAGATTCCTTTATCTTATTTAGCATCAAATTTATCCAAATTATCTTTGTTATTTAAAATAAAACATTTACTACCAAAAATTCTGAAGTATGATACTTTAGGCTTTTATTATAGAATAATTCATATGATGTTTTCTTAGTTAATGGTCTTATTAAATTCTATTTAATATATAACATGTAGTACCAACTGCTTCATCCAAAAAATTTTAGGCAAATTACTATCATTTAGCATAGTTCTAGCGTACTCTTGAATCGTCCTAATTTTACATTCTACCACTCCATTTTATTGTGGTGTTCTTGGAAATGAAAACTTATAAGCTATACCTTTCTTATTGCAGAAATTCTCAAAATTTTCATTTTTGAATTATTCACTTTGATCACTCCGAGTAGTTAAAATTTTACTAGTCATTTGATTTTGAATTTGTTTAACATAGATTTTAAACATTTCAAAAGCATCACTTTTAAGTTTTAAGAAACTTATCCAGGTAAACCTAGAATAATCATGTACGGTTATAAATACATATCTACTGTGATTTATAGATTGTGTCTGTGTGGTACCGAAAAGATCCAAGTGGAGAAGTTTAAGGGGTTGAGAGGTAGAAACCATATCTTTTGATTTAAAAGAACTTTTTCTAAGTGTTCTTAATTGACACGCATCGCATAAATTATTAACTTTAAATTCATTTTGTGAAGACCTCTAACTAGATTATTTTTAGCAATTTTAGATATTAGTTTGAAATTCGAATGACCGAATCTTTAATGTCAAATCCAAGGATCACTTGATTCAGCCAAAAGACATAATTTATCATTTGATGTTTTCATACTTAATATATAGATGTTTCATTTCCTAATACCTTCAAAGATAATGTTTGACTCATTATCTTCAATATGACATTTATCCTTTATGATTTTAATTTTGAAACTCTTATCACACAATTGACTAACACTTAACAGATTATGCTTCAAATTCCTAACTAAACAAACTTTAGAAATAGTAGGAGTTTTAGAATTACCGACATTGCCGATGCTAATCACATATCCTTTAGAGTTGCCTCCAAAATTTACTGATCCACCATCTTTGTAAACTATATCTTTCAAATTCTCTAAATTTTCAGTCATGTGTCTTGAGCATGCATTATCCAATATCCATTTGTCCTTTTTGATTTGTAGAGTTTGATGATCAAGTGTTTGTTCATCAAAGCAATGTAAAACATCTGTTCCTACAATTCATACCTTTTCAAAAGATCCCATGATTTTTTATAATGAATAGATGCAAATTTATGAAACAATATTATGATGATTTTGCAAATTATCTTTTCGAAAATAGTGTTAAAAATATTATCAAAAATTTCCATTAAAACTTTTCAAAAATTAGATTATGAATACTTTGAAAATCAATGCTTTGATACAAATGTGAGTTAACGAAATAGGGGTCTTAAGGCTAAATTAAGACTAGAGGAGGGATGAATAGTGTTCAGTTGATTATATGAATATTTTTCAAATTCTTTAAGATTCTACTTGGAATGGTGTAATTAACAATTATAGAAATAATCATAGAATCAAAGTATAGATAAAAGTAAATGCGGTAAAAGTAAAAAGGAAAGAACATACCAGGATTTTACACTGGTTCGGAGTTACCCTACATCTAGTCCCACACAATTCCTTGTATAGATTTCTTTTCAACTGGTTAAAGCAAATACAATCTCGATTTCAAGGCTACGAGACACACCCTCTAGAAGCCCGACCTTTGGATAGAGTCACTTGATTTCTAGGCTACAAGCACACCCACTAGATTTATGGGCTACTAAGCACACCCAATTAATTTTACGGGCTTCAATCACACCCACAAGTATAGTAGTATGATTTGATAGAGTTTTACATACTCATATCTTTGATCTTGATTAAAATTGATCCTATAACTCTTGAATAGCACTTTGGTCTTAATTTGAGTGAGAGAGATGAGTGAAATCAGAGAGTGGATGAAAGAGAATCAAATAGTAATGATTGAATTTGATTGTGGTTGAATTTCAGCAAGGTTTGGGTAGAAATTGATTTAGAAATCATGAGAGTGTAAAGACGAGAGAAGAATAAGAAAGTAGTTAATAAAAATTCGTTTGGAAGTCTAGTATAAATAGGGAAATAGCGGTCTTGTCCATTCATGAAGAGATAGGACAAAAAGACACTTCCATTCAAATTTGAATTTTGAAAAGTACTGCCACTATGTCGACATACATGGAGGATAAGTTATGTCAACATATCCCTTTGTATTTTGAAAAACACTTTAAAAATGTTATGTTGAAAATCCATTGCTTTATAAAATAATTGGTACTTTGTAGAATCATTTAAATATAGTTTATACACATTTTAATCAAAATATAACTTAATAAAACTTTATAAAATAATTTAGAAAGATATAATAAGAGTATTCAATAATATATATAAAAATCAATATAATTAAGACTTATTAAGGAATAAACAAAAATTCAATATATATATATATATATAAAACTTAGAAACACTAAAATAATGTCTTTATAAGTATAAAAGATTGAAAATCATTTTGAGAAATGTTTTGAAAAGATTATTTTAAAACCAGGATATCTGGAAAACAATTAAAACAAAATTAGAGAAGGTGAGAGAGATTAGGAAAGTGCTATCAAGGTTTTACCATAAATTCTATGACTCTATAACTTATCTGGAATATCTTAAAATCTTGAACACTTTAATACCCATGAGTCTCCAATTATCATCATCTTGAATCTACTCTTGAAACTGTGTAGTCTTCTTAATCAAAACCCATCTAATATCCTGCACTATACACTATATATATCTTGATAAAACATTAATGTCTATATTTTATATAATTTCCTATAGTTGTGATCATCAAAACCAAAATCTAAGGTACTAATAGATTGCACTTCAACTACATGATATCAGCAATGACCCATGAACGAGTTGGCATGATCGGGAGCCAATGAAAAAAGTGTGTACATGAATGAACGTGCACATGTGCATCCTAACATTTGATTTCTTGAATCGATGGAAATTGAATTATCACCTGGATTTCATGGAAAAGAAGTCGCTGCCGATTGCTGAGGCCTACTAACTCGATTAACAAGCTCAATGGAACCAAGCGTAAACAAAGATGGAGGATTACACTCTTGATTTATACTAACACATATCAACCAAGCATTGCAATGAACATAGAGAGATATTACTCTTTGGAAAAATTACTCAATAGAAGATAACGATTGTTCAGGAAACTGAATGGAATTCTTCCCAACGACTCTAACTTACTTCGATTCAAAGCACATCATGTTCGAAACAAGACGTATTTTAGAGGGCAAGTATTATCTTGGCTTTTATCCCGACTATATTTAGACTGATTTGACAAGTTAGACTCAATGATAGGAAAGAAAAGTAGTCCATAGTGTTGATCACAGAGTCAATAGATCAAGCGCAAAGAAAAATTTAAAGCAACGATCAAGCAAAACCAAGAGATAGACTCTACAGAACATTCTAAGTAGGGAATAGTGCCTCCACTAGGCAGGGGATCAGATCACATCAAAATGGCTATGAACAGCATCAATCAACAGTTCAACTCAACGGGAATCGATCGATATCTCTTAAAACATAAAGACAACTATGCAAACAACTTTGAAAACATGAAGTTAGCATGGAGAGGGACCCATCAAAGGGATCGCATGCTGCCACATGGTGTGGATGATCGATTGGAGCTGATCACTATACATAGGGAATCGGGCATCGAAATTTTTTGGGTGACCTCATCTACATTTGGAGATTCTGCTGTCGAAATTCAAGAAGATATTCGGTCATCTATCCCTATAAATACAGGTTTCATAGTACATTTGAGGGATCTTTATGCTATTGTCTTCTTTATGCTCTATTGTAATTACGGATTTCGATCTGATCCCTTTTGTACTCAAAAATTCAAGTCAGTAATAAAGATGTCTATTCAAAGTGGATGTTGGCATTCGACGCCGAACCACTATAAATCTGTCTGTCATTACTTTTTACTTGTTTTCTACTTGTTTCCATGGTTTTAATTTTGACTTCTTTATTTATTTCTCTACATATAATCTATTGGGTGTTTGTGCCAACTTTTGGTGCAAAGTTTTTTGTTTTCAAAACCATATAGTAGTATATGTAATATATAAGTTGCATCACATACACGAGTTCTGCTTAAGCAGAATTCCTCATAGAGAGACAGATCGTCCTTATTATAGATTGAAGGATGAGTCATCATACAAGGAATGCTGCTAGGAACTCCATCTTCGAACTCAGTAAAAGTGGGCTGGCTCAGGAACTGGTAATCCTAACTTCCATACGATGTTCAGTATTGTAATGAGGAACATGCTGTAAAATGCTCAATGGTCGCTTCAAATGATGTTGTAGATGGTAGTGCTCTAAGGCAGAAGCATAAAGTTGACTTTGCTAAGTTGAATAAAGACTTTACCAATATGGGTGGCAAACCTTTCCTAGGAACGAAATCGACAATGGAAGTTCAGGATTGGCTTGACACTAGCAAAAGGATCTTTCAAGGCTTAGAGCTGAATAATGATATGAAGAGAAAATTGACTTCTCGACAGTTCAGGGGAAATCCATGAACTTGTGAGATGCAATGAAGGCTGCTGTCCTCAAGGATTAATTTACTTGGGATCAGTTCAAAATTCAATTTGACAAGAAATTTATACCGGCAGCTTTGAAGTCAATTTTGTTCCACAAGTTTGTAGATCTAAAGCAAGCGGATATGACTTTCTTCGAGTATGTTGCTGAGTTTGATGCTTCGTTGAAATATGAGATGTCTTTCATCGATTGTCCATTAAAGAAGAATGAGAAATTTATCATCGGCTTGGATGACTACTTAGGGGAACACTTATGGGCTTCATTGACAAGACTCTTGAGATGATAGTCGAGAAGGCCCTGAGGCATGAGAATCTATATCCTAAGCTGAAGGGGCTAAAGCTGTAATCGGGCAGGGAATGCAAGAAGAAGTGGAAGAATAATAACAAGAGGAAGTAGTTTAAGAACAAGGATGGTCAAAAGAAGAAAATCAACGGTGTACCAACTTGCTATAACTACAAAGCGAACCCCACTATAGTAGAGACTGCAAAGCTAAAGGGAGAAAGTGCTATAATTGCGATAAGCTTGGGCATATGTATTACCCCGAAAATATTGAAAATTAACTTTAAGGCTATTTTTGTAATTTTAACTAAAAAGGGCAAAAAGGTAATTTTACAAACATTGAAATTAGGAATCGGGACTTATACCATTGTGTAGAGCTCATTCTTCTAGTCAAAATGATATATTGGTTTGTCCGGATCGGAGTCCATATAAAGGAGTTATGTTGATTTTACGTTATGGGTTTTGAATTTAATTAAACGAGCGCAAAGCCCATTAGAATGATGCAGTGGTTAGAAGGTTATATGAGGTCGAACAGAGAGAATTTGAATTCATTTCTCAATCATATATTTTCCATCTCTCTTCTCCTTCTTTCTCCATCGCTCTACCATCTCACTACTTCAAATCTTCACGAAAACCTATAAGTTTACATACCAAATCCACGAGCGCGAAGAGGGCTGCAAGAAGATACTATCTTTTTTGCGATTCGAGAGATTTTGATTTATAGCATTTTCAGGTCAGCAAGGACTGAGAGGCTAATTCAGGGATTTATAGTGCTACAAAACTTGATTTGGTGAGTAGGAATCATCTCCTTTGATTATAATGCCAATATGAATGTACATTATTGTGTTATTGCGATTAGGGTTACTAATGAATAGATTTGTGGATAAATTATATAAATTAAAAGTATATCAAATCTAAAATATATACATGTAAGGCATACTACGTATTTCCAACTGATGATTAGAAATGATTAAATTTGATTAATTATGTTTAAATGTTATGATATTTGGATTTGGGTAAAAATAATAATATAGGATTATTCTGTAAAGATTAAGTGGGTAGGAATGTGTGGTATAATGCCCTAAAGATGTAAAAAGCTTTAGAAATTAGATATATAAAGATTGGGATGGAGTTTGGCGAGATTTAGTGGTGGAATGGCTTTAGGCCGTAGGCAGAATACACTACATGGACCATGCATCGGTTCGTCGATGTGACCTGCTGATGTAGGTTGAACATAGGCCTGTTTAGGGCCAAATCGAATAAGTGAGCATTTAACGCTATGCAATATAAGGATCTCACACGTTGTTTATATAAGTGTTTACCAGGCGTTGTGTAATATAATGATATATGTGTTTAGATGCCTATTCGAGTGTTGGTTTTGTTTAACTAATACTAGTACGTTCGGAAACTAGTCTCTATTTAACTAGTTTCCTATATTCATATTGTGTTAGACTATGTTTATCTAACACAATTCCCATTTATAATCAGTCTATGTTTAACTGGTTATGGTTAGGCTATATATACCTAATCACCGCTTATTTACATGTTAGTCTTTGTTTAACAATTCATACATTATATGCTATGTTATGTTATATTATGGTTTCACTATCACAAAGTAGTTTAAACCCATATATCATGTTTATTATGTCAAGCTAACTTTGTGAATGTAGGTGAGATAGGTGAGGTATGTCTTTGTTTAGATGTATCCTTTGTATAATGCTATACGATCATATGTGTAGTATATTCTTAGTAGAATTTTACTCACCAGACTCATGTTTGACCCCCTCTCCCTATGTTTCCTGTTATTTATGGATTTTAGGTTATGATCGTGGTCTTTGAGTAATGTGGACGGTGTAGGTGATTATGACATTGCTTATGTATATATTGTGTTGTATTTATCACTTAGCAGTATTAGTGTATGATGTATTGATGTATATGAATTTGGATTTGATCATGTATACTGGAATATGATTTTAATATATATATATATATAATGTTTGTTTCCTTCTATTGTGAGATTCTGAAAGTTTTAGTTAGTTAATCTATATAGCTCTCTGTATATTGTATGTTAATCACAACAATCCACTGCTATGGTTTTCATTCGTCTACATACGAAGGTCAAAAATGGTGGGTTGTTACATTTGGTATCAAAGCTATGGTTAGGACATACTGAGAGGGCATACTCGTATGTTTTTATATAACATGTATTAATATTTGAAAGGAGTATGTGTACATATCATGGTTTCAGGGTTATGTTTACCATCTATGTTTACTATTCTGTGGGCACTCACTAATGAATCTCATTTTACAGATAGTAGATATGAGTAACCCGATTGAAATTGGCACTGGAGAGGAGGCTATAGAGATCCGAGGGTGAATATTTGTTGTTCCACCATTACTTACAAGCCAAGAACTGGCCTGCTGCTAATATTACAGTCCCTACATCTTTAATACAAGGTCTTAGAGCTGTTCCCACTCCCACTTTGAATCTTTTCAAGTAGTGCAAGGAGTTTACTAGCTTGGGAGGTAAAACATTTAAAGGAACTTAGCCATTTTTGGAAATGCGCAAATGGATTCGTGATTGCGATAAGATTTTTAATCTGCTTGTATTGGATGATAGTGTTAAGAGAAAGCTTACCTCTTAGTATTTAAGCAGAGAAGCATATAATTTGTGGGAAATTGTAGTAGCTAAGGTTAACAAGTAGAAAATTACCTAAGCTGACTTTAAGAAAAGATTTGAGGTAAAGTTTATATCGGGAGCTGAAAGTGAAGTGATGCACGAAAGTTTTATCAACCTCCATCGGGAAGAAATGACTATGAGGAAGTATAAATAAGTTTAATGAATTGGTGAGGTATGGATATAAGATGGTGGACACTGCATTAAAAGCTATGAAATTTACGAAAGGATTGAATTCTCCATTAAGGGATTTTGCACTTAGTCAAATTCCTATAGGAGCGACATTCGAGAGTATAGTGGAAGCTGCATTGTTGAACGTTGTTGCTATGGATGTTTCTAAGGGACGGTTTAAGAAGGATGCTTGTTTATGAAAATGTAAGGAAGGTGGGATTCAAAGTGGTCAAGCTTAGAAACAAGATGTTAAGAGTAAAAGATGTAATACAAGAGGACACGATGTGAAGGACTGTAATGTCAACATCTCGAAGATCAAGTGCTATAATTAAAACCAGATGGAGCACGTGAAGGGAGAATTCCTAACTTTGGCAAAGAACTAAAGGTGCATTATTGGTTTTGTTTTGATGATTTGTGATAAGAGTTTGTATGTTGCGGATACACGTACACGACAGTGCCTATTTATGAATATGCCGTGTATGTTATGCGATACGTGAGTGAGCGGATTTCATTTCTCGTCCTTTAAGAATTTTGGGGATAAAATTATTTTAAGGAGAGAGAATGTAATAACTCAAAATTTTGGGAAATTAATGGTAATGGTATTTTGGTAATTTTAACTAAAAAGGAAAAAAGGTAATTTTACAAACATTGGAACTAGGCAACAGGACTTGAACCATTGCATAGCTCATTTTTATGGTTAGAATGATATATTTGTTTGTCCAAATCGGAGTATGTATGAAGGAGTTATCCGGGTTTTAAGTTGTGGGTTTTGAATTTACTCAAATGGGCCAAAGGCCAATTAAATTGAAGTGGCGGCTAGAAGGTTATATCATGTCGCGTGGAGAGAATTTGAATTCAATTCTCAATCACGTAATTTTCTATATCTCTTCTCCTTCTTCCTTCGTCACTCTGTTATCTCACTACTCCATCAAATCTTTATGAAAACCTATAATTTTATATACCAAATCGACGAGTGCGAAGAGGGCTATAAGAAAATACCATCAGTTTGGCGATTCAAGAGATTTTGGTTGACTGCGTTTTCAGGCCAACGAGGATTGAGAGGCTAATTCAGGGATTTCTAAGGTTAAGCGACTTGATTGGTGAGTGGGAATCATCTCCTTCTATTATAACACTTATATGAAAGTATACCATTGTATAATTGCTATTAGGGTCAATAAATGAATAGATATGTGGATAAATTATATAAATTGAAAGTATATCAAAACCTGAAACATATAAATGTTAATTATACTAAGTATTGCCTAATTGATTTTTAGAAATAATTAAATTAGATTAATTATGTTTAAATACTATGATAGTTGGACTTGGGTAAAAATGATAATATGGGATGATTCTATAATGATTAGGTGGGTTGGAATGTGTGGTATAATGCCCTAAAGAAGTAGAAAACTTTAAAAATTGGAAATATAAAGATTGGGATAGAATTTGGTGAGAACAGGCGGCAGAATAGCTTCAGTCTGTAGGCAGAATACACTGCCCCAACCATGCACCGGTCCATCGGTGTATACCACACTGGTGCATCGGTGTGACCTGCTGATGCAAATTAAACCTAGAAACATTTAAGTCCAAATCGAATAAGTAACCATTTAACAATTTCATTTCTTGCAACTTAAGGATCTCATACATTGTTTATATCAGCGTTTACCAAGCATCGTGTAATATATTGGTATATATGTTTGGATATGCATTCGAGTGTTAGTTTTTGTTTAACTAATACTAGTGCATTCGGAAATTAGTCTCTATTTAAACAGTTCCCTATGTTCTTATACTGTTAAACTATTTTTATTTAACACAATTCATGTTTATAATCAATCTATGTTTAACTGGTTATAGTTAGGCTTTATTTACTAATCACCACTCATTTGCAGGTTAGTTTGTATTTAACTAACTCATATGTTGTACGCAACGCTATGCTATATTATGGTACCACTGTACAAAGTAGTTTAAGCCTACATATTATGTTTATTATGTCTGGCTAAATTTATGAATGCAAGTGAGACAGGTGAGGTGGTTTTGTAGCCTTTATATAATGTTATACAATCATATCTACAGTATATTCTTAGTAGTGTTTTTCACTCATCAGACTCATGTCTGACCACCTTCCCCAAAGTTTCCCCTTGTTTATTGATTTATAGGTTATGATAATGGTCTTGAGTAAAGTAGATAGTGCAGGTGACGATGGCATTGCTTATGTATATAGTGTGTTGTATTTATCACATGACCGTATTAATGTACGATGTATTGATGTATATGGATTTGGATATGATCATTTATACTGGGATATGATTTGATACTTGATATATATATATATGTATGTATGTATATATGTATGTATGTATGTATGTATTATGCTTTTTTCCTTCCGCTTTAAGATTCCGTAAGTTTTAGTTAATCGATCTATATAGCTCTTTGTATACTATATGTTAACACAATGGTCCGCTGTTTTCAATTTCCATTTATTTACATACAAAGGTCGAAAATGGTAGGTAGTTACAACATATCAAAAATGACTGTCTGGAGCCGTTGAAGTAGAAACAGATGGTGATAGCCTATGCTCTCAATGCCATCCCAACTTCGTCGGGTGCTCCATCGACAAAGCAGAAGGGAAAGATCATTGTTATTTAAGGTATGCTTTCTATTTATGATGTTGCCATAAGTATTTGTTTTGATACTAATGATTCACATTCCTTCATATCTAGTGACTTAGTACATAAGTTAGGATTGAAATCTAAGATAGTAATTGTGATGAACCCTATTGGTGGTTCCACTAGCCTGTGTATGGTTTGTCATGGTTTGGTCTTATCGAGTCATGGATGTTCTTTAGATTGTGATTGTTTCGTTTTGGATTTTATGGGGTTTGGTATTATTCTGGGTATGGATTGGCTTCATAGATATGGAGTGATGGAGGATTCTGGGAGGTCATTTGTGATTATAGGGGTAATTATAGGCGGAAGGTAGTGTTAGGCTGCCTACTAGATAACAAGATGATGGTCAGCTTCCTATATTTGCTTGATATCCTACGTGACGAGTTGTCATCTATGCCCATTGCAAGGGAGTGCCCAGACATATTTGAGGAGGTGACCTGACATCCGCCACATAGGAGGATAGAGTTTCGTATTGACTTAGTGAAAGATGCAAAACTGATTGTGATGCCTTTGAGGAGAATAGCGGTTGGAGAGCAATGGGAGCTCGAGGTTCAAGTGAATCACCTATTGAGAAAAGGGTTCATACGTTGACTCATTTTACAAAAAAGAATCTACTCTTACCTAGGGTGTGAGTTGCGAGCATGCATTCTTGAATCTAAAAAGAAGTTGAAGGTGAGACAATATTGATTATTTCAAGTGGGAATGAAGTGATGATGGTATACACCAATGCTTGTGGTACCGGATTGGGTGCAATATTGATGCAGAAGGGTAAGGTTATTGCATATTCTAGTCAACAATTGAAGTAATATGAGAAGAAATAACCAACCCATGATTTGGAGTTAGCAGCAATCATGTTTGTGCTAAAGATTTGAAGGCATTATCTTTTAGGAGAGAGGTTCAAGCTATTCACTGACCATAAATCATTGAAGTACCTTTTTTCGCACAAGGATCTCAATCATTGCTTGCAACAGTGGTTAGAGTTCCTAGCCTCCTATCACTTTGATATTGCATATACTCCTGGGAAAGGAAATGCAGTCATTGATGCATTGAGTAGGAGACATGCCAGCTTGGAAGCTATTTTCCTAGAGTGGATGCACATGGAATATATGTCTGGTTATGATTTTTGACCAAAATGTGAGCAAGAACCTAAGGTATTAGCGAGCTTAACTATCAAACCTACGCAGATTGAGCGGATCGGTACTAGTCAGAGTTGCGATGCCAAACCAGCTGTGATTACCGCTAAGATTAAAGATAGTGTAGAGTCTGAATAGATGAGACCGTGTGAACTCTACCAAGACGGTAGCTCCGTAGAGATAGAAGATTATTTGTACTTGACATTGATGGGTTAAGGATTGAGGTGCTACGAGAGTGCCATCATTTGAGATAGGCTATCCATCCCAACGATAATAAAATGTATAGAGATATAAGGTAGACTTGTTATTGGGAATGGATAAAGAAGGACATTGGGACATTCATCTCAAAGTATATGAACTGTCAGTTAGTGAAAGAAGAGTAGAAGAAGCCTAGTGGTTTAATGTAGCCACTAGAGGTTCCCCAATGGAAGTGGGGAAATATGTTGATGGACTTCATTGATGTACTGCCATGGACTAAAGGGGGTTACAATAGCATTTGAGTCAAAGTTGATCGGTTGACCAAAAGTTCCAAATTTATATTCGTGAAGTCCTACGAAACAATATCCAAACTGGCTGGACTATACATGAAGTGGATTGTGTGATTCTATGGTGTGTCGAAGAGCATTGTAAGTGACCGAGACCCATTGTTCACTAGTGGGTTTTGGAAGAGTTTACAGGAGGCATTGGGGATAGAGCTGCCTCTGAGTATGGCTTATCACCCTCAAACTGATGATGAAACTAAGAGAGTGAATCGTATCTTAAAGGATCTCTAGTGGTCTTTCATACTGGACTTTGGAGGCTCGTGGGATGATCACTTACATCTTGTCAAATTTGCATACAACAATAGTTATCAGTCTAGCATCGGTATGCCACCATTTGATGCATTGTATGGCTAATCGTGTAGTGCTCCTCCCTATGAGCGAAAAACTAATACTTGGGCCAGATATGATTAGAGAGACTTCTAAGAAGATTGAATTCATTTAACAATGAATGAAAGCTACTGGAGTTCTATGGTGTTTTCCAAGATCTCTCTATTGGAGAATGTAATTCGGTTCAGTTGTAAAGGAAAGTTGGCATCGAGATTTGTAGGTTCATTTCCGATACTGGAGAGGATTGGGAGCCTTGCTTATAGAGTCAACTTACCTCAAAGGATGGTGGAAGTGCCCTCACGTTTCCCACTTGCGAAAGTTTGTGCACAACTCAGGCAGACTATCGCACCGGATCTACTAGATGATATTGAGATTGAATTAGAAGCTTGATACATCGTAGGCCTACTTTTATCATTGGACGTGATACTAAGCAGCTTGGTAGGAAGATAGTGAGGTTGGTGAAGGTTCAATAGAGTGAAAGTGACAGCTACTGCACATGGGAGACCAAGGAGAGCACGAGGAAAACTTATCCAAAGCTCTTTTCTTAGTAAGACTTTTTGTTTATCGCTTTTACTTTCACTCCTTGATATGATGAAATCTAGTTTAGTGTGGTATCCTGCATTCTTGGATAGGGGTACATGTTACCTTTTGATGTTTAATATTTTTTATGCATGTTCGATGTGTGATGGTTGCCTATGCTTGTATATGATTGTTATGCATGTGGGATAACTTATTGATTATGTTTAGTGAACTTCAGAGGAAATTTTTTTAAAAGATGGAGGACAATGTAACGACCCATATTTTACATATCGAAGAATCGTAAAATATTGATATTATTTTTATATAGGGTTGCATGATTCTATAACTTTGGGAAACAACTACTAGGGGCATTTTTCTACCCTTAGAATTTTTAACAGATGATTCTGACCCATAAATTCTTGTAAAGCTTACAACTTTTGATATGAGCCAAAATTAGGGTCTCAAAACCACTATCATTAGATTGGGATGATGGTTCCCCATTCCATGAAGTGGTCATAATAGGAAAATTGACTTTCCATATAGAAGATATGGCTGTTTGAAGGTCCACTTGATTTTGAACAGCCATGTTGGTAGTTATGGGGATTAGTTGCTAAGCCCATAGCCAATTTCAAGAATAAAACCCATATGAGGGCTAATGGGACTCCACCAGATCCAGATCTGAACTCAATTGCTGCTGCCATAAACAAGAATCACTGCTGTAAATCGCAATTGACTGCTATAAAACATTGAATTCACTTGTAAACACAAAAGAAAGATCAATAAAGCAAACTACTTCATAGTGGACGTAGGCTATACGCCGAACCACTCTAAATTCTTGTGTCTCCTTGCACTTTAATTATTCTTATTTCTGAAATTTGGAGTCTTTATCAGATAATTCCTCTTTTTTCATTTAATTTCTTCACTTTATCTCTTCAAAGACTTCCGAAGAGTGTTGTGCCCAATTTTGGTACAAACACTTTGGTGCTTTCACTAAGAAAAACCCAATTTTTCTCCCACTCTTTGGATCTCCTATCTATATTGGATTGCGTAAATCTAAGAAGAAGATCTTGATCCAGAACTTCGAAGCCCTTCCATTCTACTCAGATTTGCAATCAGATCTAGGAAAGGACTTCATCAATTCATTATGGTGAGCACACGTACCACCTCTACAGCTGCTAACCAGGGAGCGCGGGACCGACAAAATCCCGCGCAATCACCTCCCTCCAACCAAAATGTTGCAGGACCTTCAGATCCATCAGGTCCAATCACTAGACAAGAATTCCATACATTGCTTCAAGAATTGACCCAAAGTCGACAGCAGCTAGCGGAGCAACTACGCGCACCAAAGGCGAAGAAGGTCTAGAAGAGATCAAGGTTCTCATTCCTCCACAGAGAGCTCAGCCTCCTTCGATGGCCAAACTAAATCCACACGACCACGGTTGGGTGGAAGCTACACTCAGGCCACGGGACACCAACCTGCTTCGAACCTTGGGCAACCTAGAGCTGGACCGTCCGATAACCTCCGCACAGAACCCTCAACTCGGGGAGGAGCTGCTCCTTATCATGTTACCGGCAACATTGCTACTACCACCACTGCCGGACGAGGAGGTGATGCTAGGAACTAAGCTGATCCTCAACATAGCCGACGAGAGCAGACTCCTGAACCTTATGTCCTTGAAGATGTTGAACCAAAGAGGCGAGGCACGGACCGTCGACCACGTCTGGTCCAGACTCGCGCTGTGGAACCCGACCACACCTTGGCACAACATGCTCCAAGTGTCCAAACGACAGATATACCAGCGATGATCCGCCAAATGATCCGTGAAAGTCAGGGTCTATCTAATGACGACTGGGGAATCTCCCGAAGTCATACCCCTTTCACCGATGATGTTTTATATGCGGAACCACCTCGGCACTTCAGGATGCCAGCTCTGCCAGTTTATGAAGGGAGTTCTGACCCCAATCAACACGTCCTGAAATATGAATGGATGAATGCTGCTAGAGCTGATGACGCAGTAAAGTGCCGTAGTTTCCCCATTTCCCTTGGGGGCATCGCTACCATGTGGTTCACTCGTTTGCCACCGCGATCCATCACTAACTTTGACCAGATGGCCACCAAGTTTGTCGAACAATTCCGTCTGCATGTGGCGAGGCCGAAGGACGTTAACACTCTGTCTAGTGTTACGCAAGCTCCCGGAGAAACGCTTAGACGTTACCAAGAGCGATTCCATGCCGCGTGTGCGGAAATAAGCAATCCCAACAATAACTCTATCCTGATGGCTCTGACTAAGGGGATTGATGCTGATTCCAAGTTCGGAAGTTGGTTAGCTGGGAAACCACCTGCGTCATTGGACCGTTTCTATTCCAAGGCAGCCCAATTCCTGAGAAGGGAGGATGCGAGACAGTCTAGGAAGCAAGATGACGCAGGACCCAACATCGAAGGTATCCAGAGTAACGTCGCTGTTAAACAGTCCGGAGATAGTTCTGGAAAAGTTCAGTTGAACGTCCAAAATAAACAGAATCAGCAGAGGGACAATAGAAATCAGAACAAAAAACGCGATTAGGATCGTGGACCATAGCGTAGAGCTTCCATGTACGAAAACTACACTCCATTGAACACGTCGTTGGAAACTGTGTATTTGCAGACCTACAATACCATGCAGTATAAGAAGCCTGCCCCGAAACCACCAACTGAAAGATAAATCCAAATAGGAAAGTTCTGTAGATTCCATGAGAGTTATGGCCACAACACCAATGAGTGTCGTCACTTACAAGACCTCATTGAAAAACTGATACGAGAGCGAAAGTTGGATCAGTATGTACGGGCGCCACAATCCGGTGGTGTGGGCCCATCAAATCAGAATCGTGCACCGAACCAGGAAAGACAGGAAGAACCCTCTCGTGCGGACGGGAGGTTGGTCATCAATACAATAAGTGGTGGTCCTCACCCAGCAGATCAAAGCTGGAAGAAAATGGAGTCGTATGCCAGTTCTATCAGGCATGTGGACTTCGAGTGTTCCAGTAGTTTTGACGAGGGGGCTCCGGCCAAGCAACAGAAAACGATGACAGATGACATCGTGTTCAGAAGCAGAGACGCAGATAAAATCGAGGCTCCCACTATCGACCCACTGGTCATCTCTGCACAAGTAGGTCCCGCTTGGATAAAAAGGATCTTAGTTGACAGTGGAAGCTCTGTGAATATTTTGTTCAAACTAGCTTATGATCAAATGAAGATGGAGGCCGCAGACTTGAAGCCTTGTTAGTCTCGAGTCCATGGTTTCAACGGAAGTGCCACAGTTCCCACTGGGATGGTGGAACTGCCAGTGGAGTTGGGAGTAGGAGAACATCGGAGAGTACGGATGTTACAATTCATCGTTCTGGACATAGACTCCCCTTACAATGCTTTCTTGGGCCGACCGGCCCTCGCTGAGTTCAGAGTAGACATTGCCCCATGGTGTTTAACCTTAAAATTTCCCACTGATCATGGGATAGGAATCGTTCATGGAGATCAGGCCACTACTAGAGCCTGTTATGTTGCCAAGCTACGGGAGGTGCAGTGGAAGGAGAAGGGAAAGGGCGTAGAGGAATCTCTCTGCGTCTGTTTCGCCGATAATTGACAACTAACGCCCGAGCCCAGGCCCGGGCACCCCAGCCAATTCCTCAAGGACCTTGACTCGAGAGAAACTGAAGACGAAGGAGAATCTAAAGAAAGTCAAGCATCCCCAGTCGAACTGACAATTGATGTCCCAATTGACAATAAGATGATTCAAAAATAATAAAGATTAGATCTCAGCTAAGCCAGCAAACTCAAGAGGAATTGGTTGAATTTTCGCGGGCAAATCTTGACGTATTTGCCTGGACACATTCTGATATGTGTGGGATTTCGCCGGACATCGCGAGCCACACTCTGAACATTGACCCGCGGCATGTCCCGGTCAAACAAAAAAGGCGCGGTATGGATCTAGAGAGATCTTCCGCCCTTAAAGAGGAAGTAGAAAAGCTTGAAGCGAACGGATTCATTCGAGATGCGCTATATCCCGAATGGGTGTCAAATCCCGTGCTCGTCCGAAAGCCAAACGGGAAGTGGAGAACATGTGTCGACTATTCCGATCTGAATAAAGCGCGCCCCAAAGACAGTTTCCCGCTTCCTAGAATTGATCAGCTAGTGGATTCGACGGCTGGACATGAGCTCTTATCCTTCATAGACGCGTATTCAGGCTACAATCAAATACCGATGCATTTACCCGATCAAGAACACACCAGCTTCGTAACCAAACTGGGACTTTACTGTTAGAAGGTTATGCCGTTCGGACTCAAGAACGCCGGAGCTACTTACCAACGATTGGTCAATCGGATGTTCGCCAATCAAATCGGGAAGACAATGGAAGTATATGTAGACGACATGCTTGTGAAGTCGCGACTCTCCACCGACCATGTAAAAGACCTGGAAACTATGTTCAACATACTTCGGGAGTACAAGATGAAGCTCAACCCACTGAAATGTCATTTTGGAGTTGCGTCCGGAAAGTTCCTTGGGTTCATCGTTAACGCCCGGGGAATCGAAGAAAATCCCGAAAAGATTTGGGCAATCAGAAATCTTGAAACTCCCAAAACTATAAAGCAAGTCCAGAGTCTCAATGGAAAGGTAGCAGAATTGAGCAGGTTCATTTCAAAGTCCACTGACAAATGCATTCCCTTCTTCGATCTGATTCGAAAAGGGAAACGAAACTTTGAATGGACCACGGAATGCGAGGGTGCTTTCCAAGCACTAGTTCAACATCTATCCACACCACCAATACTGTCAAAACCTATCGATCATGAAAAGCTGTTCGTATATTTGGCGATATCAGAAAACGCTATCAGCACTGCATTAATCCGAGAAGAAGACAAGATACAGAGGCCAGTATACTATGTCAGCAAACGATTGACTGGGGCTGAAAGAAATTATCCAAAGCAGGAAAAGTTGGCTTACTGCCTTGTCATTGCATCAAGAAAACTTCGACCATACTTCCAAGCACATTCCATTATTATTTACACCGACCAGCCGTTACGACAGGTCCTTTCGCGGCCTGAGACGTCTGGTAGGTTACTCACGTGGAACATCAAACTGAGCCAGTTTAACCTTACTTACGCTCCGAGACGGGCCATACAAGGACAAGTCCTAGCCGATTTCATCGCTGAATTTACCATCCCAGGGGACTTGCCCGAAGCCAGTGAATCCCTCGAATACGTCTGGAAACTTTATACCGACGGAGCATCAAACGACCGGTGTTCAGGCGTTGTTATTGTGCTTGAAACTCCCGAGGGTCGATCCATATGTTATGCCTTAAAGTTCGATTTCCATGCGACTAATAATGAAGCTGAATATGAAGCCCTCCTAGCTGGCTTGAAACTCGCTAGAGATTTGAGAATTATCGCAGTGGAAGTTTATAGTGATTCGCAGTTAGTTGTGAGTCAGGTACGAGGAGAGTATCAAGCAAGAGATCGAAGGCTGGCTGCCTACTTGGCTCGAGTTAAGGAAGTACTAGACCATTTCGATTACTACGCCATCTATAGTATACCCCGAGGACGCAACCAAAAGGCCGATTTGTTGGCGAAGCTAGCCAGCACAAGCGAAGCTCAACAAATGGGACTCATTCCCGTAGAAATGCTATCTTCCCCAAGTATCGACCATGCAGAAATAAACCAGGTATGCGAAACCATCCCCGAAAAAGATTCATGGATGACTCCACTCAAAAATTACATTGAGCACGGGTCCCTGCCGAAGCGCAGGAGTGAAAAAAGACAGGTCCTTCGAAAGGCCTCAAGATTTACCATCCAGAATGGACTCATGTACAGAAGGGGGTACTCAGTTCCCCTACTCCGATGTATCGCTCACGATGAAATTAAACAAGTGTTATGCGATGTGCATGAAGGAGAATGTGGCGATCACACCGGGGGGCAAGCACTTGCCAAGAAAATACTTCGCTACGGATATTACTGGCCCAGCGTGAATCGCGATGCGTTAGACTATGCAAAGAAATGTGATAGGTGCCAGAAATTCACCCGATTCCCTAGGGCTCCTCCTACTGAGATAACGCAAATGGTCAGCCAATGGCCATTCGCAATGTGGAGCATCGACATCATCGGTGCTCTACCTCTGGCAAAAGGTGGTGCGAAGTACGCCATCATCGCAGTTGATTACTTTACAAAGTAGGTTGAAGCTGAAGCCCTCGCTACCATTACAACGAAGAAAGTAATCAACTTTGTGGTTCGTAACATCATCTGTCGATTCGGTCTCCCACGCACCATAATCATGGATAATAGAACCCAATTCGACAATGCTGAGTTCAAAGATTTCTGCAAACGATTTCACATCCAAAAGAAATTCTCCGCAGTTGCACACCCTCAAGCGAACGGACAGGTCGAAGCAATTAATAAAGTCATAAAGTCCATCCTGAAGAAACGACTAGAAAAGGTCCGGGTCAAGTGGGTCGATGAACTTCCTATGGCTCTACGGGCTTACCGAACAACCCACAAGAGCGCGACTGGCCACACTCCATTCTCTCTTTCTTACGGTTCAGAGGCCGTTATTCCAGTCGAGCTAGAAGTACCTTCTCATCGTGTGACATACTATGATCCAAAGACAAATGCTATATTACTGGATGAGAAGCATGAAGAGGCTGATTTGAGGCCAGCTGTGCATCGAAGTCGAGTCGCCCGATTGTACAACACCAAGGTCCGTCCATGAACCTTCGAACTAGGTGATCTCGTCTTAAAAAGAATCTTCCCGGTTCCTTCACACATGAAGCTGACATGGGAAGGACCGTATGTTATTGAACAAAGGCTCGGAGATGGCACATTCAAGTTATCGACCGTCGACGGTCTTACTCTGCCAAGAGCTTGGAATAGCGAGAGCCTTCGCCGCTATTACACATGACAGGCTATCTTTATCCATTTAGTTTACTTTCCTTTTCTGCAATTTGTTTATGCATTTTGAAATTAGAACTTGTAATAAGGCAACCTACTTTGCCATACTTTCTTATTTCAGTAATAAAATACAACCTCTTCGAGCCAGAGCTGTGATTTACTTGAAATACTTCATATGACCATCACTATGCACGGAGAACTAAGTCTCATCATATGGTGGGATTTATTCAAATAGAGAGTGGCTGCGGTGCAACCAATCACTCCCTAAGTGAAACCCGAGCTCGGGGGCAAGCCATCACATCAAAGTCAAAAAAGGGATTGGTACACGACAATCCTTCCTCAACTCCGAACTCCCAGAGCGCGAGTCGGAGTATAAACATTCAACTCCGTACTCCCAGAACGCGAGTCGGAGTATAAACATTCAACTCCATATTCTCGGAGTGCGAAGTGGAGTATAAACATCCAACTCCGAATTCCCAAACGCGAACCGGAGTATAAACATTCAACTCCATATTCCCGGAGTGCGAAGTGGAGTATAAACATCCAACTCCGAATTCCTAAAGCGCAAACTGGAGTATAAACATTCAACTCCATATTCCCGGAGTGCGAAGTGGAGTATAAACATCCAACTCCGAATTTCCAAAGCGTGAACTGGAGTATAAACATTCAACTCCATATTCCCAGAGTGCGAAGTGGAGTATAAACATCCAACTCCGAATTCCCAAAGCGCGAATCGGAGTATAAATATTCAACTCCATATTCCTGGAGTGCGAAGTGGAGTATAAAAACATCCAACTCCGAATTCCCAAAGCGCAAACCGGAGTATAAACATTCAACTCCGTACTCCCAGAGCGCGAGTCGGAGTATAAACCTTCAACTCCGTATTCCCAGAGTGTGAAGCGGAGTATAAACATTCAACTCCATATTCCCGAAGTGCGAAGTGGAGTATAAACATCGGTTCCGAATTTCAAGAGTACAAGTCGGAGCATAGACGTCAACTCCGGATTCCCAGGATGCAGAACGGAACATAAACACCAACTTCAAGTTCCCGAAGCATGGATTGAAGTATAATTATCAACTCCAAACTCATGGAGCGCGAGTTGGAATACAAAAACCAATTCCAAGTCCCCAGATGGCGGGCATGTGATTGAAACTCAAGCCAGCGTGACCAACCGCCAGTAAACAAATGAGGATCACCGGAATGCGGATATGATCATCAGCGATCGGACAAGTGCGGATAAACCGCTCAACCCCCGTTTGCCTTAAACGCCCGTCCAACGGCACTAGACTCGGCGCGTTAGGAGAAAAAGGTAATCGTTGACTGATGTTTTACAACATGCCACCAAGGCTGGGGGGGCAAGACTTGAGCATCAACCTTTGACTGATGCAATGCGACGTCAAAGTTCGACTCGTTTCCCGGTCGCAAATCATGTCCACAATACCCGAACTTGGCGAACAGGAACAAACTTCATTCGGAAACTGAAACTTCACAAGTACGGTCCAAACACTGAAACACTTAGACAAATACACAATGACAAAAAAGAAGTCAAAAAGGAAAAGTTTCATTTCTATCAATTATAGAAGAAGTTCGTATACAAGTTTCCAAAAAATTCCTACTAGTAGGGGCCGAACCCGCATCTATACACGGCTAACAAAATGCAAACCAAAATACACCGGGAGAGCATGCCTAATCTTTCTTTTTCCTTAGCTTCCTCCTCGATGTGGACCCACCGGAGCCATCGCCAGCCTTCCTCTTCGAGCCTTTGCTTTGCGGCGGTTGGTCTTTAGGCGAGGGCATTATGTCGACGTCCTCCTTCGAACTCGTGTGAATAAGAATGCTCCTTATGGGCGGAGTCGGAGGAACGGGGTCAATTACAGAAGGTGGAATGGGCAGGCTGGTAAGAAAGACAGAACCACCAGGAGACATCATTCCGAGCGGGGCAGGTCCCGATGCTGCCATCCCACCTCCAAAGCTGCCACCATAATCAGCTGCTGCCAGTTCAGCATCAATCTGGGCAAACATCTCCTCTTCGGTCACTGCTCGAGCCCCGCTGGGGGCATCAGCAGTCGGCATTGAAGAGCTTGCAGCAGGATCAGTTCCTCTCATAACAGATGGCAAGTCAGCATGAGGATCGCCGTGGCAGCGAAAAAGAGTATCCATCAGCTGCTCATTGAACACGATCGAACCCCCCTGCATATCATCAATCGGGGCAGCTGTGCTCACAGTGGTTGCTTCGGTAACGATAGCCTCCTGCGCCTGATATAATCCTTGAGTAGCAGGAGGCATGTGCGGCACAGCGTCAATCACTGGACAAGGAATAAAAGAATTGTTAGAACCTAAACTCGATCGAAGACTTCGACTCATGAAAGACATGTGGAATGTTCGGAGTACCTTCCTCAGTTTGGCTTGTAAGCGACGGAGCGGCTTCAGTCGCTGGCACTGTAGTCGGAGACATCCGCGACTGATCCGGATTATAGGCAGGAACAGCTTGAGGATCAGCCGCAGGCACAGATTCAGGCTGGGTTGACACCGGAATGTCAAGACTTGCATCATGATGTCCAACCCCGGAGCCCTCTCCTACCTCCAAGTGCTGGGTGCCGAGCCTCTCCTTCTCATAAGAGATCATTGAATCATGGAGAATCTTCTTTTCGTCATCAGTTAACAGATGATTCTCGAGCTCGAATTCATCCACAGACTCACCCTGGTGCGCCTCTTTCTCTTCCTCAACCAGTCGGCCCCAAGCACTATGGAGATGCGTCGAATAATCATCGAGCCAGGCCAGACCCCTGCGCCTCAGCACATTAGCGTTGTAAACAACAAGGAGGTCCTCGATGTCGGCCTCTAACCTGGACTCGGCCAACTTCACCCTCTCCTCGACCTCAGTCTCCACTTTCTGGACTTTAGCCACCGCCGCATCCTGTTCTCCCCTGAGCAGAACAGCCTGATCGCACGCCTCCTGGGCTGCATTGTTCGCATCATCTTTTTCTTTGACCAAGCTGGCGAATTTGGCTTTTAGTTCATTAAGCTCCTTGACCGCCGAATCCCGCTCGGCGATAACTTTGGTATTCCGGTGGCCCATCTCCTCCACCAGGGCAACGTGTGTCTGCCCCAACCTCTCCATCTCCGCTTTTGCTTCATCGGCCTTCTTAATGGCCTCAATCTCAGATTTCTGAGAAGACTCAGACTTAGCAGAGAGTACCTGAATAATACGATCCCTTTTCGCAAGCTCGGTCTCCATCTTCTCGATCTCTTTAGCCAGCTCGAAGGCCACTTTAGAAGCTTTTTCAGCAGCCTTCGCCCACTCTCGATATTGGGTATAGATGTCGTGGACAAAGTCATGCATCGTGCCTTCTACCCCTGATGGAATTCTCTTCAAGTGGAGAGGGAAAACATAACCGTCAAAGCAAATATTAGGAAAATCCTTCTTCATTTGAGCCAACTTAAGGGCCCCTTCTCCAGTGGGATCAACGGGGACCTGCTCTGTAACCATGGAAGATGTAGTCTCGACTCTCTGAAGATGAGTCTCAGATCTGGAAGCGTGAGAAGAAAGCCTGTGACGAGAAGGCTCTGACGGCGGTGGAACATGAGCAGGAGGTGGAGATGGAAGCCTAGGAGGAGGAGAACGTGATCTAGACCGGTGTCGGTATTCTCTATCCCTGTCACACCCATACCTATCCTGACTAGAGTGCTCGCGATCGCGATCCCTATCAGAATCCCTCCTGCAGGAATCGTAGTAACTAGAAGCCTTTCGGGCTGAGCGAAGACTGTTCAGAATTGATCCTCTTCCAGACATAGTACCTGAAAATGAGAAGCGAAGAAAGAGTTAGCAACTTCCTAAGTTGGACGAAGTACAGTTGTGGATCATGTAGTGTAGTGATGTGTATGCATGTGCAATCCCCCGACCAACCAGAAATGTCGGCTGCACTCATAGCAAGCGACCCGCTCGGTTCAAAAGCACTATCAAGCCCTTCCATCCCAGCGTCGTGTGGAGACGACACGAAATCCGGGATCGGGATATCATTAAGCCCTGCAAAAGGACTCTCCATTTATGGGGAGGAGCTTTAGAAATTCTGATCCCTTGGAAAGGTAAAGACACGACCATGGACTTAAATCTCTTAGACTTAGGGCGTTTTTGAGCAGCCGTCTTGCCTTTTCTTCTTCCACCCGAATCCAGGACATCGGCAGAAGGTCCAACCGGGAGCTCAGTATCGGTGGGCATCCTTTCTGGATTGACTTCTTCGGTGATCACAACTGCGGGCGCTTTGCGCTTCACGCGTTTCTTCGGGGTCACTCTATGTACCACCTCCAAATGAATGCTCTGTCTCCGCTCTATCAGCCCGACAGCCCTCAAATTCCTGTCGGTCAGGACTAAGTCTATGTGCCTTTCTTCGCTCAGAAATGCTTGAAGAATCCGAACAAGCTCTCTAAAATATGCGCCATCGGGACGGGAGATTGCAGCTGTAAGAAAGGAAAAGTGTGTCAGTTTTTGAAGTCAGTTACTAGTATCTCAATGATTCAAGAGAGAAGTGGCAACACTTACGTCTATCCAACCACCACCCAGCAAATCCCGGAGGGCACTGAACGTAGAACCATTCGGTTTTATAATAACTTGGCCTTCCCCAGGAGCCCTGTACAATGTGGCAGCTCCTAACCGCTTCCAGGAAGGTGAAAGAGGGGCTGTCTCCACGGCTCTTGACATTGAATAAATAACGGATCTCGATCGTCTTCGGCGGTCGAAAAAGGATCTCCATGAAGAGAACAAAGATGCTATTTAACAAGGCATATCCGTTGGGATGTAGCTGAGATGGAGTTATGCCGAGAAACGACATCATCTCCCTTATATAATCATTGAAGGAAGGGAGTGTCCCCGCTGTGCAAGCGTGACGGTTAAAAGCAGTAAACCCCTCTGGGGGATTGTGTGGCCTATTGGTTGGCCCAAGAAGTAGCACGTCGTCAAGCGACAAACCATGCCTTAAGAAAATACGTCCAAGCATATCTTCGGAGATACCCGACGGCACAGAATCTATTGGATTGAGAATAAACCGAGCACCCGGACGCTCGTCCGGAGCTAGCTCTATAACTTCGGCTTCTATAACCGGTATCTCTATAGTAGGAGGAACAGAACTTGGAAATTCCGGCTGCTGAGAACTTGAAGGATCCATAACCAGCTAGCTTATAAAAAATCATTGTTAAACTGACTAATAACACCCGTGCATCCCCCAGTGAAAAGTGTGTGAGTGTGTTGTGCAGTGCGGTACTACATATTATTTGAGATGATCAACCGGATTAAGGAAAGCATGTAAACGACGAGACTTCAGAATTCAGTCAGAAGGACCGTCATCGCTGGCCGTCACAACCGTGCCATCCAGTTATTAACTATCACTCCAAATCAAAGTTTGGTGTCATTTTTATAAGTTGCAGTTTCATCGACGAGCTTCGATAGGAAGTCAAATATGCAGTGAAACGGTTAAGTCCAAGTATGCCAATTTGAAGCTCGTCGGAGGCAGTTGTTCGAATGTGTGATAAGTTTAAAGTTTTTTGATGATCAAATTTGTGTTGCTCACGAGAGCCAGGTTCGCATCAATGAATTATAGTCGTGTGCGTTTGAGTTAGACTCGGTCAAAAGGATAGAGTGCAAATTCAACTCGTTCCAGAGCCATCTACTTCGACTCCATCCAAAAGTCATGCATTTCGACTCGGTCCGAAGCAACTACTTCGACTCCATCCAAAAGTCATGTATTTTGACTCGGTCCGAAGCATCCACTTCGACTCGCTCCGAAGTCGCGCATTTCGACTCGCTCCGAAGTAACCACTTCGACTCGCTCCGAAGTCGCGCGTTTCGACTCGGTCCGAAGCAACCACTTCGACTCGCTCCCAAGGCTCTACATTTCAACTCGATCCAGAGCCATCGACTTCGACTCGCTCCGAAGCTACCCACTTCGATTCGATCAAAGGCCATCGTTTCAAATTAATCAAACACAGCCCCTTCGTATCGATCCATAGGTTCAGGGCGTTCGACTCGATGCGAAGTTCCACCATCGATCGATACGAAAGCCTCTGCCTCATCCTCTCGAAACCTCCCACTCCAGATCGACTCGAAGCTAAGATCCTGAAAATTTCGATCAATCACAACTCAGGTTGATTTAGTGCTAGAAAACCGAGTCTCATCGTTCACGCGTTGGATTTGTTTAATGGGTTACCTAGATCTGTTAGATTAGTTCGAATAAGTCATGGTGCGAATCGATTCGAAGGCAAGGATTTTCGTTCTTTCTTCTCGAGTCTCAGAGTGATATGAAGGCAAGGAAGATAAAGATGAAAAGTAAAAAGTGAAAAAACGGCTAAGTGCCAGGTATTTATATGGACTCGAAAGTAAGGGGAATAACCAATTCGAATTCCAGGGGGGTCGAACACGTGCTTCGACTCCCTCTTCAGCGCACTGATACAGAGCTCCCTTTTGTGTCGCTCCTTCGACTCCATCCCCATGACCAGTTCGACTCCCTCTTGCAGCAATGAAAGACATCACTTCGACTCCGTCTTTTCTTCGACTCGCTCCCCTGTCTCTGGTGCGTTTTCGACTCCCTCCCCAGTGCAGCGAAACAAGCAGTTCGAATCCATCAGGGAAGCGCCTTTCGACTCGCTCCATTTTGACTCGCTCCATTTCGATTCGCTCGGGTCACGTCCATCATCGAGTCAAACAAGCGCTTCGAGAGGATCGTTACGAAGGAACATTCAAAACCAATCGTCAAGCGTTGTTGCAACGAATTTCACATCGGTTCAGGAGAGGAACGATACGGAATTCAGAAAACAATAAACTGACAACGACTCGAGAACGTACAAACGTCAGCGGGAGTCAGATTAACATATATGCATGAATGTCGGACTAATATTCAATATTCCAAATTTTCAAAAATCAAAAATTCATCTAATATCGATTACAACGGCAAATGGGTAACCACCAGCATACATCAATCAGTTATAACAATACATGGTACAGCGGTCAATAGTTTACATTATCAAGAAGATTGATCAAAGATTACAGCTTTCATCGACGAGACAATAACTATTCAGAGTAGAAAAGGCAGTATTTCAAAGCACGTCATGTTCCCACAATACGTACTTTAGGGGGCAAATGTTATCCCGCCTTTTGGCAAGGCCGTAACACCAAGGAATTGACTAATAACCAATGACGGCCCATCCTACAAATCAGTTATACACGGGCTCACTACGGATATCAGCGAATTTTGTCCGAGTCCAGATCGAGCCAAAATTGGTAGGACATTACAAGCTAAGCCATAGGAACCAATGTTCAAAATCTCAAGTCAATCCTAGTTCGTATGCTCAAGTTATGAGGGATGAAAAATTGGGCGAAAATCAGATACCATTCGACTCGCTCCTTCGACTCGCCCTTCGAGTCGCTCCGGTTCCCTTAGATATCAACTTCGACTCGTTCTTGTTTGACTCGCTGCCATCTGGAATACCTATTTCGATTCGCTTCGCTCAGCTACCCACTTCGACTCGCTCGACCAAAGCCTGCTTCGACTCGCTTAAACCAAGTGCTTACTTCGACTCGCTCGAAACAACATCCATCAGAGAGTCCCCTTCGACTCGTTCCATACCACACCCATTAGAGAGTCCCCTTCGACTCACTCCATTCCACATCCATCAGGGAAGTCATCTTCGACTCACTCCACAGCCTTCATAGAAACACTGTTCGACTCCATCTAGTTCGACTCTAACAAAGTGCCACGTCACCGTGTCGAAACATGAGCGAGTCGAAATGGAAGCGAGTCGAAGGAAACAGCCTACCGAAAACTCCATTTCGTATCAATCATATCTCCCAATCTACAAGTCCAAATGCTATGAAATTTTCACAGAAGACTACGTGCATGCTAAAGAATTTCCAAGCCAAATTTTGACTCCATTGGATGAAATTTCGAGCGAGTCGAAATCTGCTCGTGTAGATCACGGATCGGACCGAAACTTCACAGGCTTGGGCGTGCGGGCCTGGTCACATGCCAGAGAAGGTCTCCCGAGATTTGGGCAAAATACCAGCCTTCTACACCTATAAATAGCCCCCTAAAGCCAACAGAAAAGGGGTTCTGCTTCCTCTTTGAGATCTCCAACGCCCGGACTCCGCCAGATCCAGATCTGAACTCAATTGCTGCTGCCATAAACAAGAATCACTGCTGTAAATCGCAATTGACTGCTATAAAACATTGAATTCACTTGTAAACACAAAAGAAAGGTCAATAAAGCAAACTACTTCATAGTGGACGTAGGCTATACGCCGAACCACTCTAAATTCTTGTGTCTCCTTGCACTTTAATTATTCTTATTTTTGAAATTTGGAGTCTTTGTCAGATAATTCCTCTTTTTTCATTTAATTTCTTCACTTTATCTCTTCAAAGACTTCCGAAGAGTGTTGTGCCCAATTTTGGTACAAACATTACACAACTTCCCAAAATAGTTAGAGAAACCATAGTCAACATTCTCTAAGCCTAAAATAGGCATTTCGATGCCATTCGATGGATGATCTCCTCTCTACACAAGGATGATAATGAAGTACATCCTCCTGTCTCTCTCACCAATTACAATGAGAATTGGGATGCAATTAAAGCAGACCCTATATTTGGAGAAGATGGATGGGTAGATGTTCCCCGAAACGTTTAATTGTCTTTCTTTGTTTGATTTGTTTGAATTAATTTGTTTGATTTGGTTTGATTTGATACTTTGTGTGGATTGATTTTATTTGGTTTGAAGTTTGATGTGTGAAACATATATATATATAGTGAAATGAATATAGTTTTTAATTAAGTTGTTATAAGTATCATTATTTCTTAATCTATATAGTATATGTTCCATTGTATAGTTTATCAATGCAGGTATTGAAGTCCAAGAATAAGGGGGAGTAAGTTTTTGTTGATGACAAAGGGGGAGAAGTATAAAATAGGATAGTTAGGCATAGATTAAGGGGGAGTTGTTAGTTTTAGGGGGGAGTTATTAGGATAGAAGGAATATTTTATAAACAAAGGTTGTCATCATCAAAAAGGGGGAGATTGTTAGTCCTTAAGGAGTTGGTTTTGATGACAACAACCTTAGAATAGATTATAAAATATAAATACTAACATTACAAGTTTAGATATATATGTATATGCAGGATCTAACCATGCAGGTATCAAGAATGAAGACTGTACAGTATAGAGATTCAAGATATCGAAGATTGAAGACTCATCAGTATCAAGATTATCAAGATTATCAAGAGTTCAAGATTTCAAAGTTAAGTTTGTTTTATTAGGAATATTTGTTAAAACTCGTAGAAAAGCACTGGCATCTTAATATCCAATTTATTCATGGAATGGAATCCACTTCGAGCCCGTTAAAGGGATGGAACCCTAAGTAGGATGGAACCTACGAAAATCTAGTGGGACATTGTTTTGTATCCACTAATTTTAATTCAAATGAGTTTACAAAATTATCTTGTTTTCAAAATGATTTCAAAACTTTCCTTTTAAAAGATTCAAAACTCTCTATCCTGATTTTAAATAATTTTAGCCTCAAAAACATCTTTAATTTCAAAGTCGAATTACTCTTGATTTTAAACTATCTTTTCAAATAATATATTTAACATTTAAATATTTATACTTAGATTTAAATATAAAATTATAGTTAAATTATGTATATATTGTTCTTTATATTTACTTGTGTATTTTAACTATAGTTAAGTATATTTATAAAGTTTAAAATAATTTTAATATAAAATAGAGGTTATTTTAAAAAAAAATCAAAACACCAAAAATCCCTTTGGGATGTCGACATGCCCATATACCTCATGTCGACATAGTGTCAGTTGGTTTCAAAATTCAAATTTCAAAAGAAGTGTCTATTCGCCATAACTCTTCATGAATGGTCATGGCTGTTGCTCTTCTATAAATAGGGGTCAGTTTCAACGAATTTTCAATCACTTTTTTCTGGTTTTCACTCCTCTTCTTCTTCCACATTTCTTAATACAAAATCATACCATTACTCTGCCGAAATCAACATCGAATCATACTCGATTACTTCTAGTTTGATTCTCCATCACTATCTCTACAAGGTTCTTAGTGCTATTCAGAGTTATAGACTTCTTTGTAATATGTTAGCGAGAAAAGGTGTGATTGTAGCCTAGGAAATCAATTAAGCGAGAAAAGGTGTGATTGTAGCCTTGGAAATCAATTGGGTGAACTTGTTGCCCCGGAAATTAAGTATCTCTACCCAGAGGATTGTCATTCTGGAGGGTGTACCTCGTAGCCTTGAAACCGAGGGTTGTAATTGTTGAATTGCTTTTGAAAGGAAATCCGTACTTAGTTGTGCGGGACTGGATGTAGGGTAACTCCGAACCAGTATAAAATCCGGTGTGTTCTTTCCTTTACTGCTTTTACTTTATATTTGCATCTGTGTTTGATTCTGTGTTCATATCTTTGTCTGATTAGTGTATACATTGTTAACAAATTAAGATAAACTCAAAAAGATTAACATATTTCTTAAAACACTATTCAACTCCCCCCCTCTAGTGTTAATTCTAGCCTTAAGATCCTTAATCCGCATTTCTCACATTTGGTATTGGAGCTTTGTTTTCAAAAGTTTCATAATATGAATTTTGAAAAGTTTTTAAATGGCTACTAACACTAGTACTGCTATTTCCACCAACACTAGTTCATTTGTAGAAGGTTAGTCTACTGCCAGACCACCACTTTTTAATGGCAGTAACTATGCATATTGGGCATGTAGGATGAAAATATATTTACAATATGTAGGATTAGAAACATGGAATATCACACAAACTGAATATTTTGAACCCACAACTAATTTTGCACAGTGGACCACTGAGCAAAAGACTGTTGCACAAAATAATTCTAAAGAAATGAATATTATGTTTTGTTCACTTGGAAGAAATGAATTTAATAGAGTGTCAGTTTGTAAGTCTGCATATGAAATCTGGAAAACTTTGCAAGTAACTCACGAAGGAACAAGCAAAGTTAAACAGACCAAAATTTCCATGCTCACAAATCAGTTTCAGTTATTTAAAATGAATACTAATGAGTCTATTTCCGATATGTATAGTCGATTTCATGATATTGTGCATTCTTTAATATCTTTGGGAAAGGAATTTTCGAAAGAAGATCAAGTTAGAAAATTTTTGAATTCTCTCACTCCAGAATGGGATCAAAAAACACTTGCAATTGAAGAGGGGAATGACATCAGTACTTTAAAGATAGAAGAATTGATTAGAAATCTAATGTCATTTGAAGTTCAAATGATCGGGAGAAGAGAAAGCAAAGCATCTGAAAAGAAATCAGTGGCATTCAATGCATTAACCGATGGATCAGATTCAAACAGTGATAATGATGAAGATATATCATTTATGACCAGGAATTTTCAGAAATTTCTGAAATACAGAAAGATGAATAATCTCAAGAGAAACAATCTTAAGAATCCCAGTAATCAGACTACAGTACCAAACTTTGTCAAATGCTTCAATTGTGACGAACCAGGTCATATCAAAAGAGACTGTCCGCATCCAGATAAGCAAAACTCTCCTACAAACAATGATTCTGCAAAGAAACGGAAACGTGCATTCACTGCTACTCTAGATGACTCTGACTCATCCTCCAGTGACGATGAACAAAAAAAGGATAATTCAAATCTGTGTTTCACAGCAATTCTCGATTTAGTCGATACCAAAGACACGGACTCTAAAAAAGGTACATGTTTACAATACATTGGCTGAAATTGCATGCTTGAATTGTTTGATTGATTGGTTGTTTTTGAATTGTTTGATTGATCGATTTTGAATTGATATGTTGTTTGAATTTTAAAATTTATTTTCTATTTTTTATTATTATTTTTATTATTTTTGACACGTTCTGAAATATATTATAAATACAATAATATTTCAGAAATATAGACATTAATAATAATATTTATTTATATATATGTATTAGATAACTTAGGAAAAATCATGTCATGAAAATTCAAAGGCACATGTCGACATGGCCCCTACCACGATGTCGACATGCCTACCTGAATTTGAATTTCAAATTTTGAATTCAAATGTTTGAATTTCCCTCCACCTTTTCACTTCATTTATTTCTCTGAAAAGATACCTTTTGACCAGAGAATATGTCCTTTGAAAGTCTATTTATTCACTATCTTTTATAATATCTTTTCACTTTCATTTTCAAATTCAAACTCTCTCTTCATATCTTCAAGCTCTCTACTCTCTACTCTAATGGCTTCTTCAAGCAACCCCTCAACCATGAGAATTTCCAGAAAAATCAAAGAGCAATTACTCAATGATCTGGAGGCAATTAAAGCATACATCAATTATGCTAATTATGCCAAAGTCCATCCCGGAAAATTTGCTATTTTTCAAGATTTTTCTTCTTATGAAATTGATTCTCTTTTTGCAAACAATGGTGTTTTAAGTCTTATTGACTCATCTCAAAATGATTTTGTTTGCTATCCTAATCTTGTCAAAATCTTCTATGCTAATTTAAACCGTGGTTTTTATATTGGAAATGAGAATGAAATTTGGAGTAATGTCAAAGGCACTCAAATTGTTTTGAATTGTGACCTTTTGGGTACCATTCTCAATTACAAAAGCACGAGAATGGATCTTTCTAGTTTTCAAATCGATGAACATGATCGTGAGACATTTCATCATATTTTTGAAGGAGATGAAAACTTTGAATTTAAGAATTGAAACTTTCGTACTAAAGGAAGAATTGTCAATCTTCTTTTACAACATACTTTGACCCCAAGATCGGGAAACTTTAACAATCCTACTTCAAAAGTGTGCAAAGCACTTTTTGCTATTTTCGGAAATTATGATATCAATTGGGCGCAAGTTATTTTGGATGAACTTCGTCCTAAAAATTTTGAAATGGGAGAAAACACTTTATATCATGGAATTTACCTTACTCGGATTTTCAACTATTTTGGAGTAAATTTCAAAGGAGAAGAATTTATTTCAAGGAAAGTTTTTAATATCTCAAATATTTCTCTCATGAAAATCCCATATGTTTTTCAACCTTATGAAACCCTTACCGAAAAGGAAGAGCGTTTGGCTCATGAAGAAATGGAAGAGGAAGAAGAAGAAGAAAGAGATGAAATGGAAATAGAAGAAGAAGAAGAAAAAGGTGAAACATCTCTAGAAAGTATTGAATATCCATCTAATCCTTCCAACAAAACCCTTCTCAAAAACCAAAAGATAATTGTGGAGAATCAACGGATTTTAAAACGATCCGTTAGTAAGAAGTTAGATAACATTTCTTCGAAGATGAACAAGTTCTTTTCAAAAGTCGGCAAGAAACTTGGACTATCTTCATCATCTTCATCTTCTAACTAGTTTTATCTTTTAGTATCTTATTATAGTTGTCTTAGTTTGTTTTTCTTTCGAATGTTCGTGTAGTTCTATATGTTTAATCATTGTATTATCCTATTATGCAATGAAATTGAATTTCCTTCCTGTCATCTAGCTTATTTTATATCTTGAATAAATGTTAGTATATTATAGAAATATATATACATCATTATTTACAAAATAAAATTATCATCAAAATTCACTATAGTATGTCGGCATACCTCCCTTGACCATGTCGACATGTACTGGTCAGAAGTGATTATTGATTTTGAATTTGAAATTGGAATAACTACCAAATGTCTATTCATTTCAAACGAATTTCTACACCTATATATACCTCTTTCTTCCAGAAATCTTCACTGAAATTTATTTCTCATTATCTTATCCTTCATTTCTTTCTCTAATTCAATTATGTCCAATCCTATTCACAATCAATCTGAAAATCTTGAAGAAACACACAATTCTTTCAAGAATCTTCTCTCTTTTATTTTACGAAACCAGCGTCACTTAGAGTTGAGTCAAATGCAGATGATCAAGGAGCAAGAAAGGCATTTCGATGCCATTCGATGGATGATCTCCTCTCTATACAAGAATGATAATGAAGTACATCCTCATGTCTCTCTCACCAATGACAATGAGAATTGGGATGCAATTAAAGCAGACCCTATATTTGGAGAAGATGGATGGGTAGATGTTCCCCGAAACGTTTAATTGTCTTTCTTTGTTTGATTTGTTTGAAATTTGTTTGATTTGGTTTGATTTGATACTTTGTGTGGATTGATTTTATTTGGTTTGAAGTTTGATGTGTGAAACATATATATATACACTGAAATGAATATAGTTTTTAATTAAGTTGTTATAAGTATCATTATTTCTTAATCTATATAGTATATGTTCCGTTGTAGAGTTTATCAATGCAGGTATTGAAGTCCACGAATAAGGGGGAGTAAGTTTTTGTTGATGACAAAGGGGAAGAAGTATAAAATAGGATAGTTAGGCATAGATTAAGGGGGAATTGTTAGTTTTAGGGGGAGTTATTAGGATAGAAAGAATATTTTATAAACAAAGGTTGTCATCATCAAAAAGGGGGAGATTGTTAGTCCCTGAGGAGTTGGTTTTGATGACAACAACCTTAGAATAGATTATAAAATATAAATACTAACATTACATGTTTAGATATATATGCATATGTAGGATCTAACCATGCAGGTATCAAGAATGAAGACTTTACTGTATAGAGATTCAAGATATCGAAGATTGAAGACTCATGAGTATTAAGATTATCAAGATTATCAAGAGTTCAAGATTTCAAGGTTAAGTTTGTTTTATTAGGAATATTTGTTAAAACTCGTAGAAAAGCACTGGCATCTTAATATCCAATTTATTCGTGGAATGGAATCCACTTCGAGCCCGTTAAAGGGATGGAACCCTAAGTAGGATGGAACCTACGAAAATCTAGTGGGACATTGTTTTGTATCCACTAATTTTAATTCAAATGATTTTACAAAATTATCTTGTTTTCAAAATGATTTCAAAACTTTCCTTTTAAAAGATTCAAAACTCTCTATCCTGATTTTAAATAATTTTAGCCTCAAAAACATCTTTAATTTCAAAGTCGAATTACTCCTGATTTTAAACTATCTTTTCAAATAATATATTTAACATTTAAATATTTATACTTAGATTTAAATATAAAATTATAGTTAAATTATGTATATATTGTTCTTTATATTTACTTATGTATTTTAACTATAGTTAAGTATATTTATAAAGTTTAAAATAATTTTAATATAAAATATAGGTTATGTTCAAAAAAAATCAAAACACCAAAAATCCCTTTGGGATGTCGACATGCCCATATACCCCATGTCGACATAGTGTCAGTTCGTTTCAAAATTCAAATTTCAAAAGAAGTGTCTATTCGCCATAACTCTTCATGAATGGTCATGGCTGTTGCTCTTCTATAAATAGGGGTCAGTTTCAACGAATTTTCAATCACTTTTTTTTTGGTTTTCACTCCTCTTCTTCCACATTTCTTAATACAAAATCATACCATTACTCTGTCGAAATCAACATCGAATCATACTCGATTACTTCTAGTTTGATTCTGCATCACTATCTCTACAAGGTTCTCAGTGCTATTCAGAGTTATAGACTTCTTTGTAATATGTTAGTGAGAAAAGGTGTGATTGTAGCCTTGGAAATCAATTGGGTGAACTTGTTGCCCCGGAAATCAAGTATCTTTACCCAAAGGATTGTCATTCTGGAGGGTGTACCTCGTAGCCTTGAAACCGAGGGTTGTAATTGTTGAATTGCTTTTGAAAGGAAATCCGTACTTAGTTGTGCGGGACTGGATGTATGGTAACTCCGAACCAGTATAAAATCCGCTGTGTTCTTTCCTTTACTGCTTTTACTTTATATTTGCATCTGTGTTTGATTCTGTGTTCATATCTGTGTCTGATTAGTGTATATATTGTTAACAAATTAAGATAAACTCAAAAAGATTAACAGATTTCTTAAAACACTATTCACCCCCCCTCTAGTGTTAATTCTAGCCTTAAGATCCTTAATCCGCATTTCTCACACCTTTCACTTACTAATTAGTCACTATATGCCTTAAATAATGTTTTTTAAAATGGTTTATTAACTTAAAAATATGTTTTAAACCACTTGTCATCTTTGTCATTTTTGAATGATTTTATGAAGTTTTGTGAAAGTATATTCTTATGAATTTCCCTTGTTCTTGTGGATCTCCCCTATTTTCTCACCCTTGAATCTAGGTTATAATTTAATGTATGTGAATGTTTACTTGTTTGGATATATTGTATATACTAAATGCTTGTGTGTATATTGTTTGTGTGGTTAAAAACGCCGATCCTATAGCGACTTAGAAATAGCAGCAGTGTCGCAACTTATAGCCGATCCAAGAAGGCGACATTGGCCAAATTTGACGCGAGTTGTTTGGGGTGACAAGAAAGGCCTTAAAAAGCTACATTTCAAATTTCAAGTCATTTGCTTAAGTTATGAATGAAAGGATTTAAATCGGTGGAGTGGTTGCATTGAGTCTCACTTCAAGTCGCATATGAGATCGCTTCGAGTTCCATTTAGAAAACAAGGTAGCATGAATTTCTTAGTCAAAGTGTATAGTTCGGTGAAGGCTTGGATCGGGATACATGAATCGATAGGCTTAGGCTGATGTACACGGTTCAGTGGGCTCAGGTTGGTGGTGCATGGTTCGGGGTCTCATGGATCGAGGTTTCATGGTTCGATGGTAGGGGAAGGAATTAAGGCCACTCTGAGTCTTTATGGTGTTTACCTTAGGATGTGGCTAGGCTTGCTTCGGGCCTTGGATTTGCTTACCTCTAGCATAAGCTAACTCTAGTGCTTAGCCTAGTTTGGCTAAGGATTGGTTTGGCACCAAATTGTGCTATTCGAGGTTGAATCATGGACTTTGACGACTCATGGCTTGATGATGGGATGTAATAACCCATCCTGTAATGGACCTAAATTATGACCGAGAAAAGCCCATTGAAACTTAGAACCATCTAAAAGCTAGCCGTTGGTTAGTAAAAAGAACAATACAAAGCTATTTATCTACACATTCAGAATCTCGCAACAGAAGGATAAAATATAATAATAACAATGTTACCCATTTCATTCAAATTTCAAAATGCCATTTAAAACCATAACAAAGTATCTACACATTCAGAATATCCGTATCTTACACACATTTTTCTTTTTTGGTATATCGCTTATTAATACAAATGACACACTTTTATACATATTTTGGAGTTAGATAATTTATGGAATTTACACAAGATTCACCCCCAAATAAATCAAAACATAGAAATTCACATTCTAAGTTGACTAGGGCAACTGAACTTACAATCCAATTATAAATATGATATATCTTCACAACTTTATCAATAGTCTATAATTAAATATCTACTCCATAAAAAAAATTATTTATTTCTCACCATTCTTAAAACTAAAATTTCAAAATTATAAAGTACCTTTTCCAAAACCTTTATCTTTAAAAATATAAACTTAGAAACCCATTTTGCCAATTTTCAAAATTTGCATAGTTCCCCAAAATGATTCATGAAATTTTTTCCATTTTCTAACCAACTTTTCCTTTTTAAGGACTTTCTACAATAGAGATTTATTTCTTTAAAAGGTGGGCTTTTAATTAAAAACATTTAAAACTCAATTATTAAAGCAAACTATTATTAAATCAAAATTTGCTTAATTCCATAAAGGAGAAAAATAGTTTCCATTCTCAAAAACCTTATACAGCATACAAAATAATTTTCAATAAATTGCTTTCTACAAATAAACTTTTTTCATTAAATTCAGAATTAGCACTTACTACTCCATAAAATTATGATCTATACTTATGAAAAGTTCGTTTACTACTATATTAAGGATATATCATTAGTAATTTCTAAAATTTAGCTTTTTTAAAGTGGAAATTAGGGAGGCATCCCTATCATACTTTCATATTGTAAAGCGGGTCCCTGTCTAAGTTTCATTGTAAAGCGGGTCCCTGTTTTCTGGAAACGAAGAAAAATTATTGCTGAAATGTCAGCAACTTTTATAAATAAGTGCTGATATTTCAGCAACTATCTGTGTCAGAGTTTTATTGTAAAAACAAAGAAAAATTATTGCTGAAATGTCAGCAACTTTAATAAGTGCTGATATTTCAGCAACTTTCATAAACTGTGTTCACAGTGTACATAAATGTTGCTGAAATATCAGCAACTTTTATAAATAAGTGTTGATATTTCAGCAACTTTCATACACTATGTTCACAGTGTACAGAAATGTTGCGGAAATGTCAGCAACTTTTATGAAAAATTGCATCATGCTCTGCAATAATCGTGAATAAAAAACAGGGACCTAATTTACACTGAAATTTAGTGAAGGACTTTTCGTGAATTTTGAAACTTAATAAGGACCTGTGCCAAAAGTACCCTTTTTTAAATCTATTACAAAGACTATAACTTCAATAGCATCTAAAAATAATAGATTTTCCTTTATTAGATGTTCATTATTTCAAAGGTATTTCTACTTACAAGACAATTATTTTAGTCGACTTCAAACCGCAATTTATTCATATGCATGCCCAATTTTTAATTTCAAGTTGTTATATTATCCTAAAGATATAAATTAACATCTATTGCTTTATTACTCAAAACATATTGTCACTTAACTAAATAATTTTTATAACCTTGTTTAAATCTTATATGAACTCTTATAATCTTTATCAATCCTAATTTATTTCTTTTTCATTACCATTTCAGAACTCAATAATATTTTATTCTTATTCAAACAATTTCTAAATAGAAGGATGAATAATTAAAATTCTCTACCTTACATAAATGCTTTTCCTTATAATGTTCACAATCCCAACTCATTTATTAATTATAATCATTTATTTCAATCCAATTGTAAAAAAAATTGTTCCAAAACATCTTCTACGACCTTAAACAATGAAAAGTGTAGTATGCAATGATAACTTCTATCCTTTTAATTTATAATTAGATTATTGCACCTATTTTATATAAATTTTTAGTGCTATTTTTATCCAAATCTCCCAATATTGCCTCTATTTAATTTTTTCTAACTAATTGGCACCTACTTCAGCTATTATTCTATGTATTTTCATTTTACGGAAATATTCCCCATATCCTAGTTATTATTATCCTTCTATTCTCCATTCCTTAATTTAATTGAGTTCCATTTCCATTTATTAACTCTTTTAGAAAGAGTTTTTTAAAAAAAGAACTTCCAAATTTATGAAACAGAAGAAAAATCATCAAGTCCAGCCTATGCTTTATTTTACATTTATTTTGAAAAAACAAAGAATCCAAAAATTGAAAACTTTTTTACTCAACAAATTTTAAACTAAGAAATTCACAATTGAAAAACCCATTTTTTCAACACTTCAAATCATCAGATTTACAAATTTCTTTTTATAAAATTCATCTACTATTTTGTTTTTAAAATGTTCCAACACTTTTGAAATTACATCATCTTTCAAACTTTTCACAGAACAACTGGCAGCATATTTCCAAAGCCGACTAAAATCACTTTCTTTTGAAAAAAATTCAACTTATAAAGTAAGGTCTTCATTTAATAATCCTTTGAAAAGCCCTTTCAAAACATTTAAAGGAATTCACAAAAATCTTTTTATCAAATTCTTTCTCATGGGGTTGTGTTTAGAAATTGACTTTAATTGTTCCTTCTATTAAATCTTCCTTCTTCCCTACTCAATCAGCATAAAAATCTGGTTATCTTCTTATGGTAATTAATCTATACCTTTTTATGGCGGCTTGTTTCACTCCTTCTTCACATCTTACTTCCGGATGTTTACAAACACATTGCCTTATAATATTTAATTTCTACCTAACATGTTTATTTTCTATTTCTATAAATGCCAATTGTCCGTAATAAATAATTATTTTCCTAATAGAATTTTTTTAAAGGAATTTATTTATTCATTTCAATTTTTTCCTATTATGCCTTTCTTAACTTTCCATAATTACCTTAATAATCTTTTTAATTAGTCTGATTATCTCCTTATTAAATTCTTGTAACTTCCTACTTATTGCACATTTATTGCCTTATTAACTTTGGAGTTACGATTTTTTCCATCTACATTTCCTAAGGGAGTGTTATATGCCGATGTAAAGATCTGCCTAATGTTTTTACGTACAGTTAAAATAAGTATATATTTTTATATAGTAGGATTTTTGAAAAATGTTTTCAAAAATAACGATTACGCCTCTCATACGTATACCTACCACCATTGATTGGGTAACCTATGCTCTAATACCAAATCTAATAACCCACCCTTAAATGGACCTAAATTCCAACCCATAAAAGGCCATAGAAGCTTCAAACCATCTTAAAGCTGGCTGTTGGTTGGTAAAAAGAACTTCATAGGGCTATTTATCTACACATTCAGAATCTCACAACGGAAGAATACGATATAATAATAATAACAATACCCATTTCATTCAAATTTCAAAATGTCATTTAGAACCATAACAAAATACCCATAATTTCAAAATCTAAAATAACCATAACATATCTGCAATATTCCAAAATTACAGCTATGTCTTTATTTCATGGGTACATCAAAAACTGTAGAAAATAATAAGTTAAGAAATAGATTAATACCACAAGTCTCATCAACGTCTCCGCCTTCAGCATCGCCCTTCCTAATCTATGTTGTAATAAGGAGGGAGTCGAAACAACAATTGTCTAGTGAGTAAAAATCTCGAACCTTACTATATTAGTACTTGGGCAGTATAATTTAAATAGGAATATTTCTTACGTTATCTACCTATATTATATGTCTTTTCAAATATAAACCCAAAAGCTTTTCTCAAATATAAATAAATAATCTTTCCAAACATAAGCCCATAGCCAACTTGCTATCATCCCAATAACCCATATCTATCATCCATAATGTCCTATCAATGTAAGAGATAGTACTTAAGTCACCTAATACCTTTTAATGGGAATTGGGCAGACTCCCATCATTTATAACTTATTTAAGGCAGGTCCATGTCATTTACTCCTATAATCCCAAGACAGACTTCTCACTAGTAACTATCTAGCTAACATTACACGGAACCTCTTCAACCACTTAATACTTTCTATTCAAGTGGGCCCTTTCTCGAGATATCGTCTACCGTGCCTAACTCATAACCCCAACCATTTACTACATCCTGCATAGGAAAGAGGTGGGCCCTTACACAACCACTTAATACCTCCAATCCCTGAAGCAGGTCCTTCGTATTATGACTCATACCCCATAGTGACGTCTCACATTAGTCCGACTATTTGTAGGTACTGGTAACTAGATTAGCTAGGCAGATTTAGCCAAAAGAAAATGGGACTAATCTCGTGTCAACTGTAGTTACTTATCATAGGCGATGTCTTACATCAGTTCCAAAGTAAAATTATTGGTAGCCAGATTAGCTGGGCAGACTTCTGTATGCTTTTGACTGACATCGCACCCCTATAACTTATCCATAATCTATAACGGTCTCAACGTATATTATCACACATCATACCATTTCCATAATCAAGGCCTTACAAGAAAACATTCTTATTTTTCCTTTAACAATAATTACTTGCCTAAGGGAGATTTAACAAAATTAATAACCTATTTAACTATGCAATTATACATTATAATTATACGTTTATTATGCTAATATACACACATGCGCTAACATGCCTAGTAATTTCTAAGCATACGGAATTTACACCTTAAACTAGCATTTAAATATCAACTCTTTCAATAATTATACAAGTCTCATCCCATATTATTAACAATACCAAAATTCCAATATTCATATACAGAAACTCGAATCAATAGACTTGTATAGAATAAAAATTTGGACTCAACTTATCACATCCAAATAATGTAATATATGGTTAACAGAAAATTACAATTCCCATTTTACGCACAATTCAACTTCTTTTTCACATAAAAATAAAGAATGGAATTTCTATTTAATTCATGTGAATAAGCGGTGCAAATTACAAATAAAATTCGTACCTTACATACTATTCCTTAATCAAAACCATTTAACCAAATTCAAAGAAAAAGAATAAGAAGTGGATAGAAGGTAAAATTATCAAAACTGCAAATCTACACAATTTCCGTTATTTTGACATACACAATTAATATTCCGACATAGAATTGACATTTTGCATTGAAGGAGTTTTGGGGGCTTATAATATGATGTTTTCGCAAACCAAAACTCCTCAAGACATATTCAAACACAAACTATATTAATCGATTACTAAAATAGAAAAGCTAAGATTTCCACTCATAATATATCCTTAGTTTTGCCTCATTTGGATTTGACACGCCTTTAACAATCTCTACCAGATCTCTTCTTTTCGATATATATATAGAGAGAGAGAGAGAAAGCAAAGGATTTGTATATATATGTTAGATTCAAAAAATTGGGGAAGAATAGGTTGGGAAATGAATAGAAAACAAAATAGATATATATGATTTCTTACTTGAAACCCTAACAGAGTTTTTGTTAATTTACGAAGAGACGAATTGACGGAGCTTCGCTACAGTCCTAAACTATTTTGTGAATAAAAGTGAGGTGGCTAGGCTCCTATTTATAGTAGCTGAAATGGACCAGAACTGTTAGATTAAGGTCGATTAAAAATAATAAAATTTGGTATGTTGAATATCTATAAAACCTAGCTGAATCTCAACAGCACAGGTCGACCGCTGCTGCTGTAACAACCCATACTTAACGGGCATAAATTTCAATAAAAATGGAAACTCAAGTCCATTAAAGCGCAGATTATTGGATTTGGTACCCACAAATAAGCATGAGCATTATTAGAGATTGATAGAAATCTAGACCCACAGCGGAAACAGTAAAAGGATTAGAATACTAACTACGACTATTACTTGGAATTAATGGTATTCCATGGATAACAGATTGTCACATTAGCATCAAGCATGAGAGAAAAGTAGACTTCTCCAACAACTAAACATGTCCAACTCCACTCTATATCTATCCTATAGGTTGTAATGAGGAGGGGGTCATAACAAAAGTCTGGTGATTGGAAAATCTATAAACCATCAATAACATAAATTTATACCAGTTGGTTTCCATTTAATTTTTTTTATGTCTATTAAGATTAGCAATTCTAATCTAACCTTGCGCTTCACACATGATTACTTACCGAACCATTCCCAAGGTATAAAATATTGATGAAGCCTTATCAACCACCCAATATTTCAAAATCCATTTGCTACTTAATACTTCAAAATATGAAGCAGGCTTCTATTATCACCACATAATACTTTTAAAAGAGAAATAAGCAAACTCTGCAATTTAAAGCCTCAATCGAGATAGACCCCAATATTTAAGACTTATTCCCAAGGAGGACTTCTAGCGTCGTCATTATTGGTCTATTGGCCTTAGCTACAGAGACCTTTGACAACTATATATGGCCTTATAATTTATAATAGCCATACCACTGGCCCATCTATCATTATTAAAGTATTAGCAATGTGAAAGACTGTACCCAAGCCATTTAATACCTCATTAACAAGGACTAGGCAGGCCTTTGACCATTTAAGACCTATTTATAAGTAGGCCTTTGCCATTTAATACCCAACCTCAAGGCGGACTCCTCACCAATACTATCTAGCTGGCATTGCATTGAAATCTCATTAGGCTACTTAGTACTTCTTTTATAGGAGAGAGGCAAATGCTAGATTAGTCGCTTAGTACCTCAAACCCAAAGCGAGCCCTTCTTGAGATATCCATCATCACTCTTAATTATAAATATGGAATCTCATTAGGTTACTTCTTTTGGTAGGGAGGTGGGCCCTACAATAGCCACTTAATACCTCAACATTGAAGTGAACCTTTCTGAAGATATCCTTATTTATTTGGAATCTTACTAGGTTACTTAATCCTTCTTTTTAGGAGAGAGACGGACCCTACAACCACTTAATACCTCAAACCAGAAGCGAAACCCTATGGAGATATCCCTCATCGCTCCTAATTCTGAATTTGGACCATTTAATACTTTTTAATTGGGAAAGAAGCGGGTACTCAAACAATCACCTAATACCTCTGACGCTAAAGTAGGTCCTTTCTCTCGTAAAGTTATGGGTCTTTGGATTAGTGATATCTCACATCAATAGTAAGTGCACGCGACTTCTAGTAGCCTCAAAGTGAAGGGATGTCTTTCGTCGAGTGACTCTACTGACCTCGCATCACTAACCTACTAAGTTTAATTAAAAATCCTAAGTCTTTATTTATATTATCTTAGGTAGACATTGGACTTAGCTTACTAATTCCCTTTTTATTTAAGGCAATAGGATTTACCTTAACTACTTATCTACCCATAAATCCCCTTTTTATGCTCATAAATGTCAATTTGTCCATAAAATCATAACATACATTTCCTAAGACATTTATGTATAATTACTAATTTTAAATTAGTAACCCATTTATATCTACTCAATTTTCATCAGTCCAGTCAAACCATATATCCCTATTAATTGTGACTCCCAAATTCATTTCCATTAATTGCCCGTTAATTAGAGTTACAGTCTTTAATTCACATACTAACCAATTCAAACCCCTAATCTAATCCTGTCCATTATTTTCCATTAATTGCTCTTTTATTGGGGTTACAGCCTTTTATTTCCTATTCGTCATTGACAATTCCTAATTTATTGCCCATTAATAGGAATTACTACATTTCCTAATTCTACCTATTCGCTTCCCTAAATATAATAATAACTAACAAACGTTACGCATAAATAACGCACGAATAACCGTTGTTCTTATATATTAATGCAATAAATATGTATAGACTGCCTAATAAAACTACCTATTCATAACCAAATATATTCTAGTCTTAAATATCTAACTAGAATATACTTCCCATATTTAATTTGTTGGAGTTAAATTCCTTAGGAAGATTTTGCGCTATGATTTCCATAAATTTGTTTAACACAAAAGGAAAGGCTTACTACGTTTCAAATTACAAGAAATGGATAAAAAAAATATTTGGAATAAACAGTGTAAACTACATAGAATAAATTTGAACTTTACGTATTCTTCCCTTTTTATTTGTGGGTATTCCTTGTTAAATCAAACGTCGCACTTTTGAATGAAAAGTAGAAAAAGTAAATAAATTTATAAAAATCAAACAGATGTTCTTCCCACAAACTAAACTATGGAAAATCTACAACCTAGCATAAATTGGGAAATAATCTAAAAATCTTATTTTACACCCAAGTACAAATCTGGAATAAAAATATACATCATTTAAACTCTAAAATATTTGGAACTGATTTCTAGATCTAGGTGTAAACATATTTCGAATTAGATCTAAGGCAAGAATATGTAGGCAAAAGTTTTCTATACTAATTTAAGTATATAATTCACAAATAAAATTGATTTAGGCATAAAATTCAAACATATGCCAATAGAATAGATTTTAACTCATAAACAGTATATAAAATTTCCCGCTCACCTTTTAAAAGCGATCCAAATCTCCAGATCTGAAGTAGAACCTTAAATTCATCTCAAAATCCTTTTTAATTCAAGAAATATGTAAAAAAAAAGGTGTATATATACATTAGAATTACAGATCTGAGAAGAGATTTAGGATTGGGAGAGAGAATAGATACAAATATATATGAATATATAAATTACCTCAAATATGCGTATAGTTGATTCTTTTCTCTTCTTCTTTTTATTAGATTTCCATTCTTCTCCGATTTGTATGAATAAATATAAATATCTTATTTTTATAATTTAGAAAGAAAGTGGAGAAGAAGAAATGACAAAGATTTGCTACTGCCTCTAGAAAAATATGAGAAGATAAGGGAGGGTTAGGCTTGAATTTATAGGCACAAGAATCAACCAGAACTATTAGATCGAGATATGTTAAATCTGGGTCATTGAGCCTCGGCTAACCCTAGCCGCCACACAGGAAGCGTCGACCGCCCCCTACCTAGGGGTTGACCACCCCTAGTCAATGCTCATAGTGGCGAGTTGACATGTGGGCCTTAGTTAATTAATAGATAAACGTTAATTTTTTGATTCGAATTATTTCTGTTACAAATTCGTTTTTCGTCCGTAACTTCTTCGTTTGGACTCCGATCGCAAAACTCCAAATTTGAAAGTTGCTTAGAATTTTGCCACGAACGCAATGGTGCAAGTTTCATTGTCAAATTCCATCATTTTATAAAATTCTATTTTTGGAGCCTAATTAACTAACTAACTAATTAAATAAATAACGCCAAATTATGAGGTGTTACAACTACCCACCGGTCGACTGCCAGTGGCCATTCGGTTCAAGAGGAGCGGTCGACCTATATGTCCTATTTTGGGAAGATTTTATGCTGTTACTATTTAATTTATTTTCTTTCTTAATTATTATATAACGTTAACATTATTTTTACTGTTTACTTAACCCCCAAGTTTAGTCACTGTTAACTTTCAAATTTCAAATTTAAGGCTTATTTAATTATTTGAATTGGAATTCTATTCAAATTATTTTAAGTCTGAAAACTTCAAATGACCATAACTTTTTTGTTTGAGCTTAGTTTTCAGAACATTATATATGAAAATTGATCGGAATTTTTCCCATGGTTAAATTCTGACTATTGCAAAATTTCCATTTTAGCGTTATCTTCTTTAATTAATTTATCTATTTTATTTTTCTCTTATTAATTTTTACGAGGTGTTACATGGGAAGTGATGGCATCGAAGATGGGATAGTTGAACTTTAGGATGCAAAGCATATGGTTACGGGCCGAATTTAAGGAACTGTTAGAGGATAATTATGGGACAAACGACGATATTCTGCGACTAATGATGATTATCAAGAATAATCCCGATCTTGACTAATTCAGATGGGAGTTATGTGATGACTTAATGCTCAATTCCAGAATGAGCTTTGCTATGGATGACATGTGCAAAGGGATCATCGATACTCAAAGTTTTCGAGGTGTACTCGTAAACAGGGGTATGTAAAGACACTCACCTAGGCTATAGAGCGTGCCCTGGATCTCACAACGTTTTGATCCATCTTACCCTGTACTATCATGGAGTGTGCAATCTAGTTCTTTGCCTACTAAGTGGAATGGATTCCAGTACCGAGAAATGAGGATGTTGAGTAGTCCATGACTATATAGGGAGGTCATTCGAGCTATCGTATATTCAACGCACTAAGTGAGTGAATGTGAGGATGGGTGTTATATTTTCTTTGGTTACTTATCACCCTAGGGATGTCACACGATGCAGATATTATAGATGTAGATATCTGGACACCCATTAGTACTTTGTTGTATAGTACACCCATAATGATTATGAAATAGAGGTGCATTTATCCTGTCTTACGTGCTAACTTTGTGGATGCAGGGATATGTCCCATATGTTCTAATACATTGATTTCATAGTATTTGAGATTTTCTACCGCTTACACCAGACTGTTGTCCGACTCGGGATTTATGCTTTGCTTTCAATTATTCTAAGTACTCTTAAATGAATAGATTAGGGATATCAGGTCTGGTGAGCATATTGAGCTCGATAGGTGATGAGCAGGGGCTTATACTCCTACGTATTACTATGTTTAGCTATTATTGCTTATCATTCCGTCGTGCATCACTATGGAGCTTACTAGTGATTTTATATATTTAAAGACAATTATTTATTAAGTGCTATCAGTTGTATAAACTCCATCACTTATATTATATAACTATGTGGATCTGTGCACTCTAATTTTTATGGGTTGTCCATTTATTACTATCTCACCTATTTTATATATGTGATGACTATTATGTTGTATTCGATGCGTTATGAGATATATGATAGGTTTTGTGATATTTTATTTACTTTAGAAACTTTAAACACCATCCTACATTAGTTGGATACCGCTACAATGCATTATACATGTATATTAGGTGCCAAAGATGTGGGGCGGTCGCTACAACTCATCCATTTATAGTCATTCTTCTGTGTATCTTATTATGTCTATTATACATACTTTTACTATGTTGTTATTTAGAGATTCTATTTGTTAGCTACTGTATGTACCACGGTTATCTTGAGACTGTATTACTTTAGGTTATATTTCAGTACTTCAATTTTATTTCCTTTCACTATGAGATCTGAATGTGTAGAATTTCTTAAAAATTTATTTGTCTCTGCATCTTGTAAACAATAAAACCTGACTATTCACACTCCTTGGCACAACACGAGTTCAAAAGCCATTTTTGGGCTTTGGATTAAAGTGTCTAAAGGTGCAGGTTGTTAAACTTTGTATCAAACCTGGTTGCATTTAGTTACATCGTGATAGTGGGTTCTCACATTATAAACTATGGGAAGCTTTGTCTCTTACCTTTCAACGTCCCAACAATGTGGGTTGGCCAGGCAGTCAAAAGACTAGCCTAGACAGTTAAGAGGTTGACCGTAAACTAGTAGTTGAGGTTATTATTTGTAGCCACCATCATTTCAGGTGACTGTTATATATGATATCAGAGCTAATACCCAGTCGGAACTGTGTATTGTAATGCTACGGATGTCAGTTAGTGAAGTAATAATGCGGGTTACAAACACAACGCCTATGGGTGTGAGAAGATGAGCCAATGAGGATATTGAGATCTTTAAGGGGGATTGTTTGTAACATCCCTTTTAGAAAGCTAACGCAATGATCTTTTAGCATAGTGGTTATTGATAGAGTTAGAGGTATTTCATATGGGCAATTATGTAATTTATTACACATATCTAACTCAATAACCAATCTTGCTCAAAATAAAAGGTGTTTCCTTTCTATTATATACTTGATATAATGTGTTAAATTAATTAATTAGTTTTTTAAATGTATGTTTAATAGAAAATCCATAAATGGCATGTTTTGTTATGGTAGTTACAAAGTGTTGTAACTATAAGTAATTTATCATAATGAAATAAAACATACCATTTTAAATATTCCTATTTAAGATGTATCGAGACTAGATATTGATACATTCATTGAGACTAGAGTACATAATGCTCTCCAAATGTTAGACAGTGTATTATTCATAACTACTAGGGCACCAAGAGGTTATATACTGATAGTTATTAGATAACTATAGAATGACCCACTCAATTATTTTACGTTCGTTAATATAACTAAGATCAAATAGAAAATATCGATGTGATAAAATTACACAGTTCTACTGACTTAAGAATATTGTTGGTCTTCAATACGAAAGCTCTGCTTTGATTATAGTTAAATCATGGCACGTCGTTCATCAAATGACTATAGTTGGATCGAGTGGAAGCATTTGAAGTGAAACACTATTTAAGAGAGGATTCGTCTCCTCGGTTATATGAGATTAGTATCACGATCAACTGAAGTCAATTTAAAGTCAATGTCTCTGAATAGAGCAGTTCATTTAACAATAATTGTTATTATTGAACCATGGGCTTTGTGTTTGGACTACAAAGTTGAATATGGATGATATTGGAATTTTGACCATTATCAAATTCCACAAGTCCAAAGTGATATAGTTTTGATGATGATAATTGGTGTATATAACTGTTACATCCGGGTAACGCTTAACAAAGTAAAATTGGATTTTACTAAATCCAAGTAAGCGATAAATTTGACCGAAATGTCACGTCACCTACTAAGTGACATGTGAACTTTAATATTCAAATTGTTCGATATTCATCGTTGATAAAAATTACAATAAAAGTTACACAACTGAAACGATGAATACTCCTTTTATCGCCTAATTTAATTAATTTGTATTTGTTATAAAATGATTAAATTAATTAATATTTAGGAAATATTAATTACAAAATTTTATATTTTATGTGCTGAACAATGTTAAACAATGCATTTATAATAGTTATAAATATATTAATCGATATACGATATTGGTACACATTTAAATTTATATTTAAGTGCAATAGACATTGTTGGGCTAGAATTGGAATTGAGGCCTATATGGAGCATGAAAATTTCAACTAAAATAGCTTAGATGGGCCAACCAAATATCGACAAAAGAGGAGACTTTTGAATGGTTTAAAAGAGTGGAATTGGTAGATAAGGATAAGATCCGTTTTTCTATCCATTTGACTTCCTACTTATATGGCATTCTCTACATTCATTCTTTTTGAGATATTCTCACACTTCTCCCCTCTACAAATCACGACCAGGAAACCCCATTCAAACCCAAAAGAAATCCAAGCTCAAATCATATTAAAATTCTTCGATTCGACCGTTGGTGGTAAAGCAATCTGAGAGCCTGCAACTCTAGAACATAGAATTTTATTCAAGGAACCATTTGATCATTTCAAAGTGAGATATCTAGGCCATGGTGAAAGGTATTCAACATGTTTACTAATTCATTTAATATTATTATATGTCATTATAATATATTGTAGCTTATTAGATTATATTACGACTGTAGCATATCGAATGTGTTGTCACATATTGGATAGTTGAATATATTGGTGTATCTATATATGCTAATAAATTTTTTTATACATACTAGCAGTGAACTCATGACCTAAAATTTAAAAAAAATCATTTTTTTAATCACATACTATATATTTGATTTTATTAACTAATATATTATATCTTAAAGATAATAATCTTAAAGATAAAAATCATATAATAAACATTTTAAAATTTACAAAATTTGATTTTTGTACAATATTAATTCAACAGTAATGAATGTTCGATTTGAAAATAGGTAAGAATATGTTGATCTTTAAAAACACGCGGCATCAATAAGGTCGATGTGGCTCGTCGTCTCTCTTAGTGTCACCATTTTTATAACCATTCTGATTTTATAAAAACATAGGGCTATATTGTCGATAATAACCATGTCGCCTGACATGGAAGTGTGGCTCACCGCCCCTATTCAAAATAGCCTTCAATGTTTAAAAATATGGACATCGACGTTTATAATGATCGACAATGCCATCATACACTAATAATATTGGTGCTTTTAAAACAATTAGGTCGACATTAATGACTATTGACGTCAATGTCTCATTTTACTTCGAAAGTGATCACTGGCGACATCATTGCCATAATATAGTTTGACTTCGAAAATAATTGGTGGCGGCACTATTTAAGCCTTGATGAAAACATGCGGTGTCACTTCCGTCTAAAATAAGACAAAGGTTGACGAGCTTGATGAAAAATGGTATGGGTATATTTACGAAGAGCTATGTCGACGTCGATCTCAATGTTGAATACCATACCTATGCGCTTCGACCCTATAGGAACCATTCCATTCCAACATCATTGATATCATATGCTTCCCTTAAGATCATCGATGACATTAATGGCTTCAACACTGAAGGGCATCAACATTGGACATGGCATTCTCGTAATTATTAGTAAAACTGATTTATTTCTATATAAAGCCTACGATTTTCACCAACTCTTAATCTGTGTTAATTTTTTATTTGTTGGAAACACCTTTAACATATTTTTTTACGAAAAATCTGTCTCACCTATTTTACTCAAAAATCACATTTGCAACCATTTAATAATTATTAATCATTTCATATAACCATAAGCTTTTCTAACTTATTAAATTCACATTAAATGAAAACCCTTGGGAAAAATCCAACGAATTCACCAAAAATCAAAAATAACATATTCTTTATCACATAAAAATTTCGAGGCTAAAATACTTATTTATTTATTTTTAATAACTGAAAGCAGAAATAAATGCCCATTTATCCTTAGGGAATTCATAAAATATTCCTATTAGCTTGAAAAATTATGAAATTAAAAACCCATTTTCAGAATTATGTTTTTCACAGCATATCCAATAATCAAATCATTTGGAGATTAAAACTCGGGTTTTACCCTCAAAACCCATTAAAATAATTCCATAAGAATTTCAATAAATCATTATTCTATCCACAAAATGATAAAACCAACATGACACAACATATCATCATAAACGAATCAATCTAACCAAGATTCAAAGAAAATAAAAAAAAATGAGATGGTCTTTTATTATTCACCTTAGTTTGGTAATGAGATTTGAGACTTAAATGTATTGATTAGATTCCACTTAGCTTTAACTTGATTTCCTAGGTTTCCTTCCTCTTTCCTTCTTATTTATGGTCGGTCTTGGTTTTCTTTCCCTTTGATTGTTTTTGTTGAAAACGTGAATGACATGGGAGGTAAGGGTTTTAAGGGATGAAAGGTTTATCTAGTCCTATTTTACCGCTCTCATATGTTCTTTTATATTTTGAGTTGTTAAGGCAATCTTATCAATTAGTTAGTTAAGGCTCGACCTTATTGATCATCAAATCTCAATCCCTTTATCTTACTACACTTTACATTATTCTATTTAATTTTTCTACTTAAATCTCCTAAATATTATTATTCAAAATTAGTGGTATTACAGAAGGAAACCCATTATTTGTGCTTGGAGAAGGCAAAAACATCGGTTGGAAGAGTTGGTGGTAGACAGTCAAGTAAGGTGGTACTAATGTTGCAGTGAAGAAAATTAGAGAGAGTTTCGAAAATATGGCCGTAAAAGTGGAAAACAAAGGCGGCAATCAAAAAAGAGGTAACCAGGGTAATGGAGATAGAAAGCCGAACTCCAGGAAATGTTCGAGATTCCTAAAGTATGACGACTAAACGTCATTAAACAACACAGTCAAGAATATATACCTTGTGACGCAGGGTACGAAACATTGCAAGAAACCAGCTCCGAGGGAATCATTAGTAAAGGAGAAGAGATCTAGGAAGTACAAACGTTTCAATGAAACACACGGTGATAATACAAACAAATGAGGCATTTGCACGATGTGATAATCAGGAAGAAAAAATTGCAACAGTATATGATAGCCCCGTAGGATGGCGGGCAAGGAAACGCTTGTAACACCATGTAAAGTTATCGATAATTAATAAATAGTTAATAAAACTCCAAAAATGGAATTGGAGCAAACCTTGGAATTTGGCCATGAAACATGCAACATTGTGTTCGTGGCGATTTTTTGAGCAACTTTTTTATTTGGAGTTTCGTAATTGGAGCTTAAACAGAAAAGTAATCAACATTTGAAGTTTCTGAAGCGAAAATAATTAAGAATGAAAAAGAAAATAAATGTTGAATATGGAGCTCATCGGTCGACCCTCTCCTTAGGTCGATCGACCACCTATAGGGGAACTGTCGAACCGTTCGAAAGTGGAGGCTAGGATTAATTGAGCCTTGGCCACCTTGGCCAATGACCTAGATTTAATTATTTTAATCTAATGGCTACGATTGATTCATGCGCCTATAAATAAAGGCCCAACCCCTCACTTATCTTCTCATATTTTCTAATCCAAGCAGCATAGCTCTACGATTTTTCCTTTCTTCACTATTCCTCTTAATTATAAAATATTATATGTATATATAAATAATTAGAGAATGGTAGAAAATAAAAGAGAAGAAGAGAAGTAGCGAATCAATATTGCCGAAAGAGTTAAATTTCAATTTATAATTTAATCGTTGGATTTTATTCTATTATTATGCTTAAACGAGTTTGAACTCATGCTACACACATAGTTGATTGTGAAAATTGTGCTATTATGAGTAATATGATAGTTTATACTCAGTGAAGGCAATAATTATGATGTTGAAAAAGGGTTAATTAGTTTGTATGAATGAATAAAGTATACGTCAAGTTAGTTTTTTCCTTATTGTGTTATATGTACCGGTGTTGAAATGTGATTAGATGACATGCGACAACAATTGGAAAGTTTGTTCCATCACATGAAACATAAAGGTTTTGTTAAAATAAAAGGTTTACCACCATGACGCAAAACAAGTACAAAAAATACAGGATGTGGCTACACATTTTTGGAAGTGTAAAAAATGGGATGATCGATTGCAACTGTTGCCACTTAAGTGGCTTAGTCCGTACATTAACAAGATAGAAAATATTGATTATAATTATCAAAATAACCTAACTATAGTAGTTATTTCTTGCGTGAGCACATCCATAAAAGCAAACTTATTGTTGTAATAACCTGAGATGTACATTTATACAGTTATAAAATTATACCAAGGCATAAAGAAATAATCCGTCGATAAAAAAAATTGTTTAGCAAAGTTGATCAAATTTACTAAAGTGCATCTTTAATGACAGTTGTAATAGCTTTGGTGTCACACTTTTTTGGTATGAACGTGAACTACCAAAAACACCCCCTTATATATAATTAAATTTTCTTTACAAATTCAAAATACTTCTTTATAATTATACAAATCATAATATCACTTAAAAGTAAAAAAAGTTATTTTTTTGACCGATTTATGTAATGATAGACGAGTACATATGCACGCCCAGGTGGGCCTGCATTTAACCACAATGTGCATGCATTTTTATTTGTACATGTGGAAGTATATTTGATAGTAGCATCCCCACATTTGAACGCCACCTATGCAGAAACCGCTATTTTTTTGTTCTGACTGCAATAACTTCTACATACTAACTCGGAATCAGGCAAAACTTCGACCGATGAATTTCTACCTAAATTACAGACAATATGGTACACTCGGATACTTCATCTTGTGAACGCACACTGTAGTTCTCCAAGGGGACTAACAGTTTACTTAGAAAATAACATGGCATAACATCCTCATATTTGAACTCCGCCTAGTGCAGAAGCCGCTATTTTTTTTATTCAGACTGCTATATTTTCTTCATACTAACTTGGAATCCGGCGAGACTTCGACAGATTAACTCCCACCTAAATTACAGACAATATGGAACACTCGGAAACTTCATCTTATGAACGCACACTGTAGTTCTCCATGGGGACTGGCTATTGTACTTAGAAAATAACAGATTAACACATCCTCATATTTCAACTCCGCCTAGTGCAGAAGCCGCTATTTTTTTGTTTAGACTGCAATAACTTCTTCATACTAACTCGGAATTAGGCGATACTTCGACCGATGAACTCCCACCTAAATTACGGACAATACGGTATAGTTGGATACTTCATCTTGTGAACGCACACTGTAGTACTCCATGGTGACTGACAGTTGTACTTAGAAAATAACATGCTATATTCCCACTTTAACGCTCACTGTAGTTCTCCATGGTGACTAATAGTTGTACTTAGAAAATAATAGACTGCATCCTCATATTTGAACTTTGCCTAGGAAAAAGCCGCTATTTTTTTGTTCAGACTGCAATAACTTCTTCATACTAACTCGGAATCAGACAAAACTTCGACCGATGAACTCCCCCCTAAATTACGAACAATATAGTACACTCGGATACTTCATCTTGTGAACGCACACTGTAGTTCTTCATGGGGACTGACAGTTTACTTAGAAAATAACATGCTACCACATCCCCATATTTGAACTCCGCCTAGTGCAGAAGCCACTATTTTTTTTGTTCAGTCTGCAATAACTTCTTCATACTAATTCGGAACCCGGCGAGACTTCGACCGATTAACTCCCACCTAAATTACGGACAATATGGAACACTCGTATACTTCATCTTGTGAACGTACACTGTAGTTCTCCATGGTGACTGACAGTTGTACTTAGAAAATAACAGACTACCACATCCCCATATTTGAACTCTGCCTAGTGCAGAAACCGCTATTTTTTTTGTTCAGACTGTAATAACTTCTTCATACTAATTTGGAATCCGGCGAGACTTCGACCGATTAACTCCCACCTAAATTACGGACAATATGGAACACTCGGATACCTCATCCTGTGAACGCACACTGTAGTTCTCCATGGGCACTGACAGCTGTACTTAGAAAATAACAGGATACCACATCCCTGTATTTGAACTCCGCCTAGTTTAGAAGCCGCTATTTTTTTGTTCAGACTGCAATATTTTCTTCATACTAACTCGGAATCCGGCGAGACTTCGACCGATTAACTCCCACCTAAATTACGGACAATATGAAACACTCGGATACTTCATCTTGTGAACGTACACTGTAGTTCTCCATGGGGAATGACAGTTGTACTTAGAAAATAAAAGGCTACCACATCCCCATATTTGAAATCCGCCTAGTGAAGAAGCCGTATTTTTTTTGCTCAAACTGCAATAACTTCTTCATACTAATTCAGAATCTGGTGAGACTTCGACCAATTAACTCCCACCTAAATTACGGACAATATGAAACACTCGGATACTTCATCTTGTGAACGCATACTGTAGTTCTTAATGGGGACTGACTGTTGTCCTTAGAAAATAACAGGATACCACATCCCCATATTTGAACTCCGCCGAGTGCAGAAGCCGCTATTTTTTTTGTTCAGACTGCAATATTTTCTTCATACTAACTCGGAATCCGGCGATACTTCGACCGATTTACTCCCACCTAAATTACGGACAATATGAAACACTCGGATACTTCATCTTATGAACGTACACTGTAGTTCTCCATGGGGACTGACAGTTGTACTTAGAAAATAAAAGGCTACCACATCCTCATATTTGAACTCCGCCTAGTGTAGAAGCCGCTATTTTTTTTTGTTCAAACTGCAATAACTTTTTCATACCAATTCAGAATCCGGTGAGACTTCGACCAATTAACTCCCACCTAAATTACGGACAATATGAAACACTCGGATACTTCATCTTGTGAACGCACACTGTAGTTCTCCATGGGCACTAACAGTTGTACTTAGAAAATAACAGGATACCACATCCCCATATTTGAACTCCGCCTAGTTTAGAAGCCGCTATTTTTTGTTCAGACTGCAATATTTTCTTCATACTAACTCAGAATCCGGCGAGACTTCGACCGATTAACTCCCACCTAAATTACGGACAATATGAAACACTCGGATACTTCATCTTATGAACGTACACTGTAGTTCTCCATGGGGAATGACAGTTGTACTTAGAAAATAACAGGCTACCACATCCCCATATTTGAACTCCGCCTAGTGTAGAAGCCGCTATTTTTTTGTTCAAACTACAATAACTTCTTCATACTAACTCGGAATCCGACGAGACTTCGACCGATTAACTCCCACCTAAATTACGGACAATATGGAACACTCGGATACTTCATCTTGTGAACGCACACTGTAGTTCTCCATGGGCACTGACAGTTGTACTTAGAAAATAACAGGATACCACATCCCCATATTTGAACTCCGCCTAGTGCAGAAGCCGCTATTTTTTTATTCAGACTGCAATATTTTCTTCATATAACTCGGAATCCGGCGAGACTTCGACCGATTAACTCTCACCAAAATTATGGACAATATGAAACACTCGGATACTTCATCTTATGAACGTACACTATAGTTCTCCATAGGGACTGACAGTTGTACTTAGAAAATAACAGGCTACCACATCCTCATATTTGAACTCCACATAGTGTAGAAGCCGCTATTTTTTTTGTTCAAACTGCAATAACTTCTTCATACTAATTCAGAATCCGGTGAGACTTCGAGCAATTAACTCCCACCTAAATTACGGACAATATGGAACACTCGGATACTTCATCTTGTGAACGCACACTGTAGTTCTCCATGGGCACTAACAGTTGTACTTAGAAAATAACAGGATACCACTTCCCTATATTTGAACTCCGCCTGGTGTAGAAGCCGCTATTTTTTTATTCAAACTGTAATATTTTCTTCATACTAACTCGGAATCCGGCGAGACTTCGACCGATTAACTTCCACCTAAATTACGGACAATATGAAAAGCTCGGATACTTCATCTTGTGACCGTACACTTTAGTTCTCCATGGGGACTGACAGTTGTACTTAGAAAATAACAGGCTACCACATCCCCATATTTGAACTCCGCCTAGTGCAGAAGCCGCTATTTTTTTGTTTAGACTGCAATATTTTCTTCATACTAACTCGGAATCCGGCGAGACTTCGACCGATTAACTCCCACCTAAATTACGGACAATATGGAACACTCGGATACTTCATCTTGTGAACGCACACTATAGTTCTCCATGGGCACTAACAGTTGTACTTAGAAAATAACAGGATACCACATCCCCATATTTGAACTCTGCCTAGTGTAGAAGCCACTATTTTTCTTGTTCAGAGGGCAATATTTTCTTCATACTAACTCGGAATCCGTCGAGACTTCGACCGATTAACTCCCACCTAAATTACGGACAATATGAAACACTCGGATACTTCATCTTGTGAACGTACAGTGTAGTTCTACATGGGGACTGACAGTTGTACTCAGAAAATAACAGGCTACCACATCCCCATATTTGAACTACGCATAGTGCACAAGCCGCTATTTTTTTTGTTCAAACTGCAATAACTTCTTCGTACTAATTCAGAATCCGGTGAGACTTCGACCTATTAACTCCCACCTAAATTACGGACAATATGGAACACTCGGATACTTCATCTTGTGAACGCACACTGTAGTTCTCCATGGGCACTGACAGTTGTACTTAGAAAATAACAGGATACCACATCCCCATATTTGAATTCCGCCTAGTGCAGAAGCCGCTATTTTTTTATTCAGACTGCAATATTTTCTTCATACTAACTCGAAATCCGGCGAGACTTCGACCGATTAACTCCCACCTAAATTACGGACAATATAAAACACTCGGATACTTCATCTTGGGACCATACACTGTAGTTCAACATGGGGACTGACAGTTGTACTTCAAAAATAACAGGCTACCACATCCCCATATTTGAACTTTGCCAAGTGTAGAAGCCGCTATTTTTTTTGTTCAGACTGCAATATTTTCTTCATACTAACTCGGAATCCAGCGAGACTTCGACCGATCAACTCCCTCCTAAATTACGGACAATATGAAACACTCGGATACTTCATCTTGTGAACGTACACTGTAGTTCTCCATGGGGACTGACAGTTGTACTTAGAAAATAACAGGCTACCACATCCCCATATTTGAACTCCGCCTAGTGTAGAAGCCACTATTTTTTTTGTTCAGACTGCAATATTTTCTTCATACTAACTCGAAATCCGGCGAGACTTCGACCGATTAACTCCCACCTAAATTATGGACAATATGAAACACTCGGATATTTCATCTTGTGAACGTACACTGTAGTTCTCCATAGGGACTGACAGTTGTACTTAGAAAATAACAGGCTATATTCCCATATTTGAATACTATTTCTCTATAAGATGTAAAAGGGTATATTTGGAATTTCAAAAAGACACTGGGTAAATCTATTCAATGAATTCTCTTTATTAATAGTAAAGATAAGCTCTAGATGTTTTGAACTTGAAAACTCTTAATCTTTATTGAATGAGAACGATGGCTTTAAAAAGCCTTTACAGAGCAACTGAAGCCTAAGCTAATTGCAGAAAAACTGGACAACTAATTGACCATAAGAATCAGTCCTTATTTAACTATTAAACAAAACAAGACTTATTCAAAACTAAAACTCCTTTATTTTCGGTTTGATTTTCTCCAACAAACCCTCCCTAGACTACGCTTGGTGCGTCAAGCTTAGCTTATCTTCAACAGAGCAAATCCCAAGCTTGCTTCTCAGACTTTCGAACACATCTCGCTTCAACGGTTTAGTGAAAATATCTGCCACTTGTTCCTTTGATCCACAATGTTCAAGACATATTACCCCATCGTTGACCAAGTCTCGTAGAAAATGAAAACACATACCAATATGCTTGCATCTCCCATGAAAGACTGGATTTTTAGAAAGCTTGATTGTTGAAGTATTGTCACATAGAATGACAGTCCTTCCACTTACGTCATATCCCAGCTCTTCCAAAATCCTTTTGAACCAAATAGCTTGACAGGCATATACCGATGCAGCCACATACTCGGCTTCGGTTGTAGAGAGTGCGACGATCGGTTGTTTCTTTGAACACCAAGCCACTACTGCATCATCTATAAGAAAAGCATATCCTGTGGTACTTTTCCTACTATCAATATCTCCCGCAAAATCACTATCAGTGTAAACCAATAGCTCTTTGATTCCTCCTTTCTTATACCAGATACCAAAATCCATAGTACCCTTTAGGTATCTCAAGACACTCTTAGCTGCTTGTAAGTGCAATTTTGTTGGCTTAGACATATAACGACTTAAGAGACTTACAACAAACTGCAGATCAGGGCGTGTGGTTGTGCACGAGACTTCTTATTATTTTCTTGTAAAAAGTCTCATCGACTCATTCTCCTTCCTCATCCATATCGATTTTGCTCCCAGGTACCATCGGATTGCACACTGAATTACAATTATCCATCTCAAAATGCCTTAAAACTTCCAAAGCATACTTCGATTGAGATATGTGAATTCCCTACGATGTCTGCAGCACCTCATTCCCAGAAAATATCTCATTTTCCCAAGATCTGTCATGTCAAACTCCCTTTGCATTGACATCTTGAATTCTCTCATCATTGAGGCATCATCTCCTGTGTAAATAAGATCATCCACATAGACACTAACAATCAGGATATTACCTTGTTCGTTAGTCTTAATAAACAGAGTTTCTTTATTTTGAGATTTCAAAAATCCTTCCTTGATGAAATATTTTTCGATTCGACTGAACCAGGCTCTTGGAGCTTGTCTTAAACCATATAATGCCTTATGAAGTTTGTAGACCTTGTCTTCACATCCTTCCACCATATATCCTTTTGGTTGTTGAATGTACACATCTTCTACAAGAACTCCATGAAGAAAAGCGGATTTTACATCTAGTTGATAGATGTCCCAAGCCTTTTGTGCTGCTGTAGCTAGGATGGTTATGATGGTATCCATTCGAGCAACATGAGCATACACCACTGTGTAATCAATTCCATATTCCTAAGCCTGAGCCTTAGCCACCAACTGTGCCTTATATTTGTTCACCTCTCCATGCTCGTTCTACTTGGTCTTATAAATCCATTTCACTCCAATACACTTTGCTCCATTTGGTAAGTCTGAAAGTTCCCAAGTCTCATTCTTCTCAATTGATTTTATCTCCTCGTTCATGGCTTCTCTTCACTTCAAACTTTTCTCTGCTTCTTCGAAGGTTGTGGGATCAGCTGAATTGATTTCAACCATGTTTACTTCGTCTTCTTCATCTACGATTTCATCTCCTATGACATAATCACTGAGATATCGAGGACGTCTTGTTCTTCGTCCCTCCCTGATTTCGACGGTCTGCTCGTTTTGAGCTTCTTCTGCGACTTCCACATATTCCTTTGATTTATTACTTGAATCTTCTCTGGTATTGTTCTCATCTTCACTCTCCTCCCATATACCGTCATCATCGTTCCAAGTTAATTCAGAATTTGTGTGATGATTTTGATCTTCTTCCCAATTCCATTTTTTGTTTCCTCAAACACCACATCTATGCTTATCATGATCTTCTTTGTCTTCGGGTTGTACAGTTTGTACCCTTTAGATTCCTCTGAAAAACCAAATAATACACAAGCTGTGCTTTTATCATCGAGCGTCCCTTGTTTTTTGTCTGAGATGTGTACGTGTGCGAGGCTTCCCCATACTCGAAAGTGTTCCACAATCGGTTTTACTCCATTCCAAGCTTCTTGTGATGTGATGTCTTTTACAGCAAACGTAGGACATTTGTTGAGAACATAGAATGTCCAGATCACTGCCTCTGGCCAAAAGATCCTTGGCATTTTCCTGGCTGAAAGCATAGACCTGACCATGTTCATAACCGTATGATTCTTCCTTTCTGCGATGCCGTTTTTGTTGCGGTGTGTAAGCGGTGGTCTGCTGTCTACGAATCTCATGTTCTTTACAATAGTTTGAGAACTCATGAGAAGTATACTCCCCACCTCGATCGGTTCTCAGACATTTGATGTTCTTTCTTGTTTTAGTTTCCACCTTTTTTTGAACAGCTTGAAGTGATTGAAAACTTCTGACTTCTCCTTCAGCAAGAACACCCAAGCTTTCCTGCTGTAATCGTCTATGAAACACAAAATATACCTCTTTCCACTGGTGGATATGGGACTGATGGGACCACAGATGTCTGAGTGTAGCAGCTCGAGAACTTCTTTAGCTCTCCACGTGCTTCTATTGGGAATGGGGTTCCTCGACTGCTTTCCCACTAGACAATCTGAACAAGTGAATTTTTGTGCATCAAATTTGGGAAGACCACGTACCATGCCTTTGCTTTGTAGTGTTCTCAAGCCGCTGTGACTGAGATGACCATATCGTTCATGCCACTACCTTATCATATCTTCTGAGATCGTCTGCAGGCATTGTTGTACTTCATCGCTAGTTTCCTCAAACAGCATAAACAATCGATTTGTGCTCATATTGCTCTCTGCCAGCAAGCCTTTTTCATCATGATATATCTTGCAAGTTCCTTTTTGTATCATGATCGCCAGCTTCTTCTCTTGGAGTTGTCCGAGACTCAAAAGATTATTTCTGAGTTCCGGCACGTAGTAGACATCACTAATTACATAAACTGCATCATTCAGAATTAGCTTCACATTTCCTTTGCCAGCAACCTCCATTCTTTTGTTGTTTCCCAACTTAACAGAGTGCTTGAAATTTGCGTCCATCGTTGAGAACAGATCTTTGTCTCCGCTCATGTGGTTTGAACAACCTGAATCGAGAAACCACGCTCTTCTCCTCATATTTTCTTGTTTTTCAGAGTATGTCATCATCGATAACTCTACAGTGTCTTCCATTTTGATCTTTGATTCTTCATCATTCTCTTCATCTTCAATGTAAGCCATCAGTAACATCTCTTCCTTCTCATCGAAATCAGCGTAATTTGCTTCCTCTTCCCACTTTGGACATTCATTCTGGAAGTGTCCAAGTCGATGACACTTGTAACATTCTACTGTACTCTTGTTGAAGGATGTCCTGCCTCGACCACGTCTTCTCCCTCTTCCGCGGAGACCTCTTTCTCTGGTTCCAATTCCTCCTCTGTTTGTTATCTTTAACACTTGGTCATCTCCTTTTTCTAGTTTCTTGAACTTCTATTCATGGACCACCAGTGAGCTCTGCAATTCGTCTAGAGAGATGCTCTCGATATTCTTAGACTCCTCTATGGATACCACCACATACATGAACTTCTCTGTTAAAGTTCTGAGAATCTTCTCCACCACCTTCGAGTCAGTCATTACTTCTCCATTGCTCCTCATTTGCTTTGTAATGGCTAATACACGTGTGAAGTATTCTTCTACGTTCTCAGATTCCTTCATCTCCAATATATCGAAATCTCTTCTCAGCTTCTGCAGTAAGGATTTCTTCACTCGAGCATTTCCTCCGAACTTCTTCCTCATTGAGTTCCAGATGATTTTCGAGGTTCTTCTGTCCAGGATCTGTTCAAACGTTACTCTATCGATGGACTGATAGAGGTAATGTTTGACCTTGTGATCGTTGGTTTTGACGTTGTCGAGCTGCTCTCTCTGCTCTCTTGTCAAAACCGTTGTAGTTTCTGGTTCCTCGAATCCGATCTCAATTAGACTCCACAGTCCTCTAGCTCGAAAGAAATTCTCCATGACTTCGCTCCAGTGATCCCAATGTCCATCGAATTGGGGTAGCTTCATCTTGTCGTCTCCCATCTCTTCTAACACACGTGATTTAAGCTGTGGCTTTAGTTTTCAAATATCCAAAAAAAGAGCTCCGATACCAATTTGTAATGATAAATAAGCTCTAGATGTTTTGAACTTGAAAACTCTTAATCTTTATTGAATGGGAATGATGGCTTATAAAGCCTTTATAGAGCAACTGAAGCCTAAGCTAATTGCAGAAAAACAGGACAACTAATTGACCATAAGAATCCGTCCTTATTTAACTATTAAACAAAACAAGACTTATCCAAAACTAAAACTCCTTTATTTTCGGTTTGATTTGCTCCAACAATTTAAACATGCACAATTTATAAATGTAACAATCGTTATAAGAATAATTTTCCACCTCAATTGTTTCAGATTAAATATCGAAAATAGAATTGTAAGATTTACCCATGCTAACCTTAAAACATTTCAAATTATGTTTATCAATGTAAACCGTGAACACTTATATCCAGACAGGTCTATAAAAAAATTATGTCGCCATGTATAATCATGGACAATAAAACCATGACAGATGCATGAGCCAAATGGTAAAGCACGTGACAAATAGGTCAGCACCTAAAAGAACTCCCTTAAAAAAAAGCACCTAAAAGAACTCCCTTAAATAAAATGCATTGCAGTTAACATAAAAATGAATGAGTATTAAATCTTAGCAAATACAGGCATGTACAACTATGACGAACACAGAAGTCAAGTATGGCTAAAATAATTCCATCAAAACAATTTTTTATAGCGGTAAACTGGAATGACTACATCAGTTTGTGGAATGGTACAATTCTTTCCATAAGCATTTAAACAAAAAAAGCAGTGTTCAGAGAACAATAGAGCATCACTGAGCAAGCAACATATTGGAACAGATTGTCAAAGGACAACGCCCTCGTAGCTGACCCAAACGTACTGAACGGTCACCTGTTTACATTATTTTAGGTTTGCTATCATTGAACAATCAGAATGGTACCGCGGTTGATAAAGAGAGCTTGCTCCTACATACAGAATTTTTTTTGCAAGTGAATAATGCAGTTAGTAAAATGTAAAAGCATTTAAACCTTTACACAGACACCCACTTTTTAAAGAAAAGGAGAGTGTTATCACTGCTACAGTTTTGGGAAATACACTGATAAGTACACTGGTACAACCGCAGTTGGTGTTGCTAAATAAATTTTGTCCAATCAAAAAAAAGAGAGACAAGGTACGTGTAATCGGAGGGGAGTAATAAGGAAAAATCAAAATGCGTTTAAATGTAAAGTTTGCAAAGATAGTCTTCAACTATGCATAATTCAAGTTTACCGAGATGTAGTCTACAAAATTACACTACTAAAATGAGTATAAAAATCGAAGAAAAAAGTGTGTAGAGGAATAATTATTCTGCATAAAAATGTGTGCAGGTATTTTATGTAAGTTTGTATGGAATGTGGAATGTCGGTATTTGTTATTTTGTAAGCAGGGTAATGTAAGTAGCTGATGTCATATTTTGAAGACCGGACCGTTAATCAAACCGTGTTGATACAAGGTCGGAGGTTTGGATGATCCGACCGGTCAGATCGTCAGAACCATGCTATTTTTTGTTTTTCATTTTTCTAAGATAAGTGTAAGATTGTTATATTTTAAAGCATAATTTAACCTATCTTTAACTAATATATTGACCGAATAATTTTTTTCTTGAAAATATGATGAAAATATATAATTTATAGATTAATTTTACTACTTCCTTATTATAAACATGATTCATTATTAAATGTTGCACTCAGTAGAACCTGTATAACTCACTTTTCACGTCCTATTATACAAGAAAACTTCGAATTATAGTGCAATGCCCAGATGTTTTAGTTTCTAATGACCGAATAAATCAAACAATTATATAATAGTGTTGTATCACTTGTTGGTTTTCTCATTTCTAGTTGTCTGTACCTGCTTCAGTACACCGAAAATGAAGATTTTCAAACCATTAAAGCCCCCACATCATCTGTGTTGTAGGAATAGCAAAGATATTTTCTATTATAAATGATGTGATCTTGCTCTCTAGTAACATGAAGTCACAGCCTTTAAGAATTTCTGGAGGATAATGACTGAATTGGCCTAACAGAAGCATCTTGGTAATTCTGCACCATATATCTTGGACCATCGGTAATAGAGGACAGTGTTATGATCACAGGTGGTATCGAACGAGAGAGGAGAGAAAATAGGGAAGATGAAGAAAAAAGAGCTGGAAAAGAAGGTTAAAAGAGAGAGAGATTCCACAACTAATTCTTTTTTTCCCTTTCTACTAGCATGGATACAATTATATAGCGTCTCCTCATAACAACTTTTGAGGACGTGGCACATTTTCGGCGCCAAATACATAACAGAAAGGAAGAAGTAGCGCCAAAAACAAACAAGCATATAACAGAAAATACATAGTGCTATTACTTTACGATACTCATTTTAATACTCAGAATCCATTAGCCTTTTAGGTGTCTTTATCATCCTTTTTGGACGTGTAGCCTTGCCCTGTGTATTGTTAGCATGTACATCTTCTTGTATATGGTTAGTGTGTGTATCATTGCCCATCCCATCGAGAATGACCTTCTCCTCAAGGTCGGGGTAGGCATCAGTAATGCTTTCTGGTAGTGGGGTAGCTTCAGTTGTAGTTGGATCTGGGCACGACTTAAGCAATGAGATGTGAAAGACTGGATGTATGCGTGCTGTTGAGGGCAACGACAATTTATAAGCAACTGGGCCAATTTTCTCAATGATCTTAAAGGGTCCATAATACTTCTTGACTAGCTTGTGGTGATTATTGTGTAATGTCTGTTGCCGATAGGGCTGTAGTTTCAGGAAGACCCAAGAGCCGACTTCATATTGCTTGTCACTTCGATGCTGATCAGCGTGTGCTTTCATACGTTGCTGTGCACGTTGAAGGTTTGTTTTGTTGATGTTAAGGAGACGGGCTCTTGCAGAAGCCCACTCATGTAACGCAGGGATGGTGGCCGAAACGTTGATGTAGTCAGCTAAAACTGGTGGTGGTCTTCCATAGACTGCATGGAATGGAGACATACCGAGGGAAGTGTGCTTAGTGGTATTATACCACCATTCGGCCCACGGCAAGCATTTGACCCACCTAGTCGGTGTATCTCCGACCACTGCACGCAAGTACATTTGCAAACAGCGGTTCAGCACTTCAGATTGTCCGCCTGTCTGCAGATGGTAGGCGCTACTCATTTGCAGTTTCGTGCCGTGAAGTCGGAATAACTCTCTCCAGAATTGGCTTGAAAACAGTCTATCTCGGTCTGAAATTATCGATCGTGGAAAGCCATGAAGTCTGACGTATTCTTGTAGGAAATAATTGGCAAGCTGAGAAGCGGACACATATGTTGGCAGTGCACAAAAATGCGCGTACTTAGATAGCCGATCTACTATAACCCAAATCACTGTTCGACCAAAGGACAGAGGCAAATGTGTAACAAAATCCATTGCTATGTCCTCCCAGATTTGAGATGTTATCGGTAAGGGCTGGAGTAGTCCCTTGTATGGCGTATTGTCAGGTTTTGTTTGGAGGCATATGTGGCACCGACGAACAAATTCTTGGACTGATGCAGCTAGCTTTGGCCAATAAAAATTGCTCGACACTCTTGCAATTGTAGCCTTAATGCCGGAATGACCACCAATTTTTGAGGCATGCAACTCACTCATAATTTGTTTTTTTAGTTCATCATTATTAAGGACATAAACACGATTTCCCCAAAATAACAAATTATTGCGAAATTGAAATTCTGTGTTAGGGCAAGTACCTGCTGCTAATTGTTGAATGATGGATTGAGCTGCTGCATCGTTGGCCAAAGAGGACTAAATTGCTGCAAGGAGTGGAAAAACTGGGCCTGAAATTGCATGCATGGTGGCGGCGGCTGAAAAGCGAGATAACCCATCTGCAACCAGATTTTGTTTGCCTGGTCGGTAGTGAATTGTAAAATCAAATCCCAATAACTTGGTAAGCCACTTCTTTTGCTCTGGAGTCCGGATCGTCTGCGTTGTGAGCTCTCGGAGACTCTGGTGGTCGGTAACTATCTGAAAGGGGTGACCAAGTAAATAGTGTCGCCATTTTTTATGGAAGAAGTAATCGCGAACATCTCTCTCGAGTAGGTGGAAGTTTTTTGAACGGGGCGGGGCAATTTGAGGCTGAAAAAGGCAATTGGGTGGTCGGCTTGGGAGAGAACCGCGCCAATGGCGGTAGAGGAGGCATCAGTAGTGATGGTAAATGGTAGAGTGAAATCTGGAAGAGATAGGATTGGGGTATTTGTGACTGCGGTTTTCATTTTGTCAAACGCTATTTGGGCTTTGGTGGTCCACGAAAATTTGCATTGCTTCAATAAGTCTGTTATTGGGCTAGCGATTGCTGCATAATGTTTAATAAATCGGCGATAATAACCTGTTAAGCCCAAGAACCCGCGAACTGTTGTTAGTGAATTTGGTGTAGGCCAAGTTACCATAGCTGAAATTTTTGTTGGGTCAACACGGACGCCTTGGCCCAAAATTATATGGCCCAAATACTCAAGTTCGGTGAGCCCAAAAGTGCATTTGGTTTCATTGGCGTAGAATTTGTGTTGGTCTAAGATCGTGAGGGTTTTGTGGAGGTGATCTAAGTAGTCAGGCCAAAAGGGGCTATATCTGAGGATATCATCGAAGAAAACGAGTATGAATTTTCTCAAGTGTGGTCTAAAGATATGATTCATTGTTGCTTGAAAGGTGGATGGTGCATTAATTAGGCCGAATGGCATGACAAGAAATTCGTAGTGGCCTTCATGTGTGCGAAATGCGGTTTTTGGGATATCGAGTGGGTGGACACGAATTTGAAAATAGCCACTTCATAGGTCTAGTTTGGAAAAAAATAGAGATCCATATAATTCATCTAATAATTCATCCACCGTTGGTATTGGAAATCTATCTTTGATAGTTATAGCGTTCAATGCGCGGTAGTCAACGCAAAATCGCCATGAACCGTCTTTCTTTTTGACCAAAAGAACGGGGGAAGAAAATGGGCTTGTTGATGGTTGGATAATATTGGAGTTGAGCATTTCGTGAACTTGTTTTTCAATCTCGTTTTTTTGAAAATATGGGTATCGGTATGGTTTTATATTGATTGGATCGGTGTTGGGATTGAGGTTAATGTGATGGTTTAAGTTTCGGTGAGGTGGTAGTTGTGTTGGGTGAGAGAAAACATGTTGGAACGCATGTAAAATGGTTTTAAGGTCGGGTTTATCGGATGTTATTTGGTTATGGGTTGTTGGGCCAGTGTTGGGCTGTGGTTGCAAATAGAGATAACTGGAAATGGCTGATGTGGCTTCGAAACGTTTGAGTTGGTGTAAAGATATAGGGGTTGGGTCGGTAGATGGGCCTAGCCCAGTCAAGCAAACGGGTTTGCCATTCATAGTAAATAGCATAGTCAATTTTCGATGGTCCACGGTAATAGGACCCAACTCTTCCAGCCATTGAATACCACAAACTGCGTCAGAACCCACAATTTCAAGCAAATGAAAATCAATTAAGAAATTGTATCCTTGGATATCCACCGAAACTTGTTTGCAGCATCCGGAACTCCGCAATTTCTCGCCATTACCGACTGTTACTGCAAAGGAACTTTCACTGTTGATGTTAAGGCCTAAAAACTTTGCGGTTTTAGGATGTAAATAATTATGCGTGGATCCCGAATCCACTAATATTGAAATTGGGTTGCCGTTGACAAGGGCTGGAAGCCGTATTGCTCGTGGATGTGTAGATCCGGTTAGAGCATGAAAGGAAATTTCCTGTGGTGGATCATCGATGATGTCAACGGTGTTTGTTTGGTCGATTGTGTGGGACGTGTCGATGATAGGGTCGTCTGGGGGTTTGGTTTCATCGGAGTTAACGTCGGGAAGTATCATCAGGATGTGAGTTGGTTTACAGCGGTGACCGAAATGGTATTTTTCATCGCAGTTAAAGCAGAGGCCCTGCTGTTTGCGATTGTTCATTTCGGCTTGTGTGAGTTGTTTTATGGGTATGGATGGTTTGGATGTTTGCGGATGAGTTGTTTGAGGGAATGTTTGTGGTGTATTTTGGAAGTGGGATGGTTTGTGGAAGTTCTGGTTGGATTTGGAAAAGGGAAATTTAGGTTGGTCCATGTGTTTCTTTTCGATGAGTTTTGCTGTATCAATGGCGTCAGAGATAGTTGTTGGTTTGAGGAGTAAGAGTTCGTTTTGGATCATGGGTTTAAGGCCTGAAATAAAACATTGCAACACAGACTCGGGGTTTAGGGTAGTGATTCGGTTGCATAACGTTTCAAAAGTGGATTGATAGTTGTCAACTGTTGTAATTTGTTTAAGTTTGAAGAGGGTAGCTTATGGGTTTAGAAAAGTGGGTAGGCCGAAGCGTTGCTCTATTGCTTTGGCCAACGCCGGCCATGAGGAAAGTTGTTTGTTCCTGTGCATCCACTGGAACCAAGTTAGAGCTTGTCCCTCCATGTGAAAGCTGGCTAACTCCACGTGCTGTTCTTCAGGAGTTGCATAATATGTGAAGTAACAATCAGCCTGGAAAATCCAGTCATGTGGGTTTGTTCCATCGAATGTAATGAGGGAGATTTTTGGTTGGCGGGTTTGGTTTGGTGTTGATAGCAATGGCGGTTGTCGGATTGGTAAGGATTGGGTATTCGTGGAGGTCTGATTGTGTGGAGAAGGTGGTGATTGAGTGTCAAATTTGTGGTTTAGATCCGCTATAGATTTGGTCAAGGATTGGATTGTTGTTTTGATATCGATAATGTCGGCGTTTTGTGATTCGAGTAAGGAGCCGTGGCTGGACTGGGTTGACTGTATGGCAGTGATGGTGTCATTGTGGTGATTGAGTTGCTGGACGGCTTCTTCGAGGCGAGTCATGGTAGGGTTAGTTTGGGTATTTCACTACTAGAAAACACTGCAGTTTCCTACACAAAATTTCCGACGCCTTCCCTACGCCAAAAGGCGGGGCGTAGGGTAGGCGTAGGAAACTGGTAGAAAGAGGTAAAGGCGTAGGGAAAACGTAAGGAAATTTCCTACGCTTCTCCTACGCCAATTTCAACACGTAGATAAAAAATCGAGGCGTAAGTAAGGTGTAGGAAATCGTCTACGCTAAAATGATACTGTAGAAAAGGCGTAGATATTTTTTTACGCCATTTCCACGCCTTTGTTAATTTTATACAATTCCACATTGGCGTAGGAAAGACGTAGGAAATTTCCTACGCCGTCCCTACACATTCAATTTTTTTTTTCCCGTTAATCATCTTTACTTCCTTCTCCTGCCCTCAGTTTTCCACGAATAAAAAAAAAACCCGATGCTTGAACCCAAAAAACTAGGGTTTCAAAAATCAACGCCTTCTAAATAATCATCGCTGCTTACTCGGCTATTCCATCAGCCATCGTCGTTTCATCCTTGCCTCCTACGCGATATTTTCTACTGTTGGTTTGAAGTCCTGCTACAGTCTCTTTATCTGCCACTGCTAATTAGGTATGCGAATTTCTTGTTCTGAGTTGTCTAATTTTCTAAAATTGAGTCGCCCTTTTACTGCTTTAGATTTCATTAACATTGAAAACGCCTGATATATACATTCATATTCCACATACATATACACTGTAAACAGTAATTAAAAGCTAAACCGTTAAATAGTTTGATTATGATCAATGGACAATTAGATTGAATGATTCAGAGTTATGTGCATACAATCTGAGTAGTTCAAATGCAGTTTTCTTCCATTTTATTGACCTATTTTTTTAGTTATGTCTCTTAATAAAAGATTGCATAGAATTTTGTTCTTCAATACACTGATAGTTCTTAATGCTTTCCTTGCTTGAGGGGAGTGGGGTGCCACTAGTACAGCTATTCAAAGTTTCAAACAATCTTTAGCAGGAAATAAATTCTTGGACATATAATAGAAAATATAATAACAGAATGCGGTGCTCTTAAATATTCTACAAGTCGATAAATCAAAAAATAATAGAAAAAGGCAAGGAATGAGTGTGTTAATGAAACAAAGAAGTTTAACTAGGGGGAAAAAGCAGAACAGAATCACTTTCGTGGCATTCACGATGGATTCTTTTCTATAAACTAAGATATTATTATAACAGCTTTTCAAAAGCTATTAATATTAATATGATTGTAATTACTGGAACAAAGTTTTGCTCTAAAACTGCAATTGGTTTTGACTCACATAATCCAAATCATAATCATCACAACTATGATTTGTAAAACTCATTTGATATGGTCATTTGTATTATATTTAAAAGACCTTGAACTTTGGAACCTTTGCTCTAATAAATTAGCATAGAATAGCATACGTACATCGGAACATGCAGGTACTATCACGTACAGTAATTTCGTATTTCCGGATGTGGAGTGTTGAAGGCTGTTGTAGTTATTTGCTTACTCGTTAATAACGTTTGTAACCTGACCTAATCTAATTACGTCGTCTTTCATCCTACCAGTTTTGCCATTTTATAACAAGAATCAATCGGTAAATTATCAACTGTAGGTTAATTCCAGCGTTAGCCGTTAACTTTTTTTCCATTTTCAATAGGTGATATATTTACAAATATAGACCTGTTTTTTGTTTTATGGACTTTAAATTTCCTAAAATTAAATACAATTTAATTTATTTCTAATTATGCAGTAAAAGATGGATTATATGAAAGTTCGAACTTGGATGTATGAGCCTGGATGGAAAAGAGGATCAATATCATTGCATTTTAGAAACAGCGTGGAAGCATTTCTAAAAGTGGCGTCTTGTAATAAAACAAAGATAAAAGAAATTCGATGCCCGTGTAAGAAATGCCATTGCATGAAACTTCAAGATTACGAAACTATAACTTTTCACTTGCATAATTATGGTTTTATGCCAAATTATTACGTGTGGAGATATCACGGTGAATCGGGGACAAAGCATGATTCGACAGTGGTAGTTGAAGATGCAACTGAAACCATCGATGCTAATTTTGATGACTATAGTATGGAAGATAGAATGACAGAAATGGTCCATGATGCTGCCGGTCCAAGTTTGTGGACTGATGAACCTGAAGCAGAAGAACTTGACTCGGAAGCTAAAAAGTTTTTTGATTTGTTAAAAGCATCGAAACGACCGCTTTATAAAGGTTGTACAATGACACACTTGTTGACTACATCTAGATTAATCACTATAAAATCCGAATACAATGCGTCAGAAAACATGATGAATGCGATTTTAAGTTTGTGTAAAGAAATGCTTCCACCTGACAATGTGCTGGCATGTAATTGGTATTCATTAAAAAGGAAGTATCTGCATTTGGTTTGCCGTATGAAAAAATTGACACATGCCCAGGTGGATGCATGATATATTGGAAGGAAGATCAAAACCTTACGAATTGTAAATTCTGCAATAAAAAAAGATATAAGTCTACAAAAACCAATGGAAAAGGTGTACCTTTCACTCGTATGCATTATTTTCCGCTTACACCCAGATTACAAAGGTTATATGCATCTTGTGCTACCGCAAAACACATGCGATGGCACAATGAACGACAACGAGAGGAAGGGATTTTATGTCATCCTTCTGATGGCGAGGCGTGGAAACATTTTGATAAAGTTTATCCGGATTTTACTAAAGAATCACGAAATATCCGACTTGGTTTGTGTACGGATGGTTTCGCACCTTTTGCATCGTTCGGAAAACCTTATTCGACATGGCCAGTTATTGTAACACCTTATAATTTACCTCCGTGGATGTGTATGAAGAATTCATACATGTTTTTAACTGTGATTGTTCCTGGACCAAAGAATCCCAAAAACGGAATAGATGTATATTTGCAACCTTTAGTTAATGAGCTGAAAAAACTGTGGATAGATGGCGTTGTTACTTACGACGTGTCAAGGAAAAAAAAATTCAGAATGTTTGCTTCTTTATTATGGACAATAAGTGATTTTCCAGCATATGGGATGCTTTCTGGCTGGAGTACTAGCGGCAAGTTCGCTTGTCCTATCTGTATGGATTCGACTGAATCCTTTCGATTAAAATATGGCGGCAAACAGTGTTGGTGGGATCGTCATCGTCGTTTTTTGCATCCAAACGACCGTTTTAGATTTGATAAGAAAAACTTCAGGGCAAATACAACTATTACTTTAGAGCCACCTGACATTCTGAGTAGTGAACAAGTGTACGAGATCGTGCAAGATTATCCTAAAATGCATGAGATAGGAAGAGAGCCAAAAATCCCTGGTAAAGGACAAATTCATAATTGGTGCAAACAAAGTATATTTTGGGAGCTACCATATTGGAAGAATATGAAACTTCGGCACAATCTGGACGTAATGCATAATGAGAAAAATGTGTTTGAGAACTACTTTAACACAATTATGAATGTTAAGGGAAAAACAAAAGATGATTTGAAGTCAAGGAAGGATATTGCATTCTACTGTAATCGTCCTGAACTAAAAATTGATAGTGAACGTCCAAATTTCAAACGTTTAGCTTGTTATGAGTTGGAAAATATTCGTCGTAAAACAGTATTAGAGTGGGTAGAAAATTTGAAGTTACCAGATGGAATTGCTTCTAATATGAAACGATGTGTTGACATGAAGGACCTTCAACTATCGGGAATGAAGAGTCACGATTGTCATGTATTTCTTGAGACTCTATTTCCGATAGTTTTTAAGGAGCTATTACCACAAAAGGTTTGGATGCCCATAACCGAGCTTAGCTTAATGTACAAAGATTTATGTTCGACTACTCTTATTAAAGCTCATTTGGAGAAACTAGAGAAGGATGTACCGAAGTTATTGTGTAAATTGGAAAAAATATTTCCTCCTGGAGTTTTTAATAGCATGGAACATCTACCTATACATCTACCAACTGAAGCTTTAATGCGAGGACCGGTACAATATGGATGGATGTACCCTTTTGAGAGGTATATATATATATAATTAAGGTGGACTTTTTTTTCTTCATATTTTCATCATATCATTATGAGAATGTTATATTTAATATTTCATGTATTCATATTAAGGTATCTTGGTCACCTTAAAAAAAAGGTGAAACAAAAAGCACGCGTTGAAGGTTCAATTTGCCAAGCATACATTACTGAAGAAGCATCCACATTTTTCAATTACTATTTTGAAGACCATATCAAGATTTCTAACAGTGGCCACCGTAATGAGGATGAAATGGATGATTCATCTTATATATCTCTATCCATATTTCAGAAACGGGGACGTCCATATGGTAAATGGAAAGATGGAGGTTTTCAGACAATTAAAGATTTTACTTTAGCTAAATCAACCGTGCTTCTCAATTGTGAAGAGCTATCAAATCTTATTTGGTATGTAACACAACTTCAATCAATTAAAATGATTTATGTTTTATATTATAAATTTTCCTTGTTAACTTTAATCATCCAACAGTCAATTTGAAGAAGCAAATCCTGATGTTGAGCCCAGTAAAGGATTTGAGAAATGGTTTAAGAAATATGTGAGCATGATTTATTATATATTAATCGCGTTTTATATCATAAATCTTTATAATATTATAATGTATGTGAATTTATTTTAATAGGTTGATGATAATGGAATCACTGATGTTTGTTATGCAAAACTTGCATTTGGTCCTATGATGAAGTATAGAAAATGTCCAATTATGTACGTTAACGGCTATAAATTTCACACAACTGAATTTGGAGCAAATAAAACAACTTACAACAGTGGAGTGTGTGTTAAAGGAGGCAACGGGGATGATGATCTAGAAGATTATTATGACATGTTACAGGAAATAATTGAACTTACTTACTCGATGGCACCAGAGCTTAAAACCTTTTTGTTCAAATGTGAATGGTTCGACAATAGAAAAGATGTAGGAATACGTCGTGCACATAAAGATTATCCTCTTATTGAAATAAATCACAAAAGACGATACCAAGGTTATGATCCATTTGTGTTAGCGATGCAAGCGACTCAAGTTTATTATGTACCCTATCCTGCTATGAACAACAATAAAGCGGATTGGTGGGCTGTCGTTAAAACAAAGCCAAGATGGTCATTCAATTCGAACATGATCGTAAGCGAAGATCAACCATATCAGAATGATTTGGACCATAACGGACTACTGCAAATCACTGAAGACATTGACGACATCGGACCACTTCATAATGAAGTATTTGATGGAGTAGAGGTTGACGATGATGTCGAAGTTGATTATGATATCGAAGCTGCTGAAAATGATATTGAAGATGAAAATGTCGAAGTTGATGAATGCGAAGATGAATATGATAGTGTAACTAGTGGAAGTTATGATGATAATGTTGATTGGTAGCATGCTTTCATTAATATACTTGTTTGATTTTTCCACTAGTATGAATTTTTACTTCAAATCAATCTTGTATGCTTAGTTATCTTTGGGTATTTAGTCTTCAGTTCATGTTGTTTTAATTGGTTTGTTGTATATTTAATTCTTCAAATCATATGTATTTCTCTATGTTATAGTACTTGCATTTAACAGGACATGTCTACTCGAGCTGATCGTCATCGTCGTTCCAAGAAACGACCCGCTCTACGTCTTTCTAGCAATAACACATCTGCCACAATACAACCTAGTGCATCTCCTATCGGTCAAGATGGATCGGGATCACAGTCAGCAGAGCATCATATCATGTCTCCCGTTGTTCATCCTACTTCCCTTGAAGTTGATGCTACCAATCCATCGACTAATGCATCCGTGTCGGACTCCTCCTCCGTAACAAGGGTCGGAGTTTTCTGGCAAGCCAATGTTGGGTAAGAATTCTTGCAAAATAAGTAATTGATGTTGACTTTTGCAAAATAAGTAATTGATGTTGACTTTTGTGACTGTTTAATTTACTTTGACTAATTTGAAATAAGCTAGGTGAGAACATAAATATATATTCATGCTTTACATTTATATGTTTCAGATATGAGTTCACTTCCAGGGCTACATCTTATGCTATTCGAGTAGGTTTGTTAGCACGGGTTAACGATTTTTGGCCCAATTTTAAAAGTATACCCGATGATGTTAAGAAAGTGATGTTTCAGGAGTTTCTGGTAAAATAATATTAGTGTATTTGTGTTACATCTATTTTTTGGTCATTACATTTTCCACTACATGTACAGGAGTCATTTCAATGGACAGATGATGCTTCACCAGCAATTGTGAAGCAGATATGGAATAGAAAAGCAAGTTTGAAGTATCGGGACTGGATTCACAGTATGAAAGAGTCAGGCAAGAAGCATCCGAACCTACCCCAGGAGATATATGAGCAGTTTTTGGCATATTGGGAGCTTCCTGAAGTAAAAGCTCAGGCAGAAAAAGCTGCAAACTCTAGGGCTCAAAACCAAAAGCGACATTGTGGTGGTTCGAGATCCTTTGCGGATTATCGAAATGATTTGGTTTGATCTCTAAAATCTTGTTTTAACGTTAATTTACACCAGCTTATCACATTTTTACTCTATTTTTATCTTTATTTTCTAGACCGATGAACTTAATAGGGAGCCAACTACTTGGGAAGTGTATTGTAGGACTCACAAGGTCACTTCGGACAGCGGATCTACCACTAGTGGATGGATTGATGAAGCATCGATGGAATTTGCAGTAAGTGATTCTTATATCTTGGTTTTAATAACTGGTTAAATAATCTCCTAAAATATCGATGGAACAGTTGTATTCTCAACTACTGGTATAAAATCTAGATTACTTGATAGTTTCGTATTGCAACATTTACATATTTTGGTTTGATGGAGGAGTTTGGATGGTCGACAGAAGGATAATGGGGGTTCTGGTGGATAATTAGGATGTAGGAATGCAAGGGGAATGTAGGCATTTGGATGCCGTTGATGTGGTTTGACAGAGATAAGTTGATGTTGGGTGCTGCAGTTTGTATTTGGAATTAGACGTGAAGGCTGTGGTTGTTGCACTTGAAGGTAGTGGTCAGTGGGTATATGCTGTGCCAGAAGTAGCAAGATTGGCAGATGATGGCTTGTTGTCGAGTGCCTGTTGTCGAGGCAAGGCAGTTTGAATTGTGGAGTATTATGATGGTGTAGATAGTGGTGAATGATAATGTGTGATGGTAAAGTCTTGTATGGTGGCAAATGTGAGTTGTAGACAGTGTAATGTGGTATTGCAGGTTGTTATTGAAGGGGATGCAAGTTTGATGTTATGGTTTGAGGCTCAGCGGCAGATTGTATGGTGATATGCAAGTGGCACAGTGGATGTAGAGTTTAAAAGTGGAGGGTTCAACAACTAAAATTTTGTGTAAGAAAATAAATGATAGAGAAATTTTTTGAAGTAACGCTGTAGAAGTAGAGTAGGTTAAAAATATCTTACAATCGCAACTGCAAGTTATGGGAAATTGTTGCCTGAATATAGCTGGAACATTTGGTAGAATAAAACTAAGGTAACAGTGGATTGTTTCTCTCAAATTTTCAACGTAGCATACAATCCCAGTACTGACCAAAAGCAACAGTAATAATCAGAAAGTTCAAAAGCTGAAAAATGGAAGAAAAAAGGTATAAGTATAGGGTACTATAATAGATACATCATATATTAAAACTGCTTAAATTGGGAAAAATCACAGTAGGCTTGGCTTTCAGGAGAAGTTAGGGATTTGGTGATGGTGAAAATCCACAGGAGGCAACGGGACTAGATGTACGATAGGAGGTATGAGTGATTGAATTGTTTGTGGTGAGTGTGCACAGGCTAGTGCAATAGTGGATGTTGAATAATGGGTGAAGCGAGACAGGGTTTTGTACGGTAACTGGAAGAGGAGGGATGTAGTTGTATGATCAGTGGGTGGTTAGTGTTTATTCAGTCAGAACAGTGAGAAGGATACTTGTTTGAACTGTGCACATGCACAGTGAAGTGTGCAAGGGGATTTGGTGCACAGTTTTGTATTTTTGGAGTTGATGAAGGATGGTATGTTTGATGATGTTGGTGGTGAAGTTGTTGTGAGGTTGTGTTTGATCAGAGTTTGGCTGCAAAAAAGTACTAATGACATCGCTGCAGAAGAATTTGAAGAATCGGAAATGGTAGATGATGGAGAAGAAGAAGAAGACCTTATCGCTGAAGGCGGTGAAGGAGATTTTATAATGTCAAGATCGAATCCATAGGTTCTACCACCAGTGCTGATAATTGACATTAATTGTGGACTCATATTTATTTAAAACAAAATGCTGCTATGAGTCAAGTAGAATGAAGAAGCTGAAAAGAGTTGAAATAGAAGATGGACTAGTTGTTAAACCCTGAGCCCAGAGCAAGGTTTCAAATCTCGGATTTTGGCCAATATCTCGGGAAAATATCTCGGCTGTCTCGGGCGATATTTAAAAGACTTATAACTAACCAAGCTGCCAAATCTCGGATTTTGGCTAATATCTCGGATTTTCATCTCGGCTAATCTCGGGGAGATTTAAAACCTTGGCCCAGAGTTAACCATCAGACAGACAATAGTAATGGCTTACCAAAGGAATGAATTAAGAGAGCAAAAAGAAGAGAAGGCTCGATATACTGTCAAGGAAGTTGAAATGGAAAATGGAGTGTTGCCGTTGGGACTTGAGATATTTATTACTAAAACTGAAGTGGAGGATTATGAAGAAGAGGGAGGGAGGGGTTTTAGAGGAGATGGAACAGGGAAAGAGACAACCTAAGCTTTCATCAGCTTGCTCTGCTGTGGGAACCACAGCCAGATCACCTCAGGCTTCTTTGATTTCCCTGTTATCTCTCCCAGTCTCTTTTTTTTTGCCCCCTCCTATCTTTTTTGTGTTTTTGTTCTATAGGCACACTATTCAGGTTATTAAACTAAGACTACTTAACAAGATGACTTATGTTTTGCTTGCAAAAGTAACCATTGGTAGTTCTTAATTAAACTAGGTCGAGTTATTCCATAGAGTCAAGAGTAGTTAAATTGTTTGAATCAAATTTAAAATGAAATAAAAAGGATTATCCAAACATATATTTTTTTTGAGTAAAGATTTAGTAACTTATATTTATACTTACCATTGTTAAACCGACTTCAAAAACAAATAGGAGAATTTGCATCCAAAACAAGCATGTTTTCCGAGGGTTAGGCGTAGAACACAGATAAAATTTAATTTTGATGGTTGTGTACCGAACATTTTTGTCCTTCTTTCGCTTTTATAGTACTTTTAAAAATGCCAGGTTGTGTTTGATCAGAGTTCGGCCAGGCACGATTTTGATTTCAGTTATTTGCATCATTATTTGCATCATACTGGTCTATTTTATCTGTTACACAACCAACTTGAACCCGCATCATATTTTATCTGAAACTGCACAGTGTGAGCATGTATTTATGTTTTTGTTCTTGTATTTGAAAAATCACAAATACAGGCACAATATCAAGCTAGAATTGAAGAATTGAAAAGTCAGGGCACAGTAATTTCGTATGATGTCGAGGAAGAAGTATTCGACAAGCTTACCGGTGCTATAGCTAAAAGAAAGGACCGTAGGCCATATTATGGCAATATCCCTGGAGTAAGTATTTAAACTTTCAACAAAACATTATTTTAATTAGTTTAAAATGCAGAAATTGATGCAATATTTGATAAAATGCAGAAATACAAAGACGCCACTTATAGCATCAATATGAGAGAAGCACAGACTAGAGCCAAACTAGAGGAAAAGGTAGAGCGTCAAGAAGGGGAGATTCAAATGCTGAAGATGCAGTATGAACAACTCACCGAGATGCTTCGACAGCGATTTGAGGAAGAGCCGAATGATCGTCGTGAGGGATGAGGGTATTGAAAACTTTTTAATGGTATTTGTATGATGTCATGTATCATGAACATATTATCATATTATTTTAACATGTAGGAACTTGATTAATATTGTTTAACTTTGTAATATGAATGAGATATTTGTTTTTTGAATTAAAGATGAATGGTTTGACGTTAATCTTTTTGTTGGAATGTGTATATATATAAAATAAGTTGATTTTAGTTTCTATTTAATGTGGTGAAATGAAATATAAGAGTAATATATCAAAATTGCTTCAGAAAAGACGTAGGGAAGGTGTAGGGAAGGCGTAGGTAAATGAAATATTAATGTAGCAAAAAGTCGTGTGTATGGCGTAGGGAAAGCGTAGGAAAAATGAACGTAGGGAAGACGTAGGTAAACAAATGACGTAGGAAAGGCGTAAGCACTTAAAGAAGTAAAAATGTCGTAACAAAACCGTAGGTACAACATGGCGTGGGGAAGGCGTAAGAAAATTATGGCGTAGGAAAGACGTAGAAAACAACCCAACGGATGACGTAGGTAAAGCGTATGTATTTTATTAGCTACGCAAGTTTTACCCACGCCAAAATTGGCGTAGGTGTTACGTAGTTAATGCATTTACCTACGCCCCGCCTACGCCAATTTGGCGTAGGTAAACCGCAGTTTTCTTGTAGTGTTTAGGGAGGATGGGGGAGATCACCGATGAAAGCACCAGTTTGTTATGATCACAGGTGGTATCGAACGAGAGAGGAGAGAAAATAGGGAAGATGAAGAAAAAAGAGCTGGAAAAGAAGGTTAAAAGAGAGAGAGATTCCACAACTAATTCTTTTTTCCCTTTCTACTAGCATGGATACAATTATATACCGTCTCCTCATAGCAACTTTTGAGGACGTGGCACATTTTCGGCGCCAAATACATAACAGAAAGGCAGAAGTAGCGCCAAAAACAAACAAGCATATAACAGAAAATACATAGTGCTATTACTTTACGATACTCATTTTAATACTCAGAATCCATTAGCCTTTTAGGTGTCTTTATCATCCTTTTTGGACGTGTAGCCTTGCCCTGTGTATTGTTAGCATGTACATCTTCTTGTATATGGTTAGTGTGCGTATCAGACGGTAGTATGGTTCTTCGACCTATTGATCTTGCCGAATTATCCTTTGATGTCATTGCATCTTGTAATCCTTTGTACAAACCTGACCTTATATTTTTTTGATTGTTTTTATACCAACGAAGGCGTTCATCTTGCACATTTGCATAAGCGTCTACTATGTGCTGTTGTAGAAGTCGACCACCACGAAGCAAAGTTTGCCCTTCATCGTCACGGTGTTGTAATCGGAAAGAATAAAATTCTCTTTTTGTAAAAATAGTTTGCTTGCCAGTCTTTTCTCCTTTACAATTGTCTATATGATCAGTATTAAACTAATACCCATCCTCACCACATAGGAAAAGAAGCGGGTATTGCAGTGCCATAAAACTTGGATGATCGTCATTTATTCTCTTCAAAACACCATTTTTTTTGCTCGAGAACAACATCTCTATGGCATCCTACAGTCGGCTTGTGATCAACAGATAGTAATGCAATTTCAGAACCAGTTGGTTGATTATATTGTCTACCGTCGTAAGCCCATTTTTCGATAATAACATTGTAACATTTTGTTCCTCCGAATGATGAAATCGATATCTTGTTGTTTTAAACATTTTCGCAAGTTCATCTGTTTCATCCAACATATTTTTTAAACCATCAACAATGCATGGATCCAAATCCCTATTGTTACTTTTTCCACTTGCATGTATCCTATTCTGAACCTTTGTTTTCTGTATAGTATATGCAAAGTTGGAAGAATTTTGGTGTACATCCATAGGAAGTAAAGATCCAATTAGGTGATGGTTTTGTCCATTTAGACAGAAAATATAAGGACCACCTTTTTTTATAGAGTTATCGACACGTCTATAGATGTGAAGGAAAAAATTGAATTGTATGCACAAATTTGAGCCTTGAATTTAACTGCTATGTGATCATCATTGTAGCTAAGGAGACGTTTAAAAAACTCTGGTGGATGTTCATACAATGGCAATTGCACTTTGCCCTCTTGACAACAAATGGAGAACTTAGGACCTCTCGACCCAGTAGTCTTGTTATTTTGTTCTTCATACCAAACTGTTGCTTGCAGTATGAACACCTATGTGTTGGGGGACCAAAGTTCCAAGTATCAATTACACGCCCTACATAGCGGAGTATTAAAGGAAAATTTAGCAGATGATAAGAAAGTCAATAAGAGTAGAAAAGTTTAATTCACGTAAGTTACTTTGTATGGTGGTGACAGTGCTTAGGGTTTGAAATTGAGGCTGATCAGATGTTGGTGGTGAAGGTTGGAAAGGTATTGAATTGATGTTTGTATTTTCAAATAAGGAAGAAAGCCTGGAAGTTAATGCGGTGTCCTTATCAGTCCTTGTTCCTATATAAAGGTAAGTTAATTTAAGAGAGAAACGGGGCAAGGACATAAGGTTGAGGAGAAAGTTAAACGAAATAAGATATATTTTTTAATTGTGCAGGTACTCATATTACCTAGTTCGATGTATGCTAAAGTGGTATATTTTCCTCCTAATCCACAAATTTCTTCGATATTGACTTCGCCATTGATCTGATATAATTGTAATAATGATGTACATCAAAGCATGGAATATATGTAAAGGACGTAACGTGACAAAGCTGTAGTCGCGAGTACATAAAGTGTGGATAGACCGCACAATTTTAGTGGTTGTTGAACCGATACATTCCCATAAGTCACTACTAACATATGTCCCTTTGGTAATGCGTGTAAGCAACCTCTTATCCTTCTTACCCTTTTTTCTTTAACCGCCCTATAAAACATCTTATATGCCTTGCTCTATCCATCTTGCTTGCATAATTTGATCTCATAATTTTTGTCACAAAGGTTGGAAGATGTTTTCCGGATGGAGGTTGAAACATATACTAATAAAGAGCGTATAATGCGAAAGGGGGGAAAATCGATACATTTTCCACATTCAAAAATCCTTGTTGGAAAATAAAATGATTCTCTAAAAACCGTTTAGCCGGTATTAAGAAACCCATTTATGCACCCACATTTAAAAAAAGGGAGGAATTCCTAACTTCTTTATGAAAGTCAAATGCTAGAGTGAGATGAAGGTAAAAAAGGTAGTCGCTCCATCTATTTGTCGCGTTCATAAAGATGTTGGAGGTGCTCTAATATATTTATAGCCATTAAAAATGCTAGGAATTTTATATTACAGACGTGTATCGGGCCATGCCACAGATGATTTGGTTGCATCCGGTCTTTAATATAGAACCAAAGAAGAATATAAAAATCATAATGTAAACATATATTTAAAATCTGAAAATAGATTAATGTACGAATAATAAACAGATAGAATTCGCTGGGTTAAACTGGTTTTGTACAATATTTTTCAGTACAAATGGACGTTTTAAGTGTGCATTTTAGAAAACAATTAAACTATTTGACTCTGTCCATCTAAGGCATGAATGGTATTACAACTGTTAGTGTATCACTTTAAATTGGCGAACATAGATAAAGTTGAGGGCTTGTTTCAGTTTATTTTGTATATGTAGTGAAGAATGTCAACATAATATTTGCAGAGAAATTGAGGTGAGCCGTGGAAGACTTCTAAGCCAACTACAATAGAAAGTTGTAGTTGAAAGAGGAAATTCAATTTGCTTATTTGCAGCAATAAAATGTAAGACGAATAACACAAATTTTGAAAAAGACAAATAACGTACTGCAGTTCTCAAAACCAGTTAACAAAGATAGCAAGTGCAGGTTATTAAACACAAATCTAAGGTTTGAATTTCCAGCAAGGCCTGACTGATTTAATTAAACATGGTTAGATCAATATTATTTGACTCTTGTTTTATAAAAGAAGGTGTTACATTTTGAAACCACTGTTATGTAAGCAACATGATGGAAAAAAAAGTACAGGATATTAAATAAAATTTCACAAAATAGGATGGAAAATTTTAGCACCAATTTTAGTTAAGAAAATTTTGAGAACGGTGTTGTTGCAAATGTACGGAAATACCACATAAAAGCTATTTATTTCGGTTTCATGAATCTAAACCTCTATTGAAAGCAGACTGAGCTGTCAATTGACCTACAGTCGCCAATAAAGTTCAAGGTAGATTGTATGTAATAGGTGCAAAAAATTTGGCATCATTATTTGTGTTTACAAGATAAGAGTCATATGTCCATGTTTTTGATGTTGTTATACAAAAAATCTCTGTAGAAATGAATTTGTAAATTTGGTCTCTGTTTTTTCAAAAATAAAAAAAACGCAAAGCGTCTTGCACTTTTCTGACAGAAAATGCAAAATAACTTGCACTTTTCTAATTTTGAAATATTTTTCGAAAATTTCGAAATTTTGAAAATTTTAAAAAACGCAAGTTAACTTGCACTTTCTATCAGGAAAGTGCAAGCTAGTTTGCGCTTTCTAATTTTGAAATTTTTGAAAAACGTAAGGTAACTTATACTTTCTAATTTTGAATTTTTTTTTTAAATTTTTGAAAAGCGCAAGGTAACTAGCGTTTTCTATCAGGAAAACGCAAGCTGGTTTGCGCTTTCTGATTTTGAAAATTTTGAAATTTTAAAAAGCGCAAGCTAACTTGCGTTTTTGATTAGAAAAAACAGAGACTAAATTTACATACTTATTTCTACAGGGACTTTTCTTGTAACACCATCAGAAATAGGGACCTTTCGTGCAAAGCCCCTTGTGTTTATTCCATTAGTAGGAAATAAATTTTAAATCTTGTAAAACAATCAATTTAAATATACCAAACATCCCAATCAGCGGATGCAAGATTTTGACGAAAATATAATTAGAATGCAATAAACCAAAATCGGTTATATGATTGGAATAAATTATGAACATACATGGATAGTGTGATATTGGATCTTGTATATCTTATAATTGATAAAACAAGTAATAGGAAACTAGGTTGAGACCCGTGCTTCGCACACGGGCAAGTGGTGGTACTACTCAGGTGGAAATTATTTTAAAGTATTGTAAAGAAAGTGATTTTATGTGAGGGTTCATGTTTGATTTCTGTGTGAAGTCATATAACTACAACATAAGTATGTCATCCAGTTTTAGTACATGACTCCCTCTCGTTATCGTCGTAGGTAGAAATCAGTATCGTAGGGAATGAGTGGATATCAATCATTGGATGCAACCATAGAAAAGTCATACCGAAGAACCTTTTAACCATACACAAATAGTTCTGTATTAAAACAATACTGCAATCCAATATTAGAGGAAAAAAAGCTAATATGTATGGTGCTCATCCAGAAGAACCTTTAACGACATATATGCAATTTAAACAATACAAATGTTTTACAATCAGTCCCCATAACAGTAGAAATATTATGACTGAAAATGTGCATAACCATCAAGAGTAGTAGAAATTTTCCTAGTTGGATTATAAACGCAAACTATACGGACTTAATATTTCTACAGGAAAAATGAGCTTTATGCTTAGTAAATAATATCAATATCATAAACAACAGTTTTTCCACAAGGTTCAGCAAAAACATACTAAAATGGGAGAACTCTTTGCAACTTGATTCCTTAACCAAGATCCACAGTTTTCGGTTTTTAGTATTTGTATAATTTGATTACATTTAAATTTAAAGGCACATAAAATTGGATCAGTCTATGTACTACAATATAAAATTTATTGCAATATTTAGCAATGATTTCATTGTTCAATCATCAAACACATATGTACAGTAACAACCAAAAACCCATATGAGCTTCATTGTTGTATCTCTATTTGATGAATGTGATGTATTCTGCGCAGAAGCTCAAGAAGTTGCACAAATTCCATACAAATTTGAAACTGACAAACATCAATGAACTTGTTCCATGCATTCAGTACGTGAGAGTTACAATGAATCCATGAGTTTATATTACCCTGGAACCATGTAAAAAAGTTGTTAATCAAAATGAATAGCTAATTGGAAGTTCTGCATCATGCAGACTGCATGTAGGCTTCTAAGAACCTGAAATGGTATACGGCAGTCAGAAAGAAAAGTAATTTGCAAAAATTAAGGTAGACCGGTCAATAAAATGAAAATAAAATAGTAGTATACTGAGTACAAAGTGCAGTTTAATCATGCACACCAACTAAGATTATGGCGCATCAGTTAGTCAGTTGAAATTTTTTTTTGTTGAACCAGTCATGTAGGTGAATGAAAACAGAACATATAAGCAGAAGAAATATATCATATCACACATTGACTACTAACAGATACATGAATGTTCTTACAATAAAAAAAGCATAGCACAAAGTAACAAATAACTGAAATGCAAAAACTGAAGTTAAACTGCATGAAGAAGTCGAGCAATTCCAGAAAAAAAACACCATTGCTTTAGATCATTCAACAATATACCATGTTCAATGTTCACTGTGAAAAAGCATAGAGCAAAACAGTAATGTAACAGAGATATGCAGGAATATTGAGTTATATATTGAAAAATTAAACAGGTGACCGGAGTACAGACGGTAAAAATACAATTAAACTACTACTTGCATAACAGGTAAAGGAAAGTAACAATAGTGCCAATGGACATACAGCTATGAAAATCCCTCCTCTTCCTCCCTTTCTTGTAGGTGCTGAAGAAGGATGGCAATCATTGTTCCCATTGCTGACATAGTCTAAAGCCTGTTAGTCAAAATAAAAAATCCCGACCACGTAAGTAGTGTGAGCACATAAGTTGGAGCACATACTTAGAACAGCGCTAAGGCAGAATACCAGTTTTTTTTCCTTTGTAATCAGAGTTAGTCGGAGCGGCGGTATCACTTGTTTAGGTTGGAACATTATCAATGGTTGTACTCTGTCCAGTCATAGTCGTGGTCTGAAGCATGTTATATAAATTAGAGATAAATGGGAAAAAAGAGGGTAAGTGTTTTATCAGTTTAACTGTCCTAACAAATTAGTATATATACCGGCAGAGAATAGTTTACCTAAGACATAGAAGAAAATAATTGAGAGCACACATTTTTCTTGGTTATTCGTCGAGCGGTGAAGAATGCATCTTTGTTATTCATTTCATAGTTGTTTGGTTTGAATTAAAAAGGCAGCATCTACTCCTACTGATTGTTGGAAAATGTTTTGCACCTTCATTTGACCGTTTTCTTGAACAAACAGTAGTTAATATGAGCAAATATCATAGACGAAAAAGTAAAAATCTATTGAAAAATGAATAGCCATGTAAAGATTTATATGTTAAGTATGTTAAATATGTATAACCAAAGAGGCACTATTGAGTTTTTTCCACTGAGCATATAAAGAAAAAGTAAAATATTTAGAAATAGCAGGGAAATATTTCAAGATAAGGATGTTGTACAATGTGTATAATAGGCATGTAGTCACATATAACCTTGTTAACTCAACGTAGAGCTGTCTTTTGACCGACTGAGGTCCATCTTGTTTAGTAATTTGAAGAACAGGAGTAATAGCACATAGAATACCTCCTACGTCTTCCAAGTTAAGACGGTGGATATTAACCACTCCACTTCACAATTTTTCATTAAAAAACCAAAAGGGTGGAATAAAACAGTAATATAGACAAACATGTCAGCTAATTCTTCTTGTTAATCCGAGATGGAAGTACGTCATCATCCACAAAGCCAAATTTGTAGCGAGGAATATTGTCTGCATCTTCATGTACCTTCCTAACTTGAGTGTCCATCTTAATTACAATAGCGAATGCTTCATCAATAGCCTTGAAAGTATTATCAGAGTCCTGGATGTTGAACCTGGTAACCTCATACATGGACTGGTCCTAGAACAAATTTTCAAACTGATGCAAATTATGGTTATGTACAACTACCATTTTCTGATTTCCCTATGGAAGACAATCTAAGGAAATACATAAAAGAACAAATGAGTCGTTATTCATAAAAGTAAAATAAGAGGTTACCTCTCTGTCCAGAAGTTGCAAGTTCAGGGAATAAGGCTCATTCGCCTTCTGGCTCACCAAAATCCATCGTCTTGCCACCCTAACTTTGACAGTGTTCAGTTAGTCCCATAGACCAAGTTGGAAAGCAATTGAAAGTTGTTGTTCATTGTACCTTCATCAAACAAGCATAACAATGTTCTTTAACATGTGTATATTGTTAGCATAGTAAGTAAGCAGCTAAAAACAATATCCAGACAGGAAGATAATTGAAAGATAATTAGTAAAGAACAAAGAGTACTCACCAGGAAAGTGCAGCAGCAATTTGAGTTGAATAGAAGTTAACAAAAATGAAAACAACCCAATCTAAGAGTTTAGTTGGATCCCAACCCCTGTAAGTCATACAATAATATTTCAGAACTCACTGAATCCCCATATTTAACTGAGATTTCAATTTATACATCAGATGGAAACAAAACCAAAAGAGATTTAGTTCAGAATCATGAACTAAATTCTGCAATCAAAGTGAAAAAAGAGGAGGAGTAAAAAGAAGCAGCAGCAAAAGCATACCTAAATTGAACCGTTTGTTCTCATATATTTTCTGGTTTTTGTCTCTCCTCCGATATCTGATTTATGAGTTCTAATCCCAAATCGCGACATGAAAAAGCAGTTGAGAGGTGGGACAGTTGGTTGTCGGTGGTAAAACGGTTGAAATTTGGACGCCATTGAATTGGAGTTAGGGCTACCAACATTCACGGACAGCGACGTAGTCGTTGGAACGGTTTGGAGAATAAACGTGAAAGCAGATTTGAATTCGAAACATTTAGGGTTTTCTCAGAGGTGGTGTAGGATTAAGGATTTGTGTTGATGGAGCAGTTAAAAATGAACGAAGATTAAGGGAATGGGAACGTGTGTGCTTTTGAAGCATGGTCTGGATTTTTTTTATAAAAATAGTGCGGTACTATTTTGAAATGCTACGTTCTCACACTGTCCAAGTCAGCAAGGCTGGTTTCCTGTTTTCTATTATAGATAATAGATAGATTGTACACAAAAATTAGTGTCACCCAAAAATTAAAATACAGTCGATATGGGTGTAAAACTTTTAATTTTTTTGAAATGGAACAGAAAAATAGGAGATATGTCTTAATGGATAGTCAATGTATAAATGACGGAATAATTACAAAACAATAGAACAACATGTCGAAGAAATTAATCCACTAACAAAAATATATGTTAACATGGATGCAACATAGAATAATCTAGTTCTCCTCTTCAGGAAGAACTTGAAAACATCTTTGGAATGAAGAATAACCATACTATGATTTCGTAAATGGAAAGGAGTATGTCATAGAATTTATTGCCATCGCGTTCAATTTATTCAGTAAATAAATAATTGGAAAGAGTATGAACAATAAAGTCAATGGAATAAGTGGAAAGAGTATGGACTGTGAGTACTATAATTCATAGTATGTTATTCAATGTGGCCACCTATTATTTATTCTCTTAAAAAAAAGTCATATGTTTGTGATTTTATCTAATATTTGTAGCTAGAACTATTGTATAATTCAATTTAGTTGAATGTAGAAATAGTTTTAAATGCATTCACTGAAAATTAAACACGCAAAGACAAACACAATATTAGTCTCTAGCCCTAGTCTTCCTGAATAGAAAAGAATATTCCATCTCACAAAGTATCTGGTGAAATTTGCAAGATACATCATTGCAGGCCATTTCAATATCACAAAATATGCATACTTAGGGATGGCAATGGGGCGGGTCTAGGGTCCAAACCCGGTTGACCCGCCCCTGTTTTGGCCCGCCTAGACCCGCCCCATTGGGTCATTGGGGCGGGTAGACCCATGGCCCGTTCTTGGGAGCTCCGGGTCTAGGGTCGGGTCGGGGCTTGGCTGACCCGCCCCAACCCGACCCGCACTACTGAGATCTCATAAAATCGGTTTAGTATTATATTGATGGTTTGTTAATACACACACATGTATTTATGTGTGTGATTCTGACATGGATATTATAATGTTCCAATCAATAAGCTATAAAATTTTATAGTATTAAGCTGCATTATTGATATTATACAATAACATATGCATATTTTTTTGAACTATTTGGTACACCATATTTTTATTATCTTCCTTTATCATTGGAAATACATTGTTATTTGTATTTAATGTATCATTTAGTAACAACAAATATAAATATATGTACATTAGTACACAATTTTGGATCGATAAAAAAAACCTCATCGGGTCTCGGGGCGGGGCGGGTCTACCCTGACCCGTATGGGTTTCGGGTTCGGGGCAAAATTTCGGACCCGCACCGGGTCTACGGGGCGGGGTCTAAAAAACCTGGGGCGGGTCTGGGGCACAGGAAACCGCCCCATTGCCATTCCTATGCATACTAAGACAATCTACTTGGTCTAGAGTAAACATGGCTAAAACAGTTAGATGCAACAACATTTTTCTAGAGCGAAAACTGAACGTGAGTATCAAGAAAATTCTACCATCGGTGCAACGATCCGAAATTTCACTGTTTTAATTAGTGAATATTTATTTAATTTTAAAAATTCAGTATGTAGTGTTAACCCAAAAAATAAATCAACACCCTGCTTTAAGTTTGAAAGCACCAGCTCTGTTTTGACAAAGCAATATCATAGATATAAGAAAAGAACAGTAACAAAAAGAAGACAGAGAATTTTTATAGTGGCTCGGCTGTTAATGAAGCCTACGTCCACTTTATATTTTTCTTATAGACTAATTGTTGTTACAAGACGTGTTTGACCATAAGACTTTGATTATCTCTCAATAGATTGGATCCTCGGAGTTGGAATCCACTGGAGAATAAAAGTGAATTCCTTTGCAGATTGTTGTGAGGTAGAGGATGAAGAATGTTTCCAACAAAGCTTCAGCAATCAGTCCGGAGAAGCTCCCCTTTGTGTTGCAGGTAGGATGCTATTTATAGAGACCAGAGAGCTTCTGGGCTAGGCCTATCTTCATAAGCTCGCAGGCAGGCTACAGGCAACCGGGGGGGGAGCTTTGGCTCACAAAACGAGCCAAAATCATGGATCAATGGCGACCTGATGGGTCGATTCGTTTTGCGGACCAAATTTTGCCTCTTTTGACAGCGTTCCATACCGGGTTTGTTTGAGGTTCTGAAGAAGTGCATGGGTCGCTGACGATCCGGCCACAGCAGACTATTCTGCGTTTTGAAATTGGAGATGTCTTAATAGACTTTTATCGTTGCTGTTTCGCTTCGATGGCAATTCTCTAGTTGTTTGCGTTTAGCTGCTGATTGAACTAAAAGGAATGCTGATCTCTCGGCTTTGCTGATCCCAGTCGTCTTCTTAGTCGTATAGCTTAGCCCTTGTTAATTTCTTTCCTTAGCTTTTCTGATTAAGTTCTACGCCATTTTGATGTGATGAGATTGTTCCAAATTCTGCTGGATCCCGTTGGGTTAAAAACCCTGATAACATTTGCCCCCCCAAAGTACGTCTTTTGAATGAAAGGTGTGCTTTGATCTAGAACAAGCCATGGCAATGAGTCTTTTGTTGTTGAGCTTTAATCTTGGTGAATCATTCAGTTCCTTCAGATTCTCTTGCCAGTCACAAGTCATTCCAAACCTGTTACAGCATAAGACTCTAGACTCGACCTAAGTGTAATCTATACATCACAATCATTCTGATTTCATTCGAGGTTATTACATCACATGTCTCTAATTACATTACACATCTCTAATCGCCCCGTGTTCATTCGGGATTTACATCACTATCAATTTTTGCTTTTCATTCAGAGTTTTTACATCATATATCAAAATCAAATCATATAGCAGAATCACATCATATCACATCATATATCAAAATCACGTTATATCTCAAAATCACATCATGTCACAACATATATCAAAATCACATTGTATCACATCATATATCAAAATCATCCTGTGTTCATCCAGGATTTATCTGTTTTGTTCTATTTATAAGGCATTCAAATCCTTTTTTTGCAAAACCAAATCTATTTTAAGGTCCAATCTTTCCGGACCGCTTAAGTAAGGTTAATGCGTGATCTCTCCGGATCGTTTAATGTTTAGTTTAATGTGCGATCTCACTGGATCGTATAATGTTTGGTTTAATGCGCGATCTCTCTAGATCGTTTATTGTTTTAAGTTAAGGGGACGATCTTTCCGGATCATTTGTTTGCTAAGTCAAGGAGGATTAAGTAAAGCCCATCCATTCACTCTCCGGTGAGGTGACTTACTTCTTGCACTCCGATCCCGTGGTGGGACTCTAAGACGATCAATATCGTACAAGTCCATCCACTCGCTCTCTAGCAAGGGGACTTGTAACGACCCACCTTTTTGGACGGTTTAAATCGACAATAAACCACACATGTCTAATTCAAACCATTTAAAAGGGAGGATTGTTAATGGGGTAAATAAGAAAATAAAATAAAATAAAGGAAAAACAAAATACAGAATCTCGCAACGGAATGACAAATATAATAATCAAATAAACAGTTCATGAAGCTGTTTTACAAAATAACATTGATTACACATTTACAATTCAACTCAGAGTTATACAGCAGAATTAAACAAATAATGCAGCGGAACACAGGATGCAGTGGAATAATAATAATAAATAACAACAATATACTGAATCTTCGTCTTCGTCCTCCAGAAAATTAGTCTTTAGTACACTGAAAAGCTAGACTAATCCGAGCGTAATGAAAAAACAAAACACTCGAGTCGGAACTAAAAGATCTTATGTAAGTCAAATCAAAATAAGTAAAAATAGAAATATTAGTGCAAAGGTTTCAAAGATGTTACGGGATTTCCATCTCCTATCAAGTGTACAACGTAAATATAATTATTTAAGAGATTTCAGAAAATTCGAAATACTAATCTTACTCATTTTAACTAAAATATATCTGAAGTTAAATTAAAACTTAACTTTAAAATAATCCAATTCCAATACATAATTGAAATTCAAGACATTATATGGATATATATCTGCATCCATCGTCAGAAATCCTAGATACGAATCGCCAGTTTCAGCCGCCATGATTATGCGTGCTGAAGGTTGAGTTTGAAATGTATGAGCTGTCAAATTTAGTAAGGTTCCAGTTGTAACATGTTAATCAAATATATGTTGTACTGGTTCTTTGGTTTATCATTTTGGGCTGGAAGATGCCTTAATAAAAGTTTACCCATTTTCAAAAAATAAAATAATATATATACATACATACATACATACATATATATATATATATATATCATTCCAACCAGTATTAAAATAAACATTTCCAAATCAATGAAAACCGCTCGGGTTTATCATTTCAACCCATAACGATTTTCCCTAATCTATAAGATCGTTCGGATATGTACCATTTCAACCCACAGGGATAACAGAGATATAGACATAAATAACATCCAATCATCCAAAATGTCAACCAATAACATCCATCCAATCATCCAAATATCAACAATTGAACATACAACATGATCATCATTCAAATCAACCAATAACTAACAACAATTTACTAGTGATCATTAACAGGTATTTAACTGGCAATTTAAATTTCAATATTAAATTAAATGGCAATTAAATTCAGTAAAAGTCAGATTTAACTGGAAGGACAATTTAAAATATACCAAACAGCAACCAATCAATTTCAAACCACATCATAAATTTAATTTAACTAACACAAAGTAGTTTAGTATTCATGAGTGGGTTAAAACATTCACCTTTGATTTGTTGACGATTTTATAATCCAAAAATAGCCTAAAATTCAACAGTCTCAGAATTTGACCAAACAAGTTCCAAAATGTCCGGAATTTTGATACGATCGCAACGAAGAAGACCACGCTCAAATCCGAATTCGTATGTAAAAAATACGTCAATTAGAAGTTATACGATATATTTTTAAAATAATTAAAATAAAATAAAAGAGGAACATATATACCAGACTCAAACACGTCGCCATCGCGTCACCATCGTTCAACAGCTCGATCGAAACTCTAATCTCAACAGCAGCCGTCAACGCACGCGAATCTTTGACCAATTATCGCGCCTCCATCGTTCAACTTCAACATGATCGAAGATTGCCACGACTCCCGCCAAGCAAAACCGCCTCCCCCCATAGCCTCCACGTCAATCGCGACCCACCATGGTGACTCCGCCGCCGCCGACCATCAACGCCCAATTCTGGAAATTTCTAACCACCTGACGATGAACGATAATCACCATAAGACGTGCTCTCCACCCTCTTCCGAACGCCGCTTCCCTATCGTCGATCGGATGAAGATCCACCATTGGATCGCGAAAAGCTAATTTCGACGGCCGAGAATCATCTTCAATTTCTGGCCAAACGATGAACCAAATCGAAAAACGAATTTCTACAGTGGATTGTGCTTGTCGAGAGCTTTCCAACAATATATAATATGACATAGTTTTGAGGAGTTTGATTTTTGAAATTGGATTTGAAATTGAATTAGGGTTTGGATTTGCAACCATTAGAAGAAGGAAGAAGCTGTTGGTTGAATAGAAAGATACGTACAATAATAAGATATAATAGATGGCTAGGGTTTAGAAAAATCTATTTATATGGACACGGCCCGATAACAAAGAATGAACAATATATCGAATTGGTTCGAAACGACAATAACGACCCGAAAAGCCCGTTTCGCTTCCGAAACGAAAATGGGTCATCCTATATATCAAAATAGATGTTTTTGATATTTTTAAACTCAATGGAACATGTTTCAAGTCCTAATTCCATTGTATGAAGAAGTTATCTTTTTAAATCAGCTTATTTCAAATTGATTTCATTATATTAATTTCTACGCGTTTCGAGCCCGCATGATCAAACGACAAGTCCAATCACTACGAAACTTGAAATATTACAATAATTCACCATTACAGATCTGATGAAACTGGTTTCGTTGAAATCCGAGACAGTGATCAAAATGGCAAATTTCATGTTAATTAAATAAATTATTATTAAATTGGTTTATTCACTTTTTAAAATTCAGGTTTAATAGTTAATAATTTTCATCATTGCTTATTACATATAAATTTATAATCTTTTTAAATAAATTTTCCATGTTAATTTCAATATATATATTGCACAAATTTCAGCGTTCAATTGCAATTGCAATAAATTTTCAGTTAATTATAATTTAAATTCCAATAAATTCATTTATTTTGATTTCACTCTTATTATTGAATCAACTATTATATTATGAATATAATTAACATTAGCTTACCATTTATTACATCAATATTCTATAGTCACCATTTTAATTAATATTAACTGCAATAATTAATTAGATTAATTGCAATTGATTTTCAATTTAATTTCAATGGATTATTAAATAGATGATAAATGAAAAATGTTACCTTTTACTTAATTTAATCACATTTATAAGTTTATTATCAACAACAAATGTTATGACTACTTACACAGCCGAGATTATATTCATTTTCCATTAATTACATATAATTTCCCCTTTTTATATAACATTTAATTCATTTCCCTATTTCAAATTATCACCAAATTAAATTTACAATTATTTGAATTACCGACATATAATTCCAACATTCAGTTGCTTTAATTCCATTGATTACTCATTTAATATTCAAACGGATAAATAAATGAGAAGATAATTAAAAAATCATTTATAATAATAGCCCATATCCATTGTCCTATTATTTACAACCAAGGGTTATAAATTGCTTACCAAAATGATTCTATATCTATATTAACCTATTTCAATCAATTACATACAATTTCACCTTTAAATACATCATTTGATTTATTTCATTGCTTACAGTTATAACCAAATAACCTTACAATTATATCAATTGATTGAAACTGGATTAAAATGGTTATCAATAGCATTCAGAAAACATCATTAAATCATATTCTAACTATTTCATCACTAATAAATCACAAATTTAATTTCTTACAGTATTAATATTTCAAAATCTTATTAAATTTAGTAGTTTTAATTATCGAAAAATACAGGTCATTACACTCTCCCCCACTCAAAACTTTTCGTCCTTGAAAAGGAAAAAAGGAGAAATTACTATATTTTATTTAAAGTATTCAATTTATAAACAATTAATTTACATAATTAAGTATTTTAAATAAAATATTTTCACTTCCACAAAAAATTTCTAAGTCAAAATTTCACGGAAAAAATTTCGGTAGAGTCTCCTTTGTACGGAGAGGTCCGGAAAATAATAATAATATCAATAATAACCATATATATATATCATATTTCAAAATAAAATATCCCAACCACGGGAAAAATTTCGGCAGAGTCTCCTTTGTACGTAGAGCTCCCATTTGTGTTGAAGGTAGGATGTTATTTATAGAGATCGAAGAGCTTCTGGGCCAGGCCTGTCTTCGTAAGCTCGCAGGCATGCTACAGGCAACCTATGGAGGCTTTGGCTCACAAAACGAGCCAAAATCATGGGTTAATGGCGACCCATGGTCTATGGGTCACGGGCGACCCTATGGGTCGATTCGTTTTGCAGACCAAATCTTGTCTCTTTTGACAGCGTTCCATATCGGGTTTGTTTGAGGTTTTGAAGAAGTGCATGGGTTGTTGACGATCTGGCCACAGCGGACTATCCTAGGTTCTGAAATTGGAGATGTTTTAATAGACTTTTATCATTGCTGTTTCGCTTCGATGGCAATTCTCTAGTTGTTTCCGTTTAGCTGCCGATTGAACTAAAAGGAATGCCGATCTCTCGGCTTCGCTGATCTCAGTCGTCATCGTAGTCATATAGCTTGGCCCTGGTTAATTCCTTTCCTTAGATTTTTTGATTAAGTTCTACGCCATTTTGATGTGATGGGATTGTTTCGAATTCTGCTGGATCCTGCTTGGTTAAAAACCCGGATAACTTGTAGGTTTTATATTGAAAATAAACTCATTTTAATAAATTAATAATGATGATAAATTCATATTCAAAATTTGTTTATCAAATTAAATAGTTCGTAGAAAAACAGAAAATGTGACCGAAGAACGTTTTCCGAAATTTCGATCTTTCGACACCGAGAAGTTATCGGGAACATTGTTCGTCTTTGTGCACCATATATACACATATATAAGAGTAAATTAGCGAAATAATAATATACTTAAGGATAGATTATCTTATGTTAATTTTGTTTAGCAAGTGATGTGATGATTCATGAAATTAAAAATAATAATCTTATATATATATATATATATATATTTCTCTCTTGTCACATCTTAGATTGTAATCATTAGCCATCATTATCTCTTGTCACATCTTAGATTGTAATCATTAACCATCATTATCTCTTGTCACATCTTAGCTTTAATTAACAATTATATATATATAAGAAAGTGATATGACTAAACATAATAATTATATATATATAAAAGAAAGTGATGTGACTAAACATAATAATTATATATATATATATAAAAGAAATGGATGTGACTAAACATAATTATATATATATAATAGTGATGTGATTAAACATAATAATTATATATATATATATAAGAGAGTGATGTGACTTGACAAAATGATGAGATGTGAAATCTTGCTTATAAATAGCCCAAAATGTTTCTCCATTTTTCCTCCTCTTTCCACTACCTTTTCTTCCTCATTTCGAACTCAAATAGATTTTTTCATTTTTTTGAAACCATGTGAAATTTTAATGGCTACAACATTCTAGTTGACCACTTTTTCAAATTTCTATCATAGTTAGGTCAAAACACCAATTCTTTACAAAGCAAATTTTTTTACCCAGAATCCGCTCTTGTCATTTATCTGTTTATTTCCTAAAGAACAGGGGTTGAGTTTACTAGAAATATAGAAAGTTGTTTCGAAGAAACCAAGATTGGATATGCTATCTGAAAATAACTTTGATCCAACTCAAGTGTTTCGAAATGAAGACATCTTGAAGCATGGGATCGAAGATGGAGCCATTGAAGTGCAAGGTGTAAGGACCCGTTTCTTCGACCTCCGAAAGTCGACATTAATACATCCACTGTATCAAATGCTGCGCAATCGAATGCCGGAAAACCGAATTCTTAGGGTTTAAAAGAAGGGGTAGAAGAAAAGATAGAAGAAGAAAAGAAAGAAGAACAACTACAGAAAACACAGAATCAGAGACAATATCAGAATCTCACATTTCGCAGTAGAACAAAATATAATAGATAATCACTAGCCTTTTAAACAAAGAACTATATCAGTTATACAATACATCATCAGAGTCAATATACAACTCAACACAACAATGGACAATTATATAAACTTGTCCTCATACAGAATACACAGCGGAATAAAACAAGTACGGTAGTACGCTTTGCCTTCCACCTTATCCCCAAAGCTCCAGAATACCCAGAATATCCTGATAAAAATAACTCTAGGCTGCTCGTGTGGAAAATTATGGGCACCCAGAGTTTAGAAGGGAACAATAAACTCCGAGTCAGTCATGGTGACTGGTGTGAGATCGTAAAACAGTTATTTTCACAAAGAAAATAAAATTAATTCGCAATGCTTTTTGGAAAATGAAACTACCATAAGACCTCCTACCACACACACAATGCAATCGCAGACTTGGAGGAGATTTCTTCTTATGATAGTCAAAAATGCTTACTACGCAAATCATTGGATATTATTATTAATGTCTAGTGTAGAAAACATTTCGAAAGTATAATATTAATCTTAGCCAGCATAGGTACCATTATATTATGCCTGCTATAGCTGCCTCCTGAGGAGACAAGTTATACAATTTCAATCGTAAAGGTTCGTATTGTTTCTTTGGATTTTCCAACAAATGGTCAGGCTAAGGAACTTCCTTTCCTACTGCCGAATGGGATCGTCTCTGGCTGGACGTCCCGAGAGACAAACTGCTCTCTGCCAAACAAGGCCGGGTTATCCCTATAACTAGGTAACTCACGAATATGTCATCACCCGGTCCTTTGGGACCTTTATCCGAGCGCTCGTAACCATCATCACACATAATAAATAAGGTGTGTCCACATGAGTAAGTATCTGGGCTCCATACCATGATACCACCCCTTTCCAGAAGGAAATGACATACCCTAAAGGGCACGACCCTTATAACCTTGCCGCAACATTCCTGTTTCGACCATTTCCGGGTTGTTGAGGCCCTGACGAAGTCTCGTCCACAAAGCTACGCTTTTTCACAAAGCCATGCTTTGATCACAAATGATCAATAATGATCATCATCACAGCAACACTCAGCATGTCACATTACCCAATTGCGAATATATCGCTGATAAATTTCAACTACATAACCTCTGAGCTCGTACGTCTCAGAGAAGGGTGTTAAGCTAAGAGAATAAATTCTCCACCACCAACAGAAATGTATTTGAAAGAAATCAGCTTTACATCTCAAATTGTAATGTCAGACACGTAACCATACAAGTCTGTTCTGGGTTCGAACAGAACCGAAGGCACTTCCAAAGAAGTCCTTGCAAATCCGGATATTCATAATCCCGATAAAACTTCCCATCACAAAGGAAATCTCAATACCGTAGCTAACGGTGCAGAGACAATCGATAGGTCATCCTATCGTTTTCATAAACACCCGGTCTTCATCACCGGTCTTCAATACGATCCATATCGTCGTATTATTATTCGGAATGGGTTATCTGACACAAAGGTCCTTTCTCGGCTAAACCGAATAATAATCGTTTGTTTTTAAAAACAAATTCAAGTGCCATTTCAAAGGCAATATTGATAGTCGGTGATTTAACTATCAATAATATTCACAACAATCATCAGATTCAAATAATTTTCCCAAATTATTTATTTCCAAATATCTTCACGAGATTTTTTTTTCACATTTCACATTTGAAAAACAATTTCAAATCACAATTTCACCATTCAACTTTTGAAAATTAATTTCAAATCAATTTCCTTACACGGAATATATTTCCAAATATTTCTTTTAAAATTCCACTTAGAACTTTTAATTTATATTTTTAAAAGCTACTTTGGAAAATATACTCAGCTTTATAGTGAAAATACACTTTCACTTCAAAATGGTCCATTTAAACCAATTTAATAAATACTTATCGATTTATCTCAAATTTACATTCCAAAACTGTAAATTTATTTCTACACTTCATCACTTTGAAAACCGATTCCAAATCATATTTCTCACACTTTAAAAATAAATCAACGTTTATTTTTAAAACAAATTTCCCTTTCCTTTAAAATTTCTATTCGGAATTTACATTCTCAAATATTCGCTTTCAACACCAAATCGACTTTCAAATTGATTTCTCAACTTTATATTCAAACTCCAAATCAAATTCTAAATTGATTTTTAAATTTACTTCAATACCCAATCAATTTCAAATTGATTCCAATTTCAATCCCAAATACCAAATCATTTTACAAATCGATTTACAAATTTATCCTCAACAACAAAAATCGATTTTTATTTAAACAACAAATAGATTTTATATCGATTTCCCAAACTACTTATTTCTTCAATACAAATCAATTATCAATTGGATTTCAACAAATTTTTCGCCTTTAAAATAAATTCCTTTATATTTTTCCAAACCATTTAAAATTTCATTTCAAATAAATTTTCCAACTTTCAAAAAATACTATTAATAATCCATTTATACAAATCTTTCTTATATTTTGGAAATAATTCGATAAGATTTCATAAATTAACTTTATGCTTTTAAATCCCTTATTTTAAATTTATTCAATTCTTTCAAAAGGAATTTACTAAAAATTCCAGCTTTAATTTCAAAAATCCAATTTCATTTATTTCTGATATCCAACGATACCAAAAATACATTCGACTAAATTTAGCCTTCAACAATTCAATCACAGATATAATCATACACAAATTATAAATAGTCAATCACACAACATATGAAATCAATTCAAATGTTTTGAGGAATCCTGTTGGATCCCTCCAACCTATTTCCCTGCATCCACAGATGTTAGCACAATACCAATTCCACTTCGAGGTGGAATATCGCGGTATATAGGATTTTATAAATATCATCCGCTTACTAACAGCGCAATAGGGTCTCATCCGCTATACAATGCGGGAAATCAATCAATCCAATATATACATATGCCAATATGTATATATTGCTATATATATATATAGATATATCCTACTATATCTAATATCACATCCAAACAGTCAATCAAATCAATAACTGAAATTTTCAACTTTCAAATTTGAGTGAGAAGATCTCACCTTTGCTTTTATTTTGCAATCCCATTTCCGTTTTGATCATTTCTTCATTGTATTACCCTTGTATAAACAATTATACAATTCTATTAATATTCGAATAAATCGAGCAAGTAAATTTTCATTTGGTAATTTCAATTATTCAATGCTTTTATTTCAAACCAATTTCTTTTAATAGAATTATTTAACAAGAAATTAAATTTAAAACTAATTTTTCCTTTAACAAAATATTTTCCAGTTACCAAAATAATTACATAAGTTAATTAATTAATAATCTGTATTTTATTTTTCATATAACAACAGCAGTTTATCTATTTTTCTTTTGGAACTTCATATATATACACTTATATAACAATCCATATAGATTTAAAACTCAAACTCTAAAATATCATTTATCTGTTATTATTACTACTATTATTATTATTATTTTCTTCATTAAACATATTAAAATATATATATATATATATGTAAACTATTTTCCAAACTATGCATGTATATAAAAATTTAAAGACTGCATATATATATCTTCCAAAACACTATCTGTATATATTTTTTTCTTTACTGAAAAAATCTCAAATCAATATGTATATATTATTAAATCAAATTCAAAATGAAATAAAATTCAACTACCTCACAGCAATCGAACTGCCAACGAATTCTTCCTCGAACATCGCAGCCAACTGATGAGTCACGGCGATCCATCACCTCGCATCGCGATTTTCCGACGAACCCCCCAACCTCAGCCTCGACCCTGCCTCACTTGCGAGCGCCGTTCGACCCACGCCTCCTCCTCGCGTGCACGAGTGCACATCGCTGCTGACGAATCCCATTCGCGATCGAAATCCACGCTGCCGTGGCTGCCTACGCGTGCGCCTACTTCCCTTACAGCGGAAGACTTCGACCCACTCAAACTCACGAAGCTCGATAACCCGCGATCCCCTCTGCTTCTTGCTCGACTTCGTTCGAATTGAAGGGAATTGGGAATTGGGGCATGCGATTTTGAGCAGAGGAGTGAAATAGATTAACTCAGTTCGATTTGAGGAGAACGAGATTTGAATGAGGCTCGGCCATTAATATTGTTTTTATTTGTTTTCTTTCTTCAAAAATTTCGTTCTCCCTTGTTTTGAAAAGGGGAAAGGTTGCGTGATATCAGATGGGGAGAGAACACGTATTGAATTGGAAAGACGCGTGTCTTCATTTTTGCCACGTGTTTGAAGATAGAAGCAACGTGTTCAAGTTACGTAACAAAAATTCAAATTGCCTTGGTTTCACAATTAAAAATTTCGATCTAAATTCCAACGCGTTTATATATCGTACGCTCACACAACAACTCCAAATGTTTCGAAAATTGGAATTCGATAATAATACAATATTACGGATCCAATGGAACTGGTTTCATCAATTTCCGAGACTGTTCCCCGGACCGCTATTTTTAAATTCAATTTAAACGATATAAATTCAAAACTGAACAGAACAGTTTCAAATTCAATTCTGAAAGTTCCAGTACCTTCAGAATTATCAATATAAATTTCTAAGCCTTGAAAATATTTTTAATCGGCTTAAAAATCGAGATTCAACATTTTTACCCAATTGCTATAATTAAATTCAAAAATTTAATTGACAAATACCATTCTGATATTTGAATTTCAAATTAAATTATCATTCGAATATTTAAACTCAATTAAATATTCACATTTCAAATATCCAAAATTCAGGGTCGTTACACAAGGGCTGCTTGCTACTAATCCTGAGGGTGGTTCCAAAATAGATGTAGTAGAAGTAGTGCCTTCGGGTTGTCCTTATCTTGGACAACTTGTATAGATGAATGCTGGCACTGCATTACTGCGTGGAGGGCAGTGTTAGCATTCCAAGAGGGACTGCTATTCAGAAAGGTAAAACGTAGCCTCAAGCCTCACAACCGAGAGGAATGGAAAAAATAGGGCATGCAGCAGAGCTATGTGGTTAGCTACCATTAGGAGTAGTCACCCCATTCTAGTTGTCCCTTTCAGAGTTGGTTTGCGCGCAAACACCGTTGTAGTATAAAGCCTCGATGTCAAGGGGGTGAGGTAATCTGGTCTGCCATGTTAAAGTGGCAGCCGACTCTACGTTAGCATCAGTGCATTTTCTAGAGGTGTATTATCGGAAGGTAGTCCCTTACCTTGCCATTGTTGAGATCCAATCTCCAATACGCGCCTTACGGTTTAGATTGTAGAGCCTAGTATGTTGGAATGTGAGATGCAAGCATTTCAGCTATTTTATCTATTTACTTTAAACCTAAATGATAATATCACTGGATTTTGATATAAAATGTTTTGGTTTTCGTAAGATAAAAAACCCATCCATTTTTATGTGCGCTGTGGTCTTACGAGATGCCCTTTGTTAGAAAGGTTTTCAAATGTAGAAATCAGTTTTGATGTTTCTTGTTATCGAGTTTTACTCACGCTGGTTTACCAGACTGACCCGGGCGTTATTCCATGTAATGCTCGGGTCAGACCGAGCATGTTTTCCCAGGTTTAGCTGGATACTTTGGAGTTGGAGAGGAGCTGGATGGTCAAGACGTATTCACGTATATTTTTCTTCCGCTGTATTATAGAGTATGTATGTTTGTCAATGTATGGACAGGTTTCTATAACTGTCCAAATTTAGGATAAGTCTTGTGTACTCTGATGTTATATGAATAAAGATGTTTTCTTTTTATAAAGATCATTATTGTATTATATATTATTCGCTGCGTTGTGAGATTCTGTGTTGTTTAGTTTTCTTCTGTCTTCTACCTTCTTCTTTCACCCTAACAAATCCGTATTTCCGGCACTTGAATGTTCGGTATGTGATATAGGGGACGTATTAGTGTCTATTTTCGAGGGTCAAAAATCTGGTTCGTTACATTTGGTATCAAAGCTGAAGCCTAAGCGAGAACCTTGGCTTTGGTGGGGTTAACTCCTTGGAGATAGGGTAAGTGACACCTTAGAATGAGTTTGAGTGTATATATATCGTATTTGTTAGTGATTATCAAATGTTTTATATTGTGTTGATTTATTGGTTTAGTGGCTTATGAACTTTGGTCGATACAGGGTGTATAACTGTACCGATAGGGGTTTCTAAACACTTAAACTAGGCAAATCGACACAGTATTGTTTTGGAATTGAGAAAATGAAATAATTTTACCCATAGTATATTTTATATGTAAAAGAATGATTTTTACAAATAGTGTAATATAGTTGGTTGAGGTGTTAGGAGATAATAATATGTTATTATTATTATTATCATTTAGGGTTTGTTTAATCATGCTTGTCTGGTTGAGCATTGACTATTGTTAGTATGTTCCCTTTTTAAATATTGGTTGGTTAGATAAGGATTGGGAAAAATATGGAAACGAACACCTTCTGAATTAAGTTTCACAGTTTGCTAAAAGGCGTTCGATGTTAATGTTAAGGTAGAATTTGATTTCAAAGTTAGAATATTTTGGGATAAATATTTAAAAATGATTTAATAGAAGTGATTTAAAAAATGGGTTTATAAAAGTGCATCATTTAAGTTGGGAGAAATTTAGATTGGAAACTTGAGAACGCAAATCCTGGTGTTTGAAAAATGATTTTCGAGGATTTGGGAAAATAATAATAATAATATTTGAAACCAATTTGGTTTAAGTATAAATTTTTAGGAATAAAAGTGTAAGTAAGAAGTGTTATCTTTGGATTAGTACGGGGAATAAGTCTTGATTGTTTTGTGATGATCAGAATAATCTTCTAAGTGACGAACAGATGTTTGCCTAGGTGAACGTGTGGGGGTACTTAGTTAATTATTCTCTTTATCATCGTATGATTGAAACAAGTTCAACCCGAACAAACCCAAAGTGAGTTGGTGATATATCTTGTTGGAAAATGTGAAGTATTGTTCCAAAAATGAGAATTTGGAAATAAAAGGAATATTTTTAAGTTAACTAGTTCGAGTGGCTCGAAAATGACATAAAATTAGGAAAGGGATATGTTCAGATGGTAAACACTTCTCTTGAGTATTACTCTTCTTTGTAAGGGAATGTATAATATTGTTTGGTAGTACCTAGTCCCTTAGTCTCATTTTGAAGTTACTTAGGCTATATCTATATATTTGTATGATTTAAAGTATAGAGTTCCATTTCAAAAGGTTTTTTAAAATAAAAGCCGGGTATTTGGATCTTGAATTTCCTTAGGGAAGTAAATGAAAAATGAAATAGCGGAATCAAATAGAGGTATACACTCTTAGGCTGTAGTGGAGCATTATCCAAGTTGAACCAGTGTAGTTTATGAAATGTTTTCATAAATGATTTAGTGGAAATTGAATTGATATTAGGGAGAACTAATTAGCAAGTGTGTATGGTGGACATAGATCATTTCTCCTTTTCATATAGTTTTGATCCAAGATTCGAGCACGTGACTTTGAGGTGTTTGCACCGTTCCGAATAAGGATCTATTGCTCGACTTTTGACGACAAGCACTTGATGAGGGTTCTTGGTGTGCGACCAAGGTTTCCTATCATAGTTACAACTATGTAAGGAGAATAGAGGTTCCAAATCAAGGAGCCCGATAGGAGTCCGCACTAGAGAATCAGATGAGCGATACTAGTTAGGAAGGAAAGTTATGTGTTCGAGTTGAGATCGAATCAGATTTTGCATAAGAATGATCTATGTACATCATACGAGCTGATGTATAGTGTTAAGTGTTTTCTGGGATAGGTCGAGGTGTGATTTCGGGGACGAAATTCTTTTAAGGGGAAAGAATGTAACAAACTGGAATTTCACTGCTTTGATTAGCGAATATTTATTTAATTTTAAAAATTCAATATGTAGGTTTTATAATGAAAATAACTCATTTTAATAAATTAATAATGATGATAAAATCGTTTTCAAAATTTGTTTACCAAATTAAATAGTTCGTAGAAAAACAGAAAATTGGACCGAAGAATGTTTTCTGAAATTTCGACCTTTCAACACCAGAAAGTTGTCAGGAACGTTGTTCATCTTGTGCATGATATATAAGAGCAAATTAGCTAAATAATAATATAATTAAGGATAGATTATCTTATGTTAATTTTGTTTAGCAAGTGATGTGACGATTCATAAATTTAAATGTAATAATCTTATATATATATATATATATATATATATATTCCTCTCTTGTCACATCTTAGATTGTAATCATTAACAATCATTATGTATTGTTACATCTTAGCTTTAATTAACAATTATATATATATATAAAAGAAAGTGATGTGACTAAACATAATAATTATATTGTTTGCGCCAAAATTGGTCACAAACACCCAATTATAGATGAAAGCACCAGTTCACAATCACAGATTACAGATAATGAGTATGTAGAGAGATAAGAGTGGAGAACATTCAGAAAATTCAATAGATCACAGTAAATGTTTGTATCAAAATTGGGCACAACACTCTTCGGAAGTTTTTGAAGAGATAAAGTGAAGAAATTAAATGGAAAAAAGAGGATTATCTAACAAAAACTCCAAAAACAGATAATGAAAGTAATAAGAATGAACAGAAACACAAGAATTTAGAGTGGTTCGGCGTATTGCCTACGTCCACTATGAAGTTGATTGCTTTATTGATGTTTCTTTGAGGATTACAAGGGAATTCAGTGAGTTACAGCAGATAATTATGATTTGCAGCAGTGAATTTCGTTAGTAGCAGCAGCAAGGGAGTTTAGATCTGGATTCGGCAGAGTCTGGGCGTTGGAGAATTCAAAGAAGAAGAAGCTACCCCTTTTCTATATGCCCTAGGGGTCTATTTATAGGTGTAGGAGGCTGATATGTCGCTCAGATCTCGGGAGACTTCTTCTGGCACGTGAGTAGGCCCGCGTGACCAAGCCCGTGAAGTTTTAGCCCGATCCGTGATCGATACGAACGGATTTCGTATCGATCAAGATTGCGTCCGATGGAGTCGAAATTTAGCGTGTACGTTCTTCAGCATGCACGTAAGCTTCTGTGAAAATTTGGTGGCATTTGGACTTGTGGATTGCGAGATATGATCGATGCAATTTTGTGTTTTCGGTAGGCTGTTTGGTTCGAATCGATCATTTCGACTCGATCTTGTTCGACTCGATGGCTGCTGCCTTATTCGTATCGATGAAGGATGCACAGTTCGTATCGATGGGTTCTTGTCCTGTTCGTATCGATTGTTATGTTTTGTTTGTATCGATCCAAGTTCCTCTGTTCGTATCGATGGTGTGGTCTTGTTCGTATCGATTGCCTGAGTATTTGACTCGCATCCACGCATGTGGCGCTGTTCGTATCGATAATTCAGAAGCGTTTCGTATCGACTATGTTGATGAGGATCGATTACGAAACACAAGCCATTTATGGATACGAATCAACATATTTGATGGGTACGACGAAGGCTTGTTTTAGGATGGACTCGAGTAGGATGGCGCCAAGTAGATCGATACGAAATGGTGACGGTCTGATGGATACGAAGATGAGTTTCGATCGATACGAAGTGAGAGAACTCGATGGATACGACCAGTGTATGTTCGATGGATACGAATAGCGTACGGTTGATCGATACGAAACGCGCCATTCCGATGGACACGAACGAGAACCGTATTCAATTTTGCATCGATCATATCTTAAGCGTACGAACTCGGATTGACCTGAAATTTGAAATGTCGGCTCTAATGACTTTGTTTGTCATGTCTTGTCGATTATAACTCGATCCGGACTCGGGAAAAATTCGTCGATATCCATAGTAAGCCTGCGTACAACCTATCTTCGTGACGAGTTGTCTTTGGTTTCCCATTGATCTTTTGGTATCACGGCCTTGCTAAAAGACCGGATAACACTTGCCTCCCAAAACATGCCTTGCGGGAGGAAGGTGTGTTTTGTAATGCCATAAGCTCGATGCTCATATCCTGTTGATGACCTGCAAAGAAATTAATAGTCTTATCTGATCGCGAATGACGATCATTCGGGATCGTATGTCATTCGGGGTTGTGTGTGACCGTTCGGGGTCGGATGCCATTCGCGGCGAATGGTGACCATTCGCGGTTGGGGTGCCGCTCGAGGCGATTTGTGATCGTTTGAGATCGGGTGCCATTCGAGGCGAATAGTGACCGTTCGCGGTCGGGTGCCGTTCGAGGCGAATTATGATCGTTCGCGATCGGGTGCCGTTCGAGGTGAAAAGTGACTGTTCGCGGTCGGGTGCCGTTCGAGGTGAATCGTGACCGTTTGCGTCGGGTGCCGTTCGTGGCGAGTTGTGTGTGCCCGGGGGAGACTTAGTATCATTAATGTCAGATTTCATGTTCGAGTGAGTTTCTGAATTGTTTATAGTGGCGGTTTATCGCCATCTCAGAGCATGTCTGAGGACCATTCGCGATCCCTTACATGTGTAAGTGGCTTAGCCGTTATGGCATCACGAATGGCATACTTTCATTAAAAATGAGTTTTTCAACAGAACTGTTCAACAAAATCAAATTCAAACATCAGAATGGAAATAAAAGTAAAACAGGGACGTCAAAGTGCAAACACCTACACCGTTGCGATTAGTAGTCGTATCAGAGCATGCTTGAGGATCGTTCGTGGTTCTGTACATGTGTAAATGACTTAATCGTGTTGGTGTGGAGTTTGCTACTTATTCGTCATTATCCCAGTCAATTGATGACAAGCTGACGCCTCGATCCTGAGCCGTCCCCAGTAGGTGCAGGTGGTGGCCGCTCCCGTTCCACCGTTGTTGTTCCCCTTCTTACATACCGCGATAGCAGACCATTCTGGATATGTCCCTCAACCTCATCCTTCAAGTGTCGGCAATCATTCGTGCTATGGCCATTCAGCTCGTGGAATAAGTAGTACTTGTCTGACCTTCTTTCATTGTTGGTCGGATCTCTTCTCATCGGCCTTCGTTAGGGAATCTGCCCCCTAGTATCCTGGTAGATTCGCTCCAAAGTCTCATTCAACTCCGTATAAGAGGTTAATCTTAGTTCCTTTCGTGGTCGCGTCGGTCCATCATTATTATCCTCAGCCTTACGTTTCCCTTTACCAGTCCCTGAATCTGTTCTAGGAGGATTTTCACCCTTGACTGCATAAACCTCGATCCCTTCTCCTTCCTCTCTTTCGGCATTTGCATCCTCTAATCGTAAAAATCCTTCAGCCTCGTGATAAAATTCTCCTAGATCCATAGGGGGATCCCTTGTTAATGAATTCTTGAACTCTGTGCCGTCGGCTATGCCAGATATAGCCGCCATCAAAACCATGGATGGATCAGGTCGATCCACTGATGCTACCGCTACATTGAATCACGTCAGAAAGTTCCTCAAAGACTCCCCGGTTCTTTGCTTCAGTGCTGCCCAACTCATCACATTCTTGGGTCTTGAAATGTGAACCCTGAACTGCCTCATGAACCTTTCAGTCAAATCGGTCCATGTTCCAATGGAGCTACTCTCTAGTTGTCTGAACCATAATGCTGCTATGTCTGTCAGATACAATGGGAAGCACCTGGCCATGACTTCCTCTGATGCCCCCAGCACTTCCATATGCCTCATGTATTTCGTCAGATGAACGGCAGGATCCGTCCTCCCATTATACATGTCCAATGTCGGTAACTTGAATTCTGGTGGATTCCTGACTTGCCTGATCGTAGGAGCAAAGGGACTCCTATTCACATCCTCCATATCTCTATTCGCTAGGCCGCCTCTCATGGCTCGTCTGACCACCTCTGCCAATCTGTCATTGTCTCCAATTTGTAGTCCTTGTTTGTTGCTTCTGATTTGCCCCCCCCGAGTTCACGAGGGATTCCTGGAGCCTGCTCTCCTGAACGAGCATTCGCTTCTCTGTCAGCGTCGCGCTGCGCAGCTCCACCTGATACTGCGCCTGGGATCGGGTCAACATGCGCTGGGTAAGTACCCCCTAGTTCTGGGGCTGTGCCAGATGGTCCTGCTCCATTTTGAGTTCTGGTTGCTTCGTACTCCCGATTCCTGTCTCCAGCGTCTCCTGTAGTTGCGTTCCACTGATTCTGTACTTCGGCCTGTCCAACTTGTCAAAGTAGATTCTGCATCACTTCCTCTTGTCTCTTAAACATCGTTTCCATCTCGTCCCTAGTGATGAAGATCGACGTCTGATTCGCTCCTGAGGAAGCCTCCTGACTTCCTTCATGCTGACTTCTCTCCGCTCTTTGTCTTCTACTTGATTGCCTTGTCATAGCTTTTCAGATCTGAATTCTTCAAGCCTTCAAATTCAACTTCCAAATGATAGAATCCCTGAGTTCAACTCTCAATGAAAGCACCAAAGTGTTTGCACCAAAATTGGTCACAAACACCCAATTACAGATGAAAGCACCAGTTCACAATCACAGATTACAAATAATGAGTATGTAGAGAGATAAGAGTGGAGAACATTCAAAAAATTCAATAGATCACAGTAAATGTTTGTACCAAAATTAGGCACAACACTCTTCGGAAGTTTTTGAAGAGATAAAGTGAAGAAATTAAATGGAAAAAAGAGGATTATCTAACAAAAACTCCAAAAACAGATAATGAAAGTAATAAGAACGAACAGAAACACAAGAATTTAGAGTGGTTCGGCGTGTTGCCTACGTCCACTATGAAGTTGATTGCTTTATTGATGTTTCTTTGAGGATTACAAGGGAATTCAGTGAGTTACAGCAGATAATTATGATTTGCAGCAGTGAATTTCGTTAGTAGCAGCAGCAAGGGAGTTTAGATCTGGATTCGGCAGAGTCTGGGCGTTGGAGAATTCAAAGAAGAAGAAGCTCCCCCTTTTCTATATGCCCTGGGGGTCTATTTATAGGTGTAGGAGGCTGATATGTCGCTCAGATCTCGGGAGACTTCTTCTGGCACGTGAGTAGGCCCGCGTGACCAAGCCCGTGAAGTTTTGGCCCGATCCATGATCGATACGAACGGATTTCGTATCGATCAAGATTGCGTCCGATGGAGTCGAAATTTAGCGTGTACGTTCTTCAGCATGCACGTAAGCTTCTGTGAAAATTTGGTGGCATTTGGACTTGTGGATTGCGAGATATGATCGATGCAATTTTGTGTTTTCGGTAGGCTGTTTGGTTCGAATCGATCATTTCGACTCGATCTTGTTCGACTCGATGGCTGCTGCCTTGTTCGTATCGATGAAGGATGCACAGTTCATATCGACGGGTTCTTGTCCTGTTCATATCGATTGTTATGTTTTGTTCGTATCGATCCAAGTTCCTCTGTTCGTATCGATGGTGTGGTCTTATTCGTATCAATCGCCTGAGTATTTGACTCGCATCCACGCATGTGGTGCTGTTCGTATCGATAATTCAGAAGCATTTCGTATCGACTATGTTGATGAGGATCGATTACGAAACACAAGCCATTTATGGATACGAAGAAGTTCACTACATGGATACGAATCAACATATTTGATGGGTACGACGAAGGCTTATTTTAGGATGGACTCGAGCAGGATGGCACCAAGTAGATCGATACGAAATGGTGACGGTCTGATGGATGCGAAGATGAGCTTAGATCGATACAAAGTGAGAAAACTCGATGGATACGAACAGTGTATGTTCGATGGATACGAATAGCGTATGGTTGATTGATACGAAACGCACCATCTCGATGGACACGAACGAGAACCGTATTCAATTTTGCATCGATCATATCTTGAGCGTACTAACTCGGATTGACCTGAAATTTGAAATGCCGGCTCTAATGACTTTGTTTGTCATGTCTTGTCGATTATAACTCAATCCGGACTCAGGTAAAATTCGTCGATATCCATAGTAAGCCTGCGTACAACCTATCTTCGTGACGAGTTGTCTTTGGTTTCCCATTGATCTTTTGGTATCACGGCCTTGCTAAAAGGCGGGATAACATATATATATATATATATATATATATATATATATATATATAAGAAAGTGATGCGACTAAACATAACTATAAATATATTATAGAGTGATGTGATTAAACATAATAATTATATATATATAAAAGAGAATGATGTGACTTGACAAAATGATGAGATGTGAAATCTTGCTTATAAATAGCCCATATGTTTCTCCATTTTCCTCCTCTTTACATCAACCATTTCTTCCTAATTTCTAACTCAAATGGAGCTTTTCTTTTTTTGAAACTATGTGAAATTCTAATGGCTACAACATTCTAGTTGATCACTTTTTCAAATTTCTAAAATAGCTATATCAAAACACTAATTCTTTACAAAGCAATTTTTTTTACCCAATATTTCAAATCCGAAAAATTCTCTTTTCTTTTGATCATAACTTATTCAAAAAAAATTGAAAATGAGTGATTTTTTATTCAAATGATAAAGTAAAGAAATTATACAACTTTCCTTTTGACTACTTTTCTAAATTCCTTGAGTTGGTGGCCCAAAAACCAATAGGAAAATGACCTAATTTTGGGTTCATTTTCGACAAATCGATGATAACCCGATGCTCCTCTACCTTCAAGCTACTACCCCACATCCACCGCCACACCTCTAGACGAGCCCACATACACCTGGGTGAAGCCCATTTTGAGGGTTGCTAGCACCTAAAGCTTTCATCCTTCAAAGATAGGGAGTCGTTGGCAAGTTTAGCTTAAGTTCGGGTAGCTTTTGCGGAAGCTTGGTGAGTAAACTACTCGTTTTTAGTGAAAATGGTAACTTTATTTATGTCACTATATATGGTGACTATATAGTGTATAAGTTGAATGATAATCATGTGGTTTGATTATGATTTGGATGGTTGATTTTAGTTTGATTTGGTTATGGAAATCGATGTTGTATTATAAAGTTAGTAAGCATGTATATATGGATGTATACTTGTAATGTATGATGAGGATGGTTGGTGTTAGTATTATGTTGATTGTAAAGCATGAGCTATGGCATGAGGTTGGTAAACAAAGTTAACTACTTTGTGTAATTGCGACGGTTATGAGATCTGGTTGAAATCGAAGTTTGTTTTCGAAGTTTAAAGTTTTGAAATGGATTAAAGTTTGTAACTTTAGTTGTAACGACCCACCTTTTTGGATGGTTTAAATTGACGATAAACCACACACGTCAGACTCAAACCATTCAAAAAGGAGGATTGTTATGGGGTAAATAAGAAAAAGCAGAGAAAGAAAGAAAACAAAGACAGAATCTCACAGCAGAATGATAACATATAATAATCAAATAAACAGTTCATGAAGCTGTTTTACAAATACAATTTGATTACACTTTTACAATACAGAATCAGAGTTACATACAACAGAAATAAATAACAATGCAGCGGGATAACATGATGTAGTAGTATGAATATAATACATAGTAATAGTACTAAATCTTTGTCTTCGTCCTCCAGAAAAGGAGTCTTTGATACACTGAAAAGCTTAGACTGACCCGAGCAAATTGAAAAGACAAAACACTCGATTCAGAAAAAAAAGATCTTATGTAAGTTAAATCAACAGTAAATAAATATGAGTGTAACGGTGTCAGAGATGTTTACGGGGTATGACATCTCATATCCAGTGTCTAACAAGAGTGCAATAACTTTAGAGATGTTCGCAATTCCATCTCCTAAGGATCCATTAAACTATCTACATACATCTTACAATACGCTATTATAATAGTGTCTACAGTAAAGTAAAGTATTAAAATAGCGTTAAGGCAGTACCCATATCCCCCTTAACACATTTTTATATATATTCCCGTAGTCTATACAGTACCGTAATTCCTCCGTAAACTGGAGGGCTATCAAAGGGCACTCCATAGGTACGGTACAAACGAAACTCGTAGAAGGCGCGATAAGGCATGTGACAAGTTATGTGAGGCAATGCCAGGGTATGATTCTACCATTTGCAGAACCGGGCTGGTGGTAACGCATAGCGGCTACTACAACCCACCTAGGAACACACTCCCATAATCAAATCACAAAGTCATAATATGGTATCGAAGAAGCATGTCTGATCGGAGGTGCGACCTCACTTGTCCCAGGTATAGATCCTGTTTTAGTCACATCAAGCTGACTCGCGGGAGTCAGGGCTACGTAAATACCTCATACAGAATCGTTCGCCAAACCATACTACTTCATTCTGGAATCTCCACCATGTACACGGTTGTTAAAGTGGTTTTCGGTATTGGCAGAGAGTATGACAATATCTGATCTCGGTCTCTTTAACAACCAAACGCTTATTTCACACCGGATGGTTCTTTTACATTTCCAAAACCGATTCATGATTGATATCAAAATATCATATTCAATTCAAACCATATCACTTTCGAAATCATGTTCACTTTCGAAATCATATCGACAAAATAGGTTAAATTCTCATTCCAAAATCGTCATATTTACTCAAATATGTCATTTCACTAGAAAATATCATTTCAAATCCTGACTTAGGTTATAATCATCATTTAACCATGTTCGTTTTTAAATCAAGGAGTTAAATATAAACACTTCAACTTTACACAGTCTGGAATTCAGAAAATAGTTTAGATTGTCATAAATAGTTTAAATAGTTGAAAAATAGTTTAAATAGAAAAAAATAGTTTAAATACTTTAAAAATAGTTTTAAATGGTTTTAATAGTTTAAAATAGATTAAAATAGTTTAAAATAGTTTTAAATGGTTTTAATAGTTTAAGATAGATTAAAATACTTTAAAGTACTTTAAAATAGTTTTAAATGGTTTTAATAGTTTAAAATAGATTAAAATAGTTTAAAATAAATTAAATAGTTTAAATGGTTTAAAATAGTTAAATAAGTTTAATATAGTTTAATATAAGTTGGTTTGAAAATCGAAATAAATCTGATTTTAAAATAATATATATCTAAACAGTTTATATTAAAATAATTAATTTGAAATTGATATCAAATTTAAACTATTTCTTCCATTTCAACAAATCTGGACCATATCCAGGTTTCAAATCAACCAACTCAATTTTAACTTTCAATTCAAATTCTCATTAAGACCATTTAAATCTATATCGATTTCAAATCCATGTTCGAAATACAAAATTTTAAACCATTTCAAATTCGATAGATTTCAAAGTTTAAATATTCGAACATTTTCAATGACTCAATTTGGATAAATTTCATTTATACTTCAAATTCAACTTTAAAATTCCAATTTAAATTCTTTAAACAATTCATTTGAACCAATTCAATTTCAACATTAAAAGCTTGGATTTTCGAAAATAATTCAGTTTATATAAATCAAACTTTTTTATTTCAAAATATCACTTAACTAAATTCCAAAAATTAAGGATTTTAAAATCAATTAATTTAACCAATCCGGTGTCCGTATGTAATTCTCTACCCTATGGTCAAGTGTTACAGATATATATCATTTCAACTCGCAGTATTTAAAATTTACAGGTATATATCATTTCAACCCGCAATACCGAATAAAATTAAAAATCCATAAAGTCGCTCGAGTCTATCATTTCAACCCATAACAAATTTTCCTTAATCTATAAATCGTTCGAGTATATATCATTTCAACCCATAGTGATTTTCCTAGCAATAACTAAGAGAACTTGCAGTGTGATAGCAACATATATATATATATATATAACATCCAATCATCCAATATCAACCATTAAAAATGCATCAAAATCATCATTCAAACCAACCAATAAATAACAACAATCGACTGATTATCAATGACAGGTACCAACTGGCAATTTAAAATTCAATATTAAATTAAATGGCGGTTAAATTCAATAAAAGTCAGATTTAACTAGAATGACAATTTAAATATACCAAACATAAACCAATCAAATTCTAATCACATCGTAAATTCAATTTAACTAACATAAGATAATTTAGTAGTTGTGAGTGGGTTAAAACACTCACTTTTGGTTTCAAATTGATTTGAAATCCAAAATAAGGCCAAAAATTCAATACTCTCAGAATTTGTCCAAACAAGTTCCAAAATGTCTAAAATTTCGATATGATCCCAACGGAACAAACTGCGCGTAAATCCGACCTCGTACGTAAAAGTTATGGTTATTAGAACATTTGAAAAAAATGAATTCTAAATTAAATAAGGAATCAAAGAACACTATACCACTACGCCACGTCAGCTTGTCTCTACACAAAAAAACGCAACAGGCATCATGAACGAACGCGGCCTGGCCTAGGGTTGCAGCAACCACCCCCTTCCTCAATTTTTTTTTGCACCACCCACGAGCCTCTTCGACCAGATCTGACCTTGCCATTGTGACCACCATCACTCCTCTCCCCACGCTGAGCTTGCGTGACCACCAAACCTCCCAGAACCACCACGACCTGCATATGGCCACCGCCACTTCTCGCCCATTTCTAGGCGACTCCGATCACCCATGACACCAAGTAGCTGCATAGATTGAACACTGATTTCTGGGCAAACGATGATTTGATTCGTGAAATGAATCGTTGCAGTGAGTTACGCTCATTGAGAGCTTCGAAACGGTATATAATATGTCATGGTTTGGAGGAGTTTAAATTTTGAAATTGAATTTTGATTGGAAATTGAATTGGTAATTTAGGGTTTTCAGCCATTGAGAAGAGAGGAAAGACAGAAATTTCAGTACATACAGTAATGAGAAATAAAAAGGCTGCTAGGGTTAGAACAAATTATTTATATGAACAAAGCCCGCTAAGAAATAATATCATATCGAATTGGTACGAACGACAAATAACGACCCGAAAAGCCCGTTCCGCCCCTCGAAATGAAAGTGGGTCATCCCATATATCAAAATAGATGTTTTCGATATTTTTAAATTCAATGGAATAGTTTTTAAGTTCTAATTTCATTGTATGAAGGAGTTAGCTTTTAAAATTAGCTTATTTCAATTGAATTCAATTAAATTGATTTCTACGCGTTTCTAGCCCGTACGATCAAACGACAAGTCTGATCGCTACGAAACTTGAAATCCTACAATAATTTACAGTTATGGATATGATGAAACTAGTTTCATCGAAATCCGAGACAGTGGCCAAAATGGCTATTTTCACGTTAATTAAATAAATGAATATTAAATTAATTAAATCACTTTTTTCTCAAATTAAATAACTAACAACTTTTGTCATTTTTGATTACTTAGACATTCACAATAATTTAAAACGAATTTACATATCAATTCAGTGTTAAATATTACACTAATTATAGTGTTCAGTTTCAACTGTAAAGAAAATCCAATTAATTATATTTCAATTCCAATAAATTTATTTAAATTTCAATCTTTTTATTCAATCAATCATTACTCTATTGGCATAGTTAACATTGGTTTACATCTTATTACACTAATATTCTACAACTATCATCTTAGTTTACATTAACGTAATATTTAATTACATTTAATTGCAATCGATTTCCAATTTAATCCAACAGATTAAATAAATAGGTAACAAATAACAATTGTCACATTTTACTTAATTTAACCACATTTGTAAGTTTATTATCTACAAACAAATGTTATAACTCATTACACAACAATGATTTATCCAATTACAATTAATTACATATTATTTCACCAATTAATACAACATTTGGTTTATTTTTTTATTTATAGTTTATAACCAAATTTTATAATTACAATGATTTTAATTAATTGAAACTGCATTAAAATAGTTATCAGTTGTCTTAAATTAACATTATTAAATTTCATTCTTGTCATTATTCTCATTAATAAATCATAAATTTTAATTTCTTCCAATATTAATGAAACACCCCACACCCCTTAGTATACCCAAAAAGGGCATACTAAAAGATGTGGTGCATTGTAGGTATAGCTAAAACTTTACAAAGACTAAGATTCGCAAGATAAAATAAATAAAACAGCGGAAACATTTAAAACAATAACTTATTTATAAATCAAACTTCATAAAATAAGTCATAACCAAAATAAGTCTCAAAATACCAAATACATATGTCTTATGAAAAACACCATCTCAGTCACAATATCAGAGCACATAAATAAAACCATCCCTCTCAACAGTACCAGTACATCCAAACTAAAATAAAAGGAAAACTAGAACAGAAGAAGAAGAATACATGAAGAATCTCCAAGAATGTCACTCCTAGAAAGCTGAAAGTCTACCGCCCTTGCCTTTGCTGGCGTATGGGGGAAAGGGGAAAATAGAGGAGTGGGTCAGACTGAAAGCCTGGTGAATCTAATATTTTTAAGCAAGATAAAGATAATAGACTTTGCAATAGTTCTAGTTATAAAAGGAAATAAAGGAAAAGATAAAGCTGGAATCAAATACTATTTAACTGTTTGCTTTGCTTAGATAGTTTTGATTGTTTCGATTGTTTGCACTTGTCTTAGATAGCTGCTTTGATTAGGCTGAAATCCCAATCCTAGTTTAATTAGGCTGAAGTCCTAATTCTACCATTTGATCAGCCTTCTATCTCTATTGTGCCACTGTGAGCTAGTCCCATCCTGTGGGTCCCACAACAAAAGGACACATGTTTAGCGCTTTGGAACTCAATAGCGACTTATATCCCTACACCAAGGACGCACGCTCAGCCACCACCGGCTCGTGCTATCTGTTTCTCCCACTTTGGACCTCTTATCTATCCTAAACAGCATAAGCATGCCCAGCCTCATCTAAGTGTGTTGTGAGACCACCAGTTCCTGACTGAAGGGGAATTCTGCCGATACGGGTCCTAATAAACAAAATCTAGTTGCGCCCCTTGCCCAAATCCCCCAATTTGAGCTTCTAATTATTGACCACTTATCTACCCTAAACAGCATAAGCGTGTCCCAAGGGGAATGCTGCCGGTACGGGTCCTTGATTTGAGCTTCTAATTATTGACCACTTATCTACCCAGAACAGCATAAGCATGTCCCAAGGGGAATGATGACGGTACGGGTCCTACTTCTTAATTATTGACCACTTATCTACCCTAAATAGCATAAGCGTGTCCCAAGGGGAATGTTGCCGGTACGAGTCTTATTTCTATCTTTGCTTATTAACTTAAATTTAAGTTCTAAAATAATCCTCTTCTATTATCTCTGCCGTGCTTGCTTATTAACTTAAATATAATTTCTAAAATAAGCTTTTTCTGTTGTCTCTAATTATAACTTATGTGTTATAATTTTGCCTATTAACTTAACCCAAGGTCTAAGTTTAAAAATAAGCTTCTTCTGCTATTTCTTCAATTTTCTCTTTTTAGTTATAATTACATGTTATAACTATGCTTGCAAATGTTTGCCTATTTCAGTCTATGTCCAATTTATTATAGTTCTTCTTATTTTACATCCAATTTTTGTAAATTCAGTGTTCTTATATTTTAGTCCATATTAGCGAATTATTATCTTTTAATTATTCCATTCACGTAAAAAGGGAATTAAAAAGAACTAACATCTATAGAATAAATCCCAACGTAGAACAGATGTAAATAAAATATAAATAATAGTAAACAACTATAAATAATTGGGAAAACTATAATTAACAGTAAATAGTTGAAAATAACCGAAATAGAATAGCTAAAAGAAAATAGACTGGAAAGCAAGTCTAAAATTTACTTAAAAATAAACTGTAAATAAACTTGCATAAAGGTTATCCCAAATTGTAGAAAACTACAACTATTGGAAACCCTATTATTTTAAATTACTTAAAAATCTAAAATAATTACTTAAACACTCACCTGTGGTCCTTAGCTCTTTCAATTGGCCTTCCCGAATCCACTTCTAGGGTATAAAATATTTTAATTAAAAAGGCCTTCTCCTCGAAAAATTATTCCTTTTAGGGTCCAGCCTCATGCAATGAACCTAGATGGAGAAAATCTGAATGAGAAAAATAGCTAGGCCTAGGGTCTTATTAATAGTGTCACTTATGGATTTCAGACCGTTGGATTTGAAGATTAAATCTTGTGCAACCACGTCATAGGCTCGTTGGGAACCGTCAGATGGAAGCACGAACGCACAAGATGGAGTAGAAATGGAAAAATGACATGTTCGAATCGAATTGGGCGTAGGTACGTACAAAAGGCAAGGCGGGTTGACCTACCTGTCAACCAACACATGCTAGGGTCGACCTAGCCCTGGTGAGGGTCGACCTTGCCCATTTTTTTTCTTCTTTTCTTATTTTTTGAATTCTTCTTTCTTTCTAGCTCGGATTCTGACAATATATATATATGGAAATTGACCTGAAAATTACCACGGACACAATGGTGCAACTCCCATGGCTCGATTCTGATAATTTCACAAAGTTATTTTATTGTTTAATCAATTCGTTAATTAATTATTATAGCTTAAATTTCGGGTTGTTACATTCTCCCCTCCTTAAGAGATTTCGTCCCCAAAATCTCTAAGGATAGAAGAATGAAATAATAGTTTTCATCCAAGTTTTACAACCAACTACTCAACCATCATCCTTTACATCCATTCTCCTTAAGTTTTTCTAAATGCGATTTATGATACATATGCAATTAGTGTAGTGTCAATGTCCCTAACTAATGCAAAAGATTAGGCGGTCTACTGATTCAGTCGACCTCCTTTTATGCAATCATGGTCCGTTCCATTTATCCAAATGAACACAAATTCCTAATGTTAACTGATAGTTCTATATGCGTGCTACAATCATCATCCAAATGCAACAATCATGTGATAATCATCCATTTATAGAAATCATGGAATAAAATAAAAATAAAAATGCAAATGCACACACATCCATATGCATATGCTCTAGTGTCCTAGTTAGGCTGGTCCTTAAAAGATAATAGTGCCTAGTGTAAGTATATGCATCCATTGCCATCCACTAGCAACCACTTGCAACCACTAGTATCCATCATACATAACATGTTCTAATAACATGTTTACATCAAATCATACCATCCATAAGTTAAATCTTAAGTTCCACCCTCCCAAAGGATAATAAAGGAAAGAACCTATTCAATACTAAAGATAGAAATTGGAAATTCAAAATTTATTATCAAAGAGATGTGGATAAGAGGTACTTATTATTTCCTAATCAAATCAATCTTCTTCGAAGTCTCTCTAACCATGTCGGGGCCAAATAGCAATCTCTATGTAGACTCCAAGCAACACGAAAGCGACTTGCATGGTCTTCTATAAAGAGCTTCGAAAGGTGTCATTCCAATGCTAGTCTGAAAGCTATTATTATAAGCGAACTCTACTAAGGGAAGATGCTCCTCCCAAGTTCCTCCAAAATCAAGAATATACATCCTCAACCATGTGTGTCTTAGCATCTTAATAATATCACTTTACTATTCTTCTATAGTCTACACACATGAAGCAACAATCCTAGGTTCTCACTAGTGCCTTATACACTTTACGGAAACTCCTATTACTACTTCTAAAAGAAATCACTTCTATCTCCTTCATCGCCTTACACTTTTTCCGTCACACCTAGGAAATGATTCCTATCTACTCCACATTTGAAAGTTTGGTTTGGTATTTATCATTCCATTTCAAAAATTAAAGCTTCTAAACTTTTAAAATATCAAATCCCAAAATTTTTGTCTTTAAAAGTGTTATTTTTAAATTTCCATTTTATTCAAAGGTACTTGGTTACTTAACATTTTATCTTTCTAGAATTGCATTCTTACAGCCTTTTTGAATTTACATTATTCCCCAAACCTAGTGGGGAAAAATTACAAATTCTAAGTTCAAAACTTATTCCTCCTTTTCTTTTAAAGACCTTTATAGCTTTCCATAAAAATTTGGATTAACTGTTACTAAGTTTTTTTCTTCCAAAAACTTATTTACTTTTTCACTAAACCATTTTTCTTTAAAATATCTTTAAAATGTTCTTACATGTTTTCAAAACATTTTCTTTTCATAGATTTTCAGTTTTGCAAAAACTGGAGTAGATAAGAACAATTATTTTATTAAAAAATCCTTAACTTTCCAATTACTTAACCTTGGAGGAGTTCCTAACTACAAATCGGGACTTTCTACAAAGGCCCTCTATAATATCTCTCCTAACCAACTCTGTCTCTAATTATTACACTTCTTATTACACCTAATGGTTTATACCTTAATATATTGGAACTACTTTCTTAAGAAACTATTAACGCTGAAACCTTCTATGAATCCTTTAAAAGAGGACTTCATGTTTATGTGAAATTACCAGGAACTTATTTTATATTTTTTGAAATAGGCTATACAAAATATGGGGCTTCCCATACCTTGTATATCTCTTTCACCTATTCCTTATAACTTGCACAAAACATCTTTATTTGTGATTTGGTTTCATAGAAAATTTTATCATTATTCATTTCATTCCAATAGATTAAAGTATGTTTAATCTATATTCTCTTACAATAGACAATGTCTCTAAAATTTATTAATTTCCTAGTATTTAACTTACACTTTTCTTTTTCGGAAAACTCATTTTCAAAACTGTTCTAATATATCCATAACTAGAAAACTTTTCCACATACTTATTTAAATAATAAGTGTACTTACAAACCACTTTTTATTACTTAGAAATTATTTTCAAAATACCTTTTTATTTGGGTCAAAATAGATATTGCATAAAACACCTTTACTATAACCCAAAAATACTAGTGTATGGATTTAATTAAAATAAATACTAATAAATCTCGCATACTATGTAAAAACATTTCCCTTAGGAGTCACCTACTATAACGATAATGTTATAGTCTATGCTCCCCTTATTTTTCACGAAAACATCTATTACAACAATAAATGATGTAACCTATGTTTCTGATACTTAATACACTCTAGGTTTTTATATTTAAAATCTTTGTTTACCTACAAAGAAACTAGCGAGCTATATATGCTCTATAATTCTTCAAAAAGAATTTCACTTTTAACAAAATCATATAAAAACCAATTTAAATCTCATACCACTTTTTTTTCTTTCAAAAAAGCAATATTTACTTTCTCAAAAATATTGACAATTATATTTTTGAACTTTTCAATTCTAACAATTTCATTATACTGGGCTAAACATAAAGTCAATTTTCTTCTTACTACCCTAGGAGTACCCTTCCTAAACTTTGGTAATCTCATTTCCTTACTAAAGTCTTTTGTTCCTATTCCTCTTTTATGCTTATATTTATTCCAGGACACTACCGTTAAATCCACTTATCTGAAACAATTATAATTTTTGCAATTATCTACACATAGGCTTTCTAACTGAATCTATTGTACATCTCCAATCTTTGCCTACCACTCTTTGGATTTCCACAATCCGAACCTAAATGTACAAAACTGTTTCTCAAACTCTTTCCATGTGTTGACCTTCTCTATGCCCCAAGAAACACACTTCCTTAAGCCAAAAGTGACACTTCAAGAATTTTTCCTTTCACCGATGAATGCGAAGTGTACAAAGAACCTCCTCTAGATGAATAGCATGCTCTTCCATACTCTTGGAAAACACCAAAATGTCATCCACGACCTCTACTACAAACTTATTTAGGACATCTTGAAAAAAAAACACGACTCATCAAATCTACAAAATATGCTGGGGCATTGGTTAGCCCAAATGGCATAACCAACCACTCAAAGAATCTGTTGGGTGTCCTAAATGCTGCCTTATTGATGCTATCATCAACGACTCCAAGCTGATGAAATCCGGTGGCTAAATCAAGTTGAGAAAATACTGAAGAGCCAACTAACTGACCGAAAAGACCATCTATCCTAGGAAGTGGATAATGATTCTTCTTCGTGAGCTTATTCAACTCTCTATAGTCTACGCAAAGTCGAAGGGAACCATCCGCCTCTGTAGCGAAGACGACTGCGCTCCCCACTCAGATATACTCCTTCTGATGAAGCCTTTCTCTAATAGCTTATGAATCTACTTGCTTAACTCCTTTCTCTCCCTAGGTGCCATGTGTCTCATGGGTAATGCCACTGGCTTAGCATTGTTTTTCAAATAGATCCTGAAGTCGATCTCTCTCTTAGGGGATAGTCCCCTAACCTCCTCAAAGACGTCTAGGAAATCTCTAACGATTGGAACTGAATCTAACTCTGCTGATGATGAATCGAGGGAATAAAGGAAGCTCAACATGACCGACCCCTGTGGGTCGCAAGAAACCTCGAGAGTCCTACCACTGCATGTCTCTAGTCTAACGACTCTCCTCTCTTAGTCTAACGACTCTCCTCTCTCAGTCTAATATCGCTTCATAAGTGGATAGCCAATCCATTCCCAAAATCATCACATACCCCAAAAATTCCAATATGTAGGTGTCACAGTCAAACTCTACGCCTAGTATAAAAATTTTCAAACCCCTACAAATCATAGATAAATGTGTCGATCCTCCTATAGGGTTTGAAACAACTATGGGGTCGACTACTAAAGAGATATCTAAGTGCAAACAATCGACTAGAAATGAAAGAGCGTGAGGCTCCAGAATCAAAAAGAGTCCAAATAGGAAAATCCGAAATAGAAATCAAACCTACTATAGAGACTTTCCTACCTCTATCTGATCTACTACTAGAAGGTGCTGCATCCAAAGCCTGTACTTGCGTTGTGCGCCTGCTCTCTGCCCGTTCTCTGTGGACAAGCTCTACTAAGGTGACCAGGCTGTCCATAACTATAACACCTTCCCTTCATCATCTTATTCTTACAGTCCCTTGCGTAATGACCAACCAGTCCACAGCTATTACATTTCCCGTTTTTCTTGATCCGCTTCTGAGGTCCTCCTTCTTTTCTCTTGTCCTTTTCCTTCTTACTCTTCCACCACAGCTTCTTAGAGCCTTTTGACTTAGGAACTCTTTAAGCTCTCCCTTCTGCTGCTAAGATGTAGGCTGAACTCTCTATCGGTCCTTCAATCCTAACAGCCCAAACATTCGCTCCGTGTCCTTCAACCTAGCTCGTGCCTCCTCGAAATCCTTTGTGCCATAAAAATTTCTACCTCCTACACTAGCGAAGTACTTGCATAGCTTAGAAAAATTGGCTGCTATAGGTGGATTAAAGGGATCTCCACCTACCGGTGCTAAATTGGGCGCTTGCCCTTACACCTCTGCTACTGTAGGTCTAAGGAACCAGTCAGCCATACTATGCAAAGAAAAGAGAATTTAGACTCGAAGGAATCGAAAGAAGGTTGAACTGGACTTTGAGGGGATTTTTTTAAAAACTCTCTTTTATACTTGAAAAACTATTTCTATAATAAGAGTTTCTTTCTGAAAAATACTTCTAACTTGAAGATATGCTACTTTAAAAATAGGTTACTTTTGGAAAAATATTTTATTTTTAAAACTAGTTTTAGGAATCCTGTAAACTTAGGCTCTGATACAAAGTGAAACACCCCACACCCTTTAGTATACCCAAAAAGGGCACACTAAAAGATGTGGTGCATTGTAGGCATAGCTAAAACTTTACAAAGACTAAGATTCACAAGACAAAATAAATAAAACAACGGAAACATTTAAAACAATAACTTATTTATAAATCAAACTTCATAAAATAAGTCATAACCAAAATAAGTCTCAAAATACCAAATACATATGTCTTATGAAAAACACCATCTCAGTCACAATATCAGAGTACATAAATAAAACCACCCCTCTCAACAGTACCAGTACATCTAAACTAAAATAAAAATAAAACTGGAACAGAAGAAGAAGAATACATGAAGAATCTCCAAGAATGTCACTCCTGGAAAGCTGAAAGTCTACTGCCCTTGCCTCTACTGGCCTATGGGGGAAACGGGGAAAATAGAGGAGTGGGTCAGACTAAAAGTCTGGTGAATGAAAGTAATTACTAGTATTTTTAAGCAAGATAAAGACAATAGACTTTGCAACAGTTCTAATTCTAAAAGGAAATAATGGAAAAGATAAAGATGGAATCAAATACGGTTTAACTGTTTGCTTTGCTTAGATAGTTTTGATTGTTTACACTTGTCTTAGATAGTTGCTTTGATTAGGCCAAAATCTCAATCCTAGTTTAATTAGGCTGAAGTCCTAATTCTACCATTTGATCGGCCTTCTATTTCTGTTGTGCCACTATGAGCTAGTCCCATCCTGTGGGTCCCACAGAAAAAAGACATCTGTTTAGCGCTTTGGAACTCAATAGCGACTTATATCCCTACACTGAGGCCGCATGCTCGGCGACCACCAGCTCACGCTATCTGCTGCTCCCTCTTTGGACCTCTTATCTATCCTAAACAGCATAAGTGTGCCGAGCCTTACCTAAGTGTGTTGTGAGACCACCAGTTCCTGGCTAAAGGGGAATGCTGCCGATACGGGTCCTAACAAACAAATTCTAGTTGCACCCCTTGCCCAAATCCCCCGATTTGAGCTTCTAATTATTGACCACTTATATACCCTAAATATCATATGCGTGTCCCAAGGGGAATGCTGCCGGTATGGGTCCTTGATTTGAAATTCTAATTATTGACCACTTATCTATCTACCCTAAACATTACCAACGTGTCCCAAGGGGAATGCTGCCGGTATGGGTCCTACTTCTTAATTATTGACCACTTATCTACCCTAAATAGCATAAGCGTGTCCCAAGGGGAATGCTGCCGATACGGGTCCTATTTCTATCATTGCTTATTAACTTAAATATAAGTTCTAAAATAAGCCTCTTCTGTTATCTCTGCTATGCTTGCTTAATAACTTAAATATAAGTTCTAAAATAAACTTTTTCTGTTGTCTCTAATTATAACCTGTGTGTTATAATTTTGCTTATTAACTTAACACAAGGTCTAAGTTTAAAAATAAGCTTCTTCTGCTATTTCTTCTATTTTTTCTTTTTAGTTATAATTACATGTTATAACTATGCTTGCAAATGTCTTAAATTTTCCTATTTCAGTCTATGTCCAATTTATTACAGTTCTTCTTATTTTACATCCAATTTCTATAAATTCAATGTTCTTATATTTTAGTCCATATTTGCGAATTATTCTCTTTTAATTATTCCATTCGTGTAAAAAGGAAATTAAAAAGAACTAACATCTACAGAATAAATCCCAATGTAGAATAGATGTAAATAAAATATAAATAATAGTAAATAACTGTAAATACCGTAAATAACTGTAAATAATTGGGAAAACTATAATTAATAGTAAATAATTGCAAATAACCGAAATAGAATAGCTAAAAGAAAATAGACCGGAAAGAAAGTCTAAAATTTACTTAAAAATAAACTGTAAATAAACTTGCATAAAGGTTATCCCAAAATTGTTTAAAAACTACAACTATTGGAAACACTATTATTTTAAATTACTTAAAAATCTAAAATAATTACTTAAACACTCACCTGTGGTCCTTAGCTCTTTTCATTGGCCTTCCCATATCCACTTCTAGGGTACAAATATTTTAACTAAAAAGATCTTCTCCTCGGAAAAATATTCCTTTTAGGGTCTAGTCTCAGGCAATGAACCCAGATGGAGAAATTCTGAATGAGAAAAATAGCTAGGCCTAGGGTCTTATTTATAGTGTCACTTGTGGATCTCAGACAGTTGGATTTGAAGATTAAATCAAGTACAACCACGTCATAGGCTCGTTGGGAACCATCAGATGGAAGCACGAACGTACATGATGGAGTAGAAATGAAAAAATGACGTGTTCGAATCGAACTGCACGAAGGTATGTACAAAAGGCATGGTAGGTCGACCTACCTGTCGACCAACACATGCTAGGGTGGACCTATTGGTCGACCTAGCCATGGCCAGGGTCGACCTTGCCCATTATTATTATTATTTTCTTCTTTTCTTATTTTCTGAATTCTTCTTTCTTTCTAGCTCGGATTCTGACAATCTATATATGGAAATTGACTAGAAAATTACCACGGACACAATGGTGCAACTACCATGGCTCAATTCTGATAATTTCATAAAGTTATTTTATTATTTAATTAACTCGTTAATTAATTATTATAGCTTAAATTTCGGGTTGTTACAATTAAATTACAAAACTTATTTAATTTATTAACTTTAATTATCGAAAATTACGAGTCGTTACCTTAGTTTTAAAGTTTTTTTTTAATTTCTAAAGTATGTTTCAAATCATGAAAAAGTATGGGTTTGTGGAGTGGTTCACTAAGAATATGTTAGAACGAACTGCGCCCATCACGATTGTCACTATGGATGCAGTTCGGCAAAGGTTTGAATTTCTATTTCAAATTTGTTTTATTTTGAAATTAGTTTACTAAGATTTTTTTAAACTTAAGTTGTAATATTAAAAAGTAATTAAGTTGTAATATAATTAATTAATTAGTTAATTAAAAGGTAATTAGCACATAATTGGTAATTAAGAAGGTGATTAGAGGTTAATCATCACTTAAGTTATGTTAATGACTATTAATTGATTTGTAAAGTTTTAATTAGTAATTAATGGGGTTAAGAAGTAATTAAGTGGTCTATAATTATTTAATTAAGATTAATGGCTATTTATTTATTTATTTATTTAATTAATGGGTTAATTAATTAATATTTAATTAATTAGGGTTTAACTCTTAAACAATTTGGTTTAACCTTAACCAAGTTGCATTAGGAAGTTAATTAGTACTTAATCAAGTTCATTAAACCTAATTAGAGTTTAACTATGATTTAATCTTGATTTAAATTGGATTAATTATGATTTAGTTAGGGTTTAATCTAATTAAATATACTTTTAACTTTTCAAAGGTGATCTTAAACTAAACATAATGTGTTTTAATCAATTTTCTTTTTCAGAGTAACTCGATTTCATATCAAATGATCTCTTGTCTTGACCCTTAAGTAACCCATATGATTAGGAGAATTAAATGACATCTGTTAGCAGAACAAAGCACCATTCTGCTATAGTGTAAGTGATTTGATTGTGTGGACATGTGTTAAGCAGAATAAATCCCCGTTCTATTATAAATTGATTGAATTGTTTGGACATCTATTTAGCAAGATAAATCACCATCTTGTAGTTATGTTATTTGGATTTGTATAGGCCAACTGGTTATATTGACGTGTTATTCCCTGATTGGATATGAACTGTATTTACATATATGGTAGCTTATGTAAATAATTGTTAAGTGACTTGGGAATCGAATTGAAATTGAATGGTAACTTAAACTAGTACCATTGGGATTGCTAAGCCTCCTTTTGAATTTGTAAAGTGTGTTTTGAATTAACTTAAATTCCTTTATCAATTTAGAGTTTAAAGCTTATAAAGGATTTCTAAGTTATGCTATTATGTTGTAAAGTTGCTTAGAAGTAATAACTTGTTTATAAAAGGGTTTTTTACTGAAGGGTTACTTTAAGTGTTTTACAAATAATATTTATAAAGGAGTATAGAAAGGTTTATATAAAGAGTTTTAAAAATAGGTAAAGGGTTTATAAATCATTTCAGAAATTTGGAAAGAGGTTTATAAATTAACTTAAGGTTTTATAAAAGTGGGTTATAACTTTATTTTGAAAGTTATAAGTTAATTGAAATATGAGATGAACTTTTAAAAAGAGAATTTTTGATAAAGGATAAGAGGGATGTTTTATTTGGAAGAAATGTTTGGTTATTTAATATGGGATTTGGAAAGAAAAAACTTTGAAAAGTTTGTAAATATACTTATACTGATAAGATAAGTATATAATTCTATTTTCAAGGCATGAAAAGTAAAATGTTTTGGTAATATACTTATACCATTGAGATAAGTATATAAATATTTCCCAAGTATAAGGAAATGTAAGGGGTTTGGAAATAGCGATTTGAAAAGGTCTTTCGATCAAGTTTTATAAAGTGGTTTTATTAATTAAAGAAAATTAATAAAGGCTTAGTGGATCCCATATGGAAATTAAACTATCATTGGATGTTTGTTTATTTGATAGTTAAATAACCAACTATCAAATCTGGAAAAAACGTAACTTTGGAAATATCTAGGAGAAACACGAGAATAATATGATATGGTTACCATCGAAGGTGTTATACTGTACTTATAAACGCGTTTCGTTCTTCTAGAATGAATGATAAGGAGGTGAACTCCGCTCTTGTCATTTGTCTGTTTATTTCCTAAAGAACCAGGGTTGAGTTTACCAGAAATATCGAAAGTTGTTTCGAAGAGACCGGGATCAAATATGCTATCTGAAAACAACTTTGATCCAACTCAAGCATTTCCTAATGAAGCCATCTTGAAGCGTGGGTTCAAAGACGGAGCCATTGAAGTGCAACGACTGCTTACTACTAATCCGGAGGGTGGTTCCTAAATGGATGTAGTAGAAGTAGTGCCTTAGGTTTGTCCTTATCCTGGACAAATTGTATGGATGAATGTTGGCACTACATTACTGCCTGGAGGGCAGTGTTAGCATACCAAGAGGGATTGCTATTCAGAAAGGTAAAACGTAGCCTCAAGCCTCACAACCGGGATGAATGGAAAAAGCAGGGCATGCAGCGAAGCTATGTGGTTAGCTACCATTAGGAGCGGTCACCCCATTCTAGATTTCCCTTTTAGAGTTGGTTTGCGCGCAAACACCGTGGTAGTATAAGGCCTCGATGTCAAGGAGGTGAGGTAATCCGGTCTGCCATGTTAAAAGGGCAGCCGGCTCTTGTTAGCATCGGTGCATTTTCCAGAGGTGTATCATCGGAAGGTAGTCTCTTACCTTGCCATTGTTGGGATCTAATCTCCAATACATGCCTTACGGTTTTGATTGTAGAGCCTAGTATGTTGGAATGTGAGATGCAAGCATTTCTGTTATTTTATCAATTTACTTTAAACCTAGACACTATGATAATATCATTGGATTTTGATATAAAATGTTTTTGTTATCGTAGGGTAAAAACCTATCCATTTTTATGTGCGGCGTGGTCTTACGAGATGCCATTTGTTTGGAAGGTTTTCAAATGTAGAAATCAGTTGGGTTGTTTCTTGTTATCGAGTTTTACGCACGCTAGTTTACTAGACTGACCCAGACGTTATTCCATGTAATGCTCGAGTCAGACCGAGCATGTTTTCCCAGGATTAGCTGGATACTTTGGAGTTGGAGAGGAGCTGGATGGTCAAGACGTATTCACGTATATTTTTCTTCCGCTATATTATAGAGTATGTATGTTTGTCAATGTAAGGACAGGTTTCTATAACCGTCCAAATATAGGATAAGTCTTGTGTACTCTGATGTTATATGAATAAAGATGTTTCCTTTTTGTAAAGATCATTATTTTATTATATATTATTCATTGCATTATGAGATTCTATGTTGTTTAGTTTTCTTTTATCTTTTACCATTTTCTTTCACCCTAATAAATTGGTATTTCTGGCACTTGAATGTTCCGCATGTGATACAGTGGACGTATTAGTGTCGATTTTCGAGGGTTGAAAATCCGGTTCGTTACAAACAGTTAAATTAAATATCTAAGTTTAAAGGGAAACTTAAGAAAAACTTACATTTAGAAGTTTATTTGAAAAATGAAACAAATATCTAAAGGTCGTATTCATGTATTGTTACCATCCTGCTAAAACCGTGCAATCCAAAAAAGAGTAGAATTCATACGACAAACTTGAGTATTATAAGGTGCATGGATACAAATATATGTTAGATAAAACATAGAATTGCTCTATCGGCCTAAGATAATTAAAATATCAATATATAATGACATCTTGAGTACATACAATAGAATAGGCACATAGTGAAATTTCAAAATAAACAGGCATGTAATTAATTTGTTTGAGGAAATTGTGGGAAAATTGCAATAAATAGGATTTTCATGCCATCAAGTCAATTAAAACATATTGTTCAGAAGTATACATTTTTATAAAAACAAAAAATTCTAAAAATATTTTGGAAGAAAAGTATTTAAAATTAAAATGTCTTTGAATGTACAGCTAAAAGCCGTTTTATACAAAGAAAATCAATATGTAAATTGCAAAATTTTAACTTGACGCGAAAGTCAATCTGAAAAATAGAGGTTTCAAAGGAAATACAAAAGCCAAAATTTTAAGTTTACTTTTGTAACACGTTAGAAATTAAGATATAAACACCTTGGTATATTTATTCAAAAAGGTCATAGAACAGTCATATGTCTCATGGGTGCTAATATTTAATTGGTAAATACCTTTGACTTGATTATATTTTAAAAGAAAATAGATCTAAAAGGCCTAGTTTGAAGCACAAATGTAGTCCAAGTGTATATATTCATTATGCAATATGCAGCTTTTGGAGCATGACTAATATTTAATGGATGGTAATGGGTGCCTTAAAACTTATTGTTATTTATAACATGGAAATTTGTTTAGGAGATTTAACTACTAAATCTGATTGTTATTACTGACCATAAATGTTTACTAATTACTACATCAAATTAACTACCAGATTAATGGGAATTAACTATGGAGATTTAAACTTGTGAAGTAATAAAGTTCACTGTAAACCCTAAAATCAATCTTAGCAAACATTATTGAGTAAATACGATCATAGAAATCATTCTAATTTTACTCAATATCAATTTCTGTATTCAACAAGTGCTATGGGCGGAATAACGACGAGATCACCTTTTAAATTCCATGAATAGGACGAGTTCCCTCTTCGGAATTTAATACCAAGTATAAGAAGATTATCTGTATGCAATCCATGTTATAGTTAATTCATTTTGGAGATTAATCTTTTTATACTTAAATTGCTTAACTTCTGGGAAATAGTAATTCTCTTTTATTTAAAAAAAAACTTAATATAATCTTTTAGAGCATCCGGGCTTTCCTTTCGGTATGTTCTACCCCTCGCCTAAGATGAGAAAATATAGGCCAGGTTAGTTAAGGGCACTGGTTGCTCCATTCCTAACCTTAGTTAAACATCTTGTTTTATCTTCCCAAATCTCACAGGCGGGACAAACGTACTAGTCATTTCTACATACTCAGTTATTAGTTTTTACTTTGGAAATGGTTATAAAGATTCCAAATTATCTTTTAAACGGTTAATTTTCCTTTTAAAAACATTCATAATTTATTCTAGGAAAAATTGTTAAGTTTAAACTCATATTTCAAAAGTTATATAATTCGCAGCAGAAAAGTGATGCGGGAAGTGTTATATATGGCTTATTTGATTTAATCAACTTTTAATATTTGAAAATTCATATTTTCCACTTCAAATCCCTTTTAAATTATTTAAATAGATTTATCAAATTTATTTCATATTTTTCCATTATTAAAAACGTCCATTTAAACAGATTTTGTGTTATGGTCACTTAACTGCAGAAACGCGATTTTTCTAGAAAATTGATTTGGACACAATTCAAAATGTACTTAATGAAATCTAGATTTTCTTTCTTTGTTTAGAAGATATGGATATGATAGTCCGGAATTTTTTTATCTCGAAGAATTCCGAGCTATATTCCACTCTGCACACTTGTTTGAACTTTTCGGCGCGAAATCGCGAACTACCTTTGCACGACGCGCCTAGTTTTAACTTATTTTTTAATACTTGAAATAATTTATTGAAATTGAATTTTATTACTTATAAAATTATCACAAATCATTTTAAATCAATATTTTCACTTTTTAAAGTATTTAAAGTGTATTTTCACTATTTCCATATTATAATATTATTTTATTCCTATTATTTTAATATTAAATTTTAAAATCCAATTTCAATTAAATTTCAATTCTAACTTCAAATTAAACTCAATTAAAACTTAGATTTCAAATTTTATTTTTAAATCCATCTTTAATTTCAACTCAAATTTCAATTTCAATTTCAATTTCAATTTCATTTTCAATTTCGATTTCAATTTCATTTTCAATTTTGATTTTACTTTTAATTCCAATTTTTAAAAGAGACTTATTTATTTCAATATATCTCATATGAAAATGGGTCTCATTTAACGAAGGAGTTACTTAATCAATAATGATAGTAATTGATGTCCATATTAATATAACAACCATACAACCAATCATATCACATTAACATATACAATAATGGGTATAGTACGATAAGTGTCATAACATTAAAATGGATCATCCAACATATTCCAACAATCAATCAAACATCCATATCATCAAATGGTGATTATCTAACATAACAATTAAACTTGATAATCAATATAATTCAACTAGCGATGCGAATTTCTCACCTTCATATCCCCCCCGTCAATCTTTTTCGCAACTAGCGTGCTTCACGAACTATCGTGCTTTTTTCCCCAACGTCTCGATTTTCCTGATTTCCTTTCCTTTCGTTTTCTCTTCTTTTTTTTCTTTTCTTTTATCATTTTGTCTTTTTCTTTTCTCCTCTCTTTTTTTATATGTGGCGTGGGCTATAGGGGAGGGTACGGCATTGGGTAGCTCGGGTAGGTGGGGCGCGTGAGTTTTTGTGGTGGGTAGGGTGGTTTGGAGGGGCGTACGTGGTAGGGTAGAGGCGTGTAGGGGTGTGTGTGTGCACTTATTTGGTGCGTGTGGGCTCGGTTAAGCTGGGATGTGGGTGGGTGTGTGAGTTTTGGGCCGTGTAGGGTGGTTTGGCCGAGGGTGGGTGGTGTTTGGTGGCATGTACGATGGTGTAGACTCAAGTAGAGGGGTTTAGGTGGAGGGTACGGCCAATGGAGGCTGGTGGAGCTCAGGTTAGGGTGATGTTGAGGTGGAGGAAGAAAATGGAGAGAGAGAAGGAGTTTGTAATTTGTAGAATGAAAATGAAGTGAAGAATGAAGGGGTTTGGTCTTATATTTATAAGTGGAGTTTGAGTGGTTAATGACATAAATATCCTTGCCTACTTTTGGACTTTGATTAGCATTGATATGAAGTGCATTAAATGGACGGAATGATGTTTTAGGAAGAGTGAGTAAGAGGTAAAGACAAGTGTCACCATTTTAAGGTTTATTAAAATTTTAACATATAAATTTGCTCCATTCGTATGTATATACATAACATCTCATTAATGAGATGAGATATATAAGTAATGATGTTGTTTATAAAGATTCAAATTAAATTTTAATTAGTCAAATCATATTCTTTTAATATATAAATATATATATTTAAATTTTCCTAATATAACTTTTTGTCTTATATGCTAAATGTATAAGTGTTTAAAGTTTGTAAAGTTGTAAATATGCATATGTGTACGTTAGGAAATGTATCATATTGCAACAATGTGGCGACAACTTGTTTTGGTTGAAACGGTGTTTTCATTGACAAATTTTACAATCAATATTTGATGTTTTTGTTAAGCTATATATTAAAGTAAACCAAACTTAAAAATGATATTCTTACTTCCTTAAATAAATTTAAATACGTCTATTCATATTATAAAACCATATTTAAATAATATCAAAATCTCCATTTTTACAGTGTATGTAAAATGACAAAATGCGACAAAATCTGAATATTTTTGTAAAACGATTATAAACATATTTTTAAATCCTTAAATATACTTCTATTATCTTTATTAAGTGATTTTAATAAGATTTAAATTTTCAAATAAATATTTAAACATATTTATTTAAGCATTTATTTATTTTTAACAAAATTTAACTTTTGTTGATTTGTTCTAAAATCAAAATTTTATACCTTTTTAATTATTAACTATAAGAATAAATAAGTTCTCCATTATTATTTATTATATATAACTTATAATAAAACTTATTTAAGTTTTAAACCTTTTTAAATTATAAAATAAACAAAAATCTCTCATTTTCGAAGTAGCGAAATTACGGGTCGTTACACTGAGTTCGAGTCATGCCCGAGAAATTTGCAACTCTCATTGAGTAAAACTCTCAGTTTTCCAAATTGTCCCCAATATAACTTTTAGTCCAAAAAATTCTAAGTTATGGATCAGAACCTGATCCATAGAAAAGAAATTGCGGAGTGCCATCTACGATTAGACGTGGTCGAGGATTGATTTGATGGCAAACATCCCCGAGCTACGTCCCCACCCACCTAAAGAAAATCAGCTTGATTGGATTCAAGGGTTCTTAAATCTAACTTCAAGTTGTTTAAATGGTTCGATGCTCGCGAATTGAGGTATAAAGTTGATGGTTCTAGTGGCATTAATGATAGAGGAAGGCAAAAGTAGCGATTTGAGACAATAACTCGAAGTTAAAGACTAGTTTGATGGCTAGAGGATCGGCAATGGCAGGCTTAGGAATGAAGGTCTCAAAACAGATAGGAAAGCAAGTGGAATGAACCAAGTGTGGGTTCGCATTTAAGTAGCAACTAACCCATAAAGATAGGCATATGAATGGCCTTGATCTAAGACACTAAACTATAAGCCTATGGATTGGTATTGATCCATGCCCTATGGATCGGTACTGAACCACGAAATTTGTTTAAAAAGAAGTAGAAATACATACATACATACATACATACATATAATATATTTGTTAATACCTCGGTTATTGATTTTGATGACAACAACCATATAAAATATAGATATTAATGTTTTGCCAAGTTATATAGTATATAGTGTAGAATATTACAGTAGTGTTGAATCGAAGTCCGTACAATATAAAGACTCAAGATAAAGATATGAAGACTCATGAGTTCAAAGACAAATAAATGAAGATCCCATAGTTATAATTTAGTGTTTAGAGTCATTAGAATATATTGTTAAAGTCCTTGATAACAAGCTTTGATCCTATCTCCAAGTTCTGATCCTTGATAATTTAAATAAAAATAAATTATTTAAATTTAAAAATATATTTTTTAAACATTATTAAATCAAAAATAGGCATAACACCCATGATGTCGTGAATGATAAATGAATCTTTGATTCGTGTACATTTGATAACACGACTAAGGATGACTTGGTCGGTATTGATTGAATCAATAACGAATCTAACATTCGACGCCAAGTACAAGATGAATTTATTAAGAGAAGGGCTATAATGCCCATGGGTTTTAGATGTTGCATATTCGATGGTATCATATGTCAACTTGGAATATAATATTCGAGATCTTTTATGGTTATTTGGAACAAAATGTTTGAATGCCCTTAAGATCACTTGGAATAAAATATTCCAAGAATCTATATGGTCCTTAGGAATGGGGCACATCAAATCCCATGTCATATATCCAAAGGAGAAAGAAGGTAAGATGTAAGTATTTGAATTAGCCCATTAAGCTTATTAATGATCTAAGTAAGTAGTGCTTATGTTCATAGTCCAATGTCCATATGTAATAGGCAATATAAGTGATATACATATAAACATTAGTTTAGACCAAAGCTTAATTGAATCCATGTAAAATAGAATCTCAAATTCTTTGGGTCTAAAGAGCTTATTATATGCATGTTCATGTCAATAATGTAAAAGTGCACAATCAGGGTAATATGTATGTCCAAGTTCCGGTTCATATAAAACAAGCATGATTACAGTCAGATTAGAATTGTGCCTAATTTGATTTAGGGATTTAATTTCGAGAGTTGAAAAAAGAAAATCCACTTCTTCTCCATGACCACTAGGTCCCAATTTATAGGGGAGGGCGCGCAACATTATGCATGGCTTCGGCACAATTAACTTCAGAAACATCAATTTTGCACATAGCTAAGCTTTGTTTAATGATGGCATTCAACATCCCCTGGTAAATAGCAGAACTTTGGTGCAGTCTTAGTAGTAAATGCCTTAGTTCTTGATAACCTTATGCATTGAAATGCTCTTAGCTGGTCATTGACAACATCGGTTGGAAGTGGCATTAAGCATTAGTGAAGAGCGACATTGATATAAAGGAGTATTGATAAAGTGCGGCATGGCAATTTCCATGGATATTGATGACTCCCGACATCAATATCGCAATTATAAATGTGCGGTATTCCTTAATGATTGATGAAACACGCTGTTATCAAGATGCGGCGCTCGTTATGAGTGGCATTTTCTTATGGAAATATCATTGGTGTAGCATCGCCCATCAAATAGCTTTGATAGTAATATCATACGATATCAATGTTTAGCGGTCTTGGAAATATGCGACATCATTTGACATGCGACATTAATAAAATGCGGTGCTGTTAATGGGTGATATTGAAAGATTGCAACATGGATTACATAAAACATTTATGAAGTGCGACATTAAGTGTAGATTATCATAGAGCGACATCGTTATGGAGTAGCATCTACTTTGATAGCCTTTATGGACATTGACAATGTTCATCGATAATGTCGCTTTAGAGTCAATGGTGATATCTCCAAAGTGTGGTGCTAATGTAATGCGACACTGAGGATATATGTCTTCAGTGGAATGTAGCATTGAAGTAAAACAACATGAATACGAGTGGCATTTCCTTGATTTGTAGCATGCTGCTTATTGACAAGTTATGGTATTGATAGAACATGATACAAATGGAGTGCGATGTTGTATGAGATGCAACATGGCTGGGTTGAGATGCTGCATGAGGTGCTGCATGAGGTGTTGTATCGTAGGCTTAAGATATTGATCCATCTTCATTCGTTTGGTCATTGGTTCATCACCATTCCTTCGACATTGGTCCTAAAGCCATCGATTTCTTTGTGATGCCACCACTTATAGTATTACCTTCGACGTTAAAATTATGTGGATAACATTTGCCCCCTTTGTATAGAAGAAGCGTTTTACACTTTAGCATAAAACCAAGAATTTCTTTGCTTTCTCGATTACTTATGAGATTTCCTTTCCCATCCCATTTTCCTGTAAAACATAAAGTGAATGAAAACTTTTGTTATTAACTTTAACTCAATTTCAATTTCAAGCGATTCCCATTTGGATTTGATTATAAATAGGTATATTTTGTCTATATTATTCGTATAAGTTTAGGTTATAATTTTGCTATAACTGATCAATAAATAATAATAAGTTTTCAAACGGAAGCCCAAAAGATTATCTGGTAATTTTGAGAAATGCGGATTAAGGATCTTAAGGCTAGAATTAACACTAGAGGGAGGGTGAATAGTGTTTTTAGAAATTTGTTAATCTTTTTGAGTTTATCTAAATTTGTTAACAATGTATGCACTAATCAGACACAGATATGAACACAGAATCAAACACAGATGCAAAAATAAAGTAAAAGCAGTAAAGGAAAGAACACACCAGATTTTATACTGGTTCGGAGTTACCCTACATCCAGTCCCGCACAACTAAGTACGGATTTCCTTTCAAAACCAATTCAACAATTACAACCCTCAATTTCAAGGCTATGAGATACACCCTTCAGAATATCAATCCTTTGGGTAGAGATACTTGATTTTCGGGGCAACAAGTTCACCCAATTGATTTCTAGGGCTACAATCACACCTTCTCTCGCTCGATTGATTACAAAAAGTCTATAACTCAGATTAGCACATGGATCTTGTAGAGATAGTGGAGAGAATCAAAACCAGAAATTATCTAGTTAGATTCGATATTGATTTCGGCAGAGTAATGGAGTAATTTGTAAATAACAAAGTGGAGAAGAAGAAGAGAAGTTAAATCAGAGAAAAGTGATTAAAAATTCATTGAAACTGACTCCTATTTATAGAAGAGCAACAGCCATGACCATTCATGAAAAGTTATGGCGAATAGACACTTCTTTTGAAATTTGAATTTTGAATTAAAACTGTCACCATGTCGACATAGTGCCTATGGGCATGTCGACATCCCTCAGCCAAAATTGATGTTTTGAATTTCTATAAAAATAATATTTATCTTATATAAAAACTATTTAAAACTTTATAAATATACTTGAATATAATTGAAATTCATAAGTAAATATAAAGAACAATATATATGTATTATTTAACTATAATTTAAATCAAAGTATAAATAATTTAAATGTTAAATATATATTTGAAAAGAGAGTTTAAAATCAGGAGTAATTTGACTTTGAAATTAAAGATGTTTTTGAGGCTAAAATTTTTTAAAATCAGGATAGAGAGTTTTGATTCTTTTAAAAGGAAAGTTTTGAAATTATTTTGAAAACAAGATAATTTTGTAAAATCATTTGAATTAAAATTAGTGGATACAAAACAATGTCCCACTAGATTTTCGTAGGTTCCATCCTACTTAGGGTTCCATCCCTTTAACGGGCTCGAAGTGGATTTCATTCCACGAATAAAATAGATTTTAAGATGTCAGTGCCTTTCTATGAGTTTTAACAATATTCCTAACTATATAACTTATCTTGGAAACTTGAACTCTTGATAATCTTGATACTCATGAGTCTTCTATCTCTCTGTATCTTGAATCTCTATACTGTACAGTCTTCATTCTTGGTACCTGCATGGTTAGATCCTGCATATACATATATATGTAAACTTGTAATGTTAGTATTTATATTTTATAATATATTCTAAGGTTGTTGTCATCAAAACCAACTCCTCAGGGACTAACCATCTCCCCCTTTTTGATGATGACAACCTTTGTTTATAAAGTATTCCTTCTATCCTAATACTTCTAATAACTCCCCCTTAATCTATGCCTAACTATCCTATTTTATACTTCTTCTCCCCCTTTGTCATTAACAAAAACTTACTCTAAACAATATAACTCCAAACTGTATAACTCCCCTTGAAACTAAGACTACATTACTTGTGATTATAATGATAGTGTTATCATACATAATCAATACTTAACTAAAATATAATCCTAAACTATTAACTATCCTAACTAAGAATTCACAATTGTACTAACACATATAAGAACATGAATTTATTTATTATGAGTATGGTTGTTTTTACATTTGCGTTTGAAAAACATATAAACATAAATAACAATGGAAAGAAAGAGAAGAAACTAATGTGTGTTTCTGAACATAGGTGATTTATGAATTGAACAGTTTGGATAGTGAAAACAGAAATTTCCACGTTGTTCAACAAGATTCCCATTTTTGTCGAAACACACTTCTCCAACGCATACTACTTGGTCATGATCCTCCTCGTATGCTTCTTCCATTGGTTCTTCTTCTTCTTCATCGCTGACCTTATGTTCTTGATTGAGTGAAGAGGCTTCATCGATCAAGATAGGGTTGGCATGGTTATCCATTAGGAATTTTTGTAAATTCCTAAGAATCTTACCTTTTCTCTCTTGCTCTTTGGCCATACGAAGTTGAGTCACTTGAATTTCAGTCAAGATCTGAAGAGTATCCTTCATAGACTCCTCCAATTTAGTTACACGTGCGAGAGTAGTGCATTGGAATGGACCAGAAGTAGGAGAGGGGAATGAGAAAGTTGATTTTATGTTTGATTTAGAGGAAGATGCCATTATTTCATATATTTCAGAATAGAAAGTGAAGAGAAAACAGAGAGAATGAATAAGAATTCGAAATAGAGAAGAATATATAACTAAATTTTTGAAATTTGGTGGGAATTTTTTTTAAAAATAAAAATAAAAACGTTATATGTCGACATGTCTTCCTAGGGGATGTCGACATGGTCCTTATATTTTAACTCTATTATTTATTTTAATATTAATTATTAATCATACTTGTTATTTATATTTTATATTTCAGTTATAGAACAAATACCTAATTCTCTTCTTAATTTAGTAAATATAGATTCATTTAATGGTTTTGTTAAGATATCAGCGATTTGATTCTCAGAGTTTATATATTCGAGAGTAATTACTTCTTTAGTTATATTATCTCTAAGAAAATGATCTCGAATGTCAATATGTTTAGTTCGAGCATGATGAGTAGGATTTTTAGATAAATTTATTGCACTAGTATTATCACAGTAAATTGGCGATTTTGAGATATTTAATCCAAAATCTCTTAAGGTTTGTTCCATATATATTACTTGAGAACAAGCCAAAGCAACAGAAATATGTTCTGCTTCAGTTGTTGATAGAGAAACTGTATTTTTCTTTTTACTAAATCAGGAAACCAGAGAATGTCCCAAAAAGTGAGAAGTTCCACTTGTACTTTTTCGGTCTGATTTACATCCAGCATAGTCAGCATCACAGTATGATATTAAATCAAATGAATCATTTTTAGGATAAAATAAGCCATAATCAGAGGTGTATTTAATATATCTTATGATACGTTTTACAACTTTTAAGTGAGTTTCTTTAGGATGAGATTGATATCTTGCACAGAGACATACACTATGCATGATATCAGGTCTACTAGCAGTGATATAGAGCAATGATCCGATCATTCCTCTATACAACTTTTGATCTACATCTTTCGAGAAATCTTCTTTACTTAGATATTCATTGGTTGCCATGGGAGTAGGTTTTCCACTCGCAGTAGTCAAACCAAATTTATTAACTAGTTCTTTAGCATATTTTTCTTGACTAATAAAAATACCATTATCTAACTGTTTTATTTGCAATCCTAAAAAGAAGTTTAATTCACCCATATGACTCATCTCAAACTCTTTTGTCATTATTTCAGAAAATTCTTTATTCATTTCAAAATTAGTTGATCCAAAAATGATATCATCTACGTAAACTTGTACTAGTTGAATATCATTTTTATTTCTTTTAATAAAAAGAGTATTATCTATTTTACCAATTTCAAAATTTGATTGTAATAAATAAGATCTTAGTCTATCATACCAGGCTCTAGGAGCTTGTTTTAGACCATATAAAGCTTTCTTAAGTTTGTACACATGGTTTGGAAAATTTTCATCTTCAAAAAGTGGTGGTTGTTCAACATATACTTCTTCTTTTACAAAACCATTTAAAAATGCACTTTTAACATCCATTTGAAATAATTTGAAATCATTATGATTTGCGAAAGCAAGTAGAATCCTAATGGCTTCTAATCTTGCTACAGGAGCAAAGGTTTTGTCACAATCTATACCTTCTTCTTGATAATAACCTTGGGCGACTAATCGTGCTTTATTTCTAATGACCTCACCTTGTTCATTCATTTTATTTTTATAGACCCATTTAGTTCCAAATATAGTTTTATCTTCAGGTCTAGGAACAAGTTCCCAAACTTTATTTCTATTGAATTGATTTAATTCTTTTTGCATAGCCAAAATCCATGAATCATCAGTTGATGCTTCTTTAGGATTTTTGGGTTCAATAGATGATATAAATGCTACATTACTCATTTTACTTAGTTGATTTCTAGTTGTAACAATAGATTGCATATCTCCTATTATATTTTCAATAGGTCGATCTTTTAAAAGTCTGTGATAGTTCCATAGACGTCTGTGGCTATAGAATATTTAAACAGAGAGTCTTCACAGACGTCTGTGAGGTTTCCACAGACGTTTGTGTTTACAGGAAAAATTTACCCGTAACTGTTGACAGACGTCTGTGGTATATTCATAGACATCTGTGATATGTAATTTCAGTCATCTAGAGGAAAATTTTAATCCGAATGAAAATTTTATTAAAATTTAATATAATAAACAATATACAAACCAAAATTAAATAAATATGATGTGTAACATAAAATTTAGTTTTTGTCAGAGAATTCTGAATTATTGATTTGTTGTATATCCCACGAATTTGGTTCAACTTTTGCATCATCAAGTAATGGCTTTAGTGGAGACCAATTTGGACGAGCTGGAGTGTCAATCCAAACTTAGTTTGATGGTCCCGGTTTGCACAAATTTCTCGGAGTAATGTTATGCGCTTTTGTAGGAGTTTCTTGTAATCGAGGAGACCTTTGATGTATGCAATTTTTTGTTGGTGAACAAATTACTAGAATACACTTTTTGAGAAAATTTAGATGAGATCCTTGACATCGTTGCTCATAACACATTTCACGTTGAACGCCGATCATTTCTTGTTGATAGTGATATATCTCATCAACTTTGTCGATGAGAGATGTTGATTTCAGATCCATTGATCGTTTAGTTTTCTTTCCTTTAGGTGAAAAGCCGGTGTGGTGTGTTGGGGATGCCACAACGTTTAGAGAGTCAGAACGAGTTGATGTCAGTGTGGATTTAGTTGGTGATACATAAGTGCTATTTGACGAGGGGGATTTATAGTCGATAGTTGAATAGGTGGAGTCGTGATCGGAAGACATTGTATTATTTGCTATAGTAACTTAGTTGTGTTTATTTATTTTTAAGTAGTATGTAATTGAATTTAAAACATAAAATTTAGCTATATTTAGAAAATTAGTTGAGAAAAATGAGTTAAGTCGTAGAAAGTTAACACATATCAGTTTGTTTTTAAATGGTTGTTATAAAAAAAATTTATGTGGTTGTTGTTAATTCTAAGTTATAAAATTAATTGTTCGGTTGAAATTTTGTATAAGCTATTTTAAGTGAACAAAACATTATTTCTATAACTTTAGTTAACCAATTCATTGAACGAACAAATTCCTAGATCCCTTCTTAACTTAATAAAAGTTATTCACTTAATGGTTTTGTATAAATATCAGTTATTAGATTTTCGGTATTAACAAATTCTAGAGTTATTATTTCTTTTTCAACATTATCTCATAGAAAATGGTGACGAATATCTATATGTTTTGTTTGTGAATGATTAATTGGATTTTTAGATAAATTTATAGCACTAGTATTATCGCAATATATTGGAGATTTGTTTATTATTTTTCCATAGTCTTTAAGTGTTTGTTGCATATATATTACGTAAGTGCAAGCTAAGGCAGCAAAAATATATCCGGCTTCACATGTTGAAACATAAACACAATTTTGCTTTTTACTAAACCACGAAACTAATGATTGACCAATAATGTGACATGTACCACTTGTACTTTGTCTATCCAATTTACATCCACCAAAATCCGCATCAATGTAAAATACAAGTTCAAATGTACTGCCCTTTGGATAAAATAAACCATAATCTTTAGTGTTGGTTAAATATCGTAAAATCCGTTTAAATGCCCGATGATGTGATTCTTTAGGTTGTGCTTGAAATCTTGCACATAAACAAACACTCATCATAATATCTAGTTTACTAGCGGTTAAGTATAGTAAGGATCCTATCATGCTTCGATATAGTTTTTGATCGAACTCTTTTCCCTGTTCATCTTTGTCTAGATGAGTAACAGTATTCAATGGAGTGGGTATACTTGATGAATTATCCATTCCAAAACGTTTTAGTAATTCTTTACAATATTTTTCTTGATTTATAAAAAGTCCATTATTTAATTATTTTATTTGTAATCCTAAAAAGTAATTCAATTCACCCATATGAGACATTTCAAATTCATTTGTCATTATTGTAGAAAATTCATTACATAAATTTTCATTAGTAGATCCAAATATAATATCATCAACATAAATTTGAATAATTAATATATCCTTCTGTTCTCTTTTAATAAATAATGTTGTATCTATTTTACCAATTTGAAAACCAGAATTTTGAAAACCGAAATTAATTAAATGTGATTTTAATTGACATACCAAGCTCGAGGTGCTTGTTTTAAACCATATAATGCTTTGTTAAGTTTAAAAACATGATCTGGATATTTTTCATGAAAAAATAGTGGTGGTTGTTCTACGTAAACATTTTCTTTTATAAAAACGTTTAAGAAAGCACCTTTAACATCCATTTGAAATAGCTTAAAGTTTTGATGACATGCAAAAGCAAGTAATATTTTTATGGCTTCAAGACGTGCCACAGGTGTAAAAGTCTCTTTATAATCAATTCCTTCTTCTTGATTGTATCCTTGTTCCACTTATATTGCTTTATTACGTATAATATTTTTATTTTCATCAGCTTTGTTTTTCAAAACCCATTTTGTTCCAATTACCGACGAATCATTTGGCCTTGGTACTAGTTCCTAGACATTATTTCGTTTAAATTGATTAAGTTCTTATTGTATTGCTAAAATCCAAAAATCATCATTTGATGCTTCTTGGTAATTTTTTGGTTCAAAATTAGACATAAATGCTACATTACTCATTTGATTTATTTGTCTTCTAGTCGAATCTTTGTTATCTAGATTTCCAATTATGTTATCAATAGAATGATCTTTTAAAATACAGGGTGGTGATTTCAAATTACTGTTATTTTGATTATCATTATTATTATCAATCGTAGTTCCAATGGCTTTATTTGATTAGTGTCAAAAATTTCATCGTCGTCTTTATTTATATTTTTAAAGTTTTCATCAAACGAGACATGAATACTTTCCTCTATAACATTTGTTCATTTGTTAAAATTTTTGTAAACTTTACTTTGATCAGAATATCCAATAAGAATTCCTTCATCTTCTTTTGAATTGAACTTACCAAGATTATCTTTTGTATTTAGAATAAAGAATTTTGATCCAAAATTTGAAAATATGATACTTTTGGTTTCTTTTTAGAACATTTCATAACATGTAGTTTTAGTCATAGGTCTAAGAGTTACACGATTTAATACGTAACATGTAGTAGCAAATACTTCGGCCGAAAAATTCTTTGGTAAGCCACTGCCATTTTGGAGAGTTCGAGCACATTCTTGCAAGGTGTGATTTTTTCTTTCAACTACTCCATTTTGTTGTGGTGTTTGTGGAAATGAAAAATTATGAGTAATTCCCTTTTTATTAGAAAATTTGGTAAATAATTCATTTACAAATTCTCCAACGTGATCACTTCTTATACTTTTTATTTTTAGATCCATTAGAGTCTTAATTCGTTTAGCAAAATTTTTATATATTTCGAATGTATCACTTTTTTGTTTTAATAATAGCGTCCAAGTATATCTTGAAAAATCTTCTACAATTACAAAGACATATTTATTGTGATTTATCGAACGTACTTGAGTTGGACCAAATAAATTCAAATGAAGTAATTCAAGAGGTTGTTTAGTAGAGATTTCCTTTTTAAATTTAAACGAGCTTTTCTTTAATTTTCCAAGTTGAGATGCATTGCATAGATTTTTAACTTTGAAATTTATTTTGAGTAATCCTCTTACCAAATTGTTTTTAGCTAATTTGTTCATATATTTGAAATTTATGTGACAAAATCTTTTATGCCATACCCATGGATCATCATGAATTGCAGTTAAGCATAAATCATTATTATGATTAATAATCATGTTTAGAATATAAATATTTTGATTTCTTGTTCCTTCTAAAATTAAATTTTTTATTTTGATCATAGATATTGCATTTATCTTTTTCAAAATCGATTTTAAATCCCTTTTCTTATAATTGGCTTATACTAAGTAAATCATGTTTTAAATTTCTAAGTAATAAAACATCTGAAATAATAGGAGAAGTGGATATACCGACACTGATGACATTCCCAATTCCGATAACATATCCTTTGGAATTATTCCCAAAAGTGATTCCAACAAAGTGGATAATTATTTTGGGAAGATTGTAAAGAAGCTTGATAGGAGCTTATCTCCTTAGTTACCTTATAATTCTATTTAGTTATCAAGTGTATCTCTTTTATCTTTTATTTCCTTGTATTTCCTTGCTTTACTTCAAGTTATCTTTTTATGTTTTCCACTTGCCATGTATCATCTTGTTTTAATCAATGAAATTAGTTCTTGCTGTTAAATATTGTTCTATTAGTCTCTGTAAATCATTGAAACAGAGTGGTATTAAGTAGAAATAAAAAATATATCAATAACTTAAAAATCATAAATATCGACACACTATAGCCGTTTGGAAAAAAATAATTAAATTTTAAATACTTTAAATTCAATTATTGCAAATGACTTTTCACACCTATTTAAGCCTACTTCTTCCAGAAAACTTTACTCATTAATTCATCTCTCCATCCCCTTCCATTATTAACATTTTTCTTAATAAAAATGTCTTCTCCGTAGAATAAGCTTTATGAAAACCTTAAAGAGACACTCCGATCATTCCAAAATGTTCTCTCCTTCATACTAAGAAACCAGAGGCATTTGAAACTAAGCTAAATGAAAATGATTAAAGAATGGGAGAAGCATTTCAATGCTCTTCGGTGGTTAGTTCCTCTCTTATCAAAGATGATCAAAACAACAACCAGAATGCTCAAACATCAAGCACAATGAAGATTGGGATGCCATCAGAGCTAATCCAACATTTGAATCTAAAGGTTGGGTTGAAGTTCCTAGGAATATCTAAGTTTCAGTTTGTAACTATGTATATTAAACTCATTTATTTTTAGTTTGATTAAATATGTAAATAATTATGTTTGGATTGATCATCATTGACTTAATTTGGTATAATGTATAATTAAGGTCTTGATTTGACTTTGATTTTATTATAGTATGTACTATAAATAAATAAAGCCTACCTTATCCTATTTATTTATTATCTTTAAGATTTAAAGATTGATCATTAAATATCTAACATATGCCATAGTATACAATATGTTCTTCATTTATGTCTCAAGTATTGCATCTTTTATGTCATATTTATTTCACAAATAACTTAATTTTTAAATATTGATTTTGATTCCATAATTTACCAATATATCGTTTAGGGGTTTTATTTTTCACCCATTTTTGTTTATGACAAAGGAGGGTAAAAATATAAAATATATACATGCATATATTTAGGGGGAGTTATGTAACTCAGAGCAAGTTATATTAAGTTAATCATATTTTATATACATGAATATATAATGGTTGTCATCATCAAAAATGGAGAGATTGTTAATACCTTAATTATTGATTTTGATGACAATAACCATATAAAATATAGACACTAATGTTTTGCCAAGTTATAGTATATAGCGTAGATATTACACAGGTACTAAATCAAAGATTGTATAGTATAAAGACTAAAGATAAAGATATGAAGACTCATAAGTTCATAGACAGAGCAATGAAGATCCGAAGATTATAATTTAGTTTTTAGAGTCATTAGAATATGTTAAAGTCCTTGATTGTAGTCTCTAAGCCTTATCTCCAATTTCTGATCCTTTATATTTTAACTAAAATAAATTATTTAAATTTCAAAATATAATTTTAAAATATTTTATAAAAGGTTAAGAATTTCAAAATACTTAAAAACTATGTTCAAATTATTTTACAAAGTATAGGATTTGCAAAAAAATTTAAGGGAAAAGTATTTTCAAAAATTACTAGGATATGTCGACATACTTGTTTCTATATGTCGACATATAGACTGTTGGATTATTTTTTAAATTTTGAATGGGAGTTATTTTGTACACAACCCTTCATGAATGGATATATCTATTCATTTATTATATAAAGAGGAGTGCAAGTGAATTTTTAACTAATTAATTACTTACTTTCTTCCCACTCCTTACTCTCTTGAAAATTCTCTTGAAAAATATACTACATTCTTCAAAATCATATAGAATCAATTCATACTTCATTGTATTGATTCAATACTCCTTTCTTACTATTTTGGAAATATCGCTCTCTCATTTAGAAGATCAAAGTGCTATCAAAGAGGCACTAGGATCCATTGTATCCAAAGTACAACTATTTGTCTTCGGAAAAACATTAGCTTTACTCTTGTTTGTATGGATGTGCTTGCAGCCCATTCAAATCAAGTGGGTATGCTTAGTAGCCCGTTCAAATCTAGCGGGTGTGCTCATAGCCTATTTAAATCAAGTGAGTTCACCCTAGACTTGGAATACATGAGGGTGTGTCTTGTAGCCTTGAAATCGAGATTGTAATTGGTTTGCTTGCTACCATACAAAGTAGGCGCTTGAAAAGAAATCCTTTACCATTTTTATTACTCAATTATTCTATAAGTCGATATCATTCAATTAAATATATTAAGGATCATGAATCTTCAATATAAAGTTATCCTCTACCATTTATATATTAATAGATTACTTGCATACTTCTTAGTTATTGAGCTTTCCTTAAGGTAGGGATGTTATGTGTAGTACTATTAATATATAGACAAAACGAGGTAAGAGACTTACACATATGTACGGAGTTTTGCTCAAGGTATGTATAATATACTTAGTTCGTCATGAAATGGTAGGCACGAATGAACAATCTTTCTTTATTTGTTGAGCTTTCCTCAAGGTAATGATGATATTAGGATAAGGATCACAAGGTTAGGAGTTATATGTGATACAATCGATAAGGAGTCATCCATCGCATACGGGAGTATGATTGTAACGACCCAGAATTTAACCACTTCAAAATATAACATTTGAAGTGATTTTAAATGTAAAATATATAAAATTTTAAGATTCAAATAATATTAGATAGGATTTGGAAATAAAAATATACATAAAAATAGTAACATTTGCTTATACCGATAAAAGTGACAAAATGCAGATTTTAGAAAAGTAAGTTTCAATGGTTAAATAAATTATTTTAATTAATTTATAAGTGTTTATATTTTTAAATAACACTGTAAAAATTGATTTTCAAATTTGGTTTACATAAATAAATAGTTTAACCAAAACGTCAAAATGTGACCGTAAAACATTTTGTCGAAAATTAACGTTTTGTCAATTTAAAGTTGTCACAACGTTGTTGCACCTTTATTTTCTTATATATGAAGATATATTCAAATAGTATAAGTATTAATTAATTCACTAATCAAGTTTACTTTTATTAAACATATTTAGAAAATTCTAGAATGTAATTAAGAAAAAGTAAGCATAAAAAGACAAAAAAGAGTTATAAAGTCAAATCAAGCAAACATAATTATTACTTTCTTTACTTAATACTTAAGTGAAAATAACATAAAGTAATGATTTGAAATGTGATGTTAAGTGTTAGTTTGCTTAAAGTATAAGAAAAGGGTATTTTGGTCTTTTTACAAAATATTATTTTAAAAACTTTTTCTATAAATAGCCATCCACTTTCTTCACTTTTTATACAATTTCTTCTTCCTTTTTAAGCTTTTCTTCCACTCTTTAATGGCTTCTTCCATAATTAAATAGTGCCAAAATATTCTCAAAAAAAAAATATATATCAACAAAACTCCGCCGAACCACCTCAAAACTCCTCCGTTTCTCTTCCTCCACTCACGTTCCTAGCCTCCACCATCAAACCAAGGCCGAGCACTCCTAGCCTCACCCAAGCCAAGTCGAGCCGTTCGAGTCCAAGTGCGCAAAGATTCGTGAGCGAAAAACGAGTAGCGAAGCTATAGCCGATTTGTCGTTCGCCAAAACCAAACAAAGTGAGAACTCCTATTTATATATATATATATATATATATTTGATTGTGATGTTGTGATATGTTAGTTTATATATTTGATTATGATATTGATTTCCATATGTTATTTATTGCATTGAAACAAGTCACGATATACACGACATTGATTCACATGGAAAGCACTTTCCGAAATAAATTTAAAAAAATGATACAGAATCATTTAATGCCTTCTAAAATGATTAAAAATGTATTAGAAATACTTTATAAACATATAAACTTGTTTTAATAAAGTTCGGATGAAAAACATGAAACATGTCAAAACTAGGCACGTCGCGCAACGGTAGTTCGCGATTTCGCGCCGAAAATTTAAATAAGTATACGGAATGGATTTCAGCTTAAAATTCTTGAAGATAAGAATTTTCTGGACTATTATATCCATATCTTTCAAATAAAGAAAGAAAATCAATATTTTATTAAGTAGATTTTAAAATATGTCCAAAACAATTTTCTAGAAAAATCGTGCTTTTACAGTAAAGTGACTAAAGTTTAAAATTGATATTTTAAATGTTTTAAAAATACGAAATAAATTATAAATTTTAAAATGTTTTAAAAGTAATTTAAGTTGAAAAGATGGATTTCTAAATGTTATAAAAGTCGTTTTGAAGAATATAGCTTTTTAAAACACTATTTGCAACAACTTTTCGCAACGCTTTTCTATAACTTTTGAAGTAAAGGTTGAAACTTAACAATTCTTTCCCAAATCCTTCGTAAACATTTTTAAGTAAATAATAAATATTTTAAAATGAGATTTGAACAATTAAAAATTACTTAAAAGATTTAAAAAGGGAAAATGAGTATGCGGAAACGACTAGTATATTTTTCCCGCCTGTGAGAGCTAAACGGTAAAACAAGGTGTGTAACTAAGGTTAGGAATGAAGCAACTAGTGCCCTGAAATTACCTGGCCTTAGCTTTATCTTTTAGACGAGGGGTGGAACTGATAAAAGGGAAAGCCCGGATGCTCTACTTGGATTTTATATAAATAATTTTCTTATACTCATTATTAAAATCCGAAGAGGGAACTTATCCTAGTCGTGGAATTTAAAAGGTGATCTCACTGTTATTCTGCCCAAAGCACTTGTTGAATACAGAAGTTGATAGTGAATAAAAGTAGAGTGATTCCTATAATCCTATTTTCTCAAAGATACTCTTCAAAAATGATTTGAGAAATATTCAAAAAGAGAGGTTTAAATGATTCCGTATTTAAAGAAGAAGATTCTAAAAATATTTATCTCTCGAAGATATCTTGATAAAGAGGAATGAACCAATTAACCAATAATCATCTACTTATAAAACATCATTTTTTATCGATGATTGGATTCGAAGGAACCGGGGTCGGATTTGGGTGATTCCTATCCGAAAACCACTTCGAACCAATCTAAGTTCGAAGTAAAATGTGTTTGAAGACAAATGACTTTGATGATAGAGATCTTCATGATGTAGGGCTGTCTGCCACTAGTCCCTCGAGGTGAAAATTACCATATCATATGGTGGCAATAGTGCTCTGTTATGAAAATCTCGGATGCAAGGACTTCTCGTTACTAATGGAGTAGGAGATTACCTTTGGTTTCGTTCAGTCCCAGAACGAACTTGTATGGCTGAATGTATGACCTTGCATTCCAAATCACAATGAGTGATCTCTATAAAGTATATCAGTTTGGTGGCGGAGAAGACACCTTCTCTTAGCTTAACACCCTTTCTTGAGACATATGAGCTCAGGAGTTATACATTTGTAGAAATCAGTCATGTGAATGTGGAATGGCAATGTGGCATTCAAAGTGAAGAAGATGTGCTATGTGAAAAGGTAATCGTTTACCTCAGGCCTCATACCCGGAAATGACAAAAACAGGGTAGAAGCAGCAAGGCTAAGTGGGTCGCTCGCAATTAGGAGATGTCATCATCCTTCTAGATTACTCTACACATGTCTAAGTATGTGGTGAATGTATGACTCGGGATCCTGTTAAAGGTCGACAATGACCTGGGTGATGGCATATTCGGTACTATCCAACGTGAGGGGTAGGCCGGTCTTGTGTTGGTTTAGGCGCACAACATCTGGACCCTAGGTGCATCCCTCTAGAGGTGTACTGTCGGAAGGTAGTCCCTTACCTTGTCATTTGTATGGAATCCATTCTCTGATAAGTGCCTTCGGACTTCATTGTAAACCTAGTATGCTGGAATTTAATAGTGTATAATTTCGGCTAAGATTAATAAGTTTATTTGGAAATGTTTTTCAAAGAATGTCATTAAAGATAATATCCCTTAATTTCACGTAATAAAGATTTTTGTTATCATAAGGTAAAACTCGTTCTATGTTTATGTGCGGCGTGGTCTTATGAGATACCTTTTTGTTTTCAAACATCGTATTTTGAGTTCTCACACCAGTCCCATGAATGATCCAGAGTTTATTTTCTTTTCCCTTTAAACTCTGGGTGCCCTATTTTTCCGGGCAGCCAAGTAGTTAGGAAAGTTCGGAGCAATTTGGAATGGAGCATGGAGCCTGGAGTATTTTTGATCTTTTGTAGAAGCCACCTATTTATTCCGCTATGTTATGTATTAGGTAGTTACCAGCATATGTAAGGATAGGAAGTTATAACTATCCCTGCTGGATTTGTATTAACTCTGATGGAGCAATTTGAAGTTATGATATGTATGATTATGAGTTGAATACGATATGAGATTCTATTATTGTCTTGTCTTCTATCTTTATTTTTTTTCTTTACCCCGTGATAATCTAGCTCTCCGGTACTTAGATTTACGGCACGTGAATACCGAGGATGTATTAGTGTTGATTTCTAAGTATCGAGGAGGTGGGTCGTCTCATTTGGTATCAGAGTTTATGGTTGCGCAAATACCTAACCCTTGATGGGGTTAACTCATTAGAGATAGGGTTAGTAATGCCCTAGAATAAGTTTAGTCTAAGAGAGAGCGTATTAAAAATCTTTATCCGGATAAGTATATTTGAGTTATCGATACTTAAAACCTATTACCTAATATAATCTCGTCTACGTGTTCTAAAAAGATAACTTACTATACTCAGGTAGTAGGAAATGAATACTAAAAAGGGACGAGGAAAGGATAACAAAGGATCAGTTCTGGTACAAACTCCGGTTAACTTGGAAACTTTCTGCCCAACTTATACCAACGTAGGCGGGAAACTGTTCAAGGGTACAGAACTAATTATTAAAGTTCAGAATTGGCTCTGCTCATGTGAGAGAATTTTTAAAGGATTAGAAATAAAGGATGAGCAAAAGCGCTTCTTGTTGTCTTGGCAATTGCAGGATAGAGCTTTGGCTTGGTGGTAGTCAATTACTATCAATGAACTGGATGATATTTCGTAGGAAAGATTTAAGAAGGTTTTTGAAGAACGGTACCTACCAGATGCTGGGAAGTTCTGTCTCTATAAAAGTTTTATGGATCTAAAGCAAGCAGAAATGTCAGTGGAAGAATACTTGAGGAAGTTTGATGAATTATCTCTCTTTGGGTTTGGACCGATAGATACTCCACTTAAGAAGAATGAAATGTTTGTGGTTGGGATGGGGAAAGAGTTTTATGATAGAATGACTGCTCACCTTAAGGGGTCATTCATGAACCTAGTAGATATGGGTTTGCAATATGAAATTCTTGATAAGAAGAAGCCGACATCAGTACTAAATATTATTAACAGTAGCAACTATCCCAGTGAGAAGGAATTCAATCCAGAGGAAAAGAAGCAACAGGGAGGAAAGAAGAGAAACAATTCAAAAGGTGTCAAGTGTGGACATTTTGGGAATAAAGGGCATATAGTTGAGAATTGTAGGAAGAAGCAGCAAGCAAATAATATTTCTTCTACGTCACTCTGTTCTAATTGTCACCAATAAGGGCATATGATGATGGGTTGTCCATTTATAGAGATAGTCCAGCCAGTTAAGGCCTATGCCATGGAAGCAGAACTATTAACTTCGGAAGAAACCAAAGAAAGAGGACATCTGGAGGGTGCTATTTGTGTTGAGGGTATTATGGTTAAAGTATTGTTTGATACTGGAGCTTCCCGTAGTCTTGTTTCCAAAGAATTGATTGAAAAATTGGAGCTTACCACCAAAATAGTAGATACCCGTATCTGCATATCAAATCCCATAGGTGGCACAACAAACCTTTGTATGATTTGTGAAAATGTCCAAGTTACCTACCTTTCCTATTATTTTTCATGTAACATGTTTGTCCTTGATTTTAATGGATTTGAAGTTTTTCTCGGTATGGATTGGCTTTCCAATTATGAAGCGGTTCTTGATTGCATAAGGAGGACAGTATCGGTGAAGACAAAGTTAGGGAAGATGGTTGAAATATATTGTAAGGAGCCTGGTCCGGTAAGGGATAGTTTCCAATATGCACTTGATTCACCCTAAGGAAATTTGGAGACCATACCAATAGTTAAGAAGTTTTCAAATGTTTTTGAAGAGGTAAAAAAATTTCCCCCATATCGGGAAATTGAGTTTCATATCGATTTAATTCCCGATGCAAGACCCGTTGTTCACCAAAAGCGAAGAATGGCTCCCAGAGAGGTAGATGAATTGAGGGAACAAACCGATGAATTGTTGAAGAAGGGATTGTTAAGACCAAGTCGCACAAATTGGGGAGCAGCAGTTGTTTTCGTTTCCAAGTCCGATGGTTCCCTAAGGCTATGTGTAGACTATCGAGACCTGAATAAGCAAACGATTAAGAACAAGTATCCTCTACCCCACATAGATGACTTGTTTGATTAACTTCATGGTGCTCGAGTATTTTCAATAATGGATCTGGCCTCGAGATTCCATCAACTTAGAATAGCAAAAGACCGCATTCATTTAACTTCATTCAGAGGTCCGGATTTCTTCTATGAGTGGTTAGTTATGCCTTTTGGGTTGACTAATGCCCCCACTTATTTTGTAGATCTCATGAATATAATATTTAGAGATGTGCTTAATAAATTCGTGTTAGTCTTTATAGATGATATTCTTATATATTCGAAGACTGAAGAGGAACACGAGAGGCATCTAGAGATTGTGCTTGAAATATTAAGAAGGAATGTGCTTAAAGCCAAGTTTTAGAAGTGGCATTTTTGGGAAAAAGAAATAAGATTCCTAGGTCATGTAGTATTAGGAGAAGATGTTTTGGTTGATCTAGGGAAAGTTGTAGCAATCCAATATTGGAAGACACCACAAACTCCAAAAGACGTCCGTGGCTTTTTAGGATTGGCAGGAGATTACCGGAGGTTCATCCAGGACTTCTCGAAAATTTCCTCCCATCTTACAAGGTTAACAAAGAAGAAAGTTAAATTTGAATGGACACTGAAATGTGAAGAAGCATTTAATGAGTTGAAGAAAAGGTTAACCAGCGCTCCAGTCTAGCTATAGCTGATAGAAGTTGTGGTTTAACCATTTATACTGATGCTTGTGGGGAAGGAGTAGGCGCGGTGCTAATGCAACATGGAAAGTTTATTGCTTATGCAAGTAGGTAGCTAAAGACTCATGAGAAGAATTATGCAACGCACGACTTGGAGTTATTAGCCGTTGTGTTCGCACTAAAAATATAAAGGCATTATTTGCTGGGTAAGAATTCTTCACAGTTTATTTTGATAAACTTTGTTTAACCTTAGTAAATAATATTCCCTCTTTAAATAGGTGAAAAGTTTTAGCTCTTCACAGATCACAAATCTTCGAAGTATCTTTTCACGCAGAAGGACTTAAATATGAGGCAACAATGTTGGCTAGAATTTCTCGCATCATATGATCTTGATATCTTATACACACCCAGGAAAGCCAATGTAGTAGCGGATGCATTGAGCAGAAAGCATGCCGTTATAGCCTATTAGTTGTACATCCAACCTTGATTGATCGTATAAAAGAAAATCAGCTCAGAGATTTTATTCCAAGGATAATCAAAGCATTGGAGGATAACACGATACCAGGAAGATGGGTAGGATTCAAGGTGGATAGTCAAGGAATATTAAGAATGAATGGAAGGGTACGTGTTCCAAATGTTGACGGGATAAGGCAAGAAGTTTTAACAAAATGTCACAATTCTTGACTTACAGTACATCCTGGAGGTACCAAAATGTATCGAGTTATGAAGAAAACTTTTTGGTGGGATGGCATGAAAAGGGATATCTCTATCCATGTTAGCAGATGCGCAAATTGTCAACAGATCAAAAGTGACTAGCAAAAAGTTGCAGGGCTACTCCAACCTCTTGAAATTCCAACTTGGAAATGAGACCAAATATCGATGGATTTCATCGATGGCTTGCATCAAACGAGAAAGGGAAATGAAGGCATTTAGGTTATTATTGATCAATTAACTAAAAGTGCACATTTTATCCCTATAAAGCCAACACGAACTACTACAAGCCTTGCTGAGATATATATGAAGGAAATTGTCCGAATGCATGGAGTTCCAAGCAGTATAATAAGCGATCGAGATCCAATCTTCACTAGTCAGTTCTGGGAAGCATTACAAACAACTTTGGGAACGAAGCTGAATATTAGCACCGCATATCATCCTCAGACTGATGGACAAACTGAAAGGGTAAATCGAGTACTAGAAGATCTCCTGAGAGCATGCATCTTAAATTTTGGAGGTTCTTGGGAAAATTATCTTCATCTTGTGGAGTTCTCCTATAATAACAGTTATCAAGCTAGTATTGGCACGACACCGTATAAAGCTTTGTATGGTCGTCCATGTAGATCCCTAACATGTTGGATCGAGACCGGCGATCGGTTAGTACTTGGCCCGATATGATCCGAGAAGCATCGGAGAAAGTTGACATGATCAGAATGAAGATGAAAGAAGCCTAAAGCCGGCAAAAGAGTTACATAGATAAAAGGTGTAGAGATTTGGAATTTTCAGTTGGAGATTTTGTATTTTTGAAAGTCTCTCCAATGAGAGGAGTGGTAAGATTTGGATGGGCTGGGAAGTTAGCACCTCGATATATTGGACATTTTCCCATCCTCGAGCGGATCGACCCACTAGCCTATCGAGTACAACTGCTAGAAAGGTTGTCAGGTGTGCACAACGTTTTTCATGTATCTCATTTACGGAAGCTTGTGTATGATCCAGAACAAGTTATAGAAATAGCTGCCCAAGAAGATTTAGAAGTTGAACCCAATTTGGCAGTTATTAGACGACCTATTCAAATCGTTGATCACGATGAAAAGAGATTGAGAAGGAAGATTGTAAGGTTGGTTAAAGTTCAATGGAGTGGAGATGTAGAGGATTGCATCTGGGAAACAGAAGACAGAATGAGAAAGGCATATCCTGAGTTTAAGATTGATGTATAGACTGTATCTATTGAAATAGTGTACTCACCGCTTGTGGTATAGTCACTTATTCATACTCTTGTATATTTATTCCATCTTATCAAATATATTTCCTTTTTCGAGCAAGCTACTTCCTTAATTTCGGGGACCAAATTCTTTTAAGAGGGAAGAATGTAATGATCCAGAATTTGACCACTTCAAAATATAACATTTAAAGTGGTTTTAAATGTAAAATATATAAAATTTTATGATTCAAATAATATTATATAGGATCTGGAAATAAAAATATACACAAAAATAGTAACATTTGGTTATACCGATAAAAGTGACAAAATGTTGATTTTAGAAAAGTAAGTTTCACTGGATAAATAAATTATTTTAATTAATTTATAAGTGTTTATATTTTTAAATAACATTGTACAAATTTATTTTCAAATTTGGTTTACATAAATAAATAGTTTAACTAAAAAAACAAAATGTGACCGTAAAACATTTTATCGAAAATCAACGTTTTGTCGATTTAAAGTTGTCGCAACGTTGTTTCACCTTTATTTTCTTATATATGAATATATATGAATATAGTATAAGTATTAATAATTCACTAATTAAGTTTACTTTTACTAAACATATTTAGAAAATTCTAGAATGAAATTAAGAAAAAGTAAGCATAAAAAGAAAAAAAGAGTTATAAAGTCAAAAAGTAAACATCAAATCAAGAAAATATAATTATTACATTCTTTACTTAATACTTAAGTGAAAATGATATAAAGTAATGATTTGAAATGTGATGTTAAGTGTTAGTTTGCTTAAAGTATAAGAAAATGGTAATTTGGTCTTTTTACAAATATTATTTTAATGCAAAACTTATTCTATAAATAGCCATCCACTTTCTTCACTTTTTACACAACTTCTTCTTCCTTTCTTAAGCTTTTCTTCCACCCTTTAATGGCTTCTTTACATAATTAAATAATGCCAAAATATTCTCAAAAATAAAACAAAGAAAAATATCAACAAAACTCCGCCAAACCACCTCAAAACTCCTTTGTTTCTCTTCCTCCACTCACGGCCCTAGCCTCCACCATCAGACCAAGGCCGAGCACTCCTAGCCTCATCCAAGCCAAGTTGAGTCATTCGAGTCCAAGTGCGCAAAGGTTCGTGAGCGAAAACGAGTAGCGAAGCTATAGCCGATTTTTCGTTTGCCAAAACCAAACAAAGTGAGAACTCTTATTTATATGTATATATTTGGTTATGATGTTGTGATATGTTTCTTCGAATATTTGATTATGATATTGATTTCCATATGTTGTTTATTTCATTGAAATAAGTCACGATATACACGACATTGATTCACATGGAAAACACTTTTCAAAATAAATTGAAAAGGTGATATTGATATGCATGTAAATATGCATATTTTTACCACCATATTTAATCTATTTAAATTAATTAAATGATCATATCGGGTATTTTAACTTGTTTAAACCAAAATTCAAATTATTTTCAAATTGTCACATATTCATCTTCATATAGGAGTAAAATGGTCATTTTTGTGTATTTATTAAATTGTGAAAATTTACTTGGAATTTTCTATGTTGTTTTGTAGGAAATTTGGTGAATTTTACAAGTGGCTTCATGATAATATATGCATGCACAAGAGTGAAGAGAACAAATGAAGATGGAAATAATTCAAAGTGGTGAACATGGAGGACCCCACCCACTTACCTTGATTTTCAAATTAGGAGCTAAGCACATGATAAAAGGACATTAAAGCTTCATGTACATTTAAGTGGGGATTAGTGGATGTTAATGATTACTTAGCCACCACACTGCCTCAAGGGCAATTTGGGCATTCCCCAAAAATATGAATTAGGGTTTAACACTTGTATAAATACCCCATATCTTCATGTAACCCTCTTCTCCTCCCTTAGTTCCTCTTAGTTGAGTTTAGCTTAGAAAATAAAATCAAGTTCTCTCTTTCTTTTCATGGCTACTTAGCCACTTCTCTTTATGTAATTTTTTTATGCAACTTCAATACATGTTCCTTTTCTTTTCATGCTTATTTACTTTCATTTTAGTAGTGTAGATTTATTTTTCATGCAAGTAGAATAGTTTTTCTTTAATTTGCTTTCCTTTTCTTTTTCCTTCATGTTGCATGCTACATTTGTTCATATGATAAAAAATATGAGAGGCTAAACCCCTTCAATTTAGGGGTAATGAAGCTCTCTAATCATGTAGTTTCAACTTAATTTGATGTTTATGCTCTCTTTTTGTGCTTAATGAGAATGATTGAAGTGGTTTAATGATGTTGTTTAGCTTTGAATTTGATAGTCTATATTGTTCATAACAAATAGGCTATGCTTAAATAAACAAAACACAAATTGTCTCTTCATCTACATATGATTATGGCAAAGAAGTCAATGTTGAAATTAAAATTTGATGGCTTATATTTCTAATTAATAGTTAATAGGCCATACTTAAAATAGATTTTTCTGTCAGCTTTGTTGTCATATTTCATTTGAGTTAAATGTGTATTAGTGGTTGTCTTATAGTTTGATGGTTTATATTGTGCTAATTAATAACACAAATATACCATACGTATGATAAGCACATCAACTAATTACACTAATGATAAGAAAAGAGAGATCATAACTTCATTTTGTTGATTTATGTGATCTAGAGAGTGAAATTATCTCTAAATTGTCATTTTATTCTCATAGTTTTCATTCACATTTGTAGTTGTTAGTTTGTTAGTTTCATCATTTTTTAGCTTAAATATTCTTCAACTTTGGTTTAATTTGATTGAATAGATTTTAAAAATCATCAATTCCCTGCGGATCGACCCGTATTCGCCACGTACTAGAAGTGTACGCCGTGCGCTTACGGTTATATTTTATTTCGAAATTCATCGGCATTTTTCTAATCGATAGAAAATTTTCCGTTAAACAGATATGGAACCATTTAATGCCTTTTAAAATGATTAAAAATGTATTAGAAATGCTTTATAAACATATAAACTTGTTTTAATAAAGTTTGGATGAAAAACATGAAACATGTCAAAACTAGGCGCGTCGCGCAACGGTAGTTCGCGATTTTGCGCCGAAAAGTTTAATTAAGTATACGGAATGGATTTTAGCTTAGAATTCTTCAAGATAAGAATTTTACAGACTATTATATCCATATCTTTCAAATAAAGAAAGAAAATTAAGATTTCATTAAGTAGATTTTAAAATATGTCTAAAACAATTTTCTAGAAAAATCGCGCTTTTGCAGTAAAGTGACTAAAGTTTAAAATTGATATTTTAAATGTTTTAAAAATATGAAATAAATTCTAAAAATCTTTTAAAATGTTTTAAAAGCAATTTAAGTTGAAAATATGGATTTCTAAATGATATAAAAGTCGTTTTGAAGAATATAGATTTTTAAAACAATATTTGCAACAACTTTTTCACAACGCTTTTCTATAACTTTTGAAGTAAAGGTTGAAACTTAACAATTCTTTCCCAAATCTTTTGTAAACATTTTTAAGTAAATAATAAAGTATTTTAAAAAGATATTTGAACAATTTAAAATTACTTAAAATATTTAAAAAGGGAAAATGAGTATGCGGAAACGACTAGTGCATTTGTCCCGCCTGTGAGAGCTAAACGGTAAAACATGGTGTGTAAATAAGGTTAAGAATGGAGCAACCAGTGCCCTGAACTTACCTGGCCTTCGCTTTATCTTTTGGACGAGGGGTGGAACAGATCGAAGGGAAAGCCCGAATGCTCAACTTGGATTTTATAGAAATAATCTTCTTATACTCATTATTAAAATCCGAAGAGGGAACTTGTCCTATTCCTAGAATTTAAAAGGCGATCTCACCGTAATTCCGCCCATAGCACTTGTTGAATACGGAAGTTGATAGTGAATAAAAGTAGAGTGATTTCTAAAATCCTATTTTCTTAAAGATACCCTTTAAAAATGATTTGAGAAATATTCAAAAAGAGAGGTTTAAATGATTCCGTATTTGAAGAAGAAGATTCTAAAAATATATATCTCTCGAAGATATCTTGATAAAGAGGAATGAATCAATTAACCAATAATCATTTACTTATAAAACATCATTTTTATCGATGATTGGATTTGAAGGAACTGCGGTTGGATTTGGGTGATTCCTATCCGGAAACCACTTCGAACAAATCTACGTTCGAAGTAAAACATTTTTGAAGACAAATGACTTTGAAGATAGAGATCTTCCTGATGTAAGGTTGCATGCCACTAGTCCCTCGAGGTGAAAATTACCATATCATATGGTGGCAGTAGTGCTCTGTTATGAAAATATCTGATGCAAGGACTTCTTGCTACTAATGGAGTAGGAGAGAACCTTCAGTTTTGTTCAGTCGCAGAACGAACTTGTATGGAAGAATGTCTGACCTTGCATTCCAAATCACAATGGGTGATCTCTATAAAAGTATATCAGTTTGGTAGCGGAGAAGACACCTTCTCTTAGCTTAACACCCTTTCTTGAGACGTATGAGCTTAGGAGTTATACGTTTGTAGGAATCAGTTATGTGAATGTGGAATGGCAATTTGGCATTCAAAGTGAAGAAGATGTGCTAGGTGAAAAGGTAATCGTTTACCTCGGGCCTCATCACCCAGAAATGACAAAAAATGGTAGAAGTAGCAAGGCTAAGTGAGTCGTTCCCAATTAGGAGATGTCATCATCCTTCTAAATTACTCTACACATGCCTAAGTATGTGGTGAATGTATGACTTTGGATCCCGTTAAAGGTCGGTAACGACCGGGGTGATGACATATTCGGTACTATCCAGTGTGAGGGGTAGGCCGGTCTTGTGTTGGTTTAGGCGCCCAATATTTGGGCCCTAGGTGCATCCCTCTAGAGGTGTACTGTCGGAAGGTAGTCCCTTACCTTGTTATTTGTATGGAATCCATTCTCCGATAAGTTCCTGCGGACTTGATTGTAAACCTTGTATGCTTGAATTTACTAATGTAACAATTTAGGCTAAGATTAATAAGTTTATTTGGAAATGGTTTTTAAAGAATGTCATTAAAGATAATATCCCTTAATTTCACGTAATAAAGATTTTGGTTATCATAAGGTAAAAACCTATTCTGTGATTATGTGCGGCGTGGTCTTATGAGATACCTTTTTGTTTTCAAACATCGTATTTTGAGTTCTCACACCAGTCCTATGACTGATCCGGAGTTTATTTATTTTTCCCTTTAAACTCTAGGTACCCTATTTTTCCGGGCAGCCAAGTAGTTAGAAAAGTTTGGAGCATTTTGGAATGGAGCATGGAGCCTAGAGCATTTTGGATCTTTTGTAGAAGCCACCTATTTATTCCATTGTGTTATGTATTAGGTAGTTACAAGCATATGTAAGGATAGGTGGTTATAACTATCCCTGTTGAATTTGTATTAACTCTGATGGAGCAATTTAAAGTTATGATATGTATGATTATGAGTTAAATACGATGTGAGATTCTGTTATTGTCTTGTCTTCTATATTAATTTTTTTCTTTACCCCATGATAATTTACCTCTCTGGTACTTAGATTTACGGCACGTGAATACCGAGGATGTATTCGCATTGATTTCTGAGTATTGAGGAGGTGGGTCGTCTTAATGATTTGTTGAGCTTTTCTCAAGGTGAGAATCCCAAGATATACAAGTCTTTACAGCCACTAGTGAGGTCCAAAGACTTTTATGTTTTATCTTAGGTTTTAGAGAAACATAAAAGACTAGTGGGAGCCTTATTAGAAAAATAAAATAGTAACATCTTACCTTACCAATATTGTAAGAACATTTGCTATGTATAATTAAATAATCTACTGCGATAAATTTTGCATTAAATTTAATTGATAAAATGTTTATCAGCTAAAATATACAAAGGAACCGAAATAAATATTAACAAAGAAATATTAAATATACTCACCTATAAATTTTTACATGTTGCCCCATGCAAGCGGCTAATTATACAACCAATAAATACGTTCTTAACTTCGTCACTTATGAGTTTACTTGCCCGAGACTATGTATTGTGTTCAATGAGTTTCAAACTCTAAAGGAAGTACAAGAATATGGATATTTGATCCATATACGATCACATATAAATTTTATATTGTGAACAATCATAATTCGTAATGTATGAAACCTCGATGAAATTAGTTCATTGAAATATGCAAGTAAACTACAGTGTAAAATCGTGTATTCAATATAATTGGTTACAATAATGATCTTGTTGTGTTGAATGTAAAACCGAACCAAATGCTACAAGATAGATCAAAGAATTTGATCACTGAAATGCTAGTTTGATCGGTTTACCAAAAGTGCAATTTATTTGATATCCTTAAAAGTTAAGGATGACCAAATGCACTTTTATGAAGAGTTTGTTATGATATTGTATTAAGGATTTCCTTTGAATGGTTTGACCGTTTGGAAAGTAAATTAAATGTATAGGAGTGAACGTAACCTAAGGCTTTGTTGGGATAAAGAGAGTGAGAACTAGAATTGTAAAATAATAGTTGATGCTTAACGTTGGAATAAGGAATATGATTTTTATTCTGAAGTGTAATTTCATATAGAAAATTGTTTTTATGAGATTTATTTCATTGAATTTAAGATATTTGATCCGAAAGTTCTCGACTGTAAACCAGTTACAACAAATGAAATAAGAAGCCTATATTGTATGGTTAAATGGAGCTTCGTATTTCATATGCTATTATAGTAATGGCGGAAATAGTAGGAGCATGCGATAAGGCAATTGTTGATTACATCAAATTATGAAAATTATTTTCGTAGAACTTACCAATCATTATTTATGAAATAATGACTGTTTTTCAGTATTAACTAAAAAACAGACATAGTATTGTTATGAGTATTTTGAATATTCATTATAAAAAAAATATAATAGTGGTTTTGAGATGCATTAGAAAATATAGAAGTATCTAAATTTATTTACAATTATTTGATTTACAGACTAAGCGACGGTTTGAAGAAATAAATCCTGGATCATATGATTATGAATCATATGGTACTAGTTTATTATATCTTAAAAATTAAGGACAAAGCACTCATTCAATAGGAGCATGATAAGAGTTAATAAACTCTTTGGATTGATTCATATCGATGTATGCAATCATAATTCTATTAATACATAAATGGTTCCACAAACGTCGTTATACTTGTCGATGGGTTATCACCAAAATAGATGTGTGAATTTAATTCTCATGTGGTATGTCTATGATAAGCTCATTGAGTATAAAACAGAAGTACATAAAATAACATGCAATATGAAATAAAATCGATTCGATTTGATCGAAGATGTGAGTATATTGGAAAAGAGTTCTTGACATACCAAAAACTGAATGAAGATTCAATCACAAAAGTCACTCCTCCCTATGATGATGTATTGATAAAGAGTAATCAAACTTTGCATAACAAAGTATGATTAATTGTGAGTGAATTTGAGTAAACTTCTTTTTATAATGTCATGTGCTTAAGAGTAGTACACAAAGTTAAAACTAATTTCATTTAAAGAATGGTTTACAAATTCATACAAGATAAGGATTTATAAGAAACCCTAACAAATATTAGGCTAAGGATTTGGTGGGCTGTGTGAGTTGAAAGACTGCATGTAATAATTATTCATGAGGGTTCTCGTATAAATTTCCCCGAAAAGGGTTGGGAACAACTGTCATTGAATGACCAATTTATATTTTGAACATAAGTAAAGTAAATTAGAACCAAATCAATTTTATATGTAAGGAAATTCATAAAATGTTTGTGAATACCTATTATATTGAACTGAGAAACAATTGTTGTTTCAAGAAATATCAACTTCATAGTGAAGGAATTTCTTTTAGAAATTATTGGTAGTAGAATAATTTGGATATGATTCAAGGATAAAACTTATTTTAAGGGATGAAATTAAATTAACCTAACCTAAATGAACACAATGCATTAGAATGTCTAATAAGTATTCTTGCACATTGAGGAGAAACTATGTGTTTCTTATCAATGTCAAGAACGGATATTCCTTAGTTATTAGTTAAACCATTAAGAGTATTGACTCTAAGATATGGTATGATGCGCAAATCTGAAAAGGTTCCAAGTACGTTATTAGAATATGATTTTGATAGTTATACCCAAAGGAATATGATTCATCAGCCGCAAGTGTATCTTCAAGAGCAAGACTAATACAGTTGTAATATAATGAGCAACATCGATAAGGATAATACAATAAGTTTTAGCTATTGAAATTCACATAATAAATTCATTATTGAACATGCTTAAGTTATTTTAGATTTACTCACAAAATTATCACTTAGTATGACTTTATGTTTTGGTAAATATGTGCTGAAATGAGAAATTCTAAATAATAATTTAGAATATGTTGTTTGCGCATAACAACCAAAGTATCTGGAAGTCAGTGTGAGCGATATTGAGTTTGTGGGTTTTTAGATATGATCCAAGAAATGATACGAAAGTTTCATTTTATAAGCATCGGAATTAAAGTAGTATTTTGATAGAAATTTTGAATAGTTTGATTTTTCAGTCAGAGTGCAAAGGAAGCGTGTGTCTATAAGAAAAAACCACTAAAATGTACATAGATTTTTCTAGACTATAAGTAAACAACATACTGCTAATTGTTAATGATGTACTTATGTTAAAATCAGTCATAATTTGGTTGTTTAGTACTCGATATTGGATTTGTAAATATATCTTTTATAATATGTATAAAGGATTTTGGGAATGTCCCAAACGATATGCCAAGACACCATATTAAAATGTTTAATATGGTATACGTAAGAAGGATTCCTTATGTATTGACACTAGGAATGATCATACATATTGAATTGCCTAAAATATCATAATTTTCTTATGTATTTGATGCATGAAACAAATATCAAATCTGAATTAATATCACTAAATGGTAATTTAGAGTGTTCTTGAATATTTATGAAATACTAAAGAATTGTTTGCAGAAACATTGAACCCTTTATGAAAGAATGTTCGGACTAGAACTTCATAAGTGCTACCGAGTATAATATGTCAATATGAAATTCATGTTCAAACCTAAATTAAGAAGCTTTAAGTTGGAAATGTTCCAAACAAAAAGTTGTGGCTGATTTAACGAAAGGCTAATCACATTGCCTTAAATATCATCACAATAAAAGCAATATATATATATATATAGACACACACACACATATATATATATATATAAGTATAAATGCACAAATTTATAACTGAGTTAGGGGTGATTCCAAGTATTAAGAATACTACATCATTGTCATATGATAACAATGTAATAATAAGAGCTCATTAGAAGTCGAGAAACATATTCCAAATAGTTCCAGATGATAAAGGTAGTTTATAAACATCAAAGATAATTGATTGACGAAGTAGTTAACTAAAGCAAAAGAGCAGATCCATTCATGAAGGGTCTAACTCGATCAGTTCTCATCAAACTTATTGAAGTGATGGGATAGAGATTCGATTATCAACTCCAAGTGCAAGTAGGAGATTGATAGAGTTAGGGGTATGCCTTAGAGGCAATTATGTATTTTGTTACATATATCGAACTCGATAACTGATCTTGTTCAAAATAAAAAGTACTTCCTTTCTATTATATACTTATACTATATGTTACGTTAATTAATTAATTTAATTTAAAGTATAATTAATAGGAAATCGATAAATGGTATGTTATCACGCATTTTGGCAAGGCCTTGATATCATGGATTTGACCCACTGGATCTTGTAGTCATTAAGGCATGAAGCCCGAAGAGATGATTATTAGGTTTGGAGATCAAATATATTCAAGACTGTGGACGATAGTCCAGCAGATTCAGATGGATGACACTCTAGAATTATCAAAATATGGAATTATCACTTCCCTAGGCAGGGGATCAGATCAATATGATGGATTACTGATCGGATCGAATCAGTATGGCTATGGATCACTCGGATTGGCAGTTCAACTCAATGAAGATCGCACAATAACTCGACAAACACTAAAGAAACTCAGGAGACGAATATGGAAACATGAAATAGGCTGCATGGGGGTCCCACTCTAGGGATCGGCGTTAATCCTCCTATAGGGATTGGGGTCAATCCCTCTAGAAGGCCCAGATGGGTCCCATTTTTATGTGTGGGTCCGTTTGGGTCTGGAGGTTCTACATGCGGATTTTGAGCTAAGTATTTCGTAGGCTTCCTTTATAAACACAACAGGCATGTCTCAAGGAAGGAGATCTTCTTTCTAGCTCTCTTCTTCTTCTACATAGGGTATATTCTGCCATATGATTCTTGGATTTCACGAATTGCAACTGTAATCAGTAGTATAAATCGATAAAAGGAAAAACTTTTGGAGTTAACATAGGCCAAGTACGCCAAGACATTATAAATATGTGTCTTTACTTACTTTCTTACTGTTTTTAATTTTATTTTCTTCATATTTATTTCTCTTCATCACTCTCTTTGGTTTGGAATATCATATTATTGGTGCTTTCACATTATTTGGGTGTTGGTGGCTATTTTTTCCATGAACATTTTGGTGCTTTCACTGAGAAAGGCTGGCACCCACTGATTTAGAAAAGATTTGGAGCTTGGATTTAGATCAATGGTAAGGAAATCCATGAGGAGACCATTGGCAGAAAGGAGTTATCATGGAGGAAGTCAGGAGACTTCCTCAGAAGCTTGAGCTAACCAGCCCTCCGTCTACATCACTAGGAACGAGATGGAGACTATGATGGATGCTATGCAGGAGTAGATGACGAAGAGGTAAGAGGAGATGATGCAGAATTTCCTTAGGCAAATTGGACAGGCTGAAGCAGTAGGAGCTCCTGGAAATGTGGATCAAGGAGTTGTAGCAGCAGGAGCTGCAGAAGATCAAAACCAAAGAATGGGAAACGAATCTAGCAGACGGAAGATTGGAGTGGAGCAATCGGGGGTAGCCCCCTATCAATATGGAGGGATCGACACCAATCCCACCATAGAAGTCGGCATCGATCGCTTAGGACTTGGACCCATGGCCCCAGGTCTGGCTAGATCGGTTCATGGCAGACCAGTGGTTGGTGTTGTGCAGTTTGGCGTGGATCAAAATGCGAATGTGTGTCATAAGGAGTATATGCCAGAATACCCTTGTGGATTTGAGGGGCAAGTTGAGAATATGGATTGGAGACCACCTATGGATGAGAATGAACTGATTTCTAAGCTGATATGTAAGATAATGAGAGGTAGATTGCCCAACATGAGCTTGGAGGATGTCAATTGGAGTTCGTTCACTCCAAATATCAGGAATGCTAGGAACCCACTAGAGTTTAAACCACCAACATTAGAGGCATATGATAGAAAGTCGAATCCAACAATGCATATAATGAGATATATCTGGCATATGGAAGTGCTAGGTGCAACTGAAGAGGTAATGGCAAGGTGTTTTCCTTTATACTTGACAGATTTAGCTGTGCTTTGGTTCATGCAGTTGGAAACTGGATCAATCAGGACATGGAACGAGCTAGTGGATAAGTTCATGAAACAGTTTCGGGTTCACATTTCACGACCAAAGAATGTAATGACATTGGCGGCACTGAAATAGAGGACCGAAGATTCCCAAAGGAGCTTTTTAACATGATTCGGTGCCGCAGTGGCTTTGGTGGATCGGTAGGATCCATCAATGGTTTTAATGGCAGTGGTATCGGGAATTGCTAATGAAACGAACCTCAAGATTTCACCGGTACAGGATCCATCGATGGATCTCGGGGAATTCTATCGTTAAGCAAAAAGGTTCCTGCGGTAAGAGGATGCACGAACCGAAAAACATGAAGTAAACATGTGCGGGGCAACAGATCATTGAGAGAAGGACTCGTGAAGGATAAGGGTAAGCGGAAGCTAGACGATGGATATGATGGATCAAGAAGGCAAAGGAACGAGCGAGAGCTGAAGTTCTCCTCTTATTCACATTTGATGGAAAACTTGGAATGGATTTATCTGGACACTAGGGCCCCACTCCACTATCGAAAACTGGCAAGGATGGATCCAAATGGAGTGGGAGTGTAGGTCTGGGAAATACTATCTTTTCCATAAACTGGATGGGCATATGACGAATGAATGCAGGCACTTAAAGGATATGGTTGAGGAACACGTCAGGAATAGCAGGCTGCCGTAGTACATGAGGACTCGGCAGTGACGGTGGAACAAGAGTTGTCACACTTCACTTCAAATGGAAATGGCCTTGGAATGAGGTCACAAATTGTCATCTTGATCAGGATGGCATGAACTAAAATAATAAACTCCACAATAAAATGGCTAAGTCACTTACACATGTACGAGACCGAGGATGGACCCTAGGCATGCTCTGAGATGATGATAAACCATCACGCTCGGAGACGAAATGTTTGGTTTTCCTACTGTAAGGATTCAAATTCAATAATTTACTTAAAATCCGCATTAATGCGATGAATAAAACAGGTCGCGGTTGTCCCGACTGGAGAGACGGGGCAATAACCGCAAGGTGTTAGTCCCTTCGTCGGAGAGCAGCGAGATGTGCTCATAAATCATGGATTAAGTCCTCGAACAGAGAATCGAGGCTGGAGAGAGGAAGTCAGTACGGAATTGATTGCTTTATGTCCCTGACCGGAGAGTCATGGGCCGGAGTGTAAGAAGTGAGTCACTTCGCCAGAGAGCAACAAGATAGACTCACTTATCGTCGTTCCCCCTTACATCGGAGAGTGACTGGATGGGGTTCAACAAGGGTCCAAAGAGACCATGATTAACCTAGGAAGGCTTTTACATCGCTTTATGTTCAGGGATACTGAACAAGAGTGCAGGAAGTAATGCTGCTTCGTCGAAGAGCGATAGGATCGGCTTACTTGTCGTTGTTCTCTCTTCACGAGAGAGTGATAAGATGGGGTTCAACAAGAGCTTGGAGAGGTTGTGATCGGTCTAGGAGGATTAAGACATTACCATATTCCCCAAAATGGTCAGAGTGTAGGAAATGACTTGCTTCGCTGGAGAGCAATAGGATTGGCTTCTCATCGTTCAGTTTGGATTGAACTTGCCAAGGGTCCGAAGCGACCACTGATTAGTCTGGAGAGGCTATGAATTTAGATAACAATCCAGAGAGATCAAAGATTTGGTTTATAGACTTCCAGGATTTTAAAAGGTTATGGATTTGGCTAAAGACCCGAAGAGATCGAGGATTTGGATGATGAACTGGAGATCAAGGCTTTGGATTTGGCAAACGATCCACGATCTTGAGAGATCAAGGATTTGGTTACTGACTATGGATGAATATGGATTTGGAATGGCTTCGGCATTAGCTATCCACTCGAAGCGGTCGTGGATTTCACCAATGATCTAAAGAGATCGAGGATTTGGCTTAGCAAAGGATTTGATTTTGGATTGGAAAACAAAGCTATTGATGGATTGCAGATTACGAATTTCGGACTTATGGTAATTCAAAACATTCCTTCCTCTTGCAAAGCATGTTTTGGTGGGCAAATGTTATCTCACCTTTTAGCAAGGCCATGATATCATGGATTTAACACAATGGATTTCATAGTCATCAAGGCAGGAAACCTAGGGAGATGATTATTATGTTCGGAGATCGGATATATTCAAGACTATGGATGATAGTCGAGTGGGTTTGGATGGATGACACTCTGGAATTGGCTATGTATGGAATTGGAGCTTCCCCTAGGCAGAGGCACGGATCAATGTGATGAAGTATGGATTGGATCAGATTGGATCAATATGGCTATGGATCACTCGGATTGGCAGTTCAACTCAGTGACGATCGCTCAATAACTTGACGAGCACAAATGCAAATCAGGAGACGACCATGGAAACAGGAAGCAGGCGGCATGAGGGTCCCACTCTATGGATCGCCAATCCCTATGCTTGATCTTTAGGGATCGACGTCGATTCCCTTATAGGGATTAGAGCTGATCCCTCTAGAAAGCCCAAATGGGCCCCATTTTTAGTGTGGGTCCATCTAGGTCTGGTGGTTCTACTTGCGTATTTTGAGTGAGATATTTCCTCGGCTTCCTTTATAAATACAACAGGCATGGCTCAAGGAAGGAGATCTTTTTTCTGGCCCTCTTCTTCTTCTACCTAGGCTATATTCTGGCATTTTGATTCTTGGATTTCATAGATTGCAACTGTAATCAGTATTACAAATCGATAAAAGAAAAAAGTTTTGGGTGGACGTAGGCCAGAGTATGCAAAACCACTATAAATCTGCATCTCTGCTTACTTTCTTACTGTTTTTAATTTTATTTCCTTCATATTTATTTCTTTCCTTCACTCTGTTTGGTTTGAAATATCGGATTATTGGTACTTTCACATTATTTGGGTGTTGGTGGCCATTTTTGCCGCGAACATGGTATGTTTTGTGATAGAAATTACGAAGTGGTGTAACCATCAATAATTTATCATAATGAAATTAAATGTACCATTTTAAATAATCATACCAAAATGTATAAAGACTTGATATCGATACATCCCTCTAGACTAGAGTATGTAACGCTCTCCAAATGTAGGCAGTGTAGTACTCATGTTTGCAAGGAGGCATCAAGGGTTTACATACTAATAGTTATTGGACAGCTATGGAATGACTCACTCGATAGTTTTCTGTTTGTTAAAATAACTAAAGGTCGAACTGAAAATATCAATGTGACAAAATTACATGGTTCTCTTGAGTTGAAAATACTGTTAACCTTCAATATGGAAGCCCCGCTCTGATTATAGTTAAATCATGCATCTATCGAATGACTATAATTAGATCGAGCGAAAGCATTAGAAGTGAAAAACTATTCACGAGAGGATTCGTCTCCTCGGTTATATGAGGTTAGTATCCCGGTCAATTAAAGTCAACTCAAAGTAAAAGTCCCTGGTCAGAATAGTTCGATTAATAATAATTGTTATTATTGAACCAAGGACTTTGTTTTTGGAATATAAAGTTGACTATGGATGATATAGGAATTTTGGCCATTACCAAATTCCATAAGTCCAAAGTGAAATATTTTTTATAAAGAGAATTGGTTAAATAATTTTCACAACCGGGTAACATTTAACAAAGTAAAATTTGATTTTACCGAAACCAAGTAAGGTATAAATTTAGCCAAAATGTCACACTACCTGCTAAGTGACGCGAGAACATTAATATTCGAATTGTTTGATATTAATCGTTGACCAAATTTACACCTAAGACTTACACAGCCGAAACTATGAATACTCTTTTTATCACCTGATTTAATTAATTTGTAATTGTTATAAACTGATTGAATTAATTAATATTTATGAAATATTAATTACAAAATTTTGTATTTGATCTATTGAACAATGTTAAACAATGAATTTATAATGGTTATAAATACATTAATCGATATACGATATTAGTACGTGTTTAAATTTAGATTTAAATGCAATGGACATTATTTGGGCTAGAATTGACTTTGAGGCCCATATAGGGCATGTACATTTTGGCTAAAATAGCTTAGATAGGCCAGCCAAATGTTGGCAAAAGAGGGATGCTTTGGAATGGTATAAAAGAGTGGAATTAGTGAGAGAGATGAGGATAAGATCCACTTTTCTCTCCATTTGACTTTCAATTTATATGCCACTCTCCACACCATTCTTTCTAAGACTTTTTATCTCTTTTCCTTATGAAAATTTTGACCAGCAAACCCTATTTAAACACAGGAGATGTCCAAGCTAAAATCAGATCAAAATTCTTCGATTTGATCGCCAGTGGTAAAGTAGTTCGGGAGCCAACAACTCTAGAACTTGGAATTTGATTCGAGAAGCCATTTCATCATTTCAAAATGAGATCTCTAAGCCTTGGTGAAAGGTATTCAACATGTTTATAAATTCATTTAATATTATTTTCTATCATTGTAATAAACTGTAGGTAATTAGATTACATTATGAATCTAGTGTATCAATGTTTGTCACATATTGGATGATTGAATATATTGGTGCATCTATATATATGTCAATAATTTTTATACATCCTACCATTAAACTCATGACTAAAATTTAAATAAAATCATTTTTAATTACATAATATCATATATAAGATTTTATTAATTAATATATTATATCTTAATGATAAAAACCATATAATAAACATTTTAAATTTACAAAATTTTATTTTTTTACAACATTAATTTGACAGCAGTAGATGTTCAATTTTAATATATTTTTATTTTTAGTTAATGATATAATTATTTATTTAACTAGAAATCTATTATGAATATACAAATATATATGTATACTATTGTTTGAAATTAATCATAAAATTTAACTTAAAAATATTACATTTTTCTCATATCTTCGAAATGAATTTTCTATAATTGGTTAATTTAATCAAAATGGGTTTTAAAATTTTTTAATTAAAAACCATTTTAAAATTCAATAAAAAATTAATTTTTCAACTTTAGTCTTAAACTCAAGTATTACTAAATTATATATATATGCACTTGTGTATATATATTTATAAATATTTATGATAAAATATAAAAAAAGTTAATTTTATAAACAACTTTGCGGCAACAATTCAAATAAAAAATTCAAAATCATTCTATATTAATTTTTAAATGATTCATGATTTACTAAACAAACAGTTGTTTAAATATATTTTAAAATATTATATATAAATTAGTATAATTATTATTCCTACATATTTGTGTGTGTATGTGATTATATTTTACATAAGTATAATTTTATATTAATATATACACATACACACTTTTCGATGCGCACACACACAAACATATATATATATATATAGACAAAACATGGAATATTAGAGGGGCTAACATGTCCGTTGCAGTGTAAATCCCAGCAATTATACTTGGGTATGTCAAACCATGTACACTTTATGATGTTGCACGCGCACGTACACACATATGTGTATATGATAAACATATTTAAATATAATACAAAAAATATATAATAAAACTTTATTGACAAAATAAAGGTTTTCTTTAAAATAATTAGAAAAGTTCTAAATAAATTAGACTTTGTAGGCCCAATAAAGATCCAAAATGGTAAACATTTTTGAAATTCACCCATTTATTTCACTACGGGTTAGCCCAGTTCCAATAGTTAGTACATGATGTTGCTTTCTAGGGTGGTAGGAGTTCAAATCCCAAGGTCATCATACTTGGTATTAGAGCTTAGATTCAAAATTCCATATGGATTAGGCGCATATTGAGAGAATGTATTTGTATATTTTCAATAATTACTACATACATTCATACATACATACTTATATATATAAGTATAATACAAACACCAATTAAATTGTTGTAATTCTTACTACAATCTAGGGTAAGTTGCTAATAATTCCTAATACAGATAAGTGAGATGAGCAATCAAACTGGAAGTGGTTCTGGTGAAGCAACAAAGGTTCCGAGCATAAACATCCTATTATGGTTCCATCAATGTGTGCAAGCAAGAGGCCAAACTGGACATAACCCCAATAGAGGACCTACAAACAGGCACAAGTTGCATCCCTAGCTCCTTTGCTTGCTTTGGTCTTCTCCAAGCTTTGCCATAATTTCCAAAGTCTAGGTGAAAAGAATTATTTTAGGACTAAATCATTTGTTGATACAAAGGCATGTTAAAGAATTATGATTAGATGTTTTCCATGATGGGTGTGGAGGATACAATGAGGAGATGGTTTGCTTCGTGGCACTTGCAAAGAGAGGCCTTGAACTGGTGGGACATTGTTGTTCTTTAATAAATGAGGGTGGGATTGGTTGGACTGATTTTAAGAGGCACTTTTAGACTAAGTTTATACCGGAGGCCGAATGGGGAATGAGGCTAGGGAAGTTCATCCGTTTGGAGCAAGGATACCGAAGTGTTAAGGAATACGTCAATGAGTTCAATCAGCTGGCAAAATATGGCCTAGACCTTATCAATATACCAGTGAAAAAGGCAACAAAAACTTTCTTAGGGCTTAAATCAATCATTCAAAGTTATTTCTTTAACCCATATACCTGCTAGAGCTACCTTTGAGAGCTTGGTTGAGATGGCATTACTAAATTCAATTGCTAGGGATGGACCCAAGAAGGTAGATGGGAAGCTAGTTCAGTAAAATCAATGCAAAGGTGAATTGAGGGCTCGGGGCAATATAAAAACAAGGAACTATTGTATGAGGTTCAACAATAGCGAGCATATAGTAAAGGATTGCAAAAGTGAATCTTTCAAAAATCAAGTTCTACAACTACAACCAATTCGGTCACATAAAGAAGGATTGTCTGACTTTTTCGAAGAATTCTACCTATATGGTTCCAGCTTATGCACTTAATGTTATTCCCAGCTCGCGAGCACAACTCTGGCTGTGGAAAAGAGAAAGAAGGTTGTCATAGAAGGTGTGTTAAATCTTTTTTGATTCATATATTTGCACTTTGACACTGTAGCATCACACTCATTTGTCTTGAGTAGGCTAATAGATGAATTGCACTTAGAAACTATTATAGTTATAAACCTTATTATATTGTTGAACCCCGTGAGAGGATCATTCCATTTATCCTTGATTTGTGAGGGTTCGAAATTATATATTTTACGTATCAAATTCAATTGTGATGCTTTTTTATTAAGATTTTCTAGGTACGTTTTAATTTTGGGAATGGACTAGATCAATATGTATGGAGCAGTAGTGGATTTTGACAAGAAGGTGGTTTGTTTGCATACTTATAGTGGGCATAACCTCGAGGTTTACCACAATCCTAAAAATTGTGTTATATTGAGTTATATGTATTGTCTTTACCTATCACATGATGAGTTAGCCTCCATGCCTATAGTTTGAGATTACACAGATGTCTTTACCAAATGTTTGCGCCAAAATTGGTCACAAACCCCAAGTGTTGTGAAAGCACCAGTGTATGAATATAGATCAACAAATATTCAAACACAAATCTCAGATCTAAGCAAACAACTAACAGCAATCCAAAAATAACGAACAGTGACGCAAGATTTATAGTGGTTCGGCTATCTCCGGCCTACATCCACTTCAAGGTTTTTATGATTTTATTGCTCGATACTCGAAGATTACAATTTCGTGTGTTGTATTACAACTGATTTTCTGAGCTAAGTATGAATCTAAGGCAGCAATGGTGATCTGGAGTAAATCTGGCAGAGTCTGGGCGCTCTTTAGCTCTCAAAATAGTCCGACCTCTTTTCTGAATGACCAAGGGCTCTATTTATAGGTGTAGGAGGCTGATATTTCGCCTAAATTTAGGGGAGACCAGTTCTGGCACGTGAGGGGGGCCCGCATGGCCGAAATCTAGAGATCCGGGCCCACTTTGGGATCGATTCGACCCTTGGTTCGAATCGATCAAGAAAGAGTCCAATCGAGCTAAAATTTGGTGTGGACATTCTTCATCATGTGTTTAAGCTTCTGTGAAAATTTCATTGCATTTGGACTTATGGATCTCGAGTTATGATCGATTCAAGTTGGTGTTCTTCGTCCCATGGATTCATTCGAATCGATATGGTTCGAATCCATAGGGTCGAATCCATGCTTCTGCACGTGAAGATGATGACGTGGTGCACGTGCTCCGGGTCAATCCCCCTTTTTCTCCGAGTTTTCTGGGTCAAATCCGTGGTTTTAGTCGCGTTTACTTGGTGGATTCGAGATGTTGGATTCGAAGGTTCTCTTCCTTCGAATCGATGAAACTGGTGCTCGTTCGAATCGATCTAGACATGTTGTTGTGGACCGATTCGAAGTTGTCTCAGTCTGGGGATTCGAATGCGATGGAGTCGGAGCTCCTCCACCTGTATGGATTCGAAGGATCCTTCCTTCGATGGATTCGAACTGGAGTATGTGAGGATGGATTCGAACTTAGGCATATGAGGACTTGCTCGATGGAGTCGAAGGTGGGGAATGCTCCAATGGATTCGAAGTTTAAGGCACGCGTGGATGGATTCGAAGCATGGTTGCTCCTGATGGATACGAACCAATGCCCGATAGATGGAGCCGAAGCAAGTGTGCTCTTCATGGATTCGACGCAATGTTCCTCTGATCAATTCGAATCAGCCTTTCCTCATCGATTCGACCCTAGCATATTTCATCCATCTTCCATTGGCGATAACTCGAGCATATGAACTCGGATTGCCCCGAAATTTGGAACGCTGGTTTCCACTACTTCGCTTGTCGTGTCTTATCAATCGTAGCCTGATCCGGACCCGGGCAAAATTCATCGATATCCATGTTGAACCTGCGATACACAATCGATGTTCATGACTAATGATCATTGATTTTCAGTTAATCTTTGCGTATCTCGGCTTGGCCAAAAGTCGGGATAACATTTTGCCCCCCAAAACATGCCTTTTGGTAAAAGGCGTGTTTTGATCAGTCTCAAGTCGAATGCAGTGAGTTCATGTTTTATTCAGAGTTTATAGCATTTTTAATCAAGTCCATGGCTGTTCGAAGCCGAATTGTTATCAATTTTTTCCAGTGGAAGTTAAGAATGAAATTCTACGGTCTCTCCATACTATTGATGGTCACTCCGGACCCTTGTCAAACCCATTCTAGATTTAGCGATTGAATGGAAAGATCCTATTGCACTCCGGCGTTGCTTTCCATCCCTTGCACTCTGGCCCCAGCTAGGGCGTATTGCGATGTATTGGTCATTCTGGACCGATCGTAGCCTCTCTGGGCTCTTACTGGATCCCATCCTGTCACTCTCCGGTGAAGGGGAAACAACGATGAGTGAGCCGATCCTATCGCTCTCCGGCGAAGCGGCTACACCCCCTGCACTCCGGTTCAGTGTTTTTGAACATTAAGCGATGTCATGACCTAAATCTTTAGGCCGATCACAGCCTCTCCGGGCTCTTATCGAATCCCGATCCAATCACTCTCCGGTGAATGGGAAACGATGCTTAAGTGAGTCGATCCTGTCGCTCTCCGGCGAAGCAACTCACTTCTTGCACTCCGGACCCCGCCTCTCCGGGTAAGGTCATAAAGCGATCATGTTTATATTGATATTTAATGTTCATCCTTTAACTCTCCGGTTAAAAGGTTTATTTTAATAAGTGTCTCTTTATTAAATTCAAATCCTAGATGTTCAATCTCAAACACCAGGAAAAACAAGACAATGCCTCTCCGGGCGGAGCGGTCTATTTCCATCTTAGAGCATGCTTAGGGATCTCTCTGGTTCCCATACATGAGTAAGTGGGATAGCCGTTTTATTTTGGAAATCAAATCTAAGAAAACTAATCGACCAGAGTCCAAATCTTGAACTCGGCCCTTGCCATCACGATTAGTTGATGACGAGTCATGATCCCGATCCAGGATCATTCCTATTGGGTGGAGGTTGTTCAGGTCTTACTATCGTTGCCCGTTCTCTGATATATTGTGGCAATCTACCACTCCTGGCATGCTCTTCCACCTCATCCCTTAGGTGGCGGCATTCGTCGGTTGTGTGCCCATCTAACTCATGGAATAGGCAATATTTTCTGGTTCTACGTTCCCGCTCTGTGGGATCTCTCCTCGGTGGTTTTGATAGGGGAGTTGCCCCCGAGTTTCGGTGTAAATTCGTTCCAGTCCTGCCACCAAGTCTGTGTATTGCCTGAATCTGGGCTCCCGGAATTTCTTCCGTTTATCAGGACCATCATGTGCGTCATCCTGCTTTCTCTTTCCTTTGTCCGCCCTGGACTGTTCCCTGGCGGTTCCTTCGCCTTGTGCAACATTTATTTCCTGCCTCTCGGCTCGTGATTCCTCTAATCGAATGAATTTTTCAGCTTCATGGAAAAACTCTCCAAGATCTTGCGGTGGATCTTTAGTCAAAGAGTCTTTGAATTCGGTGCCTTCTCCAACTCCTGCCACTGCCGCCATCAAAATCATCGATGGGTCCGGGCGATCTACAGAAGCCACTGTTGCATTAAATCGTAACAGAAAATCTTTTATGGACTCTCCGGTCCTTTGCTTTATTGATAACAAAGTCATCACGCTCTTGGGTCGCGTTATGTGAACCCTAAACTGCTTCATGAAACAATCCACAAGCTCGCCCCATGTCCTGATTGATCCTGTCTCTAGCTGTCTAAACCAAAGCACAGCCAAATCTGATAAGAATAAGGGGAAACATCGTGTCATTACTTCCTCGGATGCTCCTAGCACTTCCATGTGTCTGATATATCTGGTGATATGCATGGTCGGGTCTGACTTTCCGTCATAAGGATCCAGCATCGGTAGTTTGAACTTTGGAGGGTTCCTTGCATTTCGGATATTTGGAGCGAACGGACTTCGACTAACCTCTTCCAATCCTCCGCCTGACAATCTCCCTCTCATGAGTCATCTCACTAGGCCAATCATTCTTTCATCTCCATCTAGGGGTAGCCCCCTTGTCATGTCTCTATCTTGCCCTCCGAGTCTTGTAGGGAATTCTGGTACGTACTCTTCGGGTGGCTCGTTAGCATTTGTGTTGGCCCTAGCCGGTTGAGCTCCTTCCAAAGGTCCTTCTGCGTCGGATCTTGCGGGCCTGCCCCCAAGCCCTTGTTGATTGCCTTCTGGTTCTGTATTCTGTCCTCCGTTAGGTTCCATAGCCCTAGCTCCTTGTTCCACATTCACAGCCGCTGTAGCTGGTCCAGGGTTCTGTGTCCCTGCAGCTCTCATCTGCTCGAAGAAATTCTGCAGCATCTCTTGTTGGCTTTTCATCATTCTTTCCTGCATTAGGTTATTCATAGCCTCCATCTCATCTCTAGTAATGTAGATCGAAGCTTGTCCTTCTCCAGCGCTAGAGGATGCCTCTTGACTTCCTGCATGTTGGCTCCTCTCAGTTCTTTGTCTAGTTTGTCGAGTCATTGTAGAGTCAGATCTGAATCCATAAAATTCCAAATCTAAACTTTGAATCTGGTGTAGCGGGTGCTAGTTCTTCTCGGTGAAAGCACCAAAGTGTTTGCGCCAAAATTGGTCACAAACCCCAAGTGTTGTGAAAGCACCAGTGTATGAATACAGATCAATAAATATTCAAACACAAATCTCAGATCTAAGCAAACAACTAACAGCAATCCAAAAATAACGAACAGTGACGCAAGATTTATAGTGGTTCGGCTATCTCCGGCCTACGTCCACTTCAAGGTTTTTATGATTTTATTGCTCGATACTTGAAGATTACAATTTCGTGTGTTGTATTACAACTGATTTTCTGAGCTAAGTCTGAATCTAAGGCAGCAATGGTGATCTGGAGTAAATCTGGCAGAGTCTGGGCGCTCTTTAGCTCTCAAAATTGTCCGACCTCTTTTCTGAATGACCAGGGGCTCTATTTATAGGTGTAGGAGGCTGATATTTCGCCTAAATTTAGGGGAGACCAGTTCTGGCACGTGAGGGGGGCCCGCATGGCCGAAATCTGGAGATCCGGGCCCACTTTGGGATCGATTCGACCCTTGGTTCGAATCGATCAAGAAAGAGTCCAATCGAGCTGAAATTTGGTGTGGACATTCTTCATCATGTGTTTAAGCTTCTGTGAAAATTTCATTGCATTTGGACTTGTGGATCTCGAGTTATGATCGATTCAAGTTGGTGTTCTTCGTCCCATGGATTCATTCGAATCGATATGGTTCGAATCCATAGGGTCGAATCCATGCTTCTGCACGTGAAGATGATGACGTGGTGCGCGTGCTCCGGGTCAATCCCCCTTTTTCTCCGAGTTTTCTGGGTCAAATCCGTGGTTTTAGTCGCGTTTACTTGGTGGATTCGAGATGTTGGATTCGAAGGTTCTCTTCCTTCGAATCGATGAAACTGGTGCTCGTTCGAATCGATCTAGACATGTTGCTGTGGACCGATTCGAAGTTGTCTCAGTCTGGGCATTCGAATGCGATGGAGTCGGAGCTCCTCCACCTGTATGGATTCGAAGGATCCTTCCTTCGATGGATTCGAACTGGAGTATGTGAGGATGGATTCGAACTTAGGCATATAAGGACTTGCTCGATGGAGTCGAAGGTGGGGAATGCTCCAATGGATTCGAAGCTTAAGGCAGGCGCGGATGGATTCGAAGCATGGTTGCTCCTGATGGATACGAACCAATGCCCAATAGATGGAGCCGAAGCAAGTGTGCTCTTCATGGATTCGACGCAATGTTCCTCTGATCGATTCGAATCAGCCTTTCCTCATCGATTCGACCCTAGCCTATTTCATCCATCTTCTATTGGCGATAACTCAAGCATATGAACTCGGATTGCCCCGAAATTTGGAACGCTGGTTTCCACTACTTCGCTTGTCGTGTCTTATCAATCGTATCCTGATCCGGACCCGGGCAAAATTCATCGATATCCATGTTGAACCTGCGATACACAATCGATGTTCATGACTAATGATCATTGATTTTCAGTTAATCTTTGGGTATCTCGGCTTTGCCAAAAGTCGGGATAACACCAAAGTTTCTAGTTGTTCTCATCATCAGGAGATCGAATTTTGAATTTATATATATTGTAATGCTAGACCTGTTTCCTTACACTTTAGGCGTATGTCTTCTAGAGAAAGACATAAGCTTAATAAATGGGTAGATGACTTGTTGAAGAAAGGCTTTATTTAGAGAATTATTTTGAAATGGGAGCACCTATTTTCTTTGTTATGAAAGCAAATGGCTCTTTAAGCCTCCACATTGATTATTGTGAAATAAATAAGCTGACAAAGAAGAATAACTATCCACTGCCCTATTGATGATCTCTTTGATTAGTTAGTAAGAGCAAACATATTCTCTCAGCTTGACTTGTCTAATAGGTTCCATCAATTGCACGTGGCCGAAGATAGTATTCAGAAACTGCTTCTCATACACCCAATAAAATTTACAAGTGGTTAGTCATGCCATTTGGACTGAGCAATGCACTAGCATATTTTGTCGACCTCATGAGTCGAGTCTTTATAGGAATGCTGAATAAGTTTGTGGTGGTACTTGGTGATGACATACTCGTCTATTCAAAAAGCGAGGAAGTGCACAAGTTGCATTTAGGAGAAGTACTCAACACTCTCTGTAGGCATAAGCTGAAGAGGAATTTTTCCAAATGTCACTTTTGGCGTAAGTGATAGAGTTAGGGGTATGCCCTAGGGGGAATTATGTAATTTGTTATATATATCTAACTCGATTACCAATAGTTTTCCAAATAAAAGGTATTTTATTTCTATTATATACTTGATATAATGTGTTCTATTGAATATTTATTTAAAAGCATATTTAATATAGAAAATCCATAAATGGTATATTTTATGATAGTAGTTATAATGTATTGTAATCATGAGTGATCTATCACAATAAAATAAACCATACCATTTTAAATATTCCCAGTTAAGATGTATAGCAACTGAATATCGATACATCCATTGAGATTAGAGTACATAATGCTCTCCAAATGTTAGGTAGTATATTACTCATGACCGTTGGAAGCACCAAAAGGTTATGTACAGATAGTTATTAGATAACTATGGAACGACTCATTCAAGGGTTTTCTGTTGATTAACAAACTAAGGTCAAATAGAGAATCTCGAAGTGATGATGCTATGCGGTTCCCTTAACTTGAGAATACCGTGGAACTTCAATATGGATACTCCACTTTAATTATAGCTAAATCATAGCATTGGAAGTGAAATACTATTCAATCGAGAATTTATCTCCTCGGTTATTGGGACTAACATCACGATCAACGATAGTTAATCAAAATCAAAGTCTTTAGCCAGAGCAGTATGGAATTATTTTTATTAAACCAAGGATTTTGTTTTTTAAATTACAAAGTCTAATGTGGACAATATTGTAATTTTGACCAAAACCAAATTTCATAAGTCCTAATGTGATATAGTGTTGATAAAGAGAGTTGGTATAAATAATCATTACTATTAAGTTACTGCTTATAATAAGTAAAATTGGATTTTACCGATAGATGTGTAAGTGACAAATTCAGCCAAAATATCATACCACTAGATAAGGTGATGTGTGAACGTTCATATTTTAATTGTTCAATGATTAATCGCTAACTAAATTTACAACTTTGAGTCGCACAACCAAAATGATGAATACTATGAATGAACCATACAATTTAGGTAATTTGTAATTTTTATAGATTAATTAAATAAATTAATGTTTAAAGTATTAATTATTAAATTTTATTTGATTTGTTTAAATACCATTAGTATTTAATAAAGTACATATATAAAACTTATAAAAATATATATCGCTTTTTCTAGTAATCAAATAATTAAAAAGCTATGGAATATTTTTCAGGGACAATTCCTTCCTTCATTTCATGAAGATTCTTACTTTTGGTCTTCAAAAACAAAGGAACATTCCATTTCTCATGTATATAAGCTTCTACATCATACAAGTGCTATGCCTAGTTTCAGCTGGAATAAAAGAATTTGGAACTCTCATAGTCCCCAAAGGCAAAATTTTCTTTTGTGGAAAGTGATGAAAAATGCCCTACATACTTTCTCCAACTTGGCTGCTAGATCCTTTGATTAGCATAAGGTCTATGTTTTCAGCAATAACGGTGATGAGGATTCTTTGCATCTTTTCTTCAACTACAACGTCACTTTTGATCTTTGGAGGAAATTTTTAAACAATTGGGGATTGCACAATCTAGAAATAGATAGTATAAGGGAATGGTTTAGCATTTTCAAATCTACTAGATGGAAAAACTCTACTACTATCACTTTGCTCACTGTCTAGAAGGATTTTATCTCAATTTCATGGAAAGAAAGAAATCTCCGAATTTTCAAAGCAACTAAAATTTCTAAAGCTAGGCTCTTTGCTAGGATGGTGGCAGACATCAGCTATAGTCTAACCAACTCAAACTTTGATCTAGAATTTCAGGTCTCGGTTTGGTGCTTCATGTCTCTTTTATTTATGTGTTCTTTTTTTAGGGTTTTGTTTTTTGTTTCTTTCTCCTTGGGTTGCCCTAGTGATTTTCTAGTTTTGCTTTATTATTTTCTATATTTTTTTCCTGAGATTGGTTTGTTGGTCTTAGTAGTTTTTGTTTCCTTTTTTCTGGTGAAATAATACTGGAAAGGGTCTGGTCAAGCCTGCTTTCTCTGCAAAAAAAAGAATATTTAAACTGGATTTATAGCAAAGCTAGCCAGCATTTATAGTGGGCCATCCACATGTACAAGTGAATTTGAAATTGGATTTAAATTGAATAAATACTAAGTGTATTTTTAAATTAATTAAATTAGTTAATGTTTATGAAATATTAATTATTGAAATTTTATTTGATTTGCTTTTTAATAAAGTGGTTAAGTAAAAGATACAAAAGCACATAACAATATACAATATCTATTGAGATTTAAATGGATTAAATACTAAATAGATTTGGAGATTTTGTTAAGGCCCATTCCCTCCTTTTAATGGTCAACCAACTAGGGGAGAGGATAAGTTTTCAATTTTGAAATAAAGGGGCAAAGAAGAAATTAAAGAAATAAAAAGATGTCATATCTTTAATAATCTTTATTTCCCTTTTTATGTCATTCTTTCATTTAGACTTTTTCTCTACCTCTCTAATGATATCATGGCTAAAATTTCATTGAGGAAAAGGATAAAAAATTATAAAATAAAATACCAAATAAAAATCATAGCAATATGCAATTCTAACTCCTAATTTCTACATGATCCAGAGATTAGTTCGACGGAGTCTAGGAATTTTTGGTTCATCCTTTCAAGATATGTTTAACAGGCAACATCCAAGATCCACATTTGTTCCTCATCCCTCTATTATGTATGTTTATTTTAAGTTGATTTGATTCTTTATCATCTTTTTCTTATTTTTTGCTATTTTATGTAACGTTTAGACCTGTTTGCTCTTATAACGAATTTACATGTGCCTAATTCATTCAATTCCTTTTCTTTTATTTTGGTGTTTTTGTTTCAAAAAGATAGGAAATTTGAACATTAATTTTGATTTAGATCTATTATATACTTTTATTAAGTTTTATATACAATTGTAAAGGAATTGTTTATGCTAACTATTTATTATTCCTTGAAGATTAATTTCAATAATTATATGGCTATCTTTTGAACACAAACACTGGAATATTATTTGTTTGAATAGAAAATGGCACAAACACCCAATAGAAAGTAGAAGAGAATAAAATGTGAAGTAAACAAATTAAAATGAGTAAGAAATGAACACAAAGAGTTTTATAGTGGTTCAGCAAACTCTAGCCTATGTTCACGTAGTGATTTTATTGCTTAACTTCTGACTTGGGGGCAGAAGTTCTTAGGGGTCGGTACAACTTCGACATTTATATTTTCAAATTTACAAGAATATATAGTAGAGTGAAGTTAGAGCCAAAAGATCCTAAAAAATGAGCCTTACCCCTCTATTTATAGAGGTAGGGAGCCTAATATCTTGCACAAAAGATCTCTAGAACATTTTCCTTGCTATATACCAGTTCTCCTTAGATGTAGGATGCCACATCATCAAGTAGCTATGGGTCGGTGCCACTCCATGGGTAGGGGTCGGTACCGACCCCTAAATTTTCCAATTTAGTAGTCTTCAACTCTTCACTTCGCCTTATCTCGTGGATAGCTTCGTGATTCTATGGTTGTTTGTGTCAATAATAGGTTATTTTTGAGTCTTGTAGAAGATCAAAGTTGCTGATTCGGGAGCTCGTATAAATCGATAGGGGATAGCATTAGATCAATAGAACAACATTGGAAATAAGGTTTTAGTGTCTAGTAGATGGCATAGGCAAAAGTTGGACTCCAACGGTGGAGTATTTATGAGTCGGTGCCGACCCCTAGGGATGGGTCAGTACCGACCCCACACAATTAGAGTTTTGGGGTTTTGAACATTTGTGATGGTTTGGTATTTATGTTGTGATCTTGGTTGTACTTTGGCTTTTCGCTTCATAGTCATCTCTTTGGGCGTCTTGCCTTGATAACTTCGAAATTTAACTCATTGGGTTCGTCCGTACACTACCTGCTCAAAAGGCGGGATAACACTTGCCCCAAAGCATGCCTTGTGAAAGGAAGGTTTGCTTTTTTCAAGAACGAATATGATGTCAGTCTTTGATATTTGAGCTCTATGGCCACTCCAATCTTGGTAAATTGTCCAGTTCCTTCCAATTCTCTTGTCAATTATGAGTCGTTCCAAACCTGTCATAGCCTAAGACTCTAAACAGTGCTTAAGTGTTGTCTATACATCATCATAATTCCGATTTCATTCGGAGTTATTACATATCAAAATCATCCTATGTTCATCCAAGAGCTATCTGTTTCGTTTTAATTTTAAGGCGTTCAAATCCGTATATTGAATCTGTATATGTTCTAAGATTTAATCTCTCAAGATCGTTTTACAATTGATTCAGTGAGTGATCTCACCGGATCATTTATTGTTCAAGTAAAGGGGACAATCTCTTTGAATCATTAATTGAGTTCGTGGCCATTCTAAGCCTATAGTTAAATCCGTGATCTCCCCGGATCGTTAGTTGAAGTAGTGGTCGTTCGAGACCGATAATCAAATCCATAGTCTCTTTAGACCGTTAATCAAATCCATGGCCATTCCGGGTCGATAACCCAATCCATGGCCATTAAGGGTTGATAATCTAATCCATGGTCGTTCAGGGCCGATAATTATTTTCATGGTCTCTCCGGACCAATCTATGGCCTCTCTGGACCCTTGTTAACCCTAATTCGCTCGCTCTCTAGCGAGAGGATTTAATGACGAGCAAGCCCATCCAATCACTCTTCGGAGAAGTGACCTACTCCTTGCACTATGGTCCCGATTAACTGGTTAGGTCATAACGTGATTCTTCCTAAACCTAATATGCTCGCTCTCTAGCGAGGGGACTCAACGATAAGTAACCCCATCCACTCGCTCTTTGGCGAGGTGACTTACTCCTTGCACTCTGGTTCCATCTCTCCAAACGGAACATAATGCGACCAAATCTATGGTTTTCCAGAACCTTGTCGAGCCCAATCTGCTTGCTCTCCAACGAGAGGAATCAACAATAAGTAGACCCATCCGTTCACGTTCCAGTGAGGGTAGTTACTTCTTTCACTCCAGTCCCATCCTTTTGGATGGGACTTTATAGCGATTAATATCAGTCATCACATATAATGTGGATTTCAATAATCAAATTCAAATATCAAAAATGGCCTAAAATCTAACATCCAGGTAATTGCCTCGCCAAGCAATACGATCTACCATACAACCCAAAGCGGGCCCATGGACCGTTTAGGATCCCATACACGAGTAAGTGTCTAATTGTATTATTGCATGGTTTATTAAAAAGGGTAAAATAGAGCATAAGAACCAGACCTAATTCCCTACAATCCTGATAAAGATATGACCATCCTTATCCTTGACCCAAGGTCATTTCCATTCGGCATGGATGACGACTGCTTCCGCTCAATCACTGTAGTTCGATTTATTACGTACGGTTGTAACCGGTTATCTTTGACATGTTCCTCTATCAGATCCTACAGGTGCCTACAATCTTTTGTGTTGTGCCCATCCGGCTCATGGAATAAGAAATTTTCTCCAAATGTCCTTTCATGCTCTATGGTTTCTCACCTTGCTGGCTTTCGGTAGGGGAATTGCCCTCTAGTATCCAAGTAAATCCATTCTAGGGTTTCGTACAAATTTGCATAGGTAGTTTTCCTCCATTTCAGCTTGGAACCATCATAGCCATCATCCATTTTTCACTTTCCATTAGCTTTACTAGATCCTGCCCTAGGAGGTCCTTCGTTATCCAAAGCATTAACCTCTTCCTTATCAGCTTTAGAGTCCACCTACCGCAGAAACCTTTCAGCCTCATTTTAAAACCAATCTTGTATGCCACTCCAGAACCTGTTGCCATCAAAACCATTGACGGTTCTGGCCTATCTACTGAGGCAACTGCCGCATTGAATTTTGTCTGAAAATTCCCGAGGGACTCTCCAGCCCTCTATTTCATAACTGATAAAGTCATCACATTCTTCGGTTCATCAGATATGGACCCGAAACTGCCTCATATATCTATCCACTAACTCGTTTCATGTGCTTATGGAATCGTTCTCTAGCTACCTATACTGTAGCACAACCAAATCTATTAAATACAGAGGGTAACGCTGTCCCATGACTTCCTCAGTTTCCCCCAGCATCTTTATGCACTGGATGTACCTCATCAAATGAACAGTAGGGTCTGACATTCCATCGTATGTCTCAAGTGATGGTAGTTTGAATTCTAGAGGATTCCTAGCATATCAGATATTGGGAGTAAACTGACTCCTTATCACGTCTCCACAGCTTCGATTAGACAATATTTCTCTCATAGCTTGCCTTATCATCTCAGCAAATCTAGCACTATCAGGAATTAGAAGGTTAGCTGATGTGCACGTAAAAGTGTATATTGTTGCTTCCATATTTAATCTTCTTTTATTTGAATAAATGAGCATATTAGAGTATTTTACAGGTTTAAACCAAAAATTAAATTGTTTTCAGATCATCATTTATTCATCTCATTTGGGGGGTAAACTATAATCTTATGTATGATTTAATTTGAGAAAATTTATTTGCACATAGGAAAATGGGGTGCAAATATGAAGAGGTTTCATCGATGTATGCATGCACATATGTTGAAGGCAAATGGAGAATGGAAATAAAAGAATTCATTCAACATGGAAGAGCCCACATACCCATTACTATATAGTTCATAATTAAAAGCACATGCACATGTTAATGGAGGCTTAAAGGCATGATAGTGGGGATTAATTAATTCCCTAATGATTACTTGGAGATTACACTTCCTCAAGGGCATTTTAGGTAGTCCCCTAAAATATTAATTACGGTTTTAACCATGTATAAATACCCTTTATGTTTCATGTAACTATCTTCTTCTTTTAACGCAATATTGTAGCCACAAATCAATGATAATGTTTCCTTTATGGCTTCTTAGCCTTACTCTTTACCTTCTTGCATTTTTATTTCATGCTTACTTTTATTGCTCTTTTATTATGTGCTCTTTTATTTACTTTGTGCTCCTTTTATTTCATGTTAGTAGCATAGATTTTATTATGGTAATTTGTTTAGTTTTATTTCATGCAAGTAGTTAACTCTCTTTTCTTGTAATTAGCTCTCATTTTCCTTTTGTTTTATGTTGAAATAATTTAGATTAACATGTTTTCAAATATGAGTAGCTAAACCCCTTCAATTTAGGGGTAATGAAGCTCTCATGGAACATATTAAATTAACATAATAATTTCATTTGTGATCTATTTTATGTGCTTAATGGAAATTATGGATGATGGTTGTTTATGTTTATCAACATTAGCATTCCGAACCGTCCCCCCGACTCGACGAGGGAATTCTGGGTCATACTCCTTCAGTTGCGCTTCTATATTCAAATTCACATCCAAACGCTCCGCTTTAGCTCCAATATGCACGTCATTCCTTCCAAGGCTAGGATGACCCGTTCTACCTAGCCCTTGGGGGTCGGTTCCGACCCCTAGGGATGGGTCGATACCGACCCGGTTGGGGTTTGCTTTGGGTCGTTCGACTCCAATTCAAACTATCTACGCTCCGGATTTCGGTCTTTGATTTAGTTTTTTCGCAACTCTAGTTGCTCCCATGCTTCTAAAAAATTCTCCCTCATCTCTTCTTGGTGTGCCATCATCATATCCTGCAGTTCATTCATTATAGTCTTCATCTCAACCCTAGTTATGTAGATTAATAGGAGCTTAGCTCTTGAGGATGCCTCTTGGCTGCCCCTGGTTGATTTCCTCCAGTAATAGCTTTCCTAGTCGTTTGCCTATCCATTTAGAATTCTTTTCAAAACTTAAATCAGCGAGTTCAGGTGTGTTCTTAATGAATGCACCAAAATGCTTGATCCAAAATTGGCACAAAGACCCATTAGAAAGTAGAAGAGAATAAAAAGTGAAGTAAACAAATTAAAACAAGTAAGAAATGAACACATAGAGTTTAATAGTGGTTCAGCAAACTCTAGCCTATGTCCACTTAATGATTATATTGCTTAACTTCTGACTTGGGGGCAGAAGTTCTTAAGGGTCAGTATAACTCCGACACTTCAATTTTTAAAGTTACAAGAATATAGAGTAAAGTGGAGTTATAGCCAAAAGATCCTAAAAAATGAGCCCCACCCCTCTATTTATAGAGGTAGGAAGCCTAATATCTCGCACAAAAGATCTCCAGACCGTTTTCCTTGCTATAAACCAGTTTTCCTTAGATTTAGTATGCTACATCATCAAGTAGATATGGGTCAGTACAAATCCATGGCTAGGGGTCGGTATTGACCCTTAAATTTGCCAATTTGGTTGTCTTCAACTCTTCGCGTCGCCTTGTCTCGTGGATAGCTTCGTGATTCTTTGGTTGTTTGCATCAATAATAGCTCGTTTATGGGTCTTGTAGAAGATCAAAGTTGTTGATTCGGGAGTTCATTGAGATCTATAGGGGATTACATTTGACCAACAGAACAACATTGGAAATAAGGTTTTAGTGTCTAGTAGATTCATAGGCAAAAGATGGACTCTAACGGTGGTCTTTATAGGTCGGTGCCGGGACCTAGGGATGGGTCGGTACCGACCCCACACTTTAGGAGTTTTGGGGTTTTGAACTTTTGTGATGGTTTGGTGTTTATGTTCTGATCTTGGTTGTAATTTGGATTTTGGCTTCATGGTCATCCCTCCAGGCGTCTTGCCTTGATAACTTCTAAGTTTAACACGTAAGGTTTGTCTGTATACTACCTGGTCAAAAGGCGGGACAACACTTGCCCCCAAAGCACGCCTTGCGAATGGAAGGTGCGCTTTGTTCAAGAATGAATATGATGTCAGTCTCTGATTGTTGAGCTCTCTGGCTACTCCAATCTTGGTGAATCATCCAGTTCCTTCCGATTCTCTTATCAATTATGCGTCGTTCCAGACCTGTCACAATTCTATTTCATTCGGAGTTATTACATATCAATATCATCCTGTGTTGATCCGGGATTTATCTGTTTTGTTTTAATTTTAAGGCATTCAAATCCTTATATCGAATCAGTATATGTTCTAGATTTAATCCATCTGGATCATTTTACCTACTTTACCCACTTTTGACTGGCCTATTTCCAACAACAAGAAGGTTTGCTTTTTAGGACATGTTTTTTTCGAACATGGATTATCAGTCCATCCTAGTAAATTTGCTAAGTACAGGATTGGCACGTACCAAAAAGTGCTACGGAGGTGAGTAATTTACTTGGTTTGGCTAGCTATTATAAGGAGTTCAATAAGGATTTCATAAAAATTTCCACATGGTTAATGCGCCTTGCCAAGCAAAACTTCGTTTTCTTATGGAATTCGAAGTGCGAACATGCTTTTATTAAGCTAAAGGAGTTGAAGACTAGTGCACCTATTTTAGTACTCCCTAATGGTTCGAAAGTGTTTCTGATATATACTGATGCTTATGGTATAGGACAGTGAACTATTTTGATGTAGAAGGAAAGAGTTGACTATAAGCTAGTCGGTAGTTGGAAGTACAGAAGAGAAACTATCCAACCCATGATTTTGAGTCAGTAGCTATTATTTTTCCTTCAAATCTTAGAGGCATTGTCTTTTAGGGGAGCGATTTGGGTTATTTATGGATCAAAAGTCTATAAAGTATTTGCTCTTTTAAAAAGAACTAAAATTGAGGCAGCGAAGGTGGATGAAGTTCTTGGCGTCATATGATTTCAATATCTCTTATACTCTGGGCAAAGGCAATGTTGTAGCCAATGCCTTGAGTAGGAAGCTTGTGATGCTAAGCTCTATATTTTTGGAATGGAAGCACTTGGAGTTAATTTCTACATTTTACTTTTGACTTTCATCAAAGATTACACTAGGGCTATTGGTAGCTTTAGACGTTCTCCCTTTACTTATGGACTATATTGGTTTAAGTTAGAAACAAGATACATAATTACTAGGTACTTTTGTGAAGTAGAACAGAGGAGGACATTCAAGTCATTTGGATTGCTATTCCATTGATTGGAGTGGATATCTATGAAGAGATGGTAGGTTGTGTGTTCCTCTTATTAAGAAATTAGCAGACATGGTACTAGGACAGTCCCATCACTCTAGGATGACAAGTCATCTCGGGGGGTGACAAAACATATCGTGATATGAAGAGAGTATTTTACTGGCCTAGTAGGAGAGGGCATGTAGCAAAGTTTGCTTCTAAGCATGTGACTTGTCAAAGGGTAAAGTCAGAGCAAAAGAAGCCTGGTGGATTATTACAGCCTTTGGATTTTCTGCAGTGGAAATGGGAGGTATCTCCATGGATTTTATTGATCGGCTGCCTAGGAGTAGCAGGGAGAATGAGAGTATTTGGGTCATAATCAACCGGCTAACCAAATTTCCTCATTTTATTCCAATTAGGAATATAAGGAAAACTACATCCATGGTTACTTTATACGTGAGGGAGATTATTTGCTTATATGGAGTTTTTCCTAGTATTATCAATGACCCATACTAGTGAGATTTAGAGGATTCTTAAGAAGGCCTTATAAACTAAACTAAATTTGAGCACCGCCTATCACTCACAGATGGACGGATATACTAAAAGAGTGAATCAGGTATTACAGGATTTGCGGTGGATGACTATTTTGGACTTTGAAGGTTCTTAGGAGGATCACTTTCCATTAGTACAGTTGGCATATAAGAACAACCAACAAGCAAGTATTGGGATGACATTATTCGAGTCGCTGTACAAGAGGACATGTAGATTCCTATCTTGTTGGTAGGTGTAATACCTTGTAAAATCAACCATAAATGAATTGAGTGAATTAAATTAAATAAAGTAGGGTTGAAAATGGAAATTTTATAAAAGCTGGAATTTGACCATGAAAGTTATTCCATTGCGTTCGTGGAGAAATTCTAATCTATTTCCAAATATAATATGCTAAAAACGGAGCTCAAACGAAGAAGTTATGAGCGTTTGAAGTTTTTATATTTAAATTAATTTATTTATATTCAAACAAGTACTTAAAATTAGTGTTTGAATTTTAAAAGTTAACTGTATGTTTGCTTTGGGGTTGGGTAAACGTTAAATTAAACAATTAACTTTAAAAGTTAATTAGGAAATAAAATAAACGAGCAACGGAAACTCTAACACCCCATATTTTTTGTAACATTATTTAGGATATTTATTTAGCTAAATTAAATAAAATAATGTGTTGATTAGGGGATTGAGATTTGATTTAATTAAGGGGTAGCCGTGCCATTTAAACAATGAATTAAAAGAAAAGTTAAAATGAAATAGAAGAGGGGTAAAATAGGAAAGATGCCACTCTTATACCCTAAACTCTTGGTCGTGTATCTTATACACGTTCATTTTTCATTCATCAAAAATTTTATAACTTGAGGTCGGCCACCATTAACAAGAGAAAGAGGAAGAAGATTAAGAAAAGCTAAGGAAGAAGCTAAATCAAATCAAATCCATTCAAATCTCAAGCTCCTTAATCTTTAAAGATAAGGTGAATAATGACTACATCTCAACTTTCTTATTGTTTCAGTTTTAAGATGAAATCCAAACCTATTTGCAATGGTTTGTCATGTTTTTGAATGATGGAATGATTATATATACTTGTTGATGATTTATGTTTGTTTGTAGACTTTATGACATGTTCTAAGGTGAAAACCCTATCAAATGACATCCAAATGCCTTGCGAATTTTTATATAGACCAGAAATAATATTTTAGAGATGCGTTTCAATTTTCAGAATTTTCTTAATTTATGTGGATTTTATACGAATTTTCTAGTGAAGAAAACGTTATATTGCGTTAAAAATTATTTATGGTTAAATAATTAATGGTTTGGGTTGGAAATTAATATGTGTTAGAAAACATATTAAAAGTGCTTTTTTGGAATTTTTATAGAATTTTCCTAAGTGTTTTAATGGATATATAAAATTATTTAAGGTATGGGGCTTAAATGTTTTATATATTTATAAAAAGGAAAATGGGTATTTTGTAAATAATTCAAAATTGTTATTTCTGTAAATTGGCATTACTTTTAGAAAAGTGAAACTTGCAACCAATCACAATTTGACAAACAAGGCAGGTAAGGTACAAATAAATAGTTTAAAAAGGACAAATCTACCTGGTTTTTACTGTTTCGATGCTTTCGGCACCAGGCTTTCACCTCCTTACCTTCACCTCTGACTCCATTAAAACCAATGCACATGGTATAAGGTAACTGGTACGTAGTGAGTTGGATATAGGCGGAAGCTATATAGTCGAAACCAGAGGTTCTGAAGAGGTTGGAGCGATACTTTGCTTTTAAATGAAAATACGCCTGCTTGGTTTCGACTGAATAGCTTTCGACTGGGTAGGCTTTTGACCAGGTCAATTGGTTTTACAGAAATGGTTTCGATTGGGTTGCGCCTTTGTTTTTAAATAAATGCTTTCGACTAGGTCGAAACCCATGACTGCCTCTTTCTACCTGTCGACCCAGATTGGTTTCGAAAGGGTTGCTTTGCTTTGTTTGCTTTTTAAATTTGACCACTTCTCCAATTCTTTCGAAGGGATGGTTTCAACACCATCACTTCTTTACTTAGGAATGATTTTGAAAAGAATGCTTTCGACTTTAATGGGTTTCTGATCCTTTTTCTCTACTTGAAGGCATAATCCAAATGGTTTCGACCGAAACGGTTTTCAAAGGTATCGAAGGAGTAAATTTTTGAATGGTTTCGAAAGGTTTCCACATGTTTTAAATTGAACCCAAAGGCTTTCGAAAGGTTTAGTTTTTTAAGGTTTTCGAAAGGGTTTAAATGTAGGTTTCGAAGGGGTGGTTCCCCAATGATTTCGAAAGGTTTTCCAATGGTTTCGAAAGGTCTAAGAGGAAAGGTTTTTCCAATGTTTTTGAAAGGCATGGTTTAAAGGTTGTAAAAAAGGATGTCTAATGTTTTAAAGCTTTCGAAGGAAAGGCTTTTAATGGTTTCGAAAGGGTTATTTTTAATGGTTTCGAAAGGGTTACTTTCAAGGGTGTCGAAAGGTTTTTTAAACTTTTTAAACAAAGGTTTCGAATATACTAACTAGGCAACCTAGCCTAAGTGTTTTTAAGTTAAAAAAGGTTTTAACTTATTTTGAGGGGATAGGTAATCCTCATTAAAACTCATCAACATTATTTTGAGTAAAGTATATATAGCATGGCAAAATAGCTTAGAGAAAAGCTAAGCATATATTTTCCTTGTATAAGTATGATTTAAAGGATTAAATCATTTTGAAAAGGTTTTCAAGGAAAAAGATGAAGGTTACTTAACCCTAAGAAAATGATTCGGACAGTTAGTCCAGTTTGCGGGCAGTCATCCCAGTTTTCGGACAGATAGTCCATTTATTACTTATGGATAGATAGTCCATTAGTTACCTGATTATAGCTTAACAGACATTGTTATTATAATTTTTATTATAATCAGTTTGATTAACCAGTTTGGTTATAAGAAAAGATTTGCAAAAGATATGTTTTAAAAGGATGTTAGTGAGGGGAAACTCGTTCCGCTAAGCGGTGTGGTCTTAATTAACATTAAATAACCGAGATATACAGTATTATTCACACCAGGCTTTATGTCTAACTCGATGTTTATGTTTCCCCTTTAACTCTCGGGTGTTCAAAAAATTGTTTTGATTAGGTTGAGGGTTGAGGTTTTCAAGTTTTAGTAGTTTTGGCGAATAAAGCTTCCGGAGACGAGCAGGTGGCTGAAGAATAGCTAACTAGGAGTTATAGTTTGTTCTGTTTATTTCTGCTGTGTGTATTAAGTCAAATATGACTATATTGACTCTGGTCAACCAAGGGGGCATCGTCATATGTCGCTCTTGGCGTATTTTGTAATTGATATATTTGATCATTGCCTAGGAAACATTAAGGGATTATGTAACTTGGAAATGAATTATTGTTTGGAAATGTAATCCGTTAAAGGTTGTTTTTTGAAATCTATGATTTTGTTCATATTCAAGTGATTTTGATATTATGGATACCATTAGCATTACTGTATTTTGTCACCAGAAGTTAATACTATAGATGACTGCGACATCTGCAGTACTTAGCTTTTGGCTTCCAGATACGAGATGTTACAACTTAGTATCAGAGCATAGTTTTATGAAAAACTTTAATTAAAAATGGTTTTTAAAAATATAAGTAAGATTAGGGTATGGGATAATGCTATAGTAACATACTTGTATTTGCTATATATAAGTATACGCTTTATCTCTAGTCTCCTATACTTGTTAGTTTATTTTTCTGTATCTCATGAGGTTTGAATACAGATATGGATGGTAGAAGAGGAAGAGTTAACCCAGGAGGGGATGACACTGATGGGAATGCTAGACCTAATACGAAGAGGACCCAAGGTCGGGCACAAGTAGAGAATGTGGGTGTTGGAGTCCCGCAAGTGGACATGGGAGTTGTGTATCATTTTTTTGTGAATATGATGTAAGCTGGAATTGCAGCTGGAGTGGTAGTAGGAGATGCTGTGGGAAAAGGAGTTCTGAAAGTTCTGGTAGTTAACCATTATGCTAAGCTGAGCGGAGATTACGCTAAGCTTGGAGGGAAGCCATTTCTGGGAACAGAGGATGCTATAGAGGTGGAGAATTGGTTGCTGCACCGTGAGAGAATCTTTGCAGACTTGGGGCTCAATGATGAGCAGAAGAGGAGGCTTGCTTCGAGACAGCTTCAGGGAGCAGCTTTGTTTTGGTAGAACAGTGTGTCGGCTGGTGTGGATGAGGAAACCTTGACATAATCAGATTTCAGGGGGAGGTTCCAGGAGAGGTTCATGTCTGCAATGGCACAGTCAGCTCTGATCAGAAAGTTTGCTGAGTTAGAGCAGGGAGAGATGTCTATTCTGAAATATGCTAGAAGGTTTGAGGAGTTGGCCAGATATGGGTATGCTTCAGTGGATACAGTGATGAAGAGGAATGAGAATTTTATCAGGGGGTTGAAGCCTGAGTTAGTAAGTGCTACGTTACCTCATATTAGAGATCCTTCTGATTTTGTGGTGATGATGGACTTAAGGCATGAGGAGATGCTTGATTCTCTAGAGACGAGTATGAAAGTACACGTGTAGTACTAAGGATCGTGTAATATGGTATGTTAATGCGGAAACTGGTAATAATAGTAAAGTACAAATTAAAGTAAGCACACCAGGAATTTTTATACTGGTTCGAACTTCCCGTTCTACGTCCAGTCCCAGAATACCCTCTGGATTTAAACTAAACCCCTCACTTAACCCGGAGGAATAGGTATACGACACCTGAGCAGCCGAACAGGAATTTTTCCGCCTCAACAGCCAAAGAGGACTTCAACTTAATACAAATAGTTTGTTGACGAATGTGTTCTGAATAACACTGATTGTCTTTTGATAGTACAACTTTCCTATAACCAAATCCTCAAGAGTATATATGTGTGTGAAGATTTAGAAGGAAGATAATCACGTAGAATCGAAGTATATGAATAAATTCAAGGATTCTAGTGATATTAAATAAGAATGAATGCTTTTATTTGCAGAAATGAATAGAGATTAGATTTCAGAAATATAAACAAGAATCGGTGATTGTAGAAGTGAATTGAATATGTTTATATAGTTGTAGAAGAGTTGTAATCTTTTATGAAGAGTTTTAGTTAACAGTTGTGTCCATACCTCTTGAAATAGAGGACATTCCTCTTCATGAAATGATCGCGTCTCTTCAGAAAACTAGCCGTTTTTCTCTGGTCGGTCGACCGGAAAACCTGGTCGGTCAGCTGAGTTTAAAAACGTATACAAAACAGAAAGTCACTGTGCATATGATACAGGGTCAGTCGACCGAGGATCCTGGTCGGTGGGCCGACCTGGTGTTATATGCTCAGTGAACACAGTTTTGATATAAAATGTTTTGTGTGCGTGTGTGACTATTTGAGGAATGATTTTAACATTATTCTAAGACTCAATAAAATAAAATATCCATACTAATCTCTGGATTGTAAAATTATCTCCTTTGTAGTGCACGGTATGCACTTATTCTCTTTTTGTCGCTTTCATATAGTATTCTCGTCGTATGATCTCTGAAGCTTGTGTCATGAATCAAAACTCATGAATCAACATTCTCCCCCTTTTTGATTGATGACAATACTTATGTGACGAAGTAATATTGACATATATTATAGTTCTCCCCTTGAATATATGGCGACTTTTCTGCAAAAATTCGTTAGTTTGCATACATTTCTCCCCCTTTGTCATCGACAAAAAGGAATACTTATAACAGATTATAGTAATGCGAAACATTTAAATTTACATGGTACATATTTGAGCCTAAATAGAAATAATTTAAAGATGTTTGCTTAGAACATAACATAACAATAATTAAGAAACAAATAAAGTACAAGAAATTTCTTGAAAGTAAATAAATTGTAAAAATACTACAATTACTCCTCATCATCGTCGGTATCCCACTCTTCTGGATGAAGATTTTCATCGAGAGGAGCCGGTTCCTTACCCCGTCTTTGAGTAGTAGGTGCGGGAGTTGCCGATGTGCTGGAACTTGTGTTATCGGATGTAGACCAAGAGAAATTTGGTGCTGGTCTTTTTCCAGGAGCAACAAATGAAGCACCGGCTTCAGAAGTACATGATAAGGCATCCCATAAATTTACGAAGAAGCCTTTGATCTTCTTGAAACGCCCATCAATTTTTCGAAGGCGAGAATCCAAAGCTAGTTGATTTTGGGCCAAAATTTCAATAGCAGCCGCTGTGCTAGTACCGGGAGGTGGTCTTTGAATTGAGGTTTGACGAGTTATACGTTCTGTAGAATGAGTGGATGGTTGAGGTGTAGAATAGCTGCGACGTAGTTGTTCTCGTGGAATAGTACGCCATTGCTGAAAAGTTGTAATTTGGGACGGTGCATCGGGTAACTTCATTAGTTTTATTGTTCGTGAGTCAAAGGTACGAACTTTGGATGTTTCGGATTCCGGAGCATGGGTGAAAAAGTTATTAATCAACCGCATTATGTATTCTCCATAATAAATATGGAGCATTTTTCCTTGGTTGAACGTAAGGAATTCATCCAGAAGAAGTTGTGTCCAATTTACCCGAATATTTCCACACATAGCATATAACGCCTTGAAGTTTTCGGGATATACTAAGTGGTATGACCCTCCTCTTGGAACAATAGACTTCATCATGAATCGATGAAAAAGCCGTGCTTTAGGTCGAAGAGATGAAGTTTTCCTTAAATCAGTAGCGTCATCTTCAAAGAATAGATGACTTAGGCGGTCGCGAGTTGATGTATTACAGTCTACATCATGTAACGAGATTCCACCCGGTCGAGCATTTAAAATATGATTCATTCGATCAATGGAGAGAAAAATCGAAGTGCCACAAACCGATGTCCAAACACAATTTTGAGTGTTTCTCGGTGGATTTACAAGGTTGAGATTTGCTAGGAATAACTTGACCATTATATGATTAATTTTCAAGTTGTTTTTCCTATGGTCAAGAAATGCATCAAGACCACTTTCAAGAGAGGCATTTTCAACACCGTAGGAGGTAAAATCAGGATAACTTACAAAAGACTCCTCAAAGATTTTGGCATCTTGAAGCCTTATCCATCTTTCTAAAGCTTTTTCACTTACTAGCCAAGAAGCAATTTGAGAGTCTACAGGAGTTGATGAAGATTGGCCAGCAGTAGTCTTAGATTTCTTCTTGGGGGCCATTTTTTCTTTGAAGAATTTGAAGAAGTTTGGGAAGGTTGTAATGGGGGCTAGGGTTAAAATCTGTTTTGGGAGAGTAAAAGTGAAGAGGTGAGATAAAAAGGTGAATGGATGGATTAAAGTATGAAGGCAATTTCAGCAGAATAGCACGTTCGGTCGACTGAAATACCTGGGTCGGTCGACCGACTTGTGGTATAAAATAGTGCTGAAACTTTCGGGAAGAGCTTCGATCGACTGGTGCAGGGTGCTCGGTTGACCGACTTAAAAAAATGTTCTAATATCATTTGGGAAACAAGTTCGGCTGACCGACTCGGGTGGTTCGGTCGACCGAGTTGACAGAAATCTGTTTTTTTTAAACTTCTCGGGATAGCTTCGGTTGACCGATTCAGTCTTTTCGGTCGACCGAGGCATGTGAACAGACAAGTTTATGCTGTTTTTCAAACAAGAATTATAGAAATATTATTATATTATTACATCATATATATCTATACATCTTATTCAAAATAATAACATATATATATATTAAGTTATAGCCATGGTGCATCAGCATCTACGTTCCCATGAATTTGGAGATGGAACATTTTCTACCGGTGACCATATTGGAGCTATTGGAGATTGAACATGGTCAGAAGGAGATGGAGTTCTATAAGAAGGTTCAGCAACATCATCCTTCTTAGATGAACAAAATTTCATGGCAATCTTTTCAAGGAAACTTAAACGTCTTGCCGTGACTTTTTGTTCGTAATAAAGTTCCCGTTGCATATTCATTTGTTGTTGTTGGTAGTGATGAATTTCATCAATCTTTTGTTTGGTTGATGGAGATGCTACCATTTCCTTTTTCCCTTTCTTTTTATCAGGTGTATAGCCTGTATGGGAGTCTTCCCATGGTTTCCACCTGTGTCGGGGGTCATTATCTGGAGAGGAGAATTCTAAAACACGGTTAGGCATTGGAAAAGTAGGATAGGGACCATTTTCGGGGATGCGATCAGAACAGTCATCGTCCGGGGATGTGTATGAAAGATGAGAATTTTCAGAATTGTAGACGTCATCGTTAGAAGACATTTTTGTTTCAAGTTTTGTTTTGTAAGAAGATTTTTTGTATTTTATGTTCTATTCAATAAACACATGTATGTATATATAACCATTTATTTTCTAAAAAAATAGTGGTTTAAAAACAAATTTTAGTTTTAATCACAGAACTTTTTAAACAAAAACTGTTTGTAATTGAATGATATACAATGCTTTAGAGTCAAAAATAGTTTATTCTGAAATTAAGTTTTAATGGTACAGATTATAAAAAGAGCTGGAACAAGAAACACCCATAGCTCAAGTGGCTATACTACAACATCTAACATATAAGTCGGAAGTCATGAGTTCGAGTGTCGCTTTGGTCAGAAATAAAATAATTTTTGTTTTTCCATATTTTTGCATATTTTTATTCACAAGTCTTTAAACGACATTATACCTAAATCTCGTCTTAGTTTTATAAAAGTATTTTCATTTAGTGGTTTAGTAAAAATGTCAGCTATTTGATTTTCAGTGTTGATAAATTCTAGATTTATTAATCCTTTTTCCAAACAATCACGAAGAAAATGATGACGAATATCAATGTGTTTTGTTCGTGAGTGATTGACCAGATTTTTAGAAAGATTTATTGCACTAGTATTATCACAATAAATTATTGATTTTTCAAGAAGAAAATTAAAATCTTGTAGTGTCTGTTGCATATATACGACTTGTGCACATGCCAAAGCAGCAGATATATATTCTGCTTCACATGTTGATAAAGAAACACGGTTTTGTTTCATACTAAACCAAGAAACTAAGGAACGTCCAATGAAGTGACACGTTCCGCTCGTACTTTTTCGATCCGTCCGATTTCCTCCAAAATCAGCATCACTATAGGAAACTAATTCGAAAGGACATTCTTTCGGATAAAATAGTCCGAAATCTTTGGTTTTAGTTAGATAACGAATAATGCGTTTAACTGCTCTCATATGTGATTCTTTGGGATTTGCTTGAAATCGAGCACACAAACAAACACTCATAATAATATCGGGTCGACTCGCTGTTAAATAAAGTAAAGAACCTATCATACTACGATATAACTTTTGATCAACACTTTTTCCATCTTCATCTCTATCGAGATGAATCGTTGTACTCATAGGAGTTGGTTTGGCAGTAGTGTTTTCCAGACCAAAACGTTTGATTAAATTATAACAATATTTTTCTTGATTAATAAAAATTCCATTTTCAATTTGTTTAATTTGTAATCCAAGAAAATATGACAATTCTCCCATATGAGACATTTCAAATTCATTTGTCATTATAGTTGAAAATTCTTGACATAATTTTTCATTTGTCGAGCCGAAAATAATATCGTCAACATATATTTGAATTATTAAAATATCTTTATTAGTTTTCTTAATAAAGAGTGTTTGATCTACTTTACCGATTTCAAAACCAGATTCTAATAAATAACCTTTAAGACGATCATACCAAGCACGTGGTGCTTGTTTTAAACCGTATAACGCCTTTTTAAGTTTATATACATGATCTGGAAATTTTTCATGATTGAACAAAGGTGGTTGTTCAACAAAAACATTTTCTTTTATGAATCCATTTAAAAATGCACTTTTAACATCCATTTGATATAGTTTAAAATTATGAAAACACGCATAAGCTAATAATATTCGTATTGCTTCAAGTCGGGCGACTGGAGCAAACGTCTCTTCGTAATCAATTCCTTCTTCTTGATTATATCCTTGTGCAACTAATCTAGCTTTATTCCTTGTTATATTTCCTAGTTCATCTGCTTTATTTTTGAAAACCCATTTAGTACCGATGACTGATTGATCACTGGGTCTAGGAACGAGTTCCCAAACTTCGTTTCGTTCGAATTGATTTAATTCTTCTTGCATGGCAAGTATCCAGTAGTCATCAGTTGAAGCTTCTTTTATATTCTTAGGTTCTATGTTAGAGAGAAAAGCTACATGACCAACTTGATTTAATTGATGTCTGGTTTTAACATTCGTATTAACTTCTCCAATTATATTTTGCACAGGATGATCTCTTAAAATTCTAGGTGGAGATTTTATTATATTAGAAGTCACGTTTGTATTGGTTTCATGAATATCAAAATTTTCATTTGTATTATTATTTTCATTCTGAGTAGATTCATCATCAGAATCAATAGTAACACTTGGATTTATATTTTTAAAATTTTCGTTGAAAGAAACATGTAAACTTTCTTCAATAATTTTAGTTCGTTTATTATAAATTCGATAAGCCTTGCTTCGTTCCAAATATCCAACGAATATACCTTCATCGGATTTTGGATCGAATTTGCCTAGTTGATCTTTAGTATTTAAAATAAAACATTTGGAACCAAAAACTTTTAGATATGAAATATTTGGTTTTCTTCCATTTAGAAGTTCATATGGGGTATTTTTAGTTAATGGTCGAATAGAAACCCGATTCAGTACATAACAAGCATTAGCTACAGCTTCTGCCCAAAAATGTTTCGATAAAGTTGTTCCATTTAGTAAAGTTCTTGCACATTCTTGTAACGTTCTATTTTTCCTTTCTACAACTCCATTTTGTTGTGGTGTTCTAGGAAACGAAAAATTATGGTTAATACCTTTCTTGTTACAAAATTGTTCAAAAACTTCATTTTCAAATTCGCCTCCATGATCACTTCTTATATTTTTAATTTTCAATTTTTTAATATTTTGAATTCTTTTAACAAAAACTTTAAAATTATCAAAAGTATCACTTTTATTTTTCAAAAAGAAAATCCAAGTATATCTAGAGAAATCATCTACAATAACAAAACATATCTATTATGATTAATAGATTGCACTTGAGTTGGACCAAAAAGATCCATGTGTAAAAGTTCAAGTGGTTGTTCTGTAGATATTACTTTCTTTGATTTAAAAGAAGATTTTGTTAATTTTCCTAATTTACATGCATCACAAAATATGTTAGTTTCGAATTTTATATTGGGTAACCCTTTAACTAATTTATTTTTAGATAGTTTGTTGATGGTATTAAAATTAATGTGATAAAATCTTTTGTGCCAAAGACAAGAATCATTTTCTTTAGCCACTAGACACAAATTTGAATTATTATTAACGTTCATATTTAAAATGTAAATATTTTTATCTCTTTTTCCTTCGAAAATAATGTTATGATTTTTATCAAAAATGTTACATTTATTTTCTGAGAAAGTTATATTAAAACCTTTATCGCAAAGTTGACTAATACTTAATAAATTATGTTTTAAATTTTTAACTAATAAAACATCAGTAATGAGAGGTAAATTAGATGTACCGTTGCTATTGACATTGCCTTTGCCGATGATATATCCTTTTGAGTTATCTCCAAAGGTGACTGCTCCTCCATTTGAGTATATAATGTTTGACAGCATTTCTTTGTTTCCAGTCATGTGTTTTGAGCAACCGCTATTTAAAATCCATTTTCCTCTCTTCTTATGTGGTACCTGCAAAAAGTTTATAAAAAGTTGGTACCCAATCTTTTTAGGGCCCTAAGAGTTAGATCTTAGGAAGCCAAACCCATACGGGTTCAGAATTCCCTTTATAGACATAATTTTTGTTATTATGAACAGTTTCCATAAAACTTTTGATATGTTTATTCCTTATCAATATATTATTTGCTTTTGGAATCCATATCTTAATAGTTTTAGTATTTGAATAAACTGTTTTCTTAATATCTTTCTTAATTTTATTATTAATTTTACTTTTAGCAAAATTATTTTGTTTCTTAAATCCTAGTCCAGATTTATTGTTAGAAGTTTGAGAGTTTTCTAGTATACTAGAAAGATTTTCTCTTCCTTTATTGAAATTTGAAACATTTTTAGAAATATCATCAAATTTTATTTTAAGACTAGATTTTTCTAACTCTAAATCCTTAATCTTAGATATTAAACTATTATTTTCGAAAAGTAAAACATCATTTTTATTTTTCTGAATTTCTAGTTCCTCAGATATTGACGTAATTTGAGAAGATAAGTTAGAATTCGATTGTTGAGAAATTTCAAGTTCTTCTTCTAATATTACCTTCTCATCTTTTAACATATCTACTTCTAAAACTGTTCTATCCAACTTTCTTTGCAACTCCTTATTTTTCTTTTTAAGTTGTTTTGTTAAATTTACTAATTCAGAATTTATTTCAATTAAATCTTCAAAAGTAAAATCACTTACATCGTCTGACGAAGCCATGAAGCATACATTTGCTTGTTCATTATCACTTTCACTCTCTGATGAGGATGATGAATCAGTGTCGTCCCAGGTGACTGAAAAAGATTTTCGTTTGGTTTTATCCTTCTTGAAATTATTCTTTTTACGATCAGGACAATCTTTCTTCATGTGTCCTTTCTTATGACATTCATAACATTCCATTGTTGAAGATGATGGTTTGCTGCTATTGGAATTGTTGTTGGAATTATTTTTGTTTCCCTTGAATTTGTTTCTGTTGAATTTCAAAAACTTTTTGAAATTTTTAGCGATCATTGCCATATCTTCATTATCTGAATCGGAATCTTCTTTTTCTGCTTGGAATGCCACATTTTTCTTTTCTTGTGCACCATTTCGTTTTGCCAGCAAATTTACTTCGTAGGACATTAAATTACCTATCAATTCTTCTGGTTTTAATGTTGACAAATCAGTCGCTTCTTCAATAGCTAGGACTTTTCGTTCCCATTCGTCCGTTAAAGAATTTAAGATTTTTGTAACAACATCAAAATCAGTAAACTTTTGTTCTAGTGATAATAAAGCATGATAAATATCCTAAAATCTAGAGTACATGTCATTTATAGATTCATTTGGCCTCATTTTAAAATTTTCAAATTGATGTTTCAACATAGAAATTTTGCTCAATTTAACTTTGTTCGTTCCTTCATGTGAAACTTTAAGAGTTCTCCAAATTTCATAACCGGAAGTGCACATGCTAACTCTATTGAATTCATTTCTATCTAATGCACAAAATAAAATATTCATAGCCTTAGCATTTGATGTAGCATCTAATTTTTGTGTGTTACTCCAAGTTGAGTATTCTCCAGTAGGAATTGTATATTCTCTTTGTATAATATTCCAGATATCAAATCCACTTGATTGCATATAGATTCTCATTCTAGTTGACCAATAATTGTAATTTATACCATTGAAAAGTGGAGGTCGTGAAGTCGATTGACCTTCTGTGAAACTAGAATTAGTGTGAGTGTTAACATCGTTAATTTGTATGGTTGCCATATTATTAAAAATAAGTAAATATCAAATAACTTTGTGATGGTTATAAGACGACCTTGCTTTGATACCAAATGAAAGTACACGTGTAGTACTAAGGATCGTGTAATATGGTATGTTAATGCGGAAACTGGTAATAACAGTAAAGTACAAATTAAAGTAAGCACACCAGGAATTTTTATACTGGTTCGAACTTCCCGTTCTACGTCCAGTCCCAGAATACCCTCTGGATTTAAACTAAACCCCTCACTTAACCCGGAGGAATAGGTATACGACACCTGAGCAGCCGAACAGGAATTTTTCCGCCTCAACAGCCGAAGAGGACTTCAACTTAATACAAATAGTTTGTTGACGAATGTGTTCTGAATAACATTGATTGTCTTTTGATAGTACAACTTTCCTATAATCAAATCCTCAAGAGTATATATGTGTGTGAAGATTTGGAAGGAAGATAATCACGTAGAATCAAAGTATATGAATAAATTCAAGGATTCTAGTGATATTAAATAAGAATGAATGCTTTTATTTGCAGAAATGAATAGAGATTAGATTTCAGAAATATAAACAAGAATCGGTGATTGTAGAAGTGAATTGAATATGTTTATATAGTTGTAGAAGAGTTGTAATCTTTTACGAAGAGTTTTAGTTAACAGTTGTGTCCATACCTCTTGAAATAGAGGACATTCCTCTTCATGAAATGATCGCGTCTCTTCAGAAAACTAGCCGTTTTTCTCTGGTCGGTCAACCGGAAAACCTGGCCGGTCAGCTGAGTTTAAAAACGTATACAAAACAGAAAGTCACTGTGTATATGATACAGGATCGGTCGACCGAGGATCCTGGTCGGTCGGCCGACCTGGTGTTATATGCTCAGTGAACACAGTTTTGATATAAAATGTTTTGTGTGCGTGTGTGACTATTTGAGGAATGATTTTAACATTATTCTAAGACTCAATAAAATAAAATATCCATACTAATCTCTGGATTGTAAAATTATCTCCTTTGTAGTGCACGGTATGCACTTATTCTCTTTTTGTCGCTTTCATATAGTATTCTCGTCGTATGATCTCTGAAGCTTGTGTCATGAATCAAAACTCATGAATCAACAGAGTAAGGCTAATGAGGTCCAGGTTGGGCAGAGTCGGAAAAGGAAATTCTTTCCTAAGAAGTGTGCTCAGAAGGGTGGAGCAGCTAAGAAACAGAGGTCTGAGGTTGTCTGTTTTAAGTGTGACAAGAAGGGGCATTCTGCTAATGAGTGTCATTCTGGAAAGGCAAAGGAGATGGCCGAGAAGAAAAATGTCTGGTGCTTCAATTGCGACCAGATTGGCCACTATAAGAATCAATGCAAGGAGCCCGCTAAGGATGGAAAGGTCAAGCTATATGCATTATAGCCTGCTACTTCGAAGCCAATAGCTCAGGGGAAAGGAAAGGCAGTTTTGGGAGGTATGCTTCAGATTCATTGTATGTCTGTTAGCATTCTATTTGATACAAGTGCATCACATTCTTTTATTTCTAGATGTTTGGTAGATAAGCTTAACCTAGAACCCACATATTTAGTTACTTCCTTAAGGGCTGCGAATCCAATAGGAGGGTATGCAACTCTAGGGTTGAGATATGACCAGTTAGAGTTTGACTTGTTAGGTCATGCTTTTGTTTGTAGTTTGCATGTGTTTGATTTTGTGGGGTTTGGAATTATTCTTAGTATGGATTGGTTAAGTGAGTACGATGCTAGGATATTTTTCCATGATAGGAAAATATCGCTTAGGCACCCTGATTGTAGCAACAGGATTGTTCATGGCGTAGAAGGTTCTAGCGGTGAGGTGAATGCCTTGTTGGGTGTTATGGAATTGGAAGATGAGCTGAATCGAGTTTTCGTGGCCAGCGAATTCACGGATGTTTTTGAGCTTGTAGTTGGATTGCCACTGAAATAAGCCATTGAGTTTGGTTCCAGGAGCAAAACCAATGAGTAGGCCGCCAAGCAGGATGACCCCTACAGAGATGAGGGAGTTGAAGGTGCAGCTAATGGATCTGGAAGGCAAGAGTTTTATTAGACCGAGTAGTTCACCTTAGGGAGCAGCCGTAGTGTTTTCTAAGAAGCCAGATGGATCGTTAAGGCTATGTATCGATATTCGTAAGTGGAATGAGAGGACGATAAAGAATCGATATCCATTGCCGAGGATTGATGATTTGTTCGATCAATTAAGTGGAACCAAGGTACTTTCCCAGTTGGATTTGGTGACTGGTTTCCATCGGCTCAGAGTAGCAGAGGATAATATACCTTTGACGGCGTTTAGGACCAGATTGGTTAGTTATGCCGTTCGGACTGACTAATGCGCTGGCATTCTTTGTGGATTTGATGAACCAGGTTTTCTAAGAGCACTTAGATAGGTTCATGTTGGTTTTCATAGACGATATCTTGATATACTCTAAGGATGAGAAGGAGCATGAAGTTCGTCTTAGAGTGGTGCTTGAGACGCCGAGGCAGCATCATCTAAAGGCGAAGTTTTCAAAGTGTCATTTCTAGATGAAGGATGCAAAGTTTCTTGGTCATGTAGTCTCAGAGAAAGGATTTTCAGTAGATCCGACTAGGATTGAAGCGGTGAATAGTTGGAAAGACCCAAGGCAGTGACTGAGGTAAAGAGTTTTCTTGGATTAGCTGGATATTATCGGAGGTTTATAAAGGATTTTTCACAGATAGTAGCACCGATGACCAAGCTAACAAGAAAGGATGTGAAGTTTGTGTGGACCGATAAGTGTGAGGAAGAATTCCATAGTTTGAAACAATTATTGACCATGCACCTGTGTTGGTTGTTCCGGAAGGAAAACAGGATTTGGTGGTTTATAATTATGCATGTGAAATAGGATTAGGAGCTGTGCTGATGTAGAGAGGTAAAATGATTGCCTATGCTTCTAGACAACCTAGACCACATGAGGTCAGATATCCAACACATGATTTAGAATTGGCTGCAGCGATTTTCTTGTTGAAGGTGTGGAGACATTACCTTTTGGGAGATAGGTTTGAGTTATATAGAGATCATAAGTCGCTGAAGTATTTGTTCTCTCAGAAGGAGCTGAACATAAGACAACAAGGTGGTTAGACTTTATCACTGCTTATGATTTTGGGATTGAATACACACCGGGGAAAGGCAACAAGGTTGCAGATGCACTTAGCAGGAAATATCAGAATGCAGTGTTAACGATGATTGCCGAGTGGAAAGATTTAGAAGCCTTGTCAGCTTATAGAATCCAGTGGAGATCTGAGGGCTGGGTCTAGTGGAGAGACTGTAAGTTCGACCAGTCATGATTGAAAGGATTGCTTCTAAACAGGAGGAAGATCCAGGGTTAGCTGAATGGATCAGGAAGTTAAGAGGTGGAACCGAGAGCGATGACTTAAAGGATTTCAGTCTTGACCAGAATGGGTGGTTGAGAAAGAAAGGGAGATTATGTGTTCTGAGTGTAGGAAACATAAGGAAAGAAGTTTTGGAGGAACACCATTGTTCAAAATTCACTCTTCATCCGGGAGGAACTAAGATGTATTAGGATATGAAGAGAAGTTTCTTCTGTGAAGGTATGAAGCGGGATATTGGCTTATGGGTAAAGCAGTGCTTGAACTGCCAACAGAAAAAGGCCGAACACGATAAGCCAAATGGATTACTTCAGCCATTAGATATTCTGGTTTAGGAATGAGATTCTATTTGTATGGATTTTATTAACGGGTTGCCAAGATCTAGTAGAGGAAATGAAAGCATATGGGTCATAGTGGATAGACTGACCAAGAGTGCCCATTTCATTCCAGTTAAATCAACTAGGATGGCACCTGTTTTGGCGAAGTTAGTTATGAAGAATGTAGTTAGACTGCATGGAATTCCTAGTAGTATAGTTAGTGATAGAGATTCCTTATTCATTAGCGAGTTCTAGAAGAGTCTACAGAAGTCTTGGGAACCAAGCTCAAGATGAGTACCGCTTACCATCCGCAAACAGATCGGCAAACAGAAAGAGTTAACAAAGACTTGGAAGATTTGTTAAGAGCTTGTGTTCTAGATTTCGGGGGATCATTGGAAGACCATCTGCATTTAGTCAAGTTTTCATATAACAACAGTTATTAGACTAGTATTGGGATGGCATCGTTTGAAGCTTTGTATGGAAGGCTATGAAAATATCCTGTTTGTTGGTTAGAGACCGAGGATAGGTTGGTTCTTGGTCCAAATTTGGTTAGAGAAGCTGTAGAAAAGATTGAGGTCATTCGATCTAGGATGAAGGAGGCTCAATCTAGGTAGAAGAGTTATGCAGATAAAAGAAGGAAAGATTTAGAGTTCTCAGTTGGAGATCAGGTTTTCGTTAAGGTGTCACCGATGAAGGGTGTGATCAGGTTCGGAAGATCAGGAAAGATGGCATCGAGATTCGTTGGAACTTTTCGTATTGTTGAGAAGATTGGGAAACTCGCATATAGAGTTGAATTACCGAGCAGTTTGGCAGGAGTTCACGATGTTTTCCATGTTTCCCATCTTAGAAAGTGTGTTAGAGATCCAGAGACTACTATTGCACCAACTGTGCTAGATGACTTAGTGGTAGAACCGGACTTGACTATAGTGAGAAAGCCGATTCGCATTGTTGCAAGAGATGAGAAGAGGCTTAGAACCAAGACAGACAGATTAGTTAAAGTACAGTGGAGCGACGATGACAGGGACTGTATTTGAGAAACTAAAAGCAGGATTAGAGATGCTTATCCCGACTTGTTTGATGGTATGTTTACCTCTTTGATTGATTTGTTGTGTACCTTACCATAATTTCGAGGACGAAATTCTTTAAGGAGGGGAGTCTGTAACACCCCATATTTTCGGTAACATTATTTAGGATATTTAATTAGCTAAATTAAATAAAATAATTTGTTGATTAGGGGATTGAGATTTGATTTAATTAAGGGGTAGCCATGCCATTTAAACAATGAATTAAAAGAAAAGTTAAAATGAAATAGAAGAGGGGTAAAATAGGAAAGAGGCCATTCTTATACCTAAACCCTTGGTCGTGTATCCTATACACGTTCATTTTTCATTCATCAAAATTTTTATAACTTGAGGCCGGCCACCATTAACAAGAGAAAGAGAAAGAAGATTAAGAAAAGCTAAGGAAGAAGCTAAATTAAATAAAATCCATTCAAATCTCAAGCTCCTAAATCTCTAAAGCTAAGGTGAATAATGACTAAATCTCAAATTTCTTACTGATTTCGGTTTTAAGATGAAATCCGAACCTATTTGCAATGATTTGCCATGTTTTTGAATGATGGAATGATTATATATACTTGTTGATGATTTATGTCTGTTCATATAGACTTTATGACATGTTTTAAGGTGAAAACCCTATCAAATGACATCCAAATGCCTTGCGAATTTCTATACAGACTGAAAATGATATTTTAGAGATGGGTTTCGATTTTCAAAATTTTCCGAGTTTATATGGATTTTATATGAATTTTATAGTGAAGAAAATGTTATTTTGGGTTAAAAACTATTAACGATTAATAATTAATGGTTTGGGACTTAAATTAATATATGTTAGAAAACATATTAAAAGTGATTTTCTGGAATTTTTGTAGAATTTTCCTAAGTATTTTAATGGATATATAAAGTTATTTACGGTATGGGACTTAAATGTTTTAGATATTTATAAAAAGGAGAAGGGCATTTTGTAAATAATTCAAAATTTTTATTTCTAGAAATTGGCATTACTTTTAGAAAAGAGAAACTTGCAACCAATCACAATTTGACAAACAAGGCAGGTTAGGTACAAAGAAATAGTTTAAAAAGGGCAAATCTACATGGTTTTTACTGTTTCGATGCTTTCGGCACCAGGACTTCGCCTCCGACTCTATCGAAACCAATGCACATGGTTTCAGGTAACTGATACGTAGTGAATTGGATTCAGACGGAAGGTATAGGGTCGAATCTAGGGATTCCGAATGGGTTGGAGAGATACTTTGCTTTTAAATAAAAATGTGCATGCTTGCTTTCGATTAAATAGCTTTCGACTGGGTTGGCTTTCGACCAGATCAATTGGTTTTAAGGAAATGGTTTCGATTGGGTTGTGCCTTTGTTTTTAAATAAATGCTTTCAACTGGGTCGAAACCCATGACTGCCTCTTTCAACCTTTCGAACCAAATTGGTTTCGAAAGGGTTGCTTTGTTTTGCCTTTTAAACTTGACCACTTCTCCAATGCTTTCGAAAGGATGGTTTCGACACCATCACTTCTTTTCTTAGGAATGATTTTAAAAGGAATACTTTCGACTTTAATGGGTTTCTGATCCTTTTACTCTACTTGAAGGCATAATCCAAATGGTTTGGACCGAAACGGTTTTCAAAAGTTTCGAAGGAGTAAATTTTTGAATGGTTTCGAAAGGTTTCCATATGTTTTAAATTGAACCCAAAGGCTTTCGAAAGATTTAGTATTTTAAGGCTTTCGAAAGGTTTTAATGCAGGTTTCGAAGGGGTGGTTCCCCAATGATTTCGAAAAGTTTTGAAGGAAGGTTTTCCAATGGTTTCGAAACGTCTAAGAGGAAAGGTTTTTCTAATGTTTTCGAAAGGCATGGTTTAAAGGTTGTAAAGATGGATGTCTAATGTTTTAAAGCTTTCGAATGAAAGGCTTTTAGTGAAAGGGTTATTTTTAATGGTTTCGAAAGGGTTACTTTCAAGGGTTTCAAAAGGGTTGTTTAAAGTTTTTAAACAAAGGTTTCGAATATTCTAACTAGGCAACATAGCGTAAGTTTTTTTAAGTTAAAATTGGTTTTAACTTATTTCGAGGGGATATTTAATCCTCATTAAAATTCATCAACGTTATTTTGAGTAAAGTATATATAACAGGGCAAAATAGCTTAGAGAAAGGATAAGAATATATTTTCCTTGTATAAGTATGATTTAAAGGGTTAACTGATTTTGAAAAGGTTTTCAAGGAAAAAGATGAAGGGTACTTAACCCTAAGAAAATGATTCGGACAATTAGTCCAGTTTGCGGACAATTAGTCTAGTTTGTAGACAGTTAGTCAAGTTTGTGGGCTGTCAACCCAGTTTTCGGATAGATGGTCCATTTATTACTTGTGGACAGATAGTCCATTAGTTACCTGATTATAGCTTAATAGACATTGCTATTATTACTATTATTATAATCAGTTTGATAACCAGTTTGGTTGTAGGAAAAGATTTGCAGAAGATATGTTTTAAAAGGATGTTAGTGAAGGGAAATCCGTTCCGCTAAGCGGCATAGTCTCACTTGACATTAAATAACCGAGATGTATAGTATTACTCACACCAGGCTTTATGTCAGTTTTCGTTTCCAATTAAACTCTCGGGTGCTCAAAAAGTTGATTTGAGTAGGATGAGGGTTGCGGTTTTCAGGTTTTAGTAATTTTGGCGAATAAAGCTTCCAAAGACAAGCAGGTGGCCGACGGGTAGCTAACTAGGAGTTACAGTTTATTCAATTTATTTCCACTGTGTGTATTAAGTCAAATATGACTATACTGACTTTGGTCAACCAAGGGGGCATCGTCATATGTCACTCTTAGCTTATTTTGTAATTGATATATTTGATTATTGTCTGGGAAACGTTAAGGGATTTTGTAACTTAGATATGAATTATTGTTTGGAAATGTAATCAGTAAAAGGTTGTTTTTTGAAATCTGTGACTTTTTTCTTATTCAAGTGATTCTGATATTATGGATACCATTAGCATTACCATATTTTGTCACCAGAAGTTAATACTATAGATGACTACAGCATCTGTAGCACTTAGCTTTTGTCCTCCAGATACGGGATGTTACAGAAACAAATCAACACTCCTGAAATAAGAGGAGCGGTTGACTTATAAGACATAATCGGTCATTCCCTATCATCGACAAATAGAGCATAGGCGGTCGACCGCTACCTCACAGTGGTGACTTTGGGTTTTGTGATGTTAAACGATCACCATTTTTGATCTTTTTTCATCCTACGGTTCTCGTCCGTTTCAACTTCTATAAATAGGACCCTATCCTTTCCACTTTTTATTTACAAATATTCGGGAACTCTGTGAACCTCTGCTATTTTCTCTCTTTAGTTAGATTCATAAATATCTATTAGGAATTCATGTAATGATTATAATCCTTTTCTAATTATTCTTTTAATCTATTTTCTTCTCCTCCAACCTCTATGAATTTAAAAAATAGATATATACACCTATCCTTCATTATGTGTGTATATACCAAAAGAAGATCTAGAAAAGAGTTGCTTTAGCATTGCAAATCCATACAAGAAGAGCTAAACATAATCTATGAATGGAAACCTTAGTATTTAATTTCAGTAATTGATTAGTATATATCTATGGATTAGAATACGCCTTAGAGATTTTGGGATTGCAAAAAAAATAGATAAAATCCCCCAAAATTTCTTTTTATTTCAAAATGTCAATTCTAGATGAAGATTCTCATTTATTAATGTTAATTTGATGGAATTTATAATTTTCCTACAATTTTTTGATGATTTCATAAGCTATTCCACTTCTCCTCCATCTTTGATTCAAATTGTGAGTTTTTAATAATAAAATTAGGGTGTAGAGAATGAATCTTATTCGTAGTTTACACCATTTATTGCACACAAAATTTCTTCATTTATTCCTGTGTAAAAGCGGATTTGAAGAGAATATGAAGTTAGGATTGCAATTCCTATTGTTTAGGATGTTTTATTGAATTAATGTAATAAATTGAGTTTCTATTTCTATTACAAGTCTATTTATTGCAGTTTTGGATATGAATATTTAATCCTTTTTATGAATATTGAAATCTTAGAAATCTAAAGGGAAAGGACCTATATTAGTATTATGGTTAAAGAAATTGGCATTTAACGCTAGCTTAGGACATATGAACCGCACGCTTAGAAGTTACTAGGCGTGAATATATATATATATATATATATATATATATATATATATATATATATATTTGAGTAATAAACGTATAGTTATAGCATATGATTGTGTAGTTAGTTAGGTTATAATTGTCATTGACTCCCCTTTAGAAAGGCAATTAATATTTTAAAGCGTAATAAGGAAGACTCCTTGTAAGGCCTTAATTATGAAATGGTGAGATAAGTATTATATATGGAGAGTATTTAAGTTATGGCTAAGTCAAGGGATGCGAGGTCAGTAGAGTTGTAGGACAGAAGTCTTCCCTTCACTTTGAGGCTACCGGCAATTGTGTACACTTCTTATTGATGTGAGACAACATCTATGGTGTATAATTACGGTGACACGAAGTCAGTCCTAAATTCTGTAAGGTAAAACTGCCCAATTAACCTGGCTACCGGTTCCTACGAATAGTCGGACTAATGTGAGACGTTTTTATGAGTATGAGCCATAATACGAAGGGCCTGCTTCAGCGTCTTATGGCATTAAGTGGCTGTTTAAGGGCCCACCTCTTTACCCCAAATGAAGTATTAAATGGCCAAGGGGTTAGTTATTAGGCACGATAGGTGGTATCTTGACAAGGGTCCGCTTCGGGATAAGGTATTAAGTAATTGATTGAGGGTCTTTCTTTCCATAAAGAAGTATTAAGTGGCTCAAGAGATTCATGTGATGTCAGCTAGATAGTCACCCTTAAGAGGTCTGCCTTGGGAATGGGTAATAAATGATGGGGTCTGCCTCAATTGAGGTCTTAAATGGCCAGAGTCTGTCTATTTTCCCACAAAAAGTATTAAGCGGCTTGGGTTACTATCTCTCGCATTGTTAGATATTTATGACATGGGATTTGGGTTATGGGATTTAGAAACTTGCTTCGGAATGGAATATATTAAGTGGTTGATTGTGGACCTGCCTCCTTTCCTTATAAGATGTATTAAATGGTTTCATGTATGCAAGTATATTCTTATTTTAAAATATATTTCCCAAATACTGAAATGGTAAGGCTCGAGGATTTTATTCACCAAACATTTGTTGTTCTGACTCCCTCGTTATTACAACATAGGTTAAGGACGAAGTGATGATGGTGACAATGCTTGAAGCTGGAGTGGCTTAAGCTTGTAGCAGTTATTATCGGCTTTTATGATGTTTTATGTTGTACCTATGTATTTTGGATAAATGATGTAATGGATTTTACTTGACAAGTTGATGATGTTTTGTATTATGACATTTCAAATGGTTCTTAGATAAATGGGTACAATTTTCTATTATATTTTATTTCATCCATTGTGAGTTCTGAAAGAATAGTTATTGCTTTGTACTGTTAATTCTTCATCCAGCCTTAGAATGGATCTAAGTTTCAATGGACTTTTTCTAGATTGTTAGTTAGGCCTGTTCTGAGGTGGGTTATTGCATTTGGTATCAGAGCCTAGGTTACCCAATCTATGGAAGTAGGAGCATATTTCGATGGATTTTATGGAAGGACTGCCTAGAAGTCAGAGGGGTAATGAAGCTATTTGGGTTATTGTGGATAGACTCACTAAGAGTGCCCATTTTATCTTGGTTAGGAACCACAGAACTGCCACTTCTCTCGCATTGATCTACATCAAATAGGTAGTTCCATTGCATGTAATTTCTATGAGCATAGTTAGTGGTAGGGACCCCTTGTTCACTAGTGAGGTTTGGAGGAGCTTACAAGCCACATTAAAAACTTTTTTGAATCTTAGCATTGCATATCACCCACAGACTGATGGTCAAACAGAGACGGTGAATAGGATTTTCGAAGACTTGTTGAGTGCTTGTGTTTTGAATTTCATAGGACATTGGGAGCAACATCTACCTTTAGTTGAGTTCGCATATAATAATAGATATCAACCGACGATTGGTATGGCCCCTTCTGAAGCACTTTATGCGAGGCTATGCAAATCACCAAGCTGTTGGAGGAAAACTATGACGACTGCCTTACACTTATGATGCAGAACAGTTGTCAAAGGAGAGAAATAGAAATAAAGATGAGGAATAGGAAAGAATGAGAATAGAAGAAAAGAGGAAGGAATAAAATGTCACATAATCACATAATCTAACATATATCTCACGGTTCAACTTATAAAATATAATAGTCATCACAGATATAAAACAGACAAGATAGTAAATAACTGAATGAATCACAGAATCAGAGTATACAGACTCATAGAGTTATACAAAATAGTAATAAAGTTATACAACTAATAAACAAACTCAATTAATACTCTGTCTTAATAATAGTAAATTAACACTGTCAAGGCTCCACGGTGTCACACCGCGGAATAAACAATAATAAGTCCAAAATATAAATATGAGAAGCATCCTCCTGCTAGTCCATTTGTGTAGCTCCAGGTGCTGTTTACACCTACTATGTAATCCACCTATTTAAAAACACCTGAGATAATAAGAAGCAAAGCATTAAACTGTGAGTTAGACAACAGTCTGGTATGAGCGATAAACAATCTCAAAATACTATAAAAGTCGATATAGTATATGGAACCAAACGTATACTAATCATACCTAACCTGTTCTTGCAACCAAAGAGTTAGCACATAACATCAATAATATGCTACTCTATAAATGTCATAAAGGGTACTCCACTTAGTAAACTGTCAGGGTTCTGTTGGCATTAAAAATGGTCGCCAACGCCTAAAGATGTGAACGCACCACCAATCTAATGTTAAATATCTAAATAAATAATTAAATGCACATATCACAAATTCAATAGTAAAAAAGTAAATGAACACATGAATTTTATAGTGGCTCGACAAACTCTGGCCTGCGTTCACTCCAATTATCTTTTTATTATACTGCAAGATTACAAAAACAACTTTTTTTGCCTTAGAAAATTAATAGAGGAAGGAAAGAGAAACAATGAAGAAGTGCCCAAAAAAAGATCCACTGCAATTAACAAATGATCCTATATTCATAGGAAAAGTCGTGCAAATATCCAACTAAATATCCGTGTGTGTAGAAACCGAAGCCAAGACGGACCGATCCAGAAAAAATGGGACCCATCCGGGGCTATAGGACCGATCGAGGCCAATTGGTGGTGGGGACCACGTGGTGCCACGTGATCGGTTGTGGTAGTCCCCTCCATTATCTCTTCATGCTTCTATAGTTTTTGCTTGATTCCCCTGGTATTTGTTGAGTTGTTGAGCGATCATCGTTGAGTTAAACTGCCACTCCAAATGATCCATAGCTATATTGATCCAATCTGATCCGTACATCACATTGATCTGATCCCCTGCATAAGGGGAGTGAAAATCCATACTTAGCCATTTCTTGAACTTTATTTGCTTGAATTTGCTTGACTATCGTCCATGGCCTTGCTTATAACAGATCTCTGAACCTGACAGTCATCTCTCCGGGGTTCCTGCCTTGATGATTATGAAGACCAATTAGCCACTCCATGGTATCATGGCCTTGCCAAAATGCGAGATAGCATTTTCCCCCCAAAACATACCTTGCGATAGGAAGGTGTGTTTTGAATTGCCATAAGTCTGAAATCCATAATCCATAATCCATCGTAGCCGAGTTTCTAATCCAGAATCCAATCTTTTACCAAACCAAGTTGTCGTTGTCCATGACTGTTCTGAGTCGATAGCCAATTCCAAAACAATTCCAAATCCTTAGCCAAATCTATTTCCATCCAAAGCCAGTAACTGAATCCATGATCTCACCAGATCGTTTGCCAATTCCAAGGTCTCTTCTGACCAATAGCCTAGTTCGTAATCTCTCTAGGCCGATCATAGTCTTTTGAAATGACCTACCTTCTGTTCCTAAAGTTTTTTTTACATATATATATATATATACAGTGGTCATTTAATCAAGAAAATATTACATCCTAATTTTTCTTCTATCCAGGATCTTTATGCCAATATAAAAATATTGGTTTGCTCAAATCATCTTAAACTTACATATGTGAAGATATATAAGTTACTTTCTACTTGAATCAGAGTACAAAAGTTTGGAAGTAGAAATCTGTTTGGGAATCATTAAAAGAAGTAATCCCAACATAGCAATAGTGTTTCTAAAACCAGGTCTTCCAAGCATACTTAGATTATTGCATAACTATGGGTTTCATGTCTCAAGACTTAGCATTTTGCATGTATTTCCATAATTTTGTTACTATATGAACTACGCTCTTGCATGTGCATGTGTGTGCATGTTCTTGTGCATGTGTGTGTGTCAGAGGAAGATTTAAGTGCTTAATTTTTTTTCTTCTTCTTGTTAGCAAAAATGACTGATTCTCCCATACATTTGGGTTGTAAAACTTTACTGAAAATTGAGCTTAAACTCTTTAGTGCTGGCTTAACCCAGGCTCAATAAAATGGTCATGTTAGCCATATTCAACTTGCACTTATTCTTAAGCAAAATACATGTCATTTTGTTTTCTTTTCAAAGTAACTCAAAACCTTTATTCTGCCAGATTTTTATCAACTTAAACATGGATTTTCCTATGTCAAATACTTGATTGTACATTCAATCCCTAAATCCTTTCAATCTCAGATTTTCTACCATTATAAACTAACTATTCTTAAAGCTTACAAGTTCCATTTCATAGCAAAACATTTGCAAAACAAAACACATAAGTTTCCGCTGATACACATATAGATTCAACACTTGCAAAACAGTAGTTCTAACAATACATTAGTTTTCTAAGTAAATTTAAACAAAACAGCTTAACATAATTCAGCATAAACATCCATTTTAACTTTAGCAAATCTTTAAATATATCATCCAATTCCTTAAGCAGCTAAACATCCAAAGCCTGATTAAAGAAATTCCTACTTTCCTGCAAAATCACCATGAACTGCCCCATAAGAACATGAGACACCCAATGGTGCATAAAACACACAAGGGTCAGACTAAAGTTTGGTATGAGTAATCTAACTGAAAACATGATTTATATGACACTTATTCATATTCAAATAACTTCAAAATGGATAAAGGAACTCAATACCACTCTTGTGCATGTTTCTGTGATACATGTGTATATGCATTAGTGCACAACAAATTATACATGATTCAATGGTTTAGTTCAGTGATAACAATCATGGGATCCATCCATAAAACATTATAAACCACTCAACACATTCATCAATTCAATCATAAAGCCTTTTCTACAAGACTACTGGCCATCAGGGATTTTACCCAAGCCCTCTTATGAACCTATTTCTATTGTTCACTATCAAGTATATTATGGCCTTTAGCTACTTTCTCTTGTTAAACCACACACTGCCTGGGACATATCACTATTAACCTAGCACACTCAAGCCCCTGGGTATAAGCATACCATGTGTGAGCTTGCAATGTTCATCTTGCCAAGCCATATTTTGTAGCCCTAAGATCCAAAAGTCCTTAGTTAAATTTCTAAGTGTTACTTTCCCTTTTTCATTCCTATGCTAATCCCTTCTGCATATCATATTTTAATCAGAGAAATAAACATTCAGCCAACATGTATTCATCCAGAGATTGGTAAGTCATGTTCTCATAAGCAAGCATTTTAATCATGCAAATAGATGTGATTTATAAGCATATTATTTTTTTTTTTTTTTTTTTTTTTTGGCAAGGCCAGCCGGTTTTATAGTGGACCGTCCACTTTTATTACGACCGTAATAAAATTGAAGTACAGGAGTAAGGTAAAACACCTTAACTACTAAGAAAAGGGAAAAAAAAAGCACAGGAGTGTGACAGAACGCCACAGCTACTCAATAAAAACTAGACTAGGTCTTCATAGAAGAGGGAGAAGCACCAACATCCTCAATTACCTGAGCAGATATCAAGGGGACATTCCCAGTAAGACCAGCAAAGGGACGAAATAAAATAGCAATGCTAGGATCAAAAACACCAACATCAGATGAGTAAATAAAGGAACGATCCCAAGTTGAATCAGCTAGCATAGCAGAATTAGTCTCCGCAAACTGTCCGTCCATATCTAGAACCAAGGAGTCTCCAGACGGCCGGTAATATAGACAGCGTAGGTCCAAAAGATCATCAGAAACAAATCTAAAATAGCAGTCATCAACGGGGTTAAATCTCATATCAGATATGTGATCAACCCAACATTTCTCGGCCTCATCCCATAAAATTGACGAAGAAGGCGGCAAAGGGCCCGGATCAACAGAAGGAACCGCTGAAACATCACACAGGACAACAGGGGAAGGAGGCTGAGCATCAGAACGAGGAGGCGGATCCTGGAAAGATGAAGGAACCACAGGAGCAACGACCTTAGGGATCCATTTCCGAAGCGGGGGCCGAGGAAGAGGAATCTTAGGAGCAGCCGCAGAGGATTTGGAATGAGGGCAGGTGTTGGCCAAATGGCCAAAAGAGTGACAGGAGGAACAAATATCAGGTACCCAACCATAGCGAACACGGACATCAGCAACATGCCCAACAGCAAGCTGGACAGGAATAGAAGCAGGGAGAGCCTTGAAGGGGGAAATCTCCACTAGAGCCTTAGCATACATCAATTTATCTCGGGCAACCGTATTAGAGTCAAAACATTTCAATTTTCCAACGTTGCAAGCTAACCAATTCAACCCAAGCAAAGGCTGAAGAGCAGAGGGAATCTGCGAAAAGTACACCCAAACGGGGATGGAAAGCACTTGCTCACGAGCGGTCGCGACAGTAGGAGACCAAGGAGTGATAATAAAGGGCCTTCCCGCCAAAAAAGAAGGCTCAGCACTAAGAACTAGCCGACGATCCTCAGCGGAAGAAAACTTGAGATAATACAGGGAGTCAATCAGCTTCACTTGCAAATTGCCACGCAGCTTCCAAACCTTACGTAATACGGAGGAAGGATCGCGCAGACGGTGATCAGGTTCAAGAAAGAAACCAACCAAATATTCGGACCAAAAATCAACTCCTGCTTGGATAACGTTTGGAGGAGGGATCATTACTCCATTCTTTTCGACAATTTCAAATTCAATTGGGATGTAATCACCCGCATTCCGGGGCAGGGAATTGAATAAAGAAGACCACGTCTTTGGGCAAGCAGGCGTTGTTGCAGAAGGCCCAGGACGTTCCTCAACAAAAGGCATAACAGGAGAAACAACTGACTTGGACGCAACTAAAAATTCAGTACAGTTTAAAGAACCATTTCCCTCAGAAGCATTGTAACATACATCTGACGTGCATTGACCGGACACAGCTGCCACAGCCAATCCCACAACACTTCTCGACAGGCCACCAATACTACTCTCATTTATCACAGCAGTCCCCAATTCACTGACAGATTTGTCAAGCGACAAAACATTGTCTCCAGACGAAGACGGAAAGCTCTGAAATCGAGACACAGAAGAACCAGCGCCAGAAGGCATAGCAGCTGCGTCAAGTAACCCATCACGCGAGGGAGCTGAAAGATTTGTAGCATGAAGTGGCGGGAAATCAGTGTTCGAATTAAGGTTAGGTTTTGCACCTACTGCTGACATGACTCTAAAGAGGCGCCCAGATCTCGTAGAAGAGGGAGAGGGGAGGAGCAAGGGAAGAGAAGGAGTAGAGGACATAAAAGGGGAGATGGATCGGGACGAGGAGACAGGAAGGGGGAGATCACGGAGAATATAAGACGCGAGGGGGACGCCAGATAGAGGAAGCCATTTAGTTTTTTTTACTAATTCACTTATCTGGAACTCTTACTCTATAAGCATATTATTTTGTCTATGGGTTTCAATGGATCAAGTTACAAACATATGGTCATAGATAGTTTTCTGGTTGTCTCCTTTTACCTCTGGTTCAATCAGACCTTTGTTACTCTTTAAGATCTGGCTAAACCATAAGTATATGCTTTGATTTGGAGAGTTCATAAAACATAGAAGCTTAGCACATGTATAATATTGCACCTCTACATTTATCTTTATTTTAGTTGATGTGAGACATAAGCAACAACACAATGTTGCAGCCCCACATTTCCTTTCATTTTTAGACCATATATCTACAACATCAATCCTGGGTTTTTAAGTAAATAAATGTATAAAAAAACCCATAAAATATACTTCATCTCAAAGTTAAACCACAACATAGATAACAATATTCAAGCATGAAATCCATGACTCTTTTATACTGGATAATGTCACTATAAAGGGTTTTACACTTGAGCAGATCATTGACAAGCCAAAGTTATCAAATCATAAAATGAACATAGCTTGCAAAAGTGAAATATAAATTTAATTAGGCTGCCTCAATATTCAGGACTTATTGCCAAAGTTTCCAGTGAGGTTACTCACACTTAATCCCTTTTTTTCCTAAGCTTCTTGAACCCTTTTAGTCTTCTTCCTTCTTCTAATTCTAATGGCCGGTGCTCCTTATTTTTCTCTGGCTTATGAAATGATGAAGAGTAAATGTGAAAGGTCTCACTACACCAAGCCTCCTTATACAAAACCCTGGCTGCTACTAGGGTTTAACAAAATTACCCAATGTCATTTTTACCCTATACAAAACATGGTCTGCCTCTCATTTGATTCAAGAGAAAAAGGGTACGTGGTCCTTGTTTTTATTTTTAGAAATAATCCTTATCTCTTTAATCTCACCCCGGTCATGTTATATGCATGATTCCTATTTTCCAAAATAAAAGAATTGCTGGAAATGGATAAAGTACTTGCTTGAGGGTTTATGCCATTTCCATGCAATTTTTGTTTTCTTCTAGCAAGTGTTTGCTTGTGCACATATATAATATATATATAACTATTTTGCCTAAGGCCTTATTTTCTTTCTTTAAATAATTTTTAAGTACCTAAATATATTTTTCTTGCATTCTTGCCTAACATTTATTTTCTTTGTGCCAGACTTATTAAAGACATAATCATATCTTCATACATATGTATTTCTAAATTATTTATTCTAATTTATAAATTGATTTCTGCCTATTTCATTATACAGAAAAATGTGTGCATGTGTGTGCACTATCTTGTGCACATGTACATGTTTAAACCATACATTTGCAATCAGTTTCCATTCCTATCTTTCTCAATGCAATTTTTAAACAAACATAAACTAATTTAAATTATGAAATTGCTCACAAAAATCAGGGTTATCACATATACCCCTCCTTTTAGGAATTGTGTCCCACATTCCCTCATACTTACTTAAGTATCATCAATCCAGAAAATTAACTTTTCTGATCTCAAACCATTATCAAGCCAATCACTTGATTAAACTCTATGCATATTAAAACAAAAATCACAATGCATATTCAATCAAAACATTCATCAGTATATATAAATTTACCTTTCATTCAATCAAACAGTTGTGGATAATCATTTCTGATTTTATCCTCCACTTCCCATGTGCAATCATTTGGGTCAAGACTCCATTGCACTTTCACTAATTTAATTTCTTTGTTTCTCAATTTCTTGATCTCTCTAGCAACTATGCCCACTAGCTCCTTTTCATAGATCATCCTGGGGTCAATCTGCACATCCTTAGGGGATTCTAGGATTGCCTCCTTATCATGAACCCACCTTCTTAGTTGAGACACATGAAAAACATCATGCATTGCTCTCATTTCTTCTGGCAACTCCAGCTTATATGCTATAGTTCCTATTCTCTCTAGAATTTTATATGGCCCTATGTACCTAGGAATCAACTTTCCTTGTTTCCCAAACCTTAGAACCTTCTTCATGGATGATATTTTGATAAATACATAATCCCCAACACCATATTGCCTTCCTTCTTTGATCTACATATTTCTTTTGCCTATCCTGGGCAGAAGCAATTCTTTTTCTGATCAAAGCTATTTTCTCTGAAGTTTCCTTCACACACTCTGGCCCTAAGACCACTTTTTCCCCAGATTCAAGCCAACTTGAGGGTCATAAACATGGTCTCCCATAGAGAGCTTCAAAGGGTGCCATGCCTATGCTACTATAATGGCTATTGTTGTATGCAAATTCAGCTAAAAAGATATGATCCTCCCAACTTCCTCCCCAATCCAATACACAAGCTCTCAACATGTCTTCAAGCAATTTGTTCACAATTTCATTTTGACCATCAGATTTAGGATGCTATGCTGTGCTTAAGCAAAAATCAGTCCCCATTACCTTGTGAAAACTCTGCCAAAATTTTGAAGTGAAGATGGTATCTCTATCACTTACTATAGTCTTTGGTATACCATGTAGTCTAACCACTTCCTTGATAAACAACTGGGCTAGTGTACATGCATTTCTCCCTGACTTTGCTAGTATAAAGTGGGCTGACTTGGTTAACCTATCAACCACTACCCAAATGCTATCATTTCCTCTCCTAGTTCTAGGCAAACCATCAATGAAATCCATTGATATATCCTCTCATTTCCACTGTGGTATTTACAAAGGTTGAAGCATCCCTGAGGGTTTTTGATACTCAGCCTTCACTTGTTGGCAAACCATACATTTAGATACATAGGTTGCCACTGCACTCTTCATACCACTCCACCAATAATCCCTCTTGAGGTTGTGATACATTCTTATGCTTCCTGGGTGTATAGTGTATTTGCTTTTGTGGTAAGCATCCAAGATTTCTTGCTTCAACTCATCAATTGCTGGAACACATATTCTTTTTCCTTTCTTCAAATGGCCTTGATCATTCAACTGAAAACCTTCCACTGCTTCACCATTTAATATCTGAGTTTTCTTTTCAAATAAAAATGGATCTTGGTCTTGTAACTTTACAACTTTGTTTTTCAATTCTGACTCTAGAGTGATAAAGCTTAACTTTCCCATTTCTACATGTTCACTGCATAGGCTCATGTTTTCTACATTATCACTTTCTATCTCTGAATCAGTTAACAATGATAAAGTGTTAAACTCTTCTATCATTAATCTAGCCACTTTAGCATGTTGTCTACTTAGGGCATCTGCTACTTTATTAGCCTTACCAGGGGTATATAATATTTTAAAGTCATATGAGGCTAGGAGTTCAATCCACCTTTGCTGCCTCATATTCAATTCTCTTTGTGAAAATAAATATTTAAGTGACTTATGGTCTGTGTAAACTTCAAACATTACCCCTAACAAGTAGTGTCTCCATAGCTTAAGAGCATACACTATAGCAGCTAATTCAAGGTCATGAGTAGCATATCTTACCTCACTTGGTTTCAATTGCCTAGAAGCATAAGCTATCACTTGTTGTTGTTGCATCAATACTGCCCCAAGCCCTTGTCCACTTGCATCAGTATACACTACCAAGTTTTCATTCCCTTCGGGTACTTTGAGGATTGGAACTTGCACTAGTGCTTCCTTTAATTTCCCAAAGGCTTTCTCACACTCTTCAGTCCAAGTAAACACTTGATTTTTCCTAGTCAATCTGGTTAATGGGATTGAAATTTTTGCAAAATCTTTTATAAACCTTCTATAGTAACCAGCCATTCCCATGAATGATCTGACCTCAGTGACATTGGTAGGCCTTTTCCAAGCTTGCACTGCAATGACCTTATTGGGATCCACAGATATTCCTTTTTCTGATATAATGTGGCCTATAAAATTCACTTCATTTTGCCAAAAAGTGCATTTTGAAAACTTTGCTTTCAAGTCTTCCTGCCTCAATTTCTCAAATACCATATGCAAATGATTTTCATGCTCTCTAATTGACTTAGAATAAATTAGTATGTCATCAATAAATATCAATACAAATTTATCCAAGTATTCTCTAAAAATCCTATTCATCAAATCGACAAAATAGGAAGGAGCATTTGTCAAGCCAAATGGCATTACTAAAAATTCATAAAGTCCATATCTTGTGTTAAAGGCTGTATGCTTAATGCTTTCCTCTTCTACTTTCATTTGATGAAAGCCTGAAGCTAAATCAAGCCTAGAAAATATTTTTGCACCACTTAATTGATCAAAGAGGTCATCAATTCTTGGTAAAGGATATTTATTTTTAATTGTCACTTTATTTAATTCCCTATAGTCAATACATAACCTAACGGATCCATCTTGTTTCTTAACAAAGACTGCTGGTGCTCCCCATGATGAGCTACTGGGTCTAATAAAGCCTCTTTCTTCTAATTCAACCACTTGCTTTTTCAATTCTATCAACTCCTTAGGCCCCATTCTGGTTGGTCTTTTAACCACTGGACTAGCTCCTGGAATTATTCTGATTGAAAACTCAACTGGTCTGTGGTTTGGAACTCCCCTAACTTCACCAAACACATCAGTATATTGATTCACTATGGGAATTTCTTCTAATGCAGGCATGGGTTTTTCACTAGACAATGCAAAAAGGTTGGCTATATTTCTATTCTTGTCTGCCTCACAAAGAACAACTACCCTTTGTCCATCAGAAATTTTCAATGATATGGTGGAAGTCTCCATATTTATGATAGCCTTATATTTACTCAACCAATCAACTCTTAGAATAACCCCTATGCCCGGATATTGCAACACATATAGGTCTGAGTTAAACACATGTCCCCCTATATCTAACCCCAGTTGCATACACATCATACCCAGAATACATGAGCTACCTATATGGCTTCTAATAAATAGTGGCTTATCAACAATCATATAATTCAATTTTAATTGTTATGTAATATCATGGGAGATCAATGAGTGTGTAGCCCCAATATCATACACTACTGCAAAAGGTATTGAGTAAATAAACAAAGTACCTTCAACTTGGCCATGATTCTCAACATTTGACCCCTTAGTTGCCTTGCCTTTTCCTTCCAAAGCCCCTAATTTTCCTTGCTTAAAATCTGGACGATTCCTCTTTATGTGACCTTCCTTCCCACAATGGTGACATTTGAAGGATGTTGGCCTAACATTTATGCACCTATTCTTCATATGCCCCTCTTGGCCACAATTATAACAAGTAATCTTCTTCTTAATTTCAGCAACACTGGCTTCTTCTAGTTTCTTGGTGGAAGCTGTGTCTACTTCTTCTTATCATAAGGGTGAAATTTGCCCTTTCCTTTCTTGTTTTGGCTATTCTTGAATGCCCTGAAATTCTCTCTAGCCTTATCATGTTGTTCAATGCTCAAAGTCAAGTCCAAAACTTGATCAAAAGTCCTGTCCTTGTATGGTAGCATGGCTCTACTAAGGCTAGGGTTTAGCCCTTGAATATATCTTCCATTCTTAGCCTCCTCAGTGGTGATGAGTACTGCACCATACTTTGCCAATGATTCAAACCTCTGAGTGTACTCAGTGACATTCATAGTCCCTTGCCTTAATTTGATGAATTCCTCTAGCAAAGACTCTTTGGCTGATGCAGGGACAAACCTACCTTCCAGCATTGCTTTAAATTAATCCCATGTCACTTCTCCTTCAGGTCTTCCAGCTATGATAACCTCCCACCAATCCAAAGCTGCTCCTCTCAATTGCCTGGATGCAATTTGCCTCTTCCTTTGGTCTTCAACTTGCATGTCTGCAAAGATTCTTTTCAAAATCCTGAGCCAATTTTGAACTCCCATAACTCCTTCTGTGCCATCAAAAGTTTTGCCTCCAAGGTTGGTAAAAGTCTTGAGTAGTTTGGAAAGCTCCTCATGTGGATTTTCCTGCCTATTGCCTACTCCATCCCTTATGGCTCTCATGAATTCTTGCACATTCACCATGGGTGGTCCACTTGTTCCTACATTTTGATGTCTGGGTCTTACCATAGCTCTATGGATATGACACTTAGGTTAGTCTGTTTTGCCTAATACTCTATAGATTAATTCATTTCAATCTATCCCTATTCAGTTATAATAGATATTAGTAGTATAAGCACTAACAAAACAAAGCATCCAAGGTAGTCAACACCTCCATACATCCAATGCAAACAAGTTCATACAAAATTTTGTTATGTTATTTAACAACATAGCTCTGATACCAAATGAAATGACCCACCTTCTGTTCCTAAAGTATTTTTTTTACATATATATATATATATATACAGTGGTCATTTAATCGAGAAAATATTAAATCCTAATTTTTCTTCTATCCAGGATCTTTATGCCAATATAAAACTATTGGTTTGCTCAAATCATCTTAAACTTACATATGTGAAGATATATAAGTTACTTTCTACTTGAATTAGAGTACAAAAGTTTGGAAGTAGAAATCTGTTAGGGAATCATTAAAAGAAGTAATCCCTACATAGCAATAGTGTTTCTAAAACCAGGTCTTCCAAGCATACTTAGATTATTGCATAACTATGGGTTTCATATCTCAAGACTTAGCATTTTGCATGTATTTCCATAATTTTGTTACTGTATGAACTGTGCTCTTGCATGTGCATGTGTGTGCATGTTCCTGTGCATGTGTGTGTCAGAGGAAGATTTAAGTGCTTAGTTTTTTTCTCCCTCTTGTTAGCAAAAATGACTGAGTCTCCCATACATTTGGGTTGTAAAACTTTACTGAAAATTGAGCTTAAACTCTTTAGTGCTAGCTTAACCCAGGCTCAATAAAATGGTCATGTTAGCCATATTCAACTTGCACTTATTCTTAAGCAAAATACATGTCATTTTGTTTTCTTTTCAAAGCAACTCAAAACCTTTATTCTGCCAGATTTTTATCAACTTAAACATGGATTTTCCTATGTCAAATACTTGATTGTACATTCAATCCCTAAATCCTTTCAATCTCAGATTTTCTACCATTATAAACTAACTGTTCTTAAAGCTTACAAGTTCCATTTCTTAGCAAAACATTTGCAAAACAAAACACATAAGTTTCAGCTGATACACATATAGATTCAACACTTGCAAAACAGTAGTTCTAACAATACATTAGTTTTCTAAGTAAATTTAAACAAAATAGCTTAACATAATTCAGCATAAACATCCATTTTAACTTCAGCAAATCTTTAAATATATCATCCAATTCCTTAAGCAGCTAAACATCCAAAGCCTGATGAAAGAAATTCCTACTTTCCTGCAAAATCACCATGAACTGCCCTATAAGAACATGAGACACCCAATGATGCATAAAACACACAAGGGTCAGACTAAAGTCCGGTATGAGTAATCTAACTGAAAACATGATTTATATGACACTTATTCATATTCAAATAACTTCAAAATGGATAAAGGAACTCAATACCACTCTTGTGCATGTTTCTATGATAATTGTGTATATGCAATAGTGCACAACAAATTATACATGATTCAATGGTTTAGTTTAGTGATAACAATCATGGGATCCATCCATAAAACATTATAAACCACTCAACACATTCATCAATTCAATCATCAAGCCTTTTCTACCAGATTACTGGCCATCATGGATTTTACCCAAGCCCTCTTATGAACCTATTTCTATTGTTCACTATCAAGTATATTATGGCCTTTAGCTACTTTCTCTTGTTAAACCACACACTGCCTGGGCCATATCACTATTAACCCAGCACACTCAGGCCCCTGGGTATAAGCATACCATGTGTGAGCTTGCAATATTCACCTTGCCAAGCCATATTTTGTAGCCCTAAGATCCAAAAGTCCTTAGTTAAATTTCTAAGTGTTACTTTCCCTTTTTCATTCCTATGCTAATCCCTTCTGCATATCATATTTTAATCAGAGAAATAAACATTCAGCCAACATGTATTCATCCAGAGATTGCTAAGTCATGTTCTCATAAGCAAGCATTTTAATCATGCAAACAGATGTGATTTCTAAGCATATTATTTTGTCTATGGGTTTCAATGGATCAAGTTACAAACATATGGTCATAGATAGTTTTCTGGTTGTCTCCCTTTACCTCTGGTTCAATCAGACCTTTGTTACTCTTTAAGATCTGGCTAAACCATAAGTATATGCTTTGATTTAGAGAGTTCATAAAACATAGAAGCTCAGCACATATATAACATTGCACCTCTACATTTATCTTTATTTTAGTTGATGTGAGACATAAGCAACAACACAATGTTGCAGCCCCACATTTCCTTTCATTTTTAGACCATATATCTACAACATCAATCCTGGGTTTTTAAGTAAATAAATGTATAAAGAAAACCCATAAAATCTACTTCATCTCAAAGTTAAACCACAACACAGATAACCATATTCAAGCATGAAATCCATGACTCTTTTATACTGGATAATGTCACTATAAAGGGTTTTACACTTGAGCAGATCATTGACAAGCCGAAGTTATCAAATCATAAAATGAACATAGCTTGCAAAAGTGAAATATAAATTTAATTAGGCTGCCTCAATATTCAGGACTTATTGCCAAAGTTTCCAGTGAGGTTACTCACACTTAATCCCTCTTTTTCCTAAGCTTCTTGAACCCTTTTAGTCTTCTTCCTTCTTCTAATTCTAATGGCCAGTGCTCCTTATTTTTCTTTGGCTTATGAAATGATGAAGAGTAAATGTGAAAGGTCTCACTACACCAAGCCTCCTTATACAAAACCCTGGCTGCTACTAGGGTTTAACAAAATTACCCAATGTCATTTTTACCCTATACAAAACATGGTCTGCCTCTCATTTGATTCAAGAGATAAAGGGTATGTGGTCCTTGTTTTTATTTTCAGAAATAATCATTATCTCTTTAATCTCACCCCGATCATGTTATATGCATGATTCCTATTTTCCAAAATAAAAGAATTGCTGGAAATGGATAAAGTACTTGCTTGAGGGTTCATGCCATTTCCATGCAATTTTTGTTTTCTTCCAACAAGTGTTTGCTTGTGCACATATATAATATATATATGCCTATTTTGCCTAAGTCATTATTTTCTTTCTTTAAATAATTTTTAAGTACCTTAATATTTTTTTCTTGCATTCCTGCCTAACATTTATTTTCTTTATGCCAGACTTATTAAAGACATAATCATATCTTCATACATATGTATTTCTAAATTATTTATTCTAATTTATAAATTGATTTCTGCCTATTTCATTATACAGAAAAATGTGTGCATATGTGTGCACTATCTTGTGCACATGTACATGTTTAAACCATACATTTGCAATCAGTTTCCATTCCTATCTTTCTCAATGCAATTTTTAAACAAACATAAACTAATTTAAATCATGAAATTGCTCACAAAAATCAGGGTTATCACATCTTTCCAAGCTCTTGCTGGAGCCCATCCAGTCCCTCTCCGACGAAGGGGGAATAGCGATAAGTAAGCTGATCCTGTCGCTCTTCGGCTTAGCGGCAATACTCCTTGCACTCTGATTCAGTGTCCCTAAACATTAAGTGATGTCATGGCCTTCCTAGGCCGATCATGGTCTCTCCAGACCCTAGTTAGACCCCACTCACTCTCCGGCGAGAAGGGCACAATAATAAGTAGGCTAATCCTGTTGCACTCTGGTGAAGCGGCCTACTTCTTACTTCTTCAGTTTCATCTCTCCAGTCGGAACATAATGTGATCTGTAGGTTATTATTCTACGGCCTTGATCCCCCAGTTGAGGACTTAATCCATGTACGAATCCATCCCGTCACTCTCCGATAAAGGGACTTGCACCTTTCGATTATTGACCCGCCTCTCCGGTCGGGACAACCACGACCTGTTTCATTTATTACTTTGAAAAGCAAATTTGAGCATTCCAATATCCATTAAATTATTAAACTTAAGTTTTTTTAACCAAAAAACCAGAAAATCAAAAACAAGGAAAACCAAAAACAGCCTCTCTAGGCATGACGATTTGTCATCATCTCAGATAATGCAAAAGGACTTACCTCGATCTTGTACATGTGTACGTGACTTAGCCATTTTATTGTAGATTTTATTATTTATTTAGTTCATGCCATCCCAATCAAGAGATGACAATCTGTGACCTCGATCCAAGGTTATTTCCATTTAATATGGACGGTGGCTGCTCCTGTTCCACTGCCACAGTACAAGTCCTTATATACTATGGTAGCCTGCCATCCCTGACATATTCCTCAACCTTATCCTTTAAGTTCTTGCAATCGTTGGTAGTGTGCTTGGTGGAGGACATGTGGCACCACGCGATCGGTTGTGGTGGTCTCCCTCCACTCCCTCTTCGTACTTCCATAGTTGTTTGCTTGTTTCCCTGGTATTTGTTGAGTTATTAAGCGATCATCGTTGAGTTTAACTGCCAATCCGAATGATCCATAGCCATATTGATCCAATCAAATTCGTACTCCATCACATTGATTTGATTCGAGCCCCTGCCTAAGGGAAGTGCAAATCCATACTTAGGCATTTCTTGGAGGCTATTTGCTTGAATCCGCTTGACTATCATCCATGGCCTTGATTACCACTGATCTCTGAACCTGCTAATCATCTCTCCAGGTTTCCTGCCTTGATGATCATGAAATCCAATTAACCAACTCCATGGTATCTCGGCCTTGCCAAAAGGCAAAATAACAGTGTATATGTATCTCCATCCACAATATCTACTCTATATAGAGTAACGGTCGGGGTGTCTAGGCATCCATATGCCCAATACCTACCTCATGTGACATTTTTAAAGTGATAGTGGCTAGTGAACAGCTAAAACAAACATAGCATCCAACAAACAATACTAACCGTCACTCATTATGCACTAGATCTATGATAACTCATATGACCATTCTTCTCTTAAGGATTAATAAAAAAATCACGATTTCCAGTTGTACTCTCATATCTCGCAGCTCGAAGCTGGATGCATGACCCAAATCTACCGGCACAGGGTATACGGATCCAATCAACCGATCCATGGGCATCCCTAAAAATAATACCCTATTTGAGTACAAAAGAAAACACTTCGAGTGTCAATGATCCCTTAGCATGCATCTTCATTCTCTTACTTGCTTCATCCATTTCCATAATAGAATCATACTACATCATGTCCATGGATCACCACCAAAGAACCCATTCATGTAGAACTCGTCATGACGCCAATCGACATCAAGCCTCCAATCTCGGAACCTAAATCTATGCACCACCAAGCCGCTCAGCCAAATTTCTAAAAGTGTTAACCTGGGAAGCTAACTATATGCATAACCGAGCTACTCATCCACAGAACTAGACCATCATGTCAAAAACGTCACATCGTTGCGATCCTCGAAAGCACTCGTCGAAGAGCAATATCATCAAGACACAGAGTCGGCCGCACGAACTAATCATCATGTTGCACTCGCCAAAGTCTCCTCCCTGTCCATGTCAAAGGTCTACCAAATCAACCATCGTCAATGGTGATGGGTACCAACCACTCCACAGTAGTCAATACCAACTACTATGGTCCTACACTTAGCCGAAAATAGATAAGTACTAACCAATTGAAAATGTCCGACGTCCATCCTATAATCCGAAACTCATCTAAATCCATCGTCTTCCATCCTCAGATCCGTCGTCATGCTTTCTAGCATTCTCTTACAAATTATCCCGCTTGTTTGGGTTTTCGATCAAGGGGATGAAACCCTAACGCACAGAATATTCCCTAATGCTGGATCGCCAATAAATCGGTGTTTTGAACCTAACAACCAAACTAGCATACATGCATCCAACAAGAATATAAATGTCTATAATAGTATATGTATAATCCATCCATATTAACCAATGTGGGAAATAATGTCAACAATAGCCCAAGTCTAATAATTTCCTAACCAAAGCAATTCGATGGAAAAATGTGATATTCTTTATAAGTCATTTTAAAATAATTATATTTTCTTTCATAAAATTCTAACAGATATATAAGTACAGGAAATCACATTTTAAATTAAAAATCATTCCCGAGCATCAATATAGTATTATACAATCAATCATAGTATCGTGAGAGACAATATCACTCACCTCAACCAAATCTATTCAATTTATCACCAAGTCGTAGAGCTCTCCATCATGTGCGCAATGCAAGAAACGACGTCCAAACTGGACCTCATATGCATAAGATATGCATAATATAAGATTTGAGATTATTTAAATTATTAATTAACTTTAAATATAATTAACTAATTTAATTACCTTGCAAATCATCTTCTCCCCCAATTAGCACACTCATACATGTATAAGTGTACACGAACCCATGGCCGCAAGTTTCATCTTATGATTTCTTATTCGATACTCGATAAAATTGCAAACCGTCTTTGGCGAATCGTCCCTCTACACAAACTCTTCGCCCCGGTACCAAGATCACGCACTCCAAAGCCCCAACCTAGATCGCGACCTAATGGGTCGAGCTCCTCCCCTTCACGAACGCATTTTGACTTAGGTAGCTGCAGAGCTCTAAACTTTGGGAAAAGGTGCACGTCGCCAAGAGAGACTCCCATGCACACTTCGTTTCATCTCTAGCCACCTCTATCTCTGCCGGTACGAAACCCTGGGCGTGGTCATGGAAAATGGATATTGACCAAATCATGTCGCATACTCTAAAATTGATATAGGCATGAAGATTTTTTCGATACGAATCTAACAAAACTAATTTGAGAATTTTTCGTTGAGAAAATTGGTGGGAATAAATTTTTGAAATCAAAAATCAAGTGACGGCCTTGGTTTTTCCCAATAACAGGAAAAGGAATGAGGGTTTGTGATTGGATAAGGGGATTATTATGATATTATTTCTATCTGAATGCTCATATAAAACTTCATACATTTTGAGCTCGCACGATCAAATGATGTGTTCGATCACAACGAAACTCGTCTATGTGCATCACCTCATTTTAGGGTCCCAATGGTATAAATTTCGTAGCTATCCAAGATAGTGCTCCAGGATGATAATTTCACATTTTTTGAGACCATTTCGACCATCAAATCGTCTGGTCTCCAAATATACCGATCCTTATACTCATTTTAATTCAAAACATCGATACGAACTAAACGTAAGTGGTCTTAAGTCCTGATTCGATCGTATATGACAAATCATATTTTTGGGACCGTCAATCAGTTAACGATTCAATATTCAAATCAATTATTTAAATATCTTATCGTTAAAAATACAGATTATCCCATTCTTCCCTCCTTAAAAGGATTTCGTCTTCGAAATCCCAAGGATGAAGCAACACAACCCAATACCCTCACATAAGAAACGATACAAGGGAAATCATCGCTTATCATCTCTCGACAACAATCGTTGAAAGTGATCTTAACAAAGGGAATAGACTCAGAATCATCATGGAGCCATCATCCTCATCCCTAAGTAAATCACTATCAAGTCCAAACTCAATGTAGCTAAACCAAACGTCTAAGTTACGTACTTATTTCCAAAGAAACAGACAATGGAAAACAAAAGCGCCAACTCACTAATCGAAAGGCAAGTCAACTAAATCTCATACATTACCACTCTCTCACCGATTGGCAACATCTAATATCATACACATTGAATTTTCTCTCATTTTTGGCTTATGTCATGGAAAATTTCGGCAGCACCTCCTTTGCGTGGCTAGGTTTGGGAGAAATCCTGTACAACATAAACATTTATACATATCATATCTCAGGCATCTCGTTTCCGAGGACAACCAAACATATATAGCCAAATTTACACAACATGTGTTACATACCTCTTTTATAGCAAGGGAATACCATTTAGATACGAATATAAGTGGAGTAGAATTTAAATAGCCAACACTTGCTTCCATATACCTGATCAAGTATCAACAAAGAGGATTAAGCACAATAGTAACATCATCATGTAAATAAGCATACTAAATTGTATATATGGTGATCATCTCAAATAAATGTGCTATATCAAGCCATAACTATCCTACACGCCTAACAACTACATGGGCTATCATCTCAAATGCTAACAATATAATCAAATATGCATACATAGGATCTATCATCAGAAAGTAACATCTATGCCTATCCTAGCATGTAGAATACTAAATTATCCATTATAAAACGTAGAATGTGATACCTAATATGAAAGCTGATGATAAAAATGAAATCAAACCTTCGAAAGAGCTTTGGATAAGTGGTCATCATGCCCTTCTCGGTCTCCCATATCCTATCGTCTTCACTTTCACTCCACTGAACCTCTACTACTCCACTGCCCTCTTTTTAACATGATTCGTATCTCATTTGTTCGAAGTCCATAGTTCAGTCTCGATATCATAAAATTGAATCTGTGCCAAATATCCGGTCGTGTCTTGTAAGTTCTCCGAAAACCCACCATCGAACAATGAGTCTCAGCCACTTACATTGCTCTAGGCATGCAATGGAATCACACTATCCATCCCACATACAACTTATCAACCATGTATGCCATTCTACTGGACTTAAGGAATATAAGCTTAGCATTATCCGTCAACCAATCGACTTTGACTCATATGTTATCACGCTATCCTCAGTCATCGACAATCCATCGATGTAGTTTATAAATATATGTTCCCACCACTCGAGAATAAAAAATCTCAGCTGGGTCCACACCGCATCACCTTTATAGACACTACCTACTCTTCTAATTTAGCCATGATCTCCACTAGTCTAGCCTAATGCTTCTGACTAGTACCAATCCACTAAATCAATGTAGGTTTGATGGTCAAAGTAGCCATAATCTTTGGCCATGGCTCATCGAGTTCTGAAGTCATGACTAGTGATAAGCTCATGCAATGCCCACTCTAGGAATATCGCTCCCAAACTAGTATGTCTTCCACTCGAAACATCAACAACTACATTACCCGTACGGACGTATAGAAAATGTCAAAGTCATATGAGGCTAAGAACTCTAATCATCCTAGTGGCGAAGGTCAAGATCCTTCTTGGAGAAGAGATGCTATAATAATGTGGAATCACTGAACAACTCGAACTCCTCTCCTACTAGTTAAGTACCATAGGCATGTGTGTACTATCATCTCCTCATTCCCGCTTGGAATGAGTAACATCGATGCCCTCGTCAACCTCTCGGTTAGACTCACTAATGCATGTTCGTACCTTGTGTCTCAAATAAAAGTCAGATCTTCTCCCATCAAATAGGTCAACGATGTTACTACCTTGGGTCTATTCAAATTCTGGACCGCCATAACTATAGGATTTATAGCAATGTCCTACTCCAAAACAACATGACCTAAGCATCTTACCACCCTCCGCTAGAAGTGATACTACCAACATATCATCATCAATTGGTGTCTTCTTAACACCTACAATACAATCACCAATCGTGCCTTATGCTCCTCATTTGTACATGGGTAGACGATAGTATCATCAACAAGCACAAGTACAAACCTACTCAAATGAACTCATGGAACACGGTCCATGAAATCAACAAAGTATGCCGACGCGTTGGTTAGCCCGAACTGCATAACCAACCAATCAAAAATCATGGTAGCACATGAAACACTATTAACGGCACACTCTCTCAAAATACTCTCAGTGGGTGAAACCTCATCGTAAGGTCCAATGGAGAGAACATTCTCGTGCTATAGAGCTGATCGAACAAACCATCAACAAATGGAAGTAGAAACTTGTTCGCCATCTCACTCAGCTCATGACCGCCAAAAAGCATCTCCAAAGAGCCATCCGCCCCTATGGCAAACACTATAGATGCATCCCACTCAGATATACTCCTACGAATGAACACTCGCATCAATAGGTCATCTTCTTACACCTTTAGTCTCCTCTTCTCTTTGGGCATTGATGTGCATGTAAAAATATATATTTTTACTCTAATACTTAATCTCTTGTTATATAAATAAATGGCATATTAGGGTGTTTTTACATGTTTTAAACCAAAATAAAAAAATATTTTCAAACCATCATTCACTCATCAACATCTGGGAAAAATGCTCATTTTGTATATGAAGTAATTTTGAGAATATTTAGTTGCACATTTTAATTTTAATTTGTAGGAAATAGAGTGCAAATATGAAGAGTCTTCATTGACGTATGCATGCACATATGTTGAAAGCAAAAGAATGGAGGAAATAAAAGAATTCATGCAACATGGAGGAGCCCATCTACCCATTAACTAATGGACCATAATTAAAAAGAAATGCATATCTTAGTAGTGATCAAAAGCAAAAGCACATGTTAATGGAGATCAATTAATTCCTTAATGGTTACTTGGAAGCTACACAAACCTAAGAGCATTTTTGGCAGTCCCCTAAAAAGTTGATTAGGGTTTTAGGCATGTATAAATAACCCCTTATGTTTCATGTAATGGATCTCTTCTTCTCTTTTATCCATATGTAGTGTAGCCACAAATTGAAATAAAAGTTTGCTTCTCTTTAATGGCTCTTAACCTTGTTTTTATTTTTATGCACTTTTGTTTCATGCTATTTTATTTTATGTTTTTCTTTTACGCTCTCTATTTCCTTCATGCAAGTAGTGTAGATTTATTTTATTGCAATTAGTTAGTTCTTTTTCTCTTTAATTAGATTTTATTTCTTTTATATTGAAATCCATTTGTGTTGAAATGAATTCAAGTATGAGAAGCTAAACCCCAAGCTCTTATGAATAATATTAAATCAATATAGAATGGTTGTATTTATAATCTCTTATTTTGTGCTTAATGGAAATTTAATGATGATGGTATTTTAGCGTTTATTAGTGAATTTGATATCCTATGTTGTTAATCACAAATATGTTATGCTTAATCAAATATAAACATAAACTACAACATAATTTGGCTAAGTGATTTTGATCATGAAATTAAAAGTAGAATAAAAAATTGATGTTCTATGTTACTAACTAAAAAATAGTAAATAAATCATGCTAAAATTAGATTTTATTTTTAATTACATAATCATTTCATGAGATTCTACAAGTGGGTTTGGATGATGTGTTAGAGTTTGATGGTTTAAGTTGTACTAATCAATAGCACAAATAGACCATACTTATAATAAACGCATCAACCATTTCTACTTATATTTAAATAAGAGATTATGGATTCATTTTGTGTTGATTTATATGAAAATTTGAAGGTAGATTTACCTCTAAATTGCCCTTTAATCCTATACTTTTATTCTCCTTTTTATTCTAGATTTTACTCTCATTTTTTTAAACCTTTTAGTTAAAACTTCTCTCAACTTTTGAGCTAATTTGATTGAGTAATTTTAGAATTAGCGCTTTCTTTTTTGATCGACCCATACTCGCATACGTACTATAATCGTACGCCATGCGCTTGCTGTTTTTATTATTACATTTTCGACGGTATTCTAATTGATAGAAGTTTCCATCGCGAACAAGTTTTTGGCGCCGTTGCTAGGAAAAGAAATTTAATTTTACATTACTATTCGAATTATTTTTATATTTATTTTATTTTATTTTTTGTTAGTTTTGGTTAAAAAAAGAAAAAAAAAACAACACAAACGTTTTGTATTTCACTTACTGTGCAAAAAATTGTTCACTGTTATTTGTTCTATATTCATTGTTCCACTGCCAAACATTTTGTATTGCATACTTTGTTCAGTGTTCATGGTTAGGTGAATGTGTTATTAGTTTTGAATCTGTGTTCATTGTTCACTGTTATTTCAGACACTGTTTTCTTTTTTTAATATATAAAATGAAAAAAGAAAACACAAACATTTTCTAGTTTCATTTGTGCAGTTTTTCAATTTCTGTTACACAATTTGTTGGCATTTTGTGTTTTTTGCATTTCATTGCATTGCATACTTCAACAAGTTGCATTACACACAATAAAAAATTCATTTCAACCATTTACTGTTGCATTGCATATTTCAACTTGTTACATTTTTCCTCATAACTTCAATTTACAGGCATTTGACATTCTCTGTTACAACTTCAACTCCTTCGACATCATCAACAACCATACACTGCCATCACCTTGCTGCATTACACCATGTAGGCCCGTCAAAATAGACCCTTAACCCATTTACCCAACCCGATAACCCTAATATTAAAAGGATTGGGTGTAAACCATTTAATAGTTTGTATGTTTCTTTACCCAGCCCGTTTATAACCATCGAAGAAAACACCCAAAGCAACCCAACCCGCTTACCCATCCCACCCTAATTTTAATTTCTCCATCGGATAAATCTGCAAAAGAGGATAGAACAAAAGAAGCGATTTCTTCTAAACTTCGATAAAACCTTGTTCGGGACGACGACGGGATCTCCTTTTTCGTTATTTGGAAACCGCCCGAGTTCGGCAGAGATTTATCCACCTCCATTCGCTATTGTAAGTTCTTACCATTATTGTTTTTTTCTACCTTATATTGAACATCAAGTGGCACCAGACACTGAACTCTAAAGACGCAAAAATAATCAGCACTGATAGACATATTGTTTGTGTTTGGATCCTAATACTGTAAGATTTGTATGCAAGTGTTCTTTACTGTCCCATATTTGGTCTCTGGTACAATAACGATAATATTTCCAGATAGTCTAAAACAATATCTTTTGATTTATTCCAACTGATGGATTTTGAATTTAGAAGCAAAGATGTTATCTTTTGATTCACCCTGTTTTTCCAGTGTACTTAAATTATTTACATCCGTTTGACTTGTATATGTAGGTGATTGTTAATTGGCCTCTAAAATGTTTTCATATGTTTGTTTGTTCGTCTCATACATTAGATACTGAATTATATTTTTTATTTTATTTTTTAGATATCGAACTATAGTATCCAACGAATTTTATGAAAGTGTCCTCAGTTCAGTGTGATAACTAGATTTTGGTATGATTTAATTTAGACACTGTTAACACCCAATAAGTAATAGCATATCTAGGTAAATATATAAATCTAGGTTCTGATGGCATCAACTTGCTTCAAAACAAGTTACTTTTCTTTAGTAAGTTTGGCATATAGATAAATAATTAAATATATCACTAACCATAAACTGCAAATATATGTGTGCCAGCATTAAGCTGGGATACTTCACAAGGCTGGAGACTTTTCCCATTTCTAACCATATATATATATATATATATATATATATATATATATATATATATATATATATATATATATCACAATGGAGATTCTAAAAACATATACATATACACACATGTATCATTATTTGTATCTGTATATACCTATACAGAATTATTACGAACACGTACCGCCTTCGTTGCTGAATCCATACGGTACACTTGAAAATGCAGGAAATACATCCCAACAGATGTAACCTTCCCGGGCTTTTCACTGTCTTCCTATATTGTGACATTATAATACAAGAATATCAACCATGGAGTTGGAAATATGTAATTTCTTTACAGCTATAAAGAGATCAAAATATGATATACTATAATTATATCATCCATAATAAATACTGAAAATCCAGCTGCAAAAGAGCTGATATACATATTGATGTGCATTTGAAGTTTGCAAGCATAAGCATCAAATAAATAAAAAGATGTTGATAACGAAATGATTTCTTAGATAGGCAAATGTTATACATCTTTTGTACACATGCACATTAGAGGCAGTAACAATAGTAAAGCGCAAGTTAATAATTATAAAGATTGTCATAATTAATTTTCCACTGTATGTTGAACCCAGAGGAAGAGGTCTAATAATGATTGTTCCATTCAAAGCTTCTTATAGAATAGTTGTAGAAACAGCAGTCTTAATTGGAACTCCCAGCTTGCTAGGCATGTTAATGGTTTATACAAAATTTAAAGGATTTTATATATAATAAAATGATCTGAAAAATGATAAACTTTGAGTCACCTGAACATTGCTGCAAAAATGGTATTAACTATACCTAAAAATGATAATTTTTGCACATCTTATTTCTTTACTTATCTTTCTTTAATTTTACTTACCTAAACTAATTTACATTTGGTAAAATGTTTAATATTTAACACTGTATAACTGTTTTGAATACAGAAACAGGTTGACCATAGGCAACAGCTGATCAGAATTAGTCCATGAAGTTAAAATGAAAACGGATGAAAACTGATATAGTGGATTTGGATATTCGCATATGTGCCCTTATTTGTATTTAGAATGGCAGTTTAGTTTTTAATTTTTTTACATTTTGAAACCAAAGTCTTCTTTAGAAGAACACTTCAAGAATAACTGATGTCTGCTTCAGTCCTTGCATGCCACACTTGGCTACTTCTTCTTTTTGATAAATTGTCTGGGTTTTGCATGAAGCATGTCTTCAATTTTATTAGTAGCTTTGTAAATCTGTTCGTAAATATTGATAATATAATGATGCGATGTTTCATTTTCTGCTGCACGTTTTGCTGTTTACGATGCAATTTTTTTGTTAAACGGGTCGGATCGGGTCGACCCTTTTATTACCTACCTCACTCCGCCTCAACCTACCTGCTTCCTCTCACTACGCTTGAACCAAACCGCATACCACTTTCTCCCTAACTTAGACCTGCAAGCAACCATCCCCCTTTCTTCTTCACCAAAACTAATCAACGATCACACAACCCTAACCTGAAACGCGTGCAATCCACAAACACCTCTGCAGCTTCTCCCAATCACCCTACCAACCTAAAGACAACCACACGACATCAATCTACATCCAATCGTGAATAGCGCAACTCGCAACCGCCTCAGGAACCATTCTCCAACCATCAACCTACAAGCACTTGAAACGCGATCAAAACTCATCCACAACTCCTACTCCACTCGCTATCAACCATCGACCAGCAACCTGCACTAAAGCATCTCTAATACAACCCTACGTCTTCTGCCTGCAACTCAGGTTACAACCAGAAGCCGCCTTCTTTTCCTTAGCAACCGCAAGTCTAGCACCCAAAACGAAATCTCCATCCTCTCAAACTCCTTCACCTTAAAATGCCAACAGCAGTCAACCCAATCTCCACTCAAATGCATTTAATAAAAACCGCCCTCTCCAAATCGCCTTCACCAAATTGATGCCATCGCTACCATCAATAGTTGACGCCCTCGCAACCACCAAACTTGCACTTGCAACCTGTCGTTCGCCTCCATCTCCTCATCTACCTCTATTTCACAACCCAGAATTCCACCTACTAGTCTTCAATCCATCAATCAACACTCAAATCAAACCCGTCCTCTCACAACCACCAAAAACGAACTCCAGCAAACCCTCGAACCGAAGCCAAATACCCAAATGCGAACCCGGATATCCGAATTAATAACCTTTTAGATCGCGATTTTGAATTCGCGATTTCATTTTTTTAGTTCGCCTTCTTTCTTTCATTATTTTTTTTAAACACAGAGAAGGGGATTTGGGCATTTGTGAAAGTGTGTGTAAGTGGTGGGCTTCTAAGTGAACTTGTTTTAAAAAAAAATTGAATATATTAGTCCTTGGCTCGTTGGCTTGTTTTTAAGTTGACATGGATTTCTTTTTAAAAAATAATGAAATATACAAATTTGCTTTTTCTTTCTTTTTTTGTTTTATCCTTTAAGAAAATCATTTGCTTTTGTAAAAGGAAAAAAAATCATTTTCAACATTTTTTTCAGGTTGCAAATAGAAGAAAAGTAGATAAGGATTGCTTGCTAAAAACTGCTCTACTTTGCTTGCCAAAAACATTTTGCGCTAAAAAAATTCGCTGCATTTAAATAAATAATTCTGCATGCTCTGGTATTGTTTTCTTAACACATTTTTTTTTATTTTTTCTTACATTTTTGGTTGCCTACATTTCAAAAAAAAAAAAAAAAAAAAACCAAAAAAATTCATTTGTAGTTGCATTGTTAACACACGTTTAATTTCTGTTTTGCATCATTTCGTCTTGTTTTTATTTTCTAAAGGCAACACCCAACTTCACATAAGGTGGGGATTTCATCGTCCTTTCTTTGGTCCACAAATTGCATTTCATTGTATAAATTGAATTAATAATAAAGATTAGACGTTGGACTTAAGGATGTCACGAGCTCATCAAGGGCAAATTTTTATTTTGACATTTTGAAAAACTATTTCTTGGTGTCTAAGACAACGACAAAGCAATAATCATTTATAATTATTACGGTGATCTGAAAAATATTATATTGATTATTTCTTTGAAGGTACTTAAACCTTCAACTGCATTGCCATGCTGATTTGTGGTGCACAGATAACCCCTACCCGTTACCTGGCTAAAAACTATTTTGTTGAATTAAGTCTAATGTGTGACTATACAATTTTGGATTAGGAGTTACTAAGAATAGAAAATTTCTAATTTAGTCCTTTCCATTCATTTAGTTTCATTAGTCCCATGCATATTAAAAAAAAACAAAAATCCAAAATCCAAAAAAAAACATTTTTGAAAATGTCTAAATTTTCTTACTCGCTAGGATTTTACAATAGTTGTGAAAATCAATGTAATCCATATAGTTTTACATCAAATTCTTATGGATATTTTAATAACAGTTATTGTACAAATGATTTGAATTTTGCACCATAAAGTTTTCAAAATAATGGCTAACCCTCTAGTCTTAAAAAGATTATTAAAACTATTGAATCTTTACTTGAAATTTCTACACAACAAAATCAAATGATAAATAATTTGTGTAATTCATATCTGTGCAATAACTCAAGTCAAAGGTTTCAAAATAATCAAAATTTTAATTCACTTCAAAATTCTAATGATTTTGATTATAACCCATGTCAATACAATTTCGAACTCCAAAATGAATTTCAAAATCAAAATGGAAATGTGAACCACTTTTTCAATCATTTTGGCAATGGGATAGTTTCAATTATGGTGAGATTGACAATTTTTGTTCTCAACAATTTCAAATTGAAAATTCTCAAATTATAATCTTGAACTGATTTAGTTGAGCAAATGGAAGAAAATACAAAAAACTCACATGGATTTGTTGTTTGAAACCTACATAAAACAATGTGAGCAACAAAATCAAATCCCAACATGTGACGAGTCAAATGATAATCCTCCTTTTACCAAAACTGACGATTTTCAAATAACAACTTTTGAAATTTGAAACGACAATCCTAATGAAGTTGTTGAAAATGCAATAATTGATTTGGATATCAACTCTTTTGAGGGTGAAGAACTCGGTTTTAAATTCAATATTCCTCTTTCTGACCATAACGAATTTCAAACAACAACTTTAAGAATTGAAAACGATGAAGTTGTGAATAATTCAACAAAAGAAGATAAATTTAGTGAACACAAATTTTTCGAACCTTTCGAAGATGAGTTGTTGAATTCTGAAGGAGTAGATTTAAATCACCACTTTGATTTTAAAATTAATAATTTTGAAGGATTTTTCGATGATGAACTTGAATTTAAATTTGGTGTAAATAAACATGAACTTCAAGTAATTATTTTATCTACCCCAAAAATCATCAAAAAGAAAACAATTCGTACGATATTTAGTAAAATGGCATTCTTTTCCCAATGAACATTTTATTTTTAAATCTTTTGTGATTTGGTTTTCTAAGCTTAAGCTATGTCTCTCGTAATTGACGAGGCAAATGAATTGGTCTTTAGAAGACCGTTTCATTTACTCCTTGATAGTATATTTTCTGATGTAGTGTGAGTAATAATTGTTTCATTTTCATGTAAATATAGGTCATATTTTTATTTTTCTTTTCTATCTTTCTCCTTTCACTTGGATTGACTGTAGGGACATAGTCAAAAAACAAACAAAGGGGTTCTCATGTTTATTTTGATTTTACATACTTTGATTTTTGCATTTTAATTTCCTTTATTTTCAAAAAAAAATACTCAAAAAAATATAAATTTTAATTTTTTTTAAAAAGAAAGAATTCCAAAAAAAATTGCATTTTAATTTAATTTTTAATAGACAAGTTCGAGTAAGCATACATTTTTGGTCATTGGATTGAAATTTTTGGGAAATTACTTGTCTCAACAAAAAATAAAAAGAAAAGTTTACACTAAAAACAACTTTAGTCTAACTAGTATATAGGGTGACTCATAGGTGATGATGATAAAGTGTTTTCTAAATTGTAGTCTTCATTTAAAAGAGTGGTTAATTTAAAGTATATGAGTTAACATATTAAATCATTAGTGTTAAGTTGTGCTAAGATGAATTTGCATAACTCTCTCTTTTAATTTTTTTTAATATGTATATATTTTATTAACACCTAGAGTCAGGTGCACAAACTTGTGTGTACACTCGCCATGCTCTATATTCCCCGTACGTAAGCCCATAAGGCAGTGTATAGGTGGCATATCTAGCCTCAGTTTTCTGAGTTACGTGTATGTGTATAAAAAAATTATTAATAAACACCTAGAGTCAGGGGTACACACTTGCGTGTACACTCGCCATGCTCTATATTCCCCTCATGTAAGCCCGCAACGTAGTGTATGGATGGTATATCTAGCTTCAGTTTACTGAGTTAGGCATATGTAAATAATGTTAATATCAATAAAAAAATCCAATAAAGAGAGAGTAAGCAATTGAAATCCAAGCATTGTCCTGACTTTACTGATTTGACTTGTTATGTAAATAGAAATGAAGATACCAATTTGCAAACACTGACAATTAGTTAAAGAAGTTATTTCATAGTTGCACTATGATATCAACCGAAACATCTAGCCAAACTGGAGTCGAAAAGTAACGAGAACTTAATTTGTGTTAGACGTTTTGACTAGTAAAAACTTGATATTTCTTGATCATAATTGAAACTTGTATATTACTATTTCGTGTTAATTCAATAGTAAGTTATTCATTTTGTAGATAAAAACCTACATCCATATCTTTATAAATAAACTTGCATTAGGAATTTTGCATTTTGCAGCAGGATTTTGTAGGTAATATCCGCTAAAATCCTTAACGAGAAAACAATCGTCTTACTAGGGACACCTAGAGGTTTAACGGCTTGTTGCATACGCTCAATGCAATCGTGCTTCCTACGAAAGTGGATTTACCTCCAAAAAGTTGATTAGGGTTTTAGGCATGTATAAATACCCCTTTCTGTTTCGTGTAATGGATCCCTTCTTCTCTTTTATCCTTATGTAGTGCAGCCACAAATTGAGATAAAAGTTTGCTTCCCTTTAATGGCTTATTAGCCTTGTCTTTCATTTTTATGCACTTTTATTTCATGTTATTTTATTTTATGTTTTTCTTTTATGCTCTCTTTTCCTTTCATCCAAGTAGCGTAGATTTATTTTATTGCAATTAGTTAGTTCTTTTTCTCTTTAATTCGATTTTGTTTCTTTTTATGTTGAAATCCATTTGTGTTGAAATGACTTCAAGTATGAGAAGCAAAATCCCTTCAATTTAGGAGTAATGAAGCTCTCATGAATCATATTAAATCAGCATAGAATGGTTGCATTTATAGTCTCTTTTTTGTGCTTAATGGAAATTTAATGATGATGGTAGTTTAGTGTTTATTACTGAATTTAATAACCTATGTTGTTAATCACAACTAGGCTATGCTTAGTCAAATATAAACATAAACTACAACATCATTTGGCTAAGTGATTTTGATCATGAAATTAGAAGTAGAATCAAAATTCAATGTTCTATGTTACTAATCAAAATTAGTAAATAGATCATGCTTAGATTAGATTTTATTTTTAATTACATAATCATTTTCATGAGATTCTAGAAGTGGGTTTGGTTGATGTGATAGAGTTTGATGGTTTAAATTGTGCTAATCAATAGCACAAATAGACCATACTTATAATAAACACATCAAACCATTTCTACTTATATTTAAATGAGAGATTATGGATTCATTTTGTGTTTATTTATATGAAATTTGAAAGTGGATTTACCTCTAAATTGCTCCTTAATCTCAAAGTTTTATTCTCATTTTTATTCTAGTTTTACTCTCATTTTTCTAAACTTTTTAGTTAAAAATTATCTCAACTTTTGGGCTAATTTAATTGAGTAATTTTAGAATTAGTACTTTCCTTTTGGATCGACTCGTACTCGCATAAGTACTATAATCGTATGCCGTGCGCTTGCTGTTTTTATTGTTACATTTTCGATGGTATTCAAATCGATAGAATTTTCCATCGTGAATAGGCATCATATGCTTTAAAGGCATAACTACTGGTCATGTACGTCTAACTAGATCGATGCATAACTCAATCCTTATATGGTGGAAAATCGATCACCGCATCGAATGTGTGTAGACATTCTCTAGCTGCAGGTCCAATGATAAGCCATCATGTGGAGTCTCACGCAAATATAGAGAGCTAACAAAAACCCTATCCTCCAGCAGACAACCAATCACTACCTTCTGCTCCCCCCACAGCCCCATTCATCACAAATGGCCTCTCACAATCCACCACTATTCTGTACCTACTTAGCCAGTTGATTTCCAAAAAATAATGTTTAACCCAATTAAACCCAAAACAATCCATGATCCGAAAGGCTGGGTCTAGACATACCATATATAGGCTAAGTATAGAAAAACCATGTGTAGGCTAAGCGTAAATAACCCATGTTTTAAAATTCCCCATTTTGAGCCCCGAAACTAAGCGTTACGGATGCTGCAGTCATCCATAGTATTAATTTCCAATGAAAATATGTAAAATGTTACACATGTATAGCTTGGTTGAGCCCCCAACATGGTTTGTCATAATCTAAAGGTCAATCAACAATTTCGGGTCTCAATCCTAATCTATTTGCAAATCACTAGATATGAAGGAATATGAAACATTGATGTCGATTAAAACACATATGAAAACGCCATAAATGGAAAGCATATCCTAGGTGGTAATGCTCTTTCCCTTCTCTTCCACCGATGGAGCAATCTACAAAATCGGAATGACATTCAATGCATATGTTTCCATTATCTGCCCCTACCAAACTGTTTTAGGACAATTCTTTACACAGGGTCCAGGCTCTCAAGTTGTAAGGCCTTCTCGATCAACTTCTCAAAGCTCTAGTCAATATGACCAACCAATCGCTTCCCTAGATGATCACTCAACCCAATGATAAATTCTCTATTCTTTCTGAGTAGAGTATCAATGAAAGATAGATCATACTTCGACAGTTCATCAAATTTGGTCATATACTCCAACACAGACATATGGCCTTACTTCAAGTTGGCAAACTCCCTATGCAACATTGACTTTTGAAAAGTCAAGATAAACTTCCTTTGATGCGAACTATGAACAATTTCCAAGTAAAATAATCCTTGGGAATCGAACCTATAAGGATGCTCCACCAGTTCATTGTTCGTCCCTGGAGTCATCTAGAGGTTAACTTTTTCCTCATTACTGTAACGACCCGTATTTTTACGGATCGAAACATCGTAAAACAGTTATCATTAGGTCGCATTGTTGATAAGTCGTCCATAGTCTAAGTCCTAGGTCGTATAGTAGTTAGGTCGGACTAGACGACCTAAGGAAGTGGAGCGACCTAAGGAAGTTGGCGACCTAAGGATTTTGGGATAGGTCATATAGGAGATAAGTCGTGTGATGGCTTAGGTCGTGGGGTAGGTTAGGTCGGATGAGCGACTTAAGAGGATGGAGCGACCTAAGAGAGTGAACAACCTAAGAGTTGGCAACCTACATGATTTGGCAACTTAAGGAAATTGGCGACCTAGGAGTTAGTGACCTAAGTAATTAAGCGAGTTAACGACATAAGAAGGTTAGGTCGTGGACGAGTTAAGAAGATAAGTGGGTTGAGTCGTTAGGTCGCGTGGATGTTAAGTCGTATTCTAGTTTAGTAGTTAGGTCGTGAGCGACCTATGGGGTGCTGTGTTTAGTTAGGTCGTGAGCTTCTGTGTTTAGTTAGGTCGTAAGCGACCTAAGTTAGTTAGGTCGTGAGCTTTTGTGAATAGATAGGTCGTTAGACGACCTAAAGGTGCTAAGTCGTTATAGTTAGGTCGTGAGACCTTTTGTTGAAGTTAGGTCGTAAGCTACCTAAGGTGGATTGCTGAGTACAGTTAGGTCGCGTGTGTGTTAGGGCGGCATCTCAGTTAGGTCGCGACTTATGTTAGGTCGCGTAAGGGCTAAGCAGTTAGGTCGCGCGCATGCGATAGGTCGTAGGTCGTGGATGCGCAGATCTGTTAGGTCGTAGGTTGGGGTTGTTAGGTCATGGACGACCTAAGGGGGCGGACGACCTAGAAAATCTGCCTATAAATACACGTCCATTTCGTCATTTTTGGGATCTGGATTTCGAAGCGACGAAGTGCTGCCATTTTGAGAGCTCGAGTTCTACACTTCTTCACTTCTTTTCTCCACTTTAATCTTGTGCTTCCTTCCATCCAAATCGAAGATCGAATCGAAGATCCAAGAGCTTAGGTTGAAGATCTACATCCATCGAAGAGAGATTTCATCGTTTGAAGTGGATTTGTGATAGATCGAGTTAGATCCTTCGCTGTCCAGATCTGAAGTGTGTTGCTTTTGGGGTGTTTAGGTGATTTGGTGAGTGGTGATTATCTCTCACACGGATCCAAAGGAGTATATCGGATCGTTGGTTTGATATGGTGTTAAAATAGTGATTTCCATGCATTTTCGTAAACTTAAGTATAGATCTATTGTTCATGATGATTTGACATCCATTTTACTACATGTTAACCTATGTAAGTTCATTCATCAAGTTGTAGAGATATTTCTCATATTTTCATACTTATTAGATTTCGACTCTTTATTTACAAGATTGCCATTATTGTTATAATTGTTTATTAGATCATGTTTGAATGTTTGATTACTTGGATTAATGATTGACTTGATTGATTGTTATGAATTAGTTGATTGATGATTTGATTTAGACAAGATGGTCGAAGATGATTCAAAAGTTAAGGGAAAGGCTCTTGAATTGGGAAAGCTGCTCGTGGCATATGTAGCGGATGATGAAGCTCATATGGATAGATTTGATGATGATGATGTTGAGATGAGGCTTTGCTAGGATGTGATGAAGCGAGGCATGATATGAGATAGTCTTGGTCTAATCCAGACGGGATCATTCCAAGCATGTTGACAACTCGGTGAAATGGTTCGAGTTTGAGGATAATGGTTTGCTCGAGAGGCGCTTGAGCTAGTATGGAAATAGTTGTCGAGGAGGATGACTAGAAGGCTGAGATTTCATCGTTGTTGAAGGTTCTAGCATGCTCAAAGCAAGAGTACGCTGGGCAGATTCGATAGTCCCTAAAGACTACTGATTGGTAGTCAAGTACTCTGGGCAGATTCGATAGTCCTAGGCATGGGTTTCGACAACGTGCGGAGTTATGTCTAGAACCGGGGTTTCCATTAGCCCTTGACGGACGGTTGAAAGAATGTGCCGGTCATTCAATTAACGGTGGTATCGAGGCAATGATAACAGTGATAGCCAGAGTCATGGATGTTTGGTTGTATTGTCATTCGGTCTCAAGAGCAGTGTTTTCTGGGTGCTTATCTGATCTTGGTTTAGGCCTTGGGGTTTGTACTTGGAAAACATCGCCCTTGGCTCGAGTGATAAATTCTTTACTTTAAATGTTTGCTTTGCTATGTTTGCTTCTACTTAGTGTGTGTCTGGGGGCTATCACTGTAGAAAGAGGTGGAGTGGGAGGGTTGGATTCCTATTCCTTTTTCCTTTATGCTCTTTTGGTATGTTGTTAGTTAATTTACCGCTCACTAAGACTGTTGTCTGACTCAAGGCTTTATGTTTTAACTCTTATTGCCTTGGGCTGTTCGTCCATTTTGGGATGGGAAGACTAGGTAGCAGGTGACAGGTGCTGTTCTTGCTTCCAACGATGCTGATGACGAAGACGAGCTGGAGGTTTGCATATTATTTTCTTACTATATGTACTGGATGTTCCGCTGCTTGTATAATTCTCTGAGTGATATGTAGTGAGGCTTGATGTATTGACTATTCAGATGTTTTTATTCAACTATTATGAAGTTTTATATGATGACATTCTATTCTGTGAAGCTTCACTATATATATGTTCTATTGTATTTTATCCATGCGTTGTGAGTTATACGATAGATTATGCTGTTTTAATTTAACCTTGGCAATCGTCCATGGCTGCCTGGCACACTTTACAGCGCACTATTTCTATATCTAGTGCAGGGGTCATGGGCGGTTGTCACATTTGGTATCAGAGCTTTGGTTAATCGATTTTACCCAACGCTCGCTGACGTAACTACGTATGAGAGACGTAATTGTATTTTGATGGATGATTACTATATATAATATAGTAGCTTAGAAAGATTTGAGTCCTTTATGCAGTTGTTTCTCAAGGTATGTTAATCATTCCTTTTTATAGATATTAGGAATGAGTCGAAGAGGGAGACCAGCGGCTAGGGAAGGTCGTGCTGCTGAGGGGGCTGCTGATTATGTTGCTATGTTCGAGGCTATGATGACCTCGATCATGAGAAGAATGCCAGCTCCGGGGCCATCGGTAGATGTTGGAGTTCAAGTTCAAACTCCAAGACCGGTGGATTTTGCTAAGCTGTGTAAAGATTATACTGCTCTTGGAGGAAAGGTTTTCTTGGGAACAGAGTCAACCATTGAAGTCCAGAGGTGGATAGATGCTTGTAGAAGGATTTTTAGTGATTTGGGAATTGAGGATGCAACTAAGAGGAAGTTAGCATCAAGACAGCTTCAAGGAAGAGCTTCTGATTGGTGGAATTCTATCACCATTGATACTCCGGAGGAAGAAATTAATTGGGTGCAATTCCAAGACAGATTTGAAGCTAAGTTTATTTCTATAGCTCAGAAGTCTGTTCTGTTCAAGAAGTTTGTGGAGCTCAAGCAAAACGGAAGACCAGTTCTTGAGTATGTTGCTGAGTTTGAAGCTTTGTCCAAGTATGCCCGGTCGTATACTGAATCTTCTTACCAGAAGAATGAGAAGTTTGTAACAGGCTTGGACAGTTATCTTGGGAGGCAGTTGGTGGATCATTTGGACGATTCATTTGAGAAGCTTGTGGAGAAAGCTCTCAGGCATGAGAATCTGTTTCCTAAAGAGGGATCTGTTGTTGCTGTGACCAAGGGAGAGTCTAGACCACAGTAGGGAGGATACAAGAAGAGGAAGCAGCAGCAACAAATGGGTAAGGATGGCCAGAAGAAACAAAAGGGCGAAGTGACCTGCTACAATTGTCAGCAGAAGGGCCATTTCTCCAGGGATTGCAAGAATCCGAAGGTGCCGGTGAAGTGCCACAACTGTGACAAGCTGGGGCATGTTAAGAGGAATTGTCCAGAACCGCGGAAGGACAAGCAGATTGTGCAAGCTTATGCTTTGGGGGCTGTTCCATCATCTTCAAAAGCCTCTACCGCTGAAGAGAAATGAAAGAGTGTAGTGGTTCAAGGTACTCTTTCCATATGTGGTGTTCCAGTTAGAGTTATATTTGATACTGGGGCATCGCATTCTTTTTTTTTTGTAGTGAACTTGTAGGTCGGTTGGGTTCAGAACCGGATATTGTTGATAGGCCATTGGTTGTGACTAATCCAGTTGGGGGTTCGTCTTGTTTGTGTATGCTATGCCGTGGTCTGATTGTATCGAGTCATGATTGCTCTTTTGTTTGTGATTGTTTTGTTCTGAACATTGCGGGGTTCGGAATTATTTTGGGTATGGATTGGCTTAGGAAGTATGCGGCAAAGGTTGATTGTGATAGGTTGGAGGTGACAGTCGAGAATGTGGAGGGGCGAAAGATTGTGATACGATGTAAGCATGAAGAAGGCGTCTTCATGAGCTTCATGTATTCGCTGGTTGTTCCACGGGATGGACTGTCATCTATGCCAATCACTAATGGATTTGAGAATGTCTTTGACGAGGTCAAAGGGTTACCGCCGCATAGAGAGATCGAGTTTCATATAGATCTAGTTGAAGGAGCCAGACCTATTGTGATGCCTCTTAGGCGGATGGCGCCTAGGGAGCAGCAAGAGTTGAGGGTGCAGGTTGATGACCTTTTACAGAAAGGATTCATTCGGTGTAGTGTGTCCGAATGGGGTGCACCAGTTGTGTTTGCAACCAAAGCAGATGGATCGTTGAGGTTGTGTGTGGATTATCGTGAGCTGAATAAGGTGACTAAGAAGAACAAGTATCCATTGCCGAGAATAGATGACTTGTTTGATCAGCTTCACGAAGCTAAGGTGTTTTCTCAGATGGATTTGGCAACGGGATTTCACCAGTTAAGAGTGGCTAAGGATAGTGTGCCGAAGACTGCTTTTAGGACACCGTCCGGTTTCTTTGAGTGGCTGGTAATGCCGTTTGGATTGACTAATGCGCCATCATATTTTGTGGATCTTATGAATAGAGTGTTCAGAGATTAGTTGAGCAAGTTCATGCTAGTGTTCGTGGATGATATTTTGATTTATTCCAGAACTGAAGAAGAGCACAAGACGCACTTGCGTATTGTTTTGGAAATCTTACGAAAACATCAGCTGAAGGCTAAGTTTTCGAAGTGTCACTTCTGGAAGAGTGAAGTGAGGTTCTTAGGCCATATTATTTCTGGAAATGGAATAGCGGTTGATTCTGCCAAGGTGGCAGCAATCCAGGATTGGGTTAGACCTAAGAATGCATCTGATGTGAGAAGTTTTCTTGGATTAGCGGGATACTATCGTCGATTTATCAAAGACTTTTCCAAGATAGCTGCACCATTAACAGGATTGACGAAAAAGAACCAAGTGTTCAGATGGGATGATAAGTGTGAGCAAGCTTTCAGAATCCTGAAAGAACGATTGACAAGTGCTCCTGTTTTGACTATTCCAAGTGGAAATGATGAGATGGTGGTTTACACCGACGCATGTGGTACTGGACTTGGAGCAGTGCTGATGTAGAAGGGTAAAGTTGTTGCGTATGCAAGTCGGCAACTGAAGCCACATGAAAGAAATTATCCGACTCATGATTTGGAGTTAGCGGCGATTGTTTTTGCTCTGAAGATGTGGAGACATTACTTATTGGGAGTTCGATTCGAGCTGTTTACGGATCATAAGTCATTGAAGTATCTTTTCTCCCAAAAGGATTTGAATCTTAGGTAGCAACGATGGCTAGAGTTTTTAGCATCATATGATTTTGGTATAGCCTATACTCCGGGAAAGGGTAACGCAGTAGCAGATGCGTTAAGTCGAAGACATGCAGGATTGGGAGCCATGTTTTCAGAATGGAAGAGTCTCGAGTATTTAGCTGGATTTGACTTTAGGCCTATATGTGAATTGGAACCTGAGATGTTGGCAAACTTATCGATAAGACCGACTCTTGTGGAAAGAAATGGCGAGAGCCAAAAGCGAGACGATAAGCTTGTCAAGATTATCCGTGATTTAGAATCTGGATTGGACCCAGAAAAGGATAAAGGATTCGAGGTCGATCGAGAATGTTGGCTTCGGAAGCAAGGACGACTAGTTGTTCCCGATATAGATGAATTGAGAAATGAAGTTCTGAAGGAAAGTCATCACTCGAAGTTGAAAATTCATCCAGGTGGAAATAAGATGTATCGGGATATGAAGAGAACCTATTACTGCGAAGGTATGAAGAAGGATGTTGGAAATTTTATCTCCAAATGTATGAACTGCCAGTTGGTAAAAGCCGAACAGAAGAAGCCAAGTGGATTGCTTCAGCCATTAGAAGTTCCTACATGGAAGTGGGAGAAAATATCGATGGATTTTATTGATGGGTTACCTAGAACAAGAACGGGAAATGAAGGGATTTGGGTCATCGTAGATCGTCTGACTAAGAGTGCAAGATTCATTCCTATTCGATCGACTAGGACTGCATCAAAGTTGGCTGAGTTGTATGTTAAGTGGATAGTTCGATTCCATGGTATTCAGAAGAGTATAGTGAGTGATCGAGATCCATTGTTCACTAGTGGATTTTGGAAGAGCTTCCAGGAAGTTTTGGGAACCGAGTTGTGTTTGAGTACAGCTTATCACCCTCAAACAGATGGTCAGACCGAGAGAGTCAATCGAGTTTTGGAAGATCTCCTTAGAGCATGTGTTTTAGATTTCGGAGGATCATGGGAAGATCACCTTCATTTGGTGGAATTTTCATATAATAACAGTTACCAGTCAAGCATTGGTATGGCACCATATGAAGCATTGTATGGAAGACCGTGTAACTCTCCGACATGTTGGTTAGAAACAGGAGAAAAGCTGATACTTGGGCCAGAGATGATTCGACAGACTTCAGATTGCATAGAGATCATTCGGCAACGAATGAAGGCAGCCCAAGACCGACAGAAAAGCTATGCCGATAAGCGTCGTAAGGATTTGGAATTCGACGTAGGTGATATGGTTTTTGTGAAGATTACTCCACTAAAGAATGTTATTCGATTTGGGAAGAAAGGGAAATTGACTCCGAGATTTGTTGGACCATTCCCGATCATCGAGCGAATTGGAAAGCTTGCCTACAGATTGGAATTACCAGAAAAGATGGCGAGTGTGCACAATGTTTTTCATGTATCATATCTACGAAAGTATGTGCACGACTCGAATACAGTGGTTTATGTTGATAGCTGTGAAGATTTCGAAGTTGATCCAGTCGTTAAGAGACCTCGTAAGCCGCTTTGTGTTGTGGAAACCGACACGAAATAGCTTAGGAGGAAGGTGGTTAGGTTGCTCAAGGTACAATGGAGTGATGATGATAACGACTGTACATGGGAGATGGAAGAGAGGATGAAGGCAGCTCATCCTGAACTCTTCAAGGTATGGCCCTAAGATGTCGTGTCATCTAACGACATTGTAACTTGTTCTAGTCTTAGAATTCTACATGCTAGGCTAGTAATTGGATGCATGGTTTGTTGATTGCCATGGATGGTAGGCATGCAGAATAGTCTTTGTTTGCTCTTGTTTGTTTGGAATTTCGGGGGCGAAATTCCTAAGGGGGAGAGAATGTAACGACCCGTATTTTTACGGATCGAAACATCGTAAAACAGTTATCATTAGGTCGCATTGTTGATAAGTCGTCCATAGTCTAAGTCCTAGGTCGTATAGTAGTTAGGTCGGAGTAGACGACCTAAGGAAGTGGAGCGACCTAAGGAAGTTGGCGACCTAAGGATTTTGGGATAGGTCGTATAGGAGATAAGTCGTATGGTGGCTTAGGTCGTGGGGTAGGTTAGGTCGGATGAGCGACTTAAGAGGATGGAGCGACCTAAGAGAGTGAACGACCTAAGAGTTGGCAACCTACAGGATTTGGCGACTTAAGGAAATTGGCGACCTAGGAGTTAGTGACCTAAGGAACTAAGCGAGTTAACGACCTAAGAAGGTTAGGTCGTGGACGAGTTAAGAAGATAAGTGGGTTGAGTCGTTAGGTCGCGTGGATGTTAAGTCGTATTCTAGTTTAGTAGTTAGGTCGTGAGCGACCTATGGGGTGCTGTGTTTAGTTAGGTCGTGAGCTTCTGTGTTTAATTAGGTCGTAAGCGACCTAAGTTAGTTAGGTCGTGAGCTTTTGTGAATATATAGGTCGTTAGACGACCTAAAGGTGCTAAGTCATTATAGTTAGGTCGTGAGACCTTGTGTTGAAGTTAGGTCGTAAGCGACCTAAGGTGGATTGCTGAGTACAGTTAGGTCGCGTGTGTGTTAGGTCGGCATCTTAGTTAGGTTGCGACTTATGTTAGGTCGCGTAAGGGCTTAGCAGTTAGGTCGCGCGCATGCGATAGGTCGTAGGTCGTGGATGCGCAGATCTGTTAGGTCGTAGGTTGGGGTTGTTAGGTCGTGGACGACCTAAGGGGGCGGACGACCTAGAAAATCTGCCTATAAATACACGTCCATTTCTTCATTTTTGGGATCCGGATTTCGAAGCGACGAAGTGCTGCCATTTTGAGAGCTCGAGTTCTACACTTCTTCACTTCTTTTCTCCACTTTAATCTTTTGCTTCCTTCCATCCAAATCGAAGATCGAATCGAAGATCCAAGAGCTTAGGTTGAAGATCTACGTCCATCGAAGAGAGATTTCATCGTTTGAAGCGGATTTGTGATAGATCGAGTTAGATCCTTCGCTGTCCAGATCTGAAGTGTGTTGCTTTTGGGGTGTTTAGGTGATTTGGTGAGTGGTGATTATCTCACACACGGATCCAAAGGAGTATATCGGATCGTTGGTTTGATATGGTGTTAAAATAGTGATTTCCATGCATTTTCGTAAACTTAAGTATAGATCTATTGTTCATGATGATTTGACATCCATTTTACTACATGTTAACCTATGTAAGTTCATTCATCAAGTTGTAGAGATATTGCTCATATTTTCATACTTATTAGATTTCGACTCTTTATTTACAAGATTGCCATTATTGTTATAATTGTTTATTAGATCATGTTTGAATGTTTGATTACTTGGATTAATGATTGACTTGATTGATTGTTATGAATTAGTTGATTGATGATTTGATTTAGACAAGATGGTCGAAGATGATTCAAAAGCTAAGGGAAAGGCTCTTGAATTGGGAAAGCTGCTCGTGGCATATGTAGCGGATGATGAAGCTCATATGGATAGATTTGATGATGATGATGTTGAGATGAGGCTTTGCTAGGATGTGATGAAGCGAGGCATGATATGAGATAGTCTTGGTCTAATCCAGACGGGATCATTCCAAGCATGTTGATAACTCGGTGAAATGGTTCGAGTTTGAGGATAATGGTTTGCTCGAGAGGCGCTTGAGCTAGTATGGAAATAGTCGTCGAGGAGGATGACTAGAAGGCTGAGATTTCATCGTTGTTGAAGGTTCTAGCATGCTCAAAGCAAGAGTACGCTGGGCAGATTCGATAGTCCCTAAAGAATACTGATTGGTAGTCAAGTACTCTGGGCAGATTCGATAGTCCTAGGCACGGGTTTCGACGACGTGCGGAGTTTTGTCTAGAACCGGGGTTTCCATTAGCCCTTGACGGACGGCTGAAAGAATGTGCCGGTCATTCAATTAACGGTGGTATCGAGGCAATGATAACAGTGATAGCCAGAGTCATGGATGTTTGGTTGTATTGTCATTCGGTCTCAAGAGCAATGTTTTCTGGGTGCTTATCTGATCTTGGTTTAGGCCTTGGGGGTTTGTACTTGGAAAACATCGCCCTTGGCTCGAGTGATAAATTCTTTACTTTAAATGTTTGCTTTGCTATGTTTGCTTCTGCTTAGTGTGTGTCTGGGGGCTATCACTGTAGAAAGAGGTGGAGTGGGAGGGTTGGATTCCTATTCCTTTTTCCTTTATGCTCTTTTGGTATGTTGTTAGTTAATTTACCGCTCACTAAGACTGTTGTCTGACTCAATGCTTTATGTTTTAACTCTTATTGCCTTGGGCTATTCGTCCATTTTGGGACGGGCAGACTAGGTAGCAGGTGACAGGTGTTGTTCTTGCTTCCAACGATGCTGATGACGAAGACGAGGTGGAGTCTTGCATATTATTTTCTTACTATATGTACTGGATGTTCCGCTGCTTGTATAATTCTCTGAGTGATATGTAGTGAGGCTTGATGTATTGACTATTCAGATGTTTGTATTCAACTAGTATGAAGTTTTATATGATGACATTCTATTCTGTGAAGCTTCACTATATATATGTTCTATTGTATTTTATCCATGCGCTATGAGTTATACGATAGATTATGCTGTTTTAATTTAACCTTGGCAATCGTTCATGGCTGCCTGGCACACTTTACAAAGCACTATTCTATATCTAGTGCAGGGGTCATGGGCGGTCGTCACAATTACATCATCTAACTCAATGTCAATGAAGATCCTTTTGCAAATATCATCTCATTTTGCACCTAGCCGACTCTGTTCCAAGGAACGGTCTGCCTCTAGACTCATGAATTCTTTATACAGCTTGGCAAAGTCGACTATGGGTGTTTGCACTTGAGCTCCGTAATTATTTAGAGCAACGTGGACATTCCAGAATAATGATTTGCACCATCTCAGAGAACATATTCTATAAATCATGGTTAGTGGTCCCCGATCGTGTCCTCTCCTCAAATCCAAAGATGGAGTCAATAACTACTTTTCTCATATGCCGGATCATTCTTAATTTGCGATAAGAATGATCAGCCTCTCATAGAGAAAGCGGTATCAATAGTTCTCGTGTGTGTAATATAGCTTATATACTATATGCTACTATATAGTTTTGAAAATAAATATTGTAACGACCCACTATTTTGGACCATTCAAATCGACAATAAATCCACACATGCCGGACTTGAATAATTCAAAACAATAGATTGTAAATAAAATTTGGCAAAACTCAGCATATACAGTAAATAAAATAATCACAGAATCACAGACACAGAGTAATATAAAATAATGTAGCGGAAACAAAAGAATAGTAGTTCATGAAGCTACTATATATATATAACAGAGTTAAACAAGATACAACAGAAGTCACGAGTACATAGATGTCTCAATACAATAATCAAATACAAGATCTGAATACATCACTAGAATCGACTGAACAACTGAAAGCAGGATAGATAACTGGATCTCCAAGAGAAGCTCCAAATCCAAAGGTGAGTCTCGAATACTGTATCACTCAGTCTGACCCGAGCGTAAAGCAAAACACAAAACACTCGAGTCAGGATTAACATTCTTATATCAATAAATCCAACTCAAGTGAAATATCAACTGAAATACAAGTAACTTAAAGGATGTTTGGGATAACCATCCTCTAAGGATCCGTTAAACTATCTACTATGTAGTAATATTCGCTATTATAACAATGTCTATAATAAAATAAACTTACTTTTAAATAGCGTTAAGAATTTACATTTTCCACCTTAACACACAATAGTGCCAATTGTTTATATAGTACTTGCATACCTCGAGAGGCTACGAGAAGATACTCCATAGGTACGACACAAATATAAACTCGTAGTAAAGCTTGATATGGTAGGTGACACGACACAACTAGGCAATGCCAGGGTAGATATACCAATTACGCATCCGGGCTGGTGGAAACGCATAGCAGCCACTACCGCCCACCTCGGAACACACTCCCAATCAAAATTGAAGGGTGGCCACCAAATCGATCATAAAGTAATAGAATGGTATCGAAGAAATGCGTCCGATCAGAGGTGCTACCTCATTAGCCCGAGAATCGCTCCTGTTTTAGCCACCTTATGCCAACTCACAGGAGTCGGGTCCACGTTCATACCTTAATAGGAACATCGCCACCATCCAAATTCATTCTGGAATCTCCACCGCATACACGGTTATTAAAGTGGTTTTCGATATCGATAGAGAGTATGCCCATATCCGATCTCGGTCTCTTTAACAACCAATCGTTATTATAACACCGCAGTCATTTCAAAATAGTTTATACTTCAAAACCAAAATATCATTTTCATTTCAAAAACAAATCAATACGATATCATTTCCATTTCAAATATATTCACTTCAAAAATCATAGTACTTTCAAAGATATAATACTTTCGGAACCAAAACGATTTGAAATAATAATACTTTGGAAATCATAATACTTTGAAATTCATAACTTTAGAAATCATAACCCTTTGAAATCAATACATTTTGGAATCCATAACACTTTCCTCTTAAAAAGTTTAGATATTAAAATTATATATATAATAAAAATAGTTTATAAAATAAAATAGTTTATATAAAATAGATATAAGTTAAAATAGTTTATAATAAAATAATTTATATTGAAAATGATTTATATTAAAATAGTTTATATTAAAATAATTTATAAAGTAAAATATAAATAGTTTTAGATATAGTTTTAAAATACTTTATATAAAATAGCTTCCTCAAATTCCACAAATTGATTCAAAATCAACTTATATTCCAAATTTCAATTTTAATCAAATTTCAAACCATCAATTTCAATTCGATTTAGTTTCTAAATAAACAATTTCAAAGTATCGATTTCAAATACATATTTGAACCATAAAATGTTTGTACCAAAAATGGGCACAACACTCTTCGGAAGTTTCTTGAAGAGATAAACGTGAAGAATGAATATTAAAACTGAGGATTATCTAACAAAAACTCCAAATAGCAGAAATGTAAAGTGCAAAGACAAGCGATTTAGAGTGGTTCGGCGTTTTAGCCTACGTCCACTATGAAGTTTGATGATTTTATTGCTCGATCCTTGAAGAATACAATTTCTTATATCGTAGTACAATTGGTTTTACGAGCTAAGTCTGAATTTAAGACAACCATGGTGATTCTGAGTAAATCTGGCAGAGTCTGGGCACTCTTTAGCTCTTAGAATTGTCCGACCCCTTTTCTGAATGACCAGGGGCTTTATTTATATGTGCAGGAGGCTGATATTTCACATAAAATTCGGGGAGACCAGCTCTGGCACGTGAGGGGGCCCACGTGCCCGCTTTCTGGAGATTTGGGCCCACTTTGGGATCGATTCGAAGTCCATTCGAATCGATCAAGAAATCGTCCAATCGAGCTGAAATTTGGTGTAGACATTCTTTAACATGTGCTCAAACTTCTGTGAAAATTTCATAGCATTTGGACTTATAGATCTCAAGTTATGATCGAGTCAAGATTGCATTCCTGGCTGACACGCTTGCTTCGACTCGATTCGTTCGAATCGATAGGCTCGACTCGATGGTCTCATGCGCCTTTGCGATGACGTGGTGCGCATTTCCTGAGTCAATCCACTTTTCACTCCGAGTCGACTGGATCGACTCCACCTTTTCCACTGCTTTAACTTAGTGGATTCCAGAGAATGGATTCGAAGGTGTGCTCGTTCGAATCGATCATGTTTTGCTACAGCCAATCGATTCGAAGTCATTATAATAGGATGGGTTCGAAGGTATTTATTTCGATGGAGTCGAAGGACACTGGTCTGTAACTTTATGGTTTCGAAGCAACTCATCCCTTGATCGATTAATGTTTGTCTGGTGGATGCGAACCAAGTGGAGTCGAACCGATGGATTTGAACAGAGTGCTCTCCGGTGGATACGAAGTGGATGGAGTCAATCTTGATGGAGTCGAACTTAGGGCCATTTCCTCCAACTTGCATTGATGATATCTTGAGCGTACGGACTCGGATTGACTCGAAACTTGGAACATTGCTTTTCCTGGCCCTGTGTGACGTGTCTAATCAATTGCAGCCCGATCCGGACTCGGGTAAAATCCATCGATATTTGTAGTTGTCCAATAGCCATGCAATGCTGGAAACATACGACCCTCACTTTCCAGTTAATTCCTTGGTATCTCAGCCTTGCCAAAAGGCGGGATAACATTTGCCCCCGAAAGTACGTCTTGTGTAAACATGACGTGCTTTGAACAATTGCAGTCTAACGTTGGACAATTAGGACATGCTCTGTTGAAAGTTGCATTCTTTATTGCTGTAATTAACCGTCGTATGATTGTGATTGGCTTGAATTTAGTTAACGTTGCGCGATTGCAAGTCATTGTCAGTTCGGTTTGTTATCGAATTCTGCATCGATCCTCTCCTGAACCGATTTGAGATTCGAATTTAAACATTAAACATTATTTTGACGATTGTCTGTGATCGTCCTCTTGTATCGGTCCTCTCCTGGATCGGTATAAAAGGTAGACAAGTAATTTTTCATATCGAAGCAATGCGTTCGTTCTCATCGACGGTTTCCGATGGATCCGAAATTAGCCGTTCGACTCGATAGCCTTCGAATCGACAGGGTTTTTCAACTCAGCTCTCGTTCAATTGCTTCGTATCAATGATGCCCCCCAACGATGTTGCCTTGATGGATTCGAAGTCATGAGGGATTCGAAGCCTCGATGGATTCGAGGTTATGAAGGATTCAAAGGATGATGGATTCGGAGCTTTTAGGGATTCGATGCCGTGATTGGATTCGAATCGTGATGGTTTCAAGAACAGTAGTTCGAATCGATGGCTATGGTAAGTGACCGGTGGCAAACGGTTAGGATGACCGGGATACGAAGCGCCATGAACCTTCTCTGGAATCCATATAAATACGTGAGGCCGGTTTCATTTTTACTTTTTACTTTTCACTGTTGCTATAGCTTCTTCTTCGAATCGATTTTCCCAGAGCCGAGAAAAAACGTGTCTTCCCCGAATCGATTGAATCTTTTAAACCTTCATTCGTAATCATATTAAACCAGGTAACTAATGGATCGATGCTAGTTGAAAATGACAAAACTGGAAGTCTTCGTCATCAATTTTTCTTCTGGAAATCTTGAAGGGTTGTGAGATCTGAATAAAAATGGTTCGAATCGATGATTCGAGGCGTAACAAAGCGTTGAGATTTCCTTGGAGAAGCAGAGATCTTGAGGGATGTTATCTTTCATTGCTTCGAATCGATCTAGAATGGAGTTTATTCGAATCAACTTTGACTGCAGACTTCGAATCGATGCTTGCAAAGGAAAAAGGCCTCGTGTCGATTGATTCGAAGTAACGATACTTTGATCGATTCGAAGGTATTGAATGTCGATCGATACAAAGTCACTCAGCGCCTACGGATTCGAAGCGTTTCTCCATCCCGAAGTACATCGAGTCAAACCATATGGATTCGAAGCACATCGATTCGATTCGATGGATTCGAATGCCTTCAGTTTAGAGAATCTAACTTTTCTGACTCGTTCCAACATCTGAACTACGACTAATTTCAAGTTGAACTTTGACGATCTCAATGAACCTAAGCACACTTGACTTCGACGAGCTTCGGCCTTGCATAGTTGAACCTGACTGTAGTACTTATACTTGACTCCCTTTTGAAGCTCGTCGATGGAACCATGACTTAACCAAAAACATAACAGATTTATACTTGAATCGGTCGGTATCATTTGAATGGCGTGGATATGACGGTCAACGATGACGGTCATTTCCAATCTTGATTTTCAGAGTTTCGTCATTTGTACATCTCGTTTCAGTCTGTAAAATTTGCTTTAGTAACGCACAGCACTTGCACTGCACGACACGTTCATACACTCTACACTGCGGGATGCATGGGTTTATGGTTTGTTTTAACACTGATTTCTGATAAGTAGTCAGTCATGGAGTCTTCGAGCTATCAGCAGCAGGAGGTACAGAGTTCCCCACCTCTGGTGCTTGAGATTCCCAATATTCCTACTGACGTGATCGACCCAGCTCCAGACGAATTGCCGGAGGCTATATTTATCGAAGATCCCGTTGATTCTATCCAGTCTAATATCTCTGAATCTTTATTGGGCCGGATATGCCTGAAACATAACATATCTTTGAACGATGTATTATTACCCAGTGCTAATGACAGACCGCAATCCGCCCGAAGGATATACTGCCTTATACCGCCATGCTTACGCGGCTGGGACTCTTCCTCCTTTTAATCAATACATCAGGGAAATGTTGTCATACTTAGGAATTGCTCCTTCGCAACTTCATCCCAACAGACATGCGTTGCTGAATAGTGCCTTCGTCATATTTATGGACTGTCTCTTTCGCCCGCCAAGGCCAACCGAGATCAGATACATATTTAATTTCAAGAGCAGGGGCGATAGCCCATCCTTTACATTTTTGGAGGCAGTCAAAAATTGCCAAGTTATTATTGGAGCCTGGACCAGACTAAGCTACTTCAAGAATGAATGGTTTTATGTCTGGTGTCCTCCTGGTTTTGCTAGGCGATGGTTGTCTAGACGTAAGTGTCCTCATATGCCGATGATTTTCCTTGATCGATAGCTTTTTGGCATTGGTATTAACATCTTGTTTTTCTTACAGCCATTATCTCCAGACCTGATGGCAAGTACTACAAGGGCATAGTCCAAAGTCTTCAAGAAGTTCCGAGCGAGCTGAGACATATCGACTCGGTGTTGAATGATTATAACTTAAGAGCTCTTGGCTTGATTGAAATGAATCAGAGTATAGTCATCGAGGGGATGTCAAAGCCTGCCTCAAAGAAGAAAAACAAGAAGAAGAGGAAAACAGCGAAGAAAACGCTCGGGATCACAATAACCGAAGTGAGCGATGAAGAAAGGACCCATACAGACGTAGAGCCGATGGCTGATCTTTCGGGCAACTTCGAAGAGTTGGGAAAAAGATGGAAAAGCAAGACCGTCGTTTCTAAAAAACTTAAGTCTAAGGGGTGGAAATCTGTGGATGTGCCTCCTCCCACTTCCGGAGTCATGATTTCTGAGGCCGCCCCTTCTCATTCGAGAGATACTTTTAAAGGGCTTGACGACATTCCCATCCCGGATTTTATATTGATTCCATGTAACCCTAGGTTAGAGGAATTTCAAGATGTTTTAAATATGAGCGAGCCCTTTCCTTTGAGTGCGGTCAACACTTCCGGTTGGTCTGGGGGTTTACACATTTACACACACTTCCACACCACTACATGACTTTCGCATATTAATTACTGTTTTGTAGGATTCTAATCTGTAGCTCCTTCTTATTGCAGGCGAGATGTCGGGTCGCGGGTCTACTTTGGATAGGCTCTGTAATGTGCGCCAATCTTCCCCATATTATGACTCCCGTAGAAGAGAATCGGATAGGGATCATGGGCGAGGCTATATCAATCAGGATCGCTATGATAGAGATCGAGAGTATTGGCGTAGCCATTTTAGTCAAGATCGTACTGACAGAGATAGGAGCTATCAGTACCGACCGCGATCTCGTTCTCCTCCGCCACCTAGGGCTCCCGTAGATCTTCCTGGGCCTTCACAACAGCAACAGCCTTCCCAATCTTCAGGGCCCGAGACTCAGCGGCCTAGAGTTGAACCACCGACAGCTGCTATCGTTAAGTAGGCTCCGGCTGAGTTGACAAGCGAAGGAGCCATCCAGCTTGCTCAAGTGAAAAAGGATTTCCCAGAAATCTGCATGGATGCATATGCCTTTCCTCCTCATCTCAAAAGGATTCCTCAGGATGCCGAAAATACCGCGCACAGTTATATTCGCGACTTCTATGTTCAATACAAGGAGTGGTACAAAGCAGCCGTGAAAGCTTCAAAGGTAGATTTTGACCGGGCAAAAGTCATTCAGGAGCGCGATGCTGAGATTTTCAAGAAAGACCGCATCATCCAAGTTCTCCAATATAAGATGGAGTCGTCCCGAAACTCGGAACTCCAAGCACTCAAAAAGCATGAGGATGCTGTGGCCAAAATGGCGAGGATGCAGCAGGCACACTATGCCACGGTAGAAGAGATGGGCCACCGTTACACCAATGTCGTAGCTGAGCGAGATGCAGCCGCTAAGGAGCTGAATGAGCTCAAGGCCAAATTTGCTGAAGTGGTGAAAGAGAAAGACGCTGCTAACACCACTGCTCAGGAGGCATGTGACCAAGTTGTGTCACTTCGAGCCGAACTTGCTGCGGCGGTGGCCAAGACCAAGTCTGTGGATGCAGAAATCCAGGAAAAGATTATGGCGGAGCGGTCCAGGATGGATGCTGATTTTGATGATTTCCTGGTTACATACAACGCCAACGTGCTAGAGCACAGAAATTTATCATGGCTGGGAGATGACTCTATGATTCTGTATAACGCCTGGACTAGGTTGGTGGAGGAGAAGAAAGCAGCGCATCCAGATGAAATGCTCGATGATTTCGAGCTTGAGATGCGCTTGCTTACTGAGGAAGAGAGGAAAGTTCTTCATGAAGCGGTGATTTCCGTGGCGAAAGAGAAGCTTGGTGTTCAACAGATAGAGACGGGCGAGGGCTCGGGGATTGAGCATCACGAAACAAGTGTTGGAGCTGTAATTCCAACATTGCCTGAAACCACTTGTGCGGTCGATCCCCAGTCCGTCCCCGCATATAATCCTGACCAGCCGCAATTGTCTTCCGCTGATACTCCTGCCTCTGCTCCTGTCCACGCTCCGGGTCAGGCTAAAGAAGGTATTTGAACGCTTCCCATTTTTTAGTGTGATGATCATGAAGCAATACACTTAGCTAACAATCGTCGTATTTTCACATTTCAGTGACCGAAGTCGTTATCTCTGCACCTCCCGCATCTCAAGCTTCATATCAAGCGCAGGGGGCCATTGTCACCGTAGCCATCATGACATCTGCCGTGGCCGGCGAAGAAGGAGAAATGAGCATGTTGTCTTTCGACGCTCAGATGATTGAGGACTTCTCAGTCAACCCAACGATCCCTTCACCGATCCTTCTTATGCCACGAGTGGGGTAGCTCCAGCTGTTAGTTCTTCTATGCCAGCTACTGACACATCCAGCGCGGCCCAAGTATCTCGTGAAGATGAGATTTTGACTGAGATTAGTGCTAAGATGGCCGCAGCGACTGCTGGCATGAATCCGCCGGGCCATGCCCCGCTAATGATGATATCGCCGGGCGGCACTGTGGTAATTGCGAGTGCTCCTGTCCCGCCCTCTGTTACTGCTTCTGTGCCTCCGGCTCCACCCTCCAAAAGAATCTCTATTGCCTCAAGCTCCGAGGAAGATGTTGATATTATGTCGCCATCGGAGGACAAACCGGAGAAGAGTAAGAGAGTGAGGAGGAAATCGGGCGGCGGATCCAGCGGGACTACCCCAAAGAAGAAACCGAGGAAGAAGAAAGATTGAACTCTTTCTTTAGTTTGTTGTCGTGTCCGGGGGTAGTGTTTTGTTTTGTGGACCTTTCTATAGCCGTGTATAGATGTGGATTCGGCCTCCACTAGTAGGGATTTTTTGAGCCAGCTTGTAATTAGATTCTTCTTGTTGATAATGAAAACATGTTCTCTTTTGTCTTTAATTCAATATTTGCCTTGGTTATGCCCCAGTCTTGGGGATAAATATAGAGTCGACGCATGTTTATACTCCATCTCACACTCCGGGAGTACGGAGTCGAATAAATGTTTATACTCCGTCTCGCACTCTGGGAGTACGGAGTTAAGTGTTTATACTTCGTCTCACACTCTGGGAGTACGGAGTTAGTGGATGTTTATACTCCGCCTCGCACTCTGGGAGTACGGAGTTGATTAATGTTTATACTCCGCCTCGCACTCTGGGAGTACAGAGTTAAGGAAGGTTCATACTCCGTCTCGCACTCTGGGAGTACGGAGTTAAGGAATGTTTATACTCCGCCTCGCACTCTGGGAGTACGGAGTTGATTAATGTTTATACTCCGCCTCGCACTCTGGGAGTACGGAGTTGGTGGATGTTTATACTCCGCCTCGCACTCTGGGAGTATGGAGTTGATTAATGTTTATACTCCGCCTTGCACTCTGGGAGTACGGAGTTAAGGAAGGTTCATACTCCGTCTCGCACTCTGGGAGTACGGAGTTAAGGAATGTTTATACTCCACCTCGCACTCTGGGAGTACGGAGTTGATTAATGTTTATACTCTGCCTCGCATTCTGGGAGTACGGAGTTAAGTGAAGGATCATCGTGTATCAACCCATTTTTGGCCTGACGTGATGGCTTGCCCCCGAGCTTGGGTTTCATTTAGCGAGTGATTGGTTGCATCGCAGTCACTCTCTATTTGAATAAATCCCACCGTATGATGATACTTAGCTCTCCGTGCATAGTGATGGTTGTATGAAGTATTTCAAGTGAATCACAACTCTGGCTCGAAGAGGTTGCATTTTATTGCTGAAATAAGAAAATATGACAAAGTCAGTTGCCTTATTACAAATTCTAATTTCGAAATGCAAAAACAAATTTTAAAATGAAATTTAAACTAGATAGATGAACATAGCATGTTATTTGCAGTAGTGACGAAGACTTTCGCTATTCCAGGCCCTTGGTAAAGTTAAACCATCATCGGTCGATAACTTGATTTCGCCATCCCCGAGCTTTTCGCTTAACTTGGCACGACCCTCTCTACGTTGATCCCATGGGTGGGAGTGCCGGATAATCTTTTTTTTAGTGATTAGCTCACCAAGTTCAAAAGTTTTAAGTCAGTCCTTGTCATTGTGCAATCGGGCAACTCGATTTCGATGTATGATTGTTCTCAAATCAACCTGGTCGCCCTGAACGACCCCAACTCCGTTGATGGTTAGGAACTTTAAAGTTAAACACCACGGGGCGATTATGGCCCTCAATTCAGCAAGGGCAGGTCGACCCAAAAAGGCATTATATGGCGAGTCTACATCCAACACAATGAACTGCAATGTCCGAATCGATCTACGTCCTTCGGCTCCCAACTCAAGTGGTAACTCTACCATCCCAACAGGTGTGGTAGTGCTGCCATTGAATCCATAGAGATGAGTTTGGCAGGGTCTTAGATCCCCAGCTTTCATCTTTATTTGATTATAAGCATGTACAAATATGATATTCACAGAGCTCCCACAGTCAATCAGGATCCTCTTCATCCACATCGGACCTACTCGGGTCGATATTACAAGTGGGTCAGTAGTCGGGCTTCCGACGTAGTCAACATCGCTAACTCGGAAAGTGATGTCGTTAGTTATCGTTCTCTTTCGCTTGGTCGAAGGTTTATCGTCCAAGTTATCATCATACTCAAAGTTTGTACGTCTAGCCAAGTTGTTATATGATTCCATTTCCTCCCAGCTTCGAAACGCTGGATGAGGACTACCACTTACATCATTAATTACCAATCTTCCTCCGACACGGCCTGGTTCTTCCTGTCTTTCTTGATTCTGTGCATGGTTTTGATTTGAGGGACCCGCTCCACCAGATTGCGGTGCCTGCATGAACTGGTCTAACTTTCTCTTCCTGATCAGCTTTTCGATGAGGTCCTACAGATGTCGACACTCATTGGTATTGCGGCCGTAACTTTGTTGGAATCTACAAAACTTCCCCGTTTGAATCTGCCTCTCTGATGATTGCTTCGGAGCAGGCTTCTTATATTGCACAGTTTTGCAAGTCTACAGATACACATTTTCCAACGATGTATTCAATGGCGTGTAATTATCAAACATTGGGGTCCTACGTTGTGGGCCTCGATTCTGATCTCCTTTCCTATCCTGAACATTGTTGCCTCTTGGCTGAGTTTGTTTGTTATGTACATTTAATTGAACTTTTCCGGAACTCTCATCGGATTGCTTAACTGCCACATTGCTTTGTATTCCTTCAGTTCTGGGCACCGCATCATCCTGCTTCCTAGACTGCTTCGCGTCCTCTTGTCGTAAAAATTGAGCGGCTTTGGAGTAGAAATGGTCCAACGATGCGGGTGGTTTTCCAGCTAACCAATTTCCAAATTCAGAGTCGGGATCGATCCCTTTGGTTAATGCCATCAAAATCGAGTTATCGTTGGGATTACTAATTTCCACGCATGCTGCATGGAATCTCTCCGAGTAACGCCTGAGCGTCTCTCCCTTAGCTTGGGTGACACTTGATAGGGTGTTAACGTCTTTGGGTCTAGCGACATGCATACAAAACTGCTCGACAAATTTCTTAGCCAGTTGATCGAACGAAGAGATGGATCTCGGTGGCAACCTTGTAAACCACATTGTTGCGATTCCTCCCAAAGAGATGGGGAAGCTTCGACATTTTACTGCATCATCAGTCCTTGCAGCGGTCATTGACCATTCATATTTCAAAATATGTTGATTGGGATCAGAATTTCCTTCGTACAAAGGGAGAGTTGGCATTCTGAATCGCCGAGGAGGTTCAGCATATAGTATTTCATTTGTGAATGGAGTATGACTACGGGATATTCCCCAGTCGTAAGTGATAAGTCCTTGGCTCTCGCGAATCATTTGTCGTACCATGGTTGAAATATCGGGCATAGCCACATTCTGTGTAGGCTGAGCTAAGGTGTGGTCGGGTTCCACAGCGCGAGGTTGGACTGGACGTTGTCGACGGCCTATATCTCGTCTCCTTGGCTCCACATCTTCTGGGACGTATGGTTCAGGAGTACGCCCACGTTGTTGATTATTTGGATCCGACAGGTTTCGGGTATCAACCCTTGTTTCTACCGCGGCAGTTGCACCTCGATCGCCTGTGGTATGCTGTGGGACAACACCTCCTCATGTCGAGGGCCCGGCCTTGGAGCTAGTTGACGGTCCGACCCTCAATTGTCCTACAGTCAAGGCGGGTTGATACTCGGTAGCTTGTGTATGACCTGCGTCTAATCGGGGACGTGTAGTTCTACCATGATAGTCAGATGAAGCAGAACTTTCAATGGACGAGTGGGAAGCATCATCCCTCCTTGTCCTCCTGCGCCTTTGGCGGTTTAATTGATTGGTCAATTCAATATTAGCACGCAACTGTTCGGCCAGTTGTTGCCGACTTTGAGTCAATTCCTGAAGTAATACATGAAACTCTTGTCTGGTTACTGGTCCAGATGGATCAGAGTGAGCAGTGTTGTCTTGATTGGATTGTAACTGCTGTGTAGGATTCTGTCCATCCCGACCTTCTTGATTAGCAGCTGTAGAAGTAGTTCTTGTACTAACCATCTTGAGTAGTGAATTCCTTTCCTAGATTTTATACAAATCTGAGTAGAGTGGAAGGATTCTGGAGTAGAGATATGGATCTTCCTCTTGGATTTATGCAATCCGGTATCGATAAAACAAGCCATTTCAATTTCAATATATTTCAAAGCTTTAAATATTCAACATTTCAAAACTAAATTCGATAATTTCATATATATATATATATATAATTCACTTTACTATTATTTAGTTTTGAAATATTCACTTAATAAACCCAATATCATTAAAAACAAACCCCAAATTACAATAAACTAAATATTTCCTTTAATTTATTTAAACTTGAAATATTCATTTAAATCACTTTTAATCAAATACAAGTTATAAAATCATAGCTTCAAAATTTCAAATTTTATAAATTTCAAACCAAATCAATTTCAAATCATTATAAGCTCTATATAGATATTAAATAAATACTTAAACATATTATTTATTAAGTTTATTAAATCAACTTTAATAAATCTTTAAAATCAATATTAATTGAAACCATATATTTCTTTTCAAAACCATAGAAATCATTTCCAAAATATTTATATATAGACCAACGGTGTCTGTATATAATTTCCTATCCTATGGTTAAGTGATACGGATAATTATCATTTCAATCCGCAATTTAAATATATACGAGTATATATCATTTCAACCCGCAATCCCAAATTCAATTTAATGAAAATCGCTTGGGTTTATCATTTCAACCCATAACAATTTTCTCCTATTCTACAGATCATTCGGGTATGTATCATTTCAACCCATAGTGAATTCTATACTAACAGGGAACTAGCAGAGTGATAACAGATATGATAATAATATAACAACAGTAACAGGCATATATCATCAGTGATAAATAACAGATAAAGGTTGTGACGGTCCAGAATTTTCGATCTCGAAAAATTCCATATAGTTAGAAAAAGAAGAAAGAGATAGAAGAAGAAGAAACATAAACACAACACAGATTCTCACATTCGCAGTAGATCAAAATATAATATCAAATAATACCAGTTTACAAAGAATACTATATCTGTCAATTATATTTTAATACAGTAGAGTTCACACATACACAATCTGTAACAACCCGCATATTTGACGATTATGCATTTGAATATCTTACTTAAATATTTTAATCGTTAGTCGGATCTTAGTCCGAAAATCTACTTTTTGCATAGGGTCAAATTAGGATTCGAGACCACCCCCATTGAGTTCAAAATGACGTTTGCGATCTTTTTGAGTATAAACTTCGATATGTTTGGAGTTAGTGGAATTTTGTCACTTTTTCGCTTAGGGCTTTGGTTTGGGCTGAACCACTTACTAACTCAGCCCAACCCCCTCCTTCTCTTCATAACTTCATTTCTAATTGCTTAAACATTCAAGCTTCATCAAAAATGGAGGAGGGAATGGGAAATCAAAACTCCAAGCTCAAGTTCTCTTGCTAATCCATCATTCAACTCCAAATTCAAAGTGAAGACATTGGATTCAAGCTTCTTCCATTGCTTTTAAGCTTCTCCATCATCAATTTCGTGAAAAGGTGAGATTTTTATCTCACATTCTTGTCTATAACTATCTTGGATTGTTGGGAATGAATTCCTATCACTTTAGCATGTATATTTGCATTTGGTTTGGATTGGATTGGCGAAAAACTCCACTTTTTAGCGTTTTTGGGTTAATTACTGGGCTTAGGTCGCACTGCCTCGAAGACTCGGCCTGCATATTTTCGTTCGCCCTTAAGTCATTCGGAATTAGGACGCTTGGCTTTAGGTCACTAGGCCTTAGGTCATTTGACCTGTTTTACCTTAAGTCGCTAGGCCACATCGAGTCGCTCGGGTCGTTTTGCCTTGAATCTTTAGCTCGCTCGTCCTTAGGTCGCTTGGCCTTTCACACATTAGATCGCGAGTTGATTAGGTCGCACGGTCTTGACTTGCCATTAGGTCGCTTGGCCTCTTCTACCCGTTAAATTGTTAGGTCGCTCGACCTTGCTTGGGACGTAGGTCGCTCGACCTTCCCCCTTTAGGTCGATAACCCGTAGGTCGCTCGGCCTCATCACTGCTTAGGTCGTTAGATCTTATTTCCTTTAGGTCGCTCGACCTCACCATCTTAGGTCGCTTGAACCTTAGGTCGCATCACCTATTGGCCGCTCTCCCTATTGTCTTGATAAGTCGCTCGGTCATGTCACCAAGATAGGTCGTGCCCACCTAGGTCGCTCGGCATGCTAACTTTAGGTCGTTCGACCTATTTTACTTTAAGTCGCTACCTCTTTAGGTCGTTGCACTTTAGCTCGGCCGTGATTAGGTCGAATGGGTATTTCCACTTTGATGGTTTTGGAATTGATTTATTTGGCTTTTATTCACGTCATCGAATGTGAACTTTTGTGACCGATTGTTTCTACAATCGTTTTTGTGGTTTTTCACTATGAAAATATAAAGGTTTCAATACTAGTAGTAAATATAAAAATTCTTTCATCAAAATGATTTCAACACTATTTTATTACAAAGCTCTTTTCCTAAACCGTTTTCCAATCTATTAGTATATACAAGCCTTTACCTCACTCGGATGAGAAATCTAATTAAACGGCTTAGTAAAACAAGTGGTATGAAACGCTTGCGTTTACTTCGTCGGTTAATTCTTGGACTTGTTCGACTGAACCTTTTGTGATAATTTCCTAGTGAATATCTACAGTTTGTTCGCAAATATTTAAGTTAAGCAAGTGGTTATGGGACATGAAGCTAAACTCATATATTTACTAGCTTGGTGTGATTGACACTTCTTGATGATCATGACGATCATTTTTGTGATTTAGACTAGCAATTGTGCGATGTCTCTTTGTCTACGAGGGAGACTAAACCCCATTTGTGTGATGTTTCTACATCACATATGTGGGGTATCGCCCCATGGTCTTCAGGCCATTCTTGTGGAGCATCGGCTCAAAATTAATGGTTAGCTACCATGAGATAGCGTCTCGTTTTGTGTTACACGTGTTGGTGAGTTTTCATACTCCCGTTTTGTGATAGGCCTCCCCCTTCTTGTGATTTCTAGATTTCTTTTGATGATTTCTGGAATTTTGTGCTTCACCAATTTTTGTGATTTCCATTGATAAGTTTTATCAATTTTTGTGCATTGGTGAATTTGTGTGTCATTGACTTGTTATGAATACAAGTTTCGGGTATGATACCCTATTTTATCTTTGAGAAGATTCTTGTGATATTGATTAATCTCATGTTGATTTTCAATTACATACTTGTAGTAGTATGCCATTATGGTTATTACATGTTCATGCCATGTCTTTTATTTTACACCATATCATCTGATATTTATAGCTAGACTGATCCGTTTATTATTTTCTTATAAATAATACTCGGGTCGGACCGAGATGTTACAGGTGCTTCTGCTTGACTTCTCTTCTGGGATTACTCTGATTTTTGGCTTACTACTTAGATTAGTAGTTTTTGTTGTATACACTTGAGATATAGACTCTGTGATGTATACTTAATCTTTTGTGTAGCTTGTAGCTATTCTTTTGTATTATCGTGGATCTTTCAGACCACTACTCTGATGTACACTTTCATGTGTTATATATATATTCATATCTTTTTCCGCCTTTGTGATATGGATGTCTGTGACTGATTTGTGTTACGTTTATTCCTATGTTTGTTTCCGAAGATATTATAGCCACCGCGTGATAGCTTTGAGTTTGTATCTGTATGTTGGATTTCCTTACTATCTGACATATCGGTGCTCTCACAAAGAAATTACACGGATGGTCGCTCCTCAACAGCCTTATTCTCCATGCTAGTTGACAGCATTACTCCGTAGTGTTCTTGGCTAGCGTGGGTATAGAGGTGGGGCGTCACACAATCACTGGACATATACAAATCAACATATCTCAGATAAACAGAAATATATCATAGCGGAAACACTCCATACGTTCCTGCTACCCAGCTCGTCTCCTGAGCTCCAGAACGTCCTTACCTGAAAATCTGCAATACTCGGTCTGACCCGAGCATTACATCAAAGTAACACCCAGGTCAGGCTGGAAACCAGTGTGAGTAAACCCATCTAACATAAATTTCAAAAGCATACAACTTGTATATAACCCGGGTAACTTGTATCAATTACAGGTTCACAAATTGTTATAGACATCACTTATTGCACTCACCAATTTCTAAGTACCAAAACTTAGATTAAACGGTCCAATTCATTTAAATCATTCCATTCCAACTTATTGATTTCACATATCAATTTATAAAGAATCGAAGTGGTTTCGGGTATTTACTAATACCCGACTCCGGTCTCTTCGAATCCAATGTCATCTTAACTCAAGTTATTCAAGTACAATTCAACTTTAAATACAGGGTGTCACAATAATTCATCATCAATAGATAACCACATCATCACAGTTTAAATCAAACATATCATATCACGTAGCATCACGAATTACATATTAGGGATGACAATTAATCCAAGACTTCCAATATCATTCTATCATCCATACACAAGGTTGATTAGCCATACCATTCTAATTAATTTAAATATATTAAATTAATTACTTCCATCATCTTTAAATCCTGCTTACTCAACATTTATTAATTACAAATCAATTAATTAATCATCATCTAATTATCATCTTAATTAATCATTTTCGGTTAATTATTCTTTAATCACAATAAGTAATTAACTCTTAATTAATTACACAAATTAATTATCCTTTACCCATCCATATTAATTACATTAATCATTAATTTATCACTCAAATTAATTATCTCATAATCATTCATTTATCAATTATCCCTTAATTAATCATACTCATTATTTAACTAATCATTGATTAGTTTCCTTAATCAATCAATCCTTAATTAATTACTCTAATAATTAATCCTCTATTACTTCCATTAAGTAATTAAATAGTCACTAATTACAACCTAATTACTTAATTAACTAACCTCTATCTCATAAATTAATAAATCTTAAACATTATTAAATTAAACTAATTAATTACTCTTAATTACCTTATTTAATGAATTAGTCATTAATTATCCAAATCTTAATTATCTCTTAAGATAAATCTTTATTTTTTATTAATGACTTACTTATCATGAACAAAATTTAAAACCATTTCAAAACATTCCACTTTTAAATTAAACTTTAAATTATCCTTTATTTAACCTTTAATTACTAATTATCTTTTAATTAATCACATAAATAAATTAACCTTTAATTAATTACATTAATTAATTAACCCTTGATTTATTATCCTTTAATTACTGATTAATTTCCTTAATTATTAAATAATTAACCTTAATTAATATTTAATTACCTACATTAAGTAATTATCCTTTAAGTAATTAATTACTTTCATTAATTATCCTTTAATTACTTAAACTTAAAATTATTTAAAAGATAAATCATTTATCTTCTTTAATCAATTTCTTAATTACATTATTTAACTTTGTTAAAATAACTTAAAGAATAAATTATAAAATAATGAGCACATAAATAAATGATTTAACTTAATTAATTTCAAATAATTTACTTTGAAACTTTTACTAATCCCAAACTTAAATCAAAACAATTATTATATAAAGCAATAAATTAAGGGATTGATTTAAACTTGGTTTGTTTTAAAGTTTGAAACTGTTATGATACTTACTTGAGACAATCCCGAGATCACCCCGAGCTAAATACAACTTCCTTCGAATCCTTCCCGAGCCCCCATATTTTTTCCTTCGTTTTTGTTTTAAGTTTAAAAACCCGATACTTACTCGCAAACACCAGAACCAAAACTCGAGCCAATAACCAAATTTCCCGAGATCGACTTCGAGACAACATCTTCTTCCTCAACCCAGATACACACAGATGCATGTACACATGCACAAACAATTGCCAGCGCTCCGACCATCCCCTCCACCTCCCATAAGTCATCGTTGACCTATTCGAGAATCCCGACCACCTAGAACATCTAAACAAGTTGGAAATCAAAATCGAGTTAGTTGATCAAATACTGGAACCCAACCTTGATCGACAAAACACCATGTCGCCGACGATCCCAACAATCAGAGGCCTTATAATTCTGGCCACAGCCTCACCGTTCAGCCACGCACCGATCCCCCACTGACCGATCGTCTCCAGTGCCTTATTGACGTCACAATCGTTTCCAGAACCACGACGAACCATACTGGACACAAAACCTTAAATCGACCATGTTCACCATCCACGATGATCAGAAAAATCATCGAGTATTTTTCCTGAGTTCCCCCATGTCTCACCTTTCTTCAGCCATGACCACGACTTTCCCAACCACGCCGATCGCCAGAGATTGATAAAAACCCAATTCCCGTTCATCATTCAATTCCTCCCAAAATACCATCTTAAAAATCCTCATTATATTTTTAGAAATCATAGTTTTCCAACTCGAAACATATAAAGTAGGTGAATCAAAGAATTATGAAATTCAATTTTGACATGTTTTTAGGTTTCACTGTATATTTTCTTTTCCAGTCAAATTTATCTTCTGGTTAAACCTAAAAATATTTTTAGAACTTATATCTTGATTTTATAAACATATTTTGTTTATATCTTTAAGCGTGAAAAGGATCAGGGGAAGAGATCTTAGATTTTTAACAGGGTTTTAAACCTGTAAAATTTGAACAGAGTAGTTTATACATAGGTACAGACATGCACATATAAACCTTCATGTACACACACATGCAATCATAATTTACATCCATTTATCAGTGATCATCACATGCAAATCAAGATAAAGACAGATTTAAGATGTTAAAGGGTAGTTTACTCACTGTATTTTTGAAAACAGAGAACAGGCTTTGAAAACGTCTTGATAAATCTCAGGTGATTTTATCTTCGTTTTACTTAACATATTCTCAAATCCAGGCCGAAATGAAGAAGGCAAAGTAGAGGTATATAGGCTGCTCTTTGGTGTATACAGCAAGCTTCTTTTGATTTTATATATATTTTCTTTGGTCAGAAACTTGCTTGACCTGACTTGATTTTGATTAATTGTTTTTTTGTGCTTGCATTAATTGCTATGTCCCCTCTTTTGTTTACATACATACATGTGTATTTTTTCATTTTATTCACATAGAACTTTTTACTTTTCCATGTTTACCTTTTATTTGATATATTTAGATATATACGTGCTTAACATCTATGTATAAATATTTATTTTCATTTTCATTTTCTTCCATAAGCATTGCCTTTACAACATATATAAACATATTTACACATACAATACTTTAATGATCATATATCTATTTATATATGTTATAGTCATCATTTTTATTCTTTGCATTTATATACTTCTATATTCTATCATAAGTCTTATATAGATTTTTATTTATTCCCTATAAGATTTATCATATCCAGACGTTTTTATGAGTCAATATTTATTATAGTTTTTGAATCAACTTATATATATATCCTTATATTTTTAATTATCAATTAATTACCTGATTACAGCCGTAAGAAAACCCGGGTCGTCTCATTCCTCCCTCTTTAGAACTTTTCATCCTCGAAAAGGAACAAAGCAATAATCTTAATTTACTGTGTATTTTAGTCAAATTATTCTTTAAACACTTTTAACTCTTTTACTCTCTTATTTCAAAATTTCAAAATTTTAAACACTTATAAATAACATAATATAACCAAAATAGCTTTTATATAAAAATACTTTTTATAACTCGATGTTTCAACAAGTCTATCCTCGTTCTCATAGAAATTCAATCAAACGTTGATCAGGCGCAGGACTGAAAATCTATAAGTACTTAGTAAACCCATTTTCAACACCTAGTGAAAATACTTGAAAAATAATTTTATTGAAAATATCGAAAACATTTTTGAAAATAGAGGAAATATCTTTGGTGAGAATGCTTTGGAAATCATCACCCCTATCTATGGTCGCAGTTAACCCGAAGGTTACGTTGCCATCCCGGCAAAATCCATAGATAACTATAGGCCTCCGCGCCCCTCGATTACACCATGGAACCCGCTACATATCGCGGTTATACCCGGGCTTTACGTTGCTATCACAGCAAAAACCCATATAACCGTAGGCATCAACGCCCTCGAATTTCGCTGCTAAAAGAATGAAACACCTCCACTCGACCATAGATAGCAGTCTACCGATGTTACGTTGCCGTCCCGGCAAAATCAAGTGTAGACTGTTGGCACTCATCCTCCAGACGATTTTCGCTATGGTCCACAGACTAGATCGCAGCGACATCGAGTTACACTGTCGTTACAGCATAACCCAAATGCCCCTGTAGGCATCAACGCCCTCGACTTTCGCTACCCAACAATCCTCAGGAACTAGTTTGTCCGGACTCCTCACAAGATCTACTTTAGAACCCCCCTAGGGCTCAAGGCAGTACAACCCTGTGGCACTCTTGAGAAGTTCATTCAAGGGAGCGCCTTTTTCCCTAGAGCCACTTCAAAACACTTTATACTATTCACATATAGTATCTTTCAAATCATACACCTAGTATGAATTTCATATAAATCTCCTTTCTCAAAATCGATTATCCCAAGATCGATAATTCACAAACAAGGCTTTCCAAGTTCCAAATTTGATTTTCCTCAAAAATCAAAAGCCTTTTTAGAAATCCATAGGTTCCCAAAACTTTTCCTCAAAATCATTTTCACAAAATCCTTTATATATACATATATACATATAATAACCTTGGGAAATTTTTGAATCACTTCATACTTGTATAAATTCACTTTTATACTTCAAATATTTTCAAAACCCTTTTCTTCTGGCAATAGATTCAACAAGGGGAGTTTACCATATATAACAAAGATATATAACTTTGTTTATCCCAAATCAAATATTCAAATTTTGATTACTCTTTTGTAAAGTCATTAACCACATTACTTTTCTTCATAAAGTGAATCTTTAATCATAGAAATTTCCAATTTCCATTTTACCCCATCATATATTTCACAAAATATACTCTTCATTTCAAAGACCTTTTTACAATTCTTATCCATAAATTTTCAATATCAATTTCATGCAAACCCGTACGATGTACACATACCATTCATACGCTATATCAATCTGATCGCTCAATCAATCACACAATTTCACTTCTGAACTAGTATAGTCCACCCGACTTCCTAGTGCGGACTCAGATCTAATTTCTTGATCAGAAACCGTCATTCTTCTTGCATAGTCACAACTATGATAGAGAATATCCAGAACCAATCAAAAATCCATATCCAGGTTTGCCGTCGAAAATCGAGTGAAAAATCCCAAATCGGATCGATAATACTATCTCGAAATTCTATGCTCGAATATGGATCAAATCACTATGCGTATAGAATAATATACATATATCCTACGTATTTATCTTCATTGATTATCAGTTAAATCAATTTCCTTTCATCCTTACCTTGATTTTATTCACTTATTCACATTTGCCTTAATCCCCATTTGGATTATCACTTCAATTCTTATCTCAGTTGGGTATTTAATCAATAACAGTTTGTACTCTAATCAGCTTAAATTTAGAAAATAGCTTGAATTTTTTTAAAATAAATAAGTAGTTGAAAAATAATTATTAACTGTAAAATAGCTGTAGAATAGTTAATAGTAATTATTTATAAAACAATTGAAAAACAGTAATTAGTTTATAAATCAGTTGTAAAATTGTTAAATAGTTCCAAAAGTAATTGTAAAACAAGCTTAAGATAGTTTTAGGTTTAAAAAGAAAAGTTGTATAGTAAATAGTTTGGAAAAATAGATTTATATTAAAACAATTTATTTTGAAAATAGTCCAGCGTCAAACTGTTCAATTCCCCCATCATTTTAATTTAAATTTCCACTTCCCTTTAAATTGACTCACTTCTAATTTGAATAACTTCAATTTCCCCTGAACTTGATTTATCCCTAATTCAAGTTGAATTAACCTCAATTTCTTTCCAAATTCAGATCAAATTCCATTTGATTTTAAACATATTCACTTCAATTACAGTTTCAAATTATTCAAATTAATTTAGACTAATTTCAAATTGAATTCACTTCAATTTCAAATCATTTCAATTTCTATATGAATTAATCCCAATTCCCATTTGAATTTGAACTCATTCAATCTTCAATTTTATTTCAAATTAATCCAATTCAAATTTTCCATTTGAATTTTATACTTATCCATCTTCAATTCTAGTTAATTCAAACTAAATTCAATTTGAACTAATGAAATCTGAATCTCAACTTTAAACCATCTCGAATTATATAAATTCGAGTTAAATTTTCAAATGTTGATTTAACCCCTTAAATCAAATTAACCTTTATTTTTAAATCAATAATTCAAATCTTTAAACAATTTAATTCTGAGTCCAATTCTCAAAATTACATTTTAAATTATCTTTACTTAACTTATTTCAAAGTTCAAATAAGAGTTCAAAACAATTTTAATTTACAAATTCAATTATTCAAATTTTCTGTTCAAAGTAATTCCATATCCTAAATTTCAAATTCCATTTCAAAATAAGGTAATTTTATTAGATCATACTGCCACAAAATATTTCATACATTGATAGACTACACACTAGCAGTTCAACATTACATCCATTTATCACAATAATGGATATATTACCACACTTAATTCCTCATTCATTTAAACAAATCCAATTCACAATTTAAAGATTATTAATAACAATAGGATGATATCATCCAATTTATTTTAAAACATCCACCCATTTCCAATTTCCAGATCTCAAACCCATTTTGAGATCACTCATAACTTCCCATTTAAACCAATCATTTAACTTCCCTAAGTTAAATCTCAATTTCATCTTAAAATTCCTAATTCAGGTTGTTTGTTAACTTATTTAACTTTCCTAAAGTTAAATTCAATTTACTTAATCCAGCTAACCTTACCCAATTTAGATTCCCATTTCAAAATTTAAACTTCACATTAATAATCTTATAAGTTCAAAAACTTATCACCTTGGGTATCACATCTCATTCCAAATTTAAAACTCAACATTTAGAGTTTATTTCAACCCATTTTTGATATTATGTATATCCCTCGTATATACATATTATTTCCTTTATACTCTAAGTTATCCTTAAATTTTAAATCACCTTTGGTTTTAGTTCAAAACTGTTTTCTTTAATGCTTTCAAACAACTCTTATTTTAAATTAAGATCACATTCAAAATATTCTGAATAATACTCTTTATTATTAGTTCTATTAACATTTGAAACAATTTCAAAACTTTTCAATTTACATCCTTTCTAATTTACAAGTTATTCACATCTAATGGTTGCTTCCTTAAAACATTTATTTGCTTATTGGAAAACAATCATCCTATTTAAACTCAATAACCATTTTTTTCTGGTTTGAAACCATTTTAATTCATCTTATTTGTATAGTTCATTATGTCCAATCCTTATTTGGATATGTATATATATGTTACTTAATTTCTTATTTAATAACTAATTATTGCGTTATAAATATGATATAAGCTTTTATAAAATCATCCAGTTTTAAAACCATTTTTAAAACCTTTATATAAGAAAATAACAAGTACGCTCTCATATATATATATATACACACTCAACTCATCCTAGGGTAATACTAAACCTATCCCTGATGAGTAAACCCACCAGAGCCAAGGTTCTCGCTTAACCTTTGCTCTGATACCAAATGTGACGGTCCGGAATTTTCGATCCCGAAAAATTCCAGATAGTAGAAAAAGAAGAAAGAGATAGAAGAAGAAGAAACATAAACAAAACACAGATTCTCACATTCGCAGCAGATCAAAATATAATATCAAATAATACCAGTTTACAGAGAATACTGTATCTGTCAATTATATTTTAATACAGCAGAGTTCACACATACACAATCACTGGACATATACAAATCAACATATCTCAGATAAACAGAAATATATCACAGCGGAAACACTCCATACGTTCCTGCCACCCAGCTCGTCTCCTGAGCTCCAGAACGTCCTTACCTGAAAATCTACAATACTCAGTCTGCCCCGAGCATTACATCAAAGTAACACCCGGGTCAGGCTGGAAACCAGCATGAGTAAACCCATCTAACTTAAATTTCAAAAGCATACAACTTATATATAACCCGGGTAACTTGTATCAATTACAGGTTCACAAATTGTTATAGACATCACTTATTTTACTCACCAATTTCTAAGTACCAAAACTTAGATTAAACGGTCCAATTTATTTAAATCATTCCATTCCAACTTATTGATTTCACATATCAATTTATAAAGAATCGAAGTGGTTTCGGGTATTTACTAATACCCGACTCCGGTCTCTTCGATTCCAATGTCATCTTAACTCAAGTTATTCAAGTGAAATACAATTCAACTTTAAATACAGGGTGTCACAGTAATTCATCATCAATAGATACCACATCATCACAGTTTAAATCAAACATATCATATCACGTAGCATCACGAATTACATATTAGGGATGACAATTAATCCAAGACTTCCAATATCATTCTATCATCCATACACAAGGTTGATTAGCCATACCATTCTAATTAATTTAAATATATTAAATTAATTACTTCCATCATCTTTAAATCCTGCTTACTCAACATTTATTAATTACAAATCAATTAATTAATCATCCTCTAATTATCATCTTAATTAATCATTTTCGATTAATTATTCTTTAATTACAATAAGTAATTAACTCTTAATTAATTACACAAATTAATTATCCTTTACCCATCCATATTAATTACATTGATCATAATTTATCACTCAAATTAATTATCTCATAATCATTCATTTATCAATTATCCCTTAATTAATCATACTCATTATTTAACTAATCATTGATTAGTTTCCTTAATCAATCAATCCTTAATTAATTACACTAAGTAATTAATCCTCTATTACTTCCATTAAGTAATTAATTAGTCACTTATTACAACCTAATTACTTAATTAACTAACCTCTATCTCATAAATTAATAAATCTTAAACATTATTAAATTAAACTAATTAATTACTCTTAATTACCTTATTTAATGAATTAGTCATTAATTATCCAAATCTTAATTATCTCTTAAGATAAATCTTTATTTTTATTAATGACTTACTTATCATGAACAAAATTTAAATCCATTTCGAAACATTCCACTTTTAAATTAAACTTTAAATTATCCTTTATTTAACCTTTAATTACTAATTATCTTTTAATTAACCACATAAATAAATTAACCTTTAATTAATTACATTAATTAATTAACCCTTGATTTATTATCCTTTAATTACCGATTAATTTCCTTAATTATTAAATAATTAACCTTAATTAATATTTAATTACCTACATTAAGTAATTATCCTTTAAGTAATTATCTTTTAATTACTTTCATTAATTATCCTTTAATCGCCTAAACTTAAAATTATTTAAAAGATAAATCATTTATCTTCTTTAATCAATTTCTTAATTACATTATTTAACTTTGTTAAAATAACTTAAAGAATAAATTATAAAATAATGAGCACATAAATAAATGATTTAACTTAATTAATTTCAAATAATTTACTTTGAAACTTTTACTAATCCCAAACTTAAATCAAAACAATTATTATATAAAGGAATAAATTAAGGGATTGATTTAAACTTGGTTTGTTTTAAGGTTTGAAACTGTTATGATACTTACTCTAGACAATCCCGAGATCACCCCGAGCTAAATACAACTTCCTTCGAATCCAACCCAAGCCCCCATATTTTTTCCTTCTTTCTTGTTTTAAGTTTAAAAACCCGATACTTACTCGCAAACACCCGAACCAAAACTCGAGCCAATAACCAAATTTCCCGAGGTTGACTTCGAGACAACATCTTCTTCCTCAACCCAGATACACACAGATGCACGTACACATGCACAAACGATCGCCAGCGCTCCGACCATCGCCTCCACCTCCCACAAGTCATCGTTGACCTACTCGAGAATCCCGACCACCTAGAACATCTAAACAAGTTGGAAATCAAAATCGAGTTACTTGATCAAATACTGGAACCCAACCTTGATCAACAAAACACCATGCCGCCGACGATCCCAACCATCAAAGGCCTCGCAATTCTGGCCACAGCCTCACCGTTCAGCCACGCACCGATCCTCCACTGACCGATCGTCTCCAGTGCCTTATCGACGTCGCAATCGTTTCCAGAACCACGACGAACAATACTGGACACAAAACCCTAAATCGACCTTTTTTGCCATCCACGATGATCAGAAAAATCATCGAGTATTTTTCCTGAGTTCCCCCATGTCTCACCTTTCTTCAGCCATGACCATGAATTTCCCAACCACGCCGATCGCCAGACATTGATAAAAACCCAATTCCCGTTCATCATTCAATTCCTCCCAAAATACCATCTTAAAATCCTCATTTTATTTTTAGAAATCATAGTTTTCCAAGTCGAAACATATAAAGTAGGTGAATTAAAGAATTATGAAATTAAATTTTGACATGTTTTCAAGTTTCACTGTATATTTTCTTTTCCAGTCAAATTTATCTTCTGGTTAAACCTACAAATATTTTTAGAACTTATATCTTGATTTTATAAACATATTTTGTTTATATCTTTAAGCCTGAAAAGGATCAGGGGAAGAGATCTTAGATTTTTAACAGGGTTTTAAACCTGTAAACTTTGAATAGAGTAGTTTATACATAGGTACAGACATGCACATATAAACCTTCATGTGTACACACATGCAATCATAATTTACATCCATTTATGAATGATCATCACATGCAAATCAAGATACAGACAGATTTAAGATGTTAAAGGGTAGTTTACTCACTGTATTTTTGAAAACAGAGAACAGGCTTTGAAAACATCTTGATAAATCTCAAGTGATTTTATCTTCGTTTTACTTAACAAATTCTCAAATCTAGGCCGAAATGAAGAAGGCAAAGTAGAGGTATATAGGCTGCTCTTTGGTGTACGGAGCAAGCTTCTTTTGATTTTATATATATTTTCTTTGGTCAGAAACTTGCTTGACCTAACTTGATTTTGATTAATTGTTTTTTTGTGCTTGCATTAATTGCTATGTCCCCTCTTTTGTTTACATACATACATGTGTATGATTTCATTTTATTCACATAGACATTTTTACTTTTCCATGTTTACCTTTTATTTGATATATTTAGATATATACGTGCTTAACATCTATGTATAAATATTTATTTTTATTTTCATTTTCTTCCATAAGCATTGCCTTTACAACATATATAAACATATTTACGCATACAATACTTTAATGATCATATATCTATTTATAAATGTTGTAGTCATCATTTTTATTCTTTGCATTTATATACTTCTATATGCTATCATAAGTCTTATATAGATTTTTATTTATTCCCTATAAGATTTATCATATCTAGACGTTTTTATGAGTCAATATTTATTATAGTTTTTGAATCAACTTATATATATATATATCTTGATATTTTTAATTATCAATTATTTACCTGATTACAACCGTCAGAAAACCCGGGTCGTCACATTCCTCCCCCTTTAGAACTTTTCGTCCTCGAAAAGGAACGAAGCAATAATCTTAATTTACTGTGTATTTTTGTCAAATTATTCTTTAAACACTTTTAACTCTTTTACTCTCTTATTTCAAAATTTCAAATTTTAAACACTTATAAATAACATAATATAACCAAAATAGCTTTTATATAAAAATACTTTTTATAACTTGATGTTTCAACAAGTCTATCCTCGTTCTCATAGAAATTCAGTCGAATGTTGATCAGGCGCAGGACTGAAAATCTATAAGTACTTAGTAAACCCATTTTCAACACCCAGTGAAAATACTTGAATAATAATTTTATTAAAAATATCGAAAACATTTTTGAAAATAGAGGAAATATCTTTGGTGAGAATGCTCTGGAAATCATCACCCCCATAACTCAAGTTATTCAAGTGAAATACAATTCAACTTTAAATACAGGGTGTCACAGTAATTCATCATCAATAGATAACCACATCATCACAGTTTAAATCAAACATATCATATTACGTAGCATCACGAATTACATATTAGGGATGACAATTAATCCAAGACTTCCAATATCATTCTATCATCCATACACAAGGTTGATTAGCCATACCACTCTAATTAATTTAAATATATTAAATTAATTACTTCCATCATCTTTAAATCCTGCTTACTCAACATTTATTAATTACAAATCAATTAATTAATCATCCTCTAATTATCATCTTAATTAATCATTTTCGATTAATTATTCTTTAATTACATTAAGTAATTAACTCTTAATTAATTACACAAATTAATTATCCTTTACCCATCCATATTAATTACATTGATCATTAATTTATCACTCAAATTAATTATCTCATAATCATTCATTTATCAATTATCCCTTAATTAATCATACTCATTATTTAACTAATCACTGATTAGTTTCCTTAATCAATCAATCCTTAATTAATTACACTAAGTAATTAATTCCTTATTACTTCCATTAAGTAATTAATTAGTCACTAATTACAACCTAATTACTTAATTAACTAACCTCTATCTCATAAATTAATAAATCTTAAACATTATTAAATTAAACTAATTAATTACTCTTAATTACCTAATTTAATGAATTAGTCATTAATTATCCAAATCTTAATTATCTCTTAAGATAAATCTTTATTTTTATTAATGACTTACCTATCATTAACAAAATTTAAATCCATTTCGAAACATTCCACTTTTAAATTAAAATTTAAATTATCCTTTATTTAAACTTTAATTACTAATTATCTTTTAATTAACCACATAAATAAATTAACCTTTAATTAATTACATTAATTAATTAACCCTTGATTTATTATCCTTTAATTACCGATTAATTTCCTTAATTATTAAATAATTAACCTTAATTAATCTTTAATTACCTACATTAAGTAATTATCCTTTAAGTAATTATCTTTTAATTACTTTCATTAATTATCCTTTAATCGCCTAAACTTAAAATTATTTAAAAGATAAATCATTTATCTTCTTTAATCAATTTCTTAATTACATTATTTAACTTTGTTAAAATAACTTAAAGAATAAATTATAAAATAATGAGCACATAAATAAATGATTTAACGTAATTAATTTCAAATAATTTACTTTGAAACTTTTACTAATCCCAAACTTAAATCAAAACAATTATTATATAAAGGAATAAATTAAGGGATTGATTTAAACTTGGTTTGTTTTCAAGTTTGAAACTGTTATGATACTTACTCGAGACAATCCCGAGATCACCCCGAGCTAAATACAACTTCCTTCGAATCCAACCCGAGCCATCATATTTTTACCTTCGTTTTTGTTTTAAGTTTAAAAACCCGATACTTACTCGCAAACACCCGAACCAAAACTCGAGCCAATAACCAAATTTCCCGAGGTTGACTTCGAGACAACATCTTCTTCCTCAACCCAGATACACACAGATGCATGTACACATGCACAAACGATCGCCAGCGCTCCGACCATCGCCTCCACCTCCCACAAGTCATCGTTGACCTACTCGAGAATCCCGACCACCCAGAACATCTAAACAAGTTTGAAATCAAAATCGAGTTACTTGATCAAATACTGGAACCCAACCTTGATCAACAAAATACCATACCGCCGACGATCCCAACCATCAAAGGCCTCGCAATTCTGGCCACAGCCTCACCTTTCAGCCACGCACTTATCCCCCACTGACCGATCGTCTCCAATGCCTTATCGACGTCGCAATCGTTTCCAGAACCACGACGAACCATACTGGACACAAAACCCTAAATCGACCCTGTTCACCATCCACGATGATCATAAAAATCATCGAGTATTTTTCCTAAGTTCTCCCATGTCTCACCTTTCTTCAGCCATGACCACGACTTTCCCAACCACGCCGATCGCCAAAGATTGATAAAAACCCAATTCCCGTTCATCATTCAATTCCTCCCAAAATACCATCTTAAAAATCCTCATTTTATTTTTAGAAATCATAGTTTTCCAAGTCGAAACAGATAAAGTAGGTGAATCAAAGAATTATGAAATTAAATTTTGACATGTTTTCAAGTTTCACTGTATATTTTCTTTTCCAGTCAAATTTATCTTCTGGTTAAACCTAAGAATATTTTTAGAACTTATATCTTGATTTTATAAACATATTTTGTTTATATCTTTAAGCCTGAAAAGGATCTGGGGAAGAGATCTTAGATTTTTAACAGGGTTTTAAACCTGTAAACTTTGAACCGAGTAGTTTATACATAGGTACAGACATGCACATATAAACCTTCATGTATACACACATGCAATCATAATTTACATCCATTTATCAATGATCATCACATGCAAATCAAGATACAGACAGATTTAAGATGTTAAAGGGTAGTTTACTCACTGTATTTTTGAAAACAGAGAACAGGCTTTGAAAACGTCTTGATAAATCTCAAGTGATTTTATCTTCGTTTTACTTAACAAATTCTCAAATCCAGGCTGAAATGAAGAAGGCAAAGTAGAGGTATATAGGCTGCTCTTTGGTGTACACAGCAAGCTTCTTTTGATTTTATATATATTTTCTTTGGTCAGAAACTTGCTTGACCTGACTTGATTTTGATTAATTGTTTTTTTGTGCTTGCATTAATTGCTATGTCCCCTCTTTTGTTTACATACATACATGTGTATTTTTTCATTTTATTCACATAGAACTTTTTACTTTTCCATGTTTACCTTTTATTTGATATATTTAGATATATACGTGCTTAACATCTATGTATAAATATTTATTTTCATTTTCATTTTCTTCCATAAGCATTGCCTTTACAACATATATAAACATATTTACACATACAATACTTTAATGATCATATATCTATTTATATATGTTGTAGTCATCATTTTTATTCTTTGCATTTATATACTTCTATATGCTATCATAAGTCTTATATATATGTTTATTTATTCCCTATAAGATTTATCATATCCAGACGTTTTTATGAGTCAATATTTATTATAGTTTTTGAATCAACTTATATATATATATCCTGATATTTTCAATTATCAATTAATTATCTGATTACAGCCATCAGAAAACCCGGGTCGTCACAATGGTGTCAGATGTCACAGGTGAAAAGATACAGATAATGTCATATATATATATATAGCAATGTAAAAATCTAATAGCAGCATATTTCAATTGTCGTTTCAATCGAAATCAAATTTAATAAATATAAGAACATTAATCGTGAGTGATTGCTCACCTTTTGGGGCTAGAGAAATAAATGATGAAACTGAGTTATGAAATCCACGCACAAATCTCAAAACAAGGCAAGATTGAACTCGAATCGACGAACGAAGCTGATAAAAGAAATTGACGAAATCAAATCAGAACTAGAATGATGAAGGTAAATGGTATCGGTGGACTTACATATATATATATATAACTATATACATATTCAATATTTTGAACACATATTAAATTAAATATATATATATATGTGTTTCAAAATCCATTGTTTCAAATTAAAACCACACATAAAAATAAATCAATGTACATATATACATTATATATTTATATTTTGAAATAAATACACGTAAATGTAAAATACTTAACAAATATATATATAACCCAGACATTGAACAAAAATATGCCAGTCTAACATATATATATCTAACTCATGTGTACATATAACAACATAAACATATATGTATAAAACTCATATACAACTATATATACTTATCATATACTGAAATCATATATATAAAACTCATACTGAAATCATATATATTACATATATATTACTGAAATCATATATATTACATATATATAAAACTCATGTAATATAGTACTTAACTTGATCAACATATGGCCTCAATTGTAAGTATATATATATATATACACTAGTGCGAACCCATGCTACGCACATGGATTGCATAAAATATGAGTAAATAATGCATTGATTGAGGTTTAGCTAAATGAACATGATATTGTTTGTGGGTTGATCATAGATCTTTTTCATGTTATAATCATCTTTTTCATACATTTATAATTAATTTAGAAATTATATCATTATTCTACATTAATAATTTGTTTTAAGGAAGGTTTGATACCATAGAAAACATTTTCATTCTTGATAGTTATTAAAAAAGCTTTACGTGCGAACTTGGACAATTAACACCGGTAGCAAAATATAATGACCATGAAGTAATTTTAAAGCACCTGAACCTTAATACAGTAATTTACTTTGATATCAACACGGTTTGTGAATATAATCATACATTATTCATTAAATGAAATCATATGTATGAGACACCGACAGAAAGGGAAAAACAATTCACCAAATTAAAAGCCGTAATGAACATTAAATTAGGTTGAATAATGTGACGATTGTATAATTACCAATATTTGCCTCCTTATTCATATTTAATCTACATAGAATAAAATTCGGTTGAATAATGTGAAAATAAAACTAAGCGATAAATTCTTGTATAGTTCACAATTTATACTACAATGTGTGTTGCAAATACAATATTGAGACACTGTAATTTATTCATAACTGAAACATGTGTTGCCCAAAGTATCTCTATAGCTATATCTCACTTTGGTAAAACTTCCAAATATTGTATAACTTTATATCTGTATGAATTCACTTTTGAGGTATGCAAACTGCATAAGATGGTCACATATCCAATACAGAAACATCAAAGTATCATCTAGATATGATATGAATTTTTTTTAAAAGCTAACTTTCTAATATACAAAGTCTAAAAGGGTTTATATTAGAATTACAGTGATGTTTGTAATGAAATATAAACTGAAAGTACAACGTTTTTACATGAGCTTCATGAAGCAGATTTTGAAATGAGCTATTCAAAATGATCAATGTTGTCATTAATATATGGTTGTATTGTATGGTTAGGATGAAGCATCTAAGTGACAAACTAACGAAGTTGTTCAAGATTATGAGTCTGGTCCAGTTCGATAGTTGTTTGCGCACTCAGACGGGCAACTGCAAGCAACTATCAGGTTCATCTGTGCATAGTCAAATGCACGCACATATAAATAAATAATTTCATGATATTTATGCTGCTTAAAATATCAATGGGTGTAAACCAAACTATTATCAGAACAACATTTTTCTTGTATTACCCTAGTTTTGTCTATTGTTATTCTTGTCCATAGCATAACAATCATAATATAAATTATTTAATTCAAGTTGATCGAATTAATCATCATCTTTGTGAGTTCTGTATGAAATAATGAAAAAAAAATTGAATTTACAAAGAAAACTATTTGTAGGCGTACTTTAAGGGTGTATTACGTGATGTTTATGGATTTGGGATTTTGTGAGTGGTTCTTTATCTTAGACCTATGACATGGCATATGTTAAAGAAAATATTTAATGACTAACCATATGTCCCTATTTTTAACTGAAAATAAGGCAGACATGATTCCATACGTTTCATTTGATAATGCAAAATCATTACCAAATTATAAAGTTATAAATTATCTATAGTCTGTATTGTAAAGAACAGGCTCTCAACAAATTATAAGTATGGAAAAATAGTATGCACCGCGCATCAGATTCTAAAAATAAAAAGTGCAAAATGTAAGAACTTAGACAAAACTAAGAGAATAATTGGATTTAAATTAATATATACTTAGTAACAATGATTTTATTTTAACCTGGTGAATGTGAAAATGAATTCAACTCATAAAAAATATAGTAATTGAAGTATAGAGAGAAAATGGACTACTTACAATTTAGCCAAGCAGCCACCTGATATATAGTCTTAGCGGGAACACCAGAATCTGATCATTGGAAAATAGCAAACATATTGTGAAAAAGAGGAGATAAAATTATTTAGTTGAACATAATGAGGGTAATGTTTTGTAAATTACACATCTTGGATTCTGAGTATGATATTTGATTATAAAAGGAAACGATGTAACGAAGACAATAGCTACAGTAGATCCAAATCAAGTAAAACTGGTAAATTTCTGAGAAACCCAAACTCTAATTGATATTAATTATTTATTTGATTTAGCAGTCCATTTGTTATCTATTTAAGAGCATACAAAAACAATAACTAAGTAATTTGACAGCTTGATAAATGCCAATTTTGATTAAACAACAAATGAAAGAGGTAATAACTTTTTATAATGCCTCTAAAATTCTGCTTTATAGGTTATAAGGTACAACCGCTGTTAATTCACTATATGGACTCTCACTTTGCCAACATGTGTGTTAGGTGATGCATCTACATCAAACATACATAATGGTGGTACTCTAAGGAATTCACCACAACCACACCATTGGCTAATTAATGTTAATTGCACATATTTCACAATTTTTCAAACATCAATTCCATTCTAGATTTCATATATCGATTAGTTTCATAAGTACTCAAATGATATTTGATCATCTTATGACGCAAACATATAATTTTGCATACCCGAGTGTTTATGTCATCTCTGATAAACATATATGAAATGCATGGTCAAATGTACTGGATTTCAATTTCTTTCTTTCCTCTGCTAAAGGAACATGTAAGCTCATTCTCCAAATTCCAATATTTCATAAACCTTCGAGCCTACTTTTCACCCTCAGTGGCTCCTATCGAATTGTTAGTCAAAGCGGCCACCAGTCACCCCGATACCCTCGAAGACTCTGTTTGTCAAAGAGTCGCTCTCGCTATCGAGGAGAAGAAAATTCCATATTATTATAAGCTGGTTGATGTCAGCAATAAATGCAACTGGTTCTTGGGAGTCAATCCAGATGGAGAAGTTCCCATGTATAAAGATGATGAAGGGAAATGAATTTCAGATTCTAATGTGATCTCCAAAATCATTGATGAAAAGTTTCTTAATCCATCTTTTAGTTACTCCACCTGAATATTCTTCAATGGGGTCAAATATATTTTCTTCTTTTATTAAATTCTTGAAAAGCAAGGATCCTAATGATGGAACATAGTTGGCTTTGAACTGCAAGCTTTAGTGGCTCATGGGCCATTAATTAATGGTGAGAGCTTCCCTGCAGCCGACTTGAGCTTGGGACCTATGTTACGTCATCTCGATATTGCACTTGATCATTTCAAAGGCTAGATGGTTCCTGACAGTTTGAAAAATGTTAATGCTTATATGAAGCTCATGTTTAGTCGGGAATCATTTGAAAAGACTAAGGCTGCAAGAGAGATTGTCATTGTTGGTTAGCAGCCAAAAGTAAATGCTTGATGTTACTATAATACACTCTTTGCTGCCTTAAAATGGGTGGATGTATGCTACTTGCAATGAACTTGACTTTTTGTTGCATGCCACGATTAATTCAGTACGAATTAGTGAATAAACACGATTTTTTTTTTGCATTCTATTCGTGTTGCTTTAGTTGTTTATTTCAGACATGCCAATATGATATTATGTGGAATCTATGAAATATTTCAGTAAAATAAGAAAGAAAAAAAATGATAAACATGTAAGCTTAAAAAATCTAGTATGAGAACACAAATAATTTTTTGCTTATAACTCTTCTATAAATATAAAAAGTTCTATTCAAACTACTTGCCTTGTCTCTTTTAACATCTTGTTATTTCAGCCAAATTATGGAAAATATATATGCATATGTGTATAAATATATACATACATACTTACATCCATAACATACGTGTGTGGGTATGAGAGAGAAAGAGCGAAACCTTTCCCTGTGTTGCATAAAATGTTTGAAATTATTGGCAGCCTCTCATTTGTTCACACTATATCAACATATCTGGCCTTGGATCAGCAGTTTCCTACCAAAGATAATGCAAACATAATTTATTTAGATACCATTCAAGTAAGAACACAAATCCCATTTTAATAACATTATTTTTACAATGAATAACTAACTGAAACCTTTAAGGATGAAGCAAGATGAAAATTTACGTACAACAATTGCTAATATATTTGCGACATCATTTTAAATTTTTGATCATTTTTAGTAATCAAGAAATCTTTCAACCAATGTTCTTGATTTAGTTTAGCATTTTAACGAGTGAAGTAATATTTCCTTTCTGTTAATATATATGCTTTCAACCACTTGCGTAATCCAAAAACATTAAGTGCAATAAACCTATAATAAATTGTTGCACCTTAACACTTCAAAATCCACCCTACCATTTGACTTATCATTTTTCACTATGTAACATTTGCACAAATTAAGGAAATAATTCTTATGCCAATGAGGCTGTATAAACCTGTTGCTTTACTGTGCAAAATACATTACATTGTTGCCAAACACTCAGTAGTTCACACTATTAGCATAATAATGGGTCTTGGATCAACATTTTCCTATCTAAAGGTAATGAAAACATAATTTATTTTGATAGCATACATGTAAGAGCAGATAAGAGCACAAATGTACATGTACTATGGATAACTTACGAAAAGAAAGAGCCTAATCAATTTGGAATGATCATGCTGATCTAATTCTTCCATAAATCTTTTCCCTTTACCATTCAAAATCCCAAAGCAAAGACAAAAAATAAAGAATTCTATTTGACCAATTTTCCAAGCATTCCCATATACCTATTATTTCGCTAAGCATTTTCACCCCTAACTTGCAAATCATGAAAACCAAGACTCAAGATTACAATCACCCCATATCGATCCAATTCCAGATATATATCAGAATAAACCAACATAAAATCTATAATACTAACCAAAGAAAGAAGAGCATTGTAATGACCCAAGATTTTAGGAATTTATTTCGAAAAATATAAATAAGTTTAAAATAATTTTTTTAACCAATTTTAAAGGGGAATTGATATGGCTTGATATGGTGTAACTATATGGGTGTACATGTGTGCACAGGGAATACACATGAACTGAAGCTAAATTCCTGAATGATATGAATGAACATATGTTGATGTGTATGGGAAAAATATAAATATATATATATACAGATAAATAAAGTAAATCCTTAAAGGCTATATGCAAAAAAAAATATGGATGCTACTGATTGTATTTGAGTGTACATGTGCATGTGTGTGTCAGTACAAAATAATGCATATATATATATGTGTGTACTAATTATTTCTGTAAGACTTATATATACATATATGTATGCTAATCAAATACTAGAGTTCAAATCAGTGAAATAAAATACATAAATATATTTTTAAATTACAACCAGAAAGAAAAGAATGAAGATATAAAAGGAGCAATCCTTTTATAAATAAATAAAGGAAGTACATACCATTTAAGTGAAAACTAAAAATAGAAAATAAGATAAAACAGAGATATGTTTTATATAGGTAGAATTAGGAAGAATACTTGATATATATATATATATATATATATATATATAATAACCAATGGAAATCAAGTCACACTTTTAGCATGATAGTAGACAAGAGGAAAAGTATTTTCTGGAAAAGCAAAATTTCTGAAAATAACCAAAAGAATATAACCACTTTTCTCTTCACAAACTTAAGCCGGGGAGGGTAAGATTTTGGGTCTAGATAAAATGCAAATGGCATGATTTCGGATGGGCAAAAATGTCTTTAGCTAGTGCCTTAAACCCTAAGAAAGACCCTGCATAAATAACCAGTGATATGAGGAACCTCCTCTTCTCCCAGGATAGCTCTTGAGAAAAATATATATATTATATAAATATAAAACAAGTGAAGAAAAGGGTTCGAGGGCAGAAGCTTACCAATCAACTAGGAAGTGAAAGAGAGCCAGGTGAGAAAACTCACTCATAAAAATCTGAGGCACTAAGTCCTAATGTAGGCGGCCAGTTTATAAGTTAATTTTTCTTAAGAATGTATTTTCATATATGATTGTCCATCTGTGATTTCAGAGATAAAAATGTTTTGATTTCTAGTTGGTTGTTCTGCTTGTTTTATTATATGGAAGTTCTAGGTATTATTAGTATATATATATGTTTAAAAAACCCAGATCTCTCTGATATGTTAATGTTTAGAAACATAAGTAAATACCCAGAGAATCAAATATTGAATATAGGCAAGTAGTGTTGGTTTTGGCTCAACCCAAAAAATATAAACATGTGAGCTGCAATATACTTATGTATAAGTGCTGAGGCTTGAGACAAAAAGGAATTAGGGGTGCAATAGTGTTGCCTATGTGCTGATGCTCCTGATTCAATGAAAATATATAAATATTCATACACATAGCAAATAAATTTTGTGATTCAGTGAAACTTGGTCATTCTGAGTTTAACTTAAGCACAGATGTTTGCAAAAAGAAAAACTCACTCTCAAATAGCCATAAGCCAATGTTAGTTGTCTATACCCTTTTAAAAATGCAAGAATATATATATATGCAGAATCTTATTTAATGAACATCTATGTTAATTGTCTGTTTGTCTTTGTTGGTTATGAATGATATGGAATGCTATGACATGATAGTTAGTTTTAGTGAAATGATTCACTGAATGGTTTAGTCATGAAAAATCAAAAGTGTTATTATTAACTTAAACCTGATTAGGAAATGGGGGTCAAGAGCAGTGCGGGAATGACTTGTGTTCTTGAGTAATACAAGTTGACACATGGCTTGTTTAAGTCCTGAGATCTTTGTGTAATGGAGTGAATTAGTCCATTACAGTGTGTCCATTGATTCATTTAATTGCAGATGAGACCAAGATAGATAAATACATCAATGTAAGAGAATTTGATATAAAGAGGAACTAAAGTTTTCCTGGAATGAAAGATGAGTAGGGAATAAATGATTTAATTCATTTTGGTGATTTCTATGCTTTGTATGGATGCTTATTTGATTTATGACTGAGTTGTATGAATGTATCATATCTTCTTGAGGTTTCTAGAAAGGCAGACTTAAGTGTGCACCTGCACACTGACACAGAACATGCACAGATGACTTATTTGTTTTCAAAAGGCAGAGTTATATACATATATACATGTTTAAACTTTAACATGATTTACAAATTGTTTTAGTGGTTTTTCTCATACCTGACATGTGTCTGACCCTAGTGTGCTAATGGCATATGGGTTGTCTCATTTAATATGGGGCAGCTTCAAATGCATTTTCAGGGACTGCAGCAACTAAGTAGGAGTAGGAGTAAGGCCTTGAGAAGAAGATTATAGCATGCTAAAATTAGTTAGATAAGAGCTTAAAAGATGAAATCTGCATGTATTGATATTTTTAATTATCACTTGTATTTAAATACTGAATGTTGGAGGGATATTTTGCTAAGTGTTTTGCTAAGGAATTGACTTGTAATTGGAGTTTATGAATTTAGAGATTATCTGGAAAAAAAATGAAGAAGCTAACCTATGATTTTGTAAGTAAATCTGAGCAAGAACTCTATGACAAATAGGACGGTTACATTTGATAAATGTATTAGTCAATCTTGAGTCTTTGAAAAGGGTTAAGTTTTGGGGAAATCTGGATAGTTGAGTCTCAGTAAATTATATGATTTATTCTTCCACCATGATATTTGTATACAAGAGTTGATAGCCATTGAGAAAATGTATTTATGTGTCTGCAATGTTTCCATAATTCAATTTGTTCTACAAAAATGTTTTATACCTTATTTTTAAATAAAGGAAGAATCTGTAATATAGGAGTTGATAGCAAGGTCCATAATAGTTGCATATATATGCACATTTAAACATGTTTTGTACAGATATTAGCACACCAGTTACCCTTGTATTTTTAACATGAACCTGAATTCCTTTTCACTCAGGCTTTGATCAAAATGCATTTTTAAGACAATATGGGTTATACCAGAACAAAGAGTCTGGTTGAACCACGTTTTGGATACCCATGGTTACAGGAAACCACTTAAGTTTGCATTTCATTTAGCTTAGCATCCTGGCATCAAAGAAATAAGTTTTTTGGAATATGATATATCACTTAAAAATATTCCAGAAAAGAGTTAGTACTCTAAACATATTTTATAAGAAAATCAAACATAGATAATGATAGAAACTTATATCATTTTTCAGAGCACAAGCACTACACCATTAATTTGTAGATAATCATAACACAATTATCTGGTTTCTAGGAATTATACTTCATAGAGAATTTAGCAAGGAATCAAGAGTTAAAAATCATATTGTTACATATATGGATGGAATTTTATTGCATGAGTTAAATTGAACTATGTGTGGATTGATTAAATTTAATCAATCAAATTATCCTCTTTTTTACCAGAATTCTGATTCAAACAAGAGAGGCACATGCATCTTCACATGTGTGTGCATATCCTTATGAATACACCGATATATTTATATTGGTAAAGATTTTGATCCTGGATAAGTTGTATAGATAAAAAGAAAAAAAAATGACCCTAGGCTTCAGAAATATATATATACGAATATTTATATATATATCTCTAGGTAAAAAAAAATCCATACAAATTAAGGTACAAAAGAGAGGGTCATTTCATTTGGTATCAGAGCTATGTTACTAAAACATAGTTAAAAAAAATTGAAATCAAATCCCTCTAACAAAAAAAAACTAACCAGCTATGTAAATTATTATTAGCAAACTATGGTAGGAAGACCACCAAATCAGGGAGCAGGATACTCCAATGCACTACCAATGGTCAATCTACAAGATTTGGTGAGAGCATTTAGGGATGGGGCAGGACAAAGGCAAGAAAATCCCCATGAAGAGCTCTCAAAATTACTCAAGACTTATACTCATTTAGGAGGCAAAAGATTTGAAGGGACATAGAGTATTATGGAAATTCAAGCATGGTTGAGAACACTGGATAGAATTTTCAGTGACATGCAGCTTGATGATCAGAGGAAGAGGCAATTGGCTTCAAGACAGGTGAAAGGAGTAGCTTTAGGCTGGTGGGAGGTGATCATAGCTGGGAGAAATGAAAATGAAATCACTTGGAATCAATTCAAGGAGATGTTAGAGGCAAGATTTGTACCAACATCAGCTAATACCACTTTACTAGAAGAATTTATTAGACTCAGGCAAGGAACTTTGAATGTCACTGAGTACACTCAAAAGTTTGAGGGGCTTTCCACAGATGGAGCAATGCTAATGGAAGATGAAGCATCCAAAAATGATAGATATATTAAAGGTTTGAACCCAGGACTTAGAAGAGCCATGTTACCTTATGCTGACAGGACATTTGATCAAGTAATAGACTTGGATTTGAGATTGGAGCAGCATGACAAGGAAAGGGAAAAGTTTAGAAATTTTAAGAATAATAACACTAAGAAGGGTAAGGGAAGATATCACCCTTATGATAAGAAGAAAGAAGAGGTCAATAACAAGGGCACTGGAGATATTAAAGCTAAGGAAACCAAGAAGAAAATTGTGTGTCATCAATGTGGAAAGGAAGGACACATCAAACCAAGATGTCCAGAATTGAAAGGAGGAGCTTTCAAGTGCTATCTATGTGGGAAAGAGGGGGCATATGAAGAGAAATTGTCCTGAGTATAAACAGCAAGGAAAATTGGCAAACTTGGAAGGCAAAGGCAAATCCATAGTGGAGATTAATTCTGAAAATCACAGTCAAGTGGAAGGTACACTATTTATTTGTACCATACCCATATCAGTAGTATATGATACTGGAGCAACTCACTCTTTGATTTCTTATGAACTAGTTAAAATGCTAAAATTGAATTGCATATTGGTTGAAACCCCATTGCATATACAAAGTCCACTAGGGAGTTCTAGTGTTTTAAATATGATTTGTCTGGATGTGAAATTAAACATAGGAGGAGATACTTTTATTTCCAATTTATATGTTTTAAACTACCCAAATATAGGTGTTATATTGGGGGTAGATTGGTTAAGGCAATTTAAAGCCATAATTAACTTGGATTCATCCACCATATCATTGCAAAACCTTAGAGGCCAGAGAATCACAATTTTGTGTGAAGTGGCTAAGGGAAGGAAATTGTATCATTTAACTGACTTGGAGAAAGATTTCAGTGAACTTACTATTGAAGAAATTCCCATAGTCAATGAATACTTGGATGTGTTTGAGGAGGTTAAGGGTGTTCCAAACCATAGTCCAGTGGAATTCCAAATTCATTTAGTTCTAGGAGCAAGCCCAGTGATTAAAAAGCCAACTAGAATGAGGCCAAATGAGCTAAAAGAATTAAAGAAACAGTTAGAGGAATTAGAGGAAAAGGGTTTTATAAGACCAAGTAATTCTTGCTGGGGAGCACCAGTGGTATTTGTTAAGAAACAAGATGGTTCCTTAAGACTTTGTATAGATTATAGAGAATTGAACAAAGTGACTATTAAAAATAAATATCCATTGCCAGGAATAGATGATCTTTTTGGTCAATTAGCTGGGGCAAGGGTGTTCTCTAGACTAGATTTAGCATCTGGTTTTCATCAAATGAAGGTGGAGGAGTCAAGTGTTAAGTACATTGCCTTTAACACTAGGTATGGGTTGTATGAATTTCTGGTTCTGCCATTTGGCTTGACTAATGCACCATCATACTTTGTAGATTTAATGAACAGAACCTTTAGAGATTATTTAGACAAATTTGTGCTTATTTTTATAGATGACATTTTAATTTATTCCAAAACTATAACAGCCCGCAAACCCGTACCCCTTGAATTGACATTAATCTCCATTAATGAACTCAAGAAGAACGGAAATACGAACTATTTGAGTTAAGAAGAAGAGGTAGAAGAAGAAAATAGAAAACAACAACATTAGAATCTCACATCGCAGCGGAATAAAATATAATAGATAACAACTGATCTTTACACAAATTAAAACTATATCTGTTTTACACAATACATCATCAGAGTACACATAACATACAACTGGACAATAATCATATCATGTCCTCAATACAACTGAATGTATAGCAATCTACACAGCGGAATATACAAACACAAATACGGAAGATACGTCTCGCCAACCTTCTCATCTCCTGAGCTCCACAGCATCATATCCTGTATCCTATAATACTCGGTCTGACCCGAGCATTATAATAAAATAACACCCGAGTCAGTCTGGAAAACCAGCGTGAGAAAACACACTCAATTGGATTATTAAAGTTTCCAAATCCTTTGAAATCAAAAGCATCTCGTAAGACCACGCCACAAATAAACATGTCGGGTTTTTACCTTACGATAGCCAAAACACTTTTTATCAAAATCCTCTGATATTATAGTAGTGTCTATATACAAATACTTACTCAAATAGCTGAAATTGTTACATGATTAAATTCCAGCTAATAGGTATACAAACAAAACCGTAAAGTACATAGGGAGAATGGATTTCCAACTAATGACTAGGCACTGGGGTACCACCTGTCACAGTACTTGGTCTAGGTCAGCGTACCGAGTATTACTCCCAATCCCCTGCAACACAAGACCGGAACCATCCCTTACTGGATAATTCCGAATAAAATCACCACATGGTTGTGATCAGCAACCGCACCACTAAGCCGAAATAAAAAGGGACATCTAGACAGGGATGACCTTACTCTCAAGTGGGTGCGACCCACGAAGCCTTGCTGCATAACCCCTGATTTTCAGTCATTCCCGGTTGATGAGGCTCGAGGCTAAGCGTTACCTTTTAGAACATATCCCTTAGAATGCTCATCGTCCACCTGACGATGTTTCGAAAGCATTCGTCCATACAAGTCCGTCCCGGGTCCGAACGGAACCGAAAGCACTACTCCTACTACATCCATTTTGGAAACATCCTCAGGATTAGTAGCGAATAGCCCTTGCGCTTCACTGCTCCATCTTCGACTCCGAAATCGTTTTCACGAAACGTACAAACTGGATTGAAGTGGTTTTCGGGAAATAAATCCCAATCCCGGTCTCTTCGAAACGATCAGCGCATTTGGCCAATATTGATAGTCGGTTATTTAACTATCAATTTACATTCACAAACATCCATCAAACAATAAATAATTTCCCAAATTATTTATTAACCTCAAATATCTCCGCAAGATATATTTCTATTTTCAAACCCCTTTGAAAATAGTTCCAAACCAGTTTCCTCTCACTAAAAACATTTCCCAAATATTTATTTCCACTGAATCACCAAGTACAGAATACTTTTAGATTTTAAAATAATTTAAAAGCACTTATTATAAAATATACTTTATATCATTGAAATTAAAACTACTTTAATATTTTATTAATATAAATACTCTAAGAATACTTAAAATAGAACCACTTTATAAATATAAACTGAAATTCCTCTTTAAACATATTACCAAATCACTTTTATATATTTACTACAATAATAGATTTGAAAAATACTTACTTTAGAATTTAACATTTAAAAAATAATAAATTTTCTAAAACATACGGTTTAAAACAACATTAAACTTTTAACGAATATTTAAAATTTCTTCGAAAACGTACTTGGCTATCCAGAGAAATACACTTCTCTTTCCCGTCTTTTAAAAATAAATCAACATTTATTTTTAAACCAATCCATATCCTTTTATAAATTCCTTCCTTGAATTTATATTTTCAAATATCCACTGATATTTTATTTTATAAACCCAGTTTATAAATTCCAACATCTCACTTCTCTTTAAATTTCGATTCCAAACACTTAAATCAATTTCCAATTTATTTTCAATTTACTTCACTTGAAATAAATTTACTTACTTACATCATTTCTTTCAAATCACATTTACTTCCAGATTTTTAATTTCTATATTCTTAGTTAGAACCCTTTTAACTAAAATATCAATTTCAGATTTCCAAAACTCCTTATTTACCCTTTAATTAAATTTGATCCTTGAATTTAAAAATAAATTCTTTTATTCTTTTAGATAATATCGTTTTAGTTTAAAATTTATTATTTCCCTGTTAATTCAAAATCCCCTTTTCCATATTTGTTAGAATTTTGAAATCACTTTTATTTTATTTTATTTTCCATTCATTATTAAATTTATTCCCAATTCACTAGAGTTATTTTCTTAAAATTTTTACTCTTTTATTTCAAAAATCCAAATCTATATATTTTGATAACTCGTTATACTGAAATATTCAATCCAACTATATCATCCAATATTTCAATCACCAACAAAATCATCACAGGATATCAAATATTCATAACACAGAATATTAAATAATCTAAATAATTTTGAGGAATCCAGTTGGATCCCTCCAACCTGTTTCCCTGCATCCACAGATGTTAGCATAATACCAATTCCACTTCGAGGTGGAATATCGCGGTATATGGGTTTAAAATATTATCATCCACTATTATGCGGCGCATAGGGTCTCATCCGCTATATAATGCGAGAATATCAACTCCAATATATACATATTCCAATATATATATATATTGATATATACTACTATATATACTATCATATCAATCAATCCAATCATTCACCAAATATTTAAATTTAACTATTTAAATTTAAATAACAACCAGATGAGTGAGATTAACTCACCTTTTATTTTGTTTGCAATCCGACCCAACCGGCTATTTCCTTCACGATTTCTGGACCTTGTATAACAATTTACAAGTTCGTAAATATTCAATTTATGATATGATTTACATGCCCTAATTACCATAATACATATTTACCATTTTCCCGTAAGTTTAAACGTGTATAAGTATATAATATTTTTCCAGAATAAGTATATAAGAAATATAATTTTTTACCAGAAATCATTCTATAGTCAGACTTATTTTATATTTCAATGAGCATATAAGTAATATTCACAAACTTCTAGTCTGATTTCTATTAGCCCATAATGTCGATTTTTTTTTTATTTTTTTTATAATAAACGAAATCAATTTTCGGAAATTAAGTTAAACTACTCACAGTATCACGTTCTCGACTTTTATTTTAAAATAACTATCTGTATAATTAACTGAATTAATAACCCAAATATAAATTTAAACTCTGAAATTTTAATACTAAACATTAAACAATCTTACTGAAATCAATATACTGGATTATATACATATATATATTTATATTCTGATAATTAAAAATGAACAAATCGAATTCAAAGAGTTTTAAACTTATCAACTAAAATAAAATTTAATTACCTTACTATGATCAGTCCCGAGTACATACCCACTCTATATCTCGACTTCGATCGCTTCGAGTTGCCGCCACTAACCTCTTCCAGATCGAGTCCCCTTCCCACCGTCGATTGCTAACCCTAGAATTCCTTCGACCCTCTCGCAACCCCGCCCGCTACTCGACTTGAGCCACCACGTCGCCATCATTTCCCACGTCGCCGCGACTGGAAACACCTCTCCGCGATAACACCTTCGCCAGTGACACGCGCCAGTGCACGCGACCCCCCCACTTCGTCGAACGAAAACGCACTACCACACGCGACCCACACCATCGCGGCCATCAACTTGCATCACCACGGCCTCGCGAGCTGCTTCAGGGCGGAGCGAATCGAGCTTCAGGCGAGAGATAGATTTGCTAGGGCGCAGGCAATTTTGTGAACGGGCTGTCGTTTTTTTTATTTGATTTGAAATGCTCCCCTGTTAAAGATAAAAGGGGACATGATATTTCTGAAAAGAAAGTGGCGTATCCAAGAAGGCTTCGGTGATTTGAGGTGAAAGGATAAGCTCTTATGTGCTATGGAGTTGACTAGTCAACTTAATTATATAAATTATTTCAAATTGTCCCGAATTAGCAACCCGAAAATTCTGACCTCCTATCAAGGCGTGCCGCTAGGCTTCTATAATGTTATACCCCTATGTCGAACGAAATGGAAGAGGTTTCGAGTCCTAATTCAATCGTATGGAGAGGATATCCTTTTTGGACCCATTATTAAATTGGATTTTGATATACTTTCCAGCGTGTTTATATATCGTATGCTCACATAACAACTCCAAACACTACGAAAATTGAAATCCGATAATAATACAATATTACGGATCCAATGGAACTGGTTTCGTCGAATTCCGAGACTGTGCCTCGGAAGACTATTTTTAATTACCAATTTAAACTATATATTTTCAAACTGAAACAAACAGTTTTAATTTCAACTTTTAAAAGTTCTATTATCTCCAGTATTATCAATATAAAGTTTACAAGTCTTCAAATTATTTTTTTAACAGGCTTAGAACTGAAGATTCAATATTTATCCTATTTCAAACAATTAAATTCAAAAATTTAATTGCCAAATTCCTAGTGATATTTGAAATTCAAGTTAAACTAACTTTCAAGTATTTAAAATCAATTAAATATTTCAATTTCAAATGCTCAAAAATTCCGGATCGTCACATTCCTCCCCCTAAAAGAAATTCGTCCCCGAAATTACTAGCTAGGAAGAATGGTCCATTACCCTTTAACTATTTTCTCAATCCAAATATTTTTAACAACTTGCCAAACAAATCTTTTATTAAAGACACAGTATTCCTCTTATTAACTTCCCAACTTATCCATAAGTCCCAAACAATATCACTTACTTAACAATTCAAATTTAAATTTGAAACCAAATTTCGAATTATCAAAATTCTCTCAAATTTTTTCTAACTCCTTAAATTTTTGAAAATTTCCGCCAGCGTCTCCTTTGCGCGGCTAGCTCGGTACTACTACAAAATGCCTCTACGAGCCCTCAGATTCCAAAAGAAATCAAAATGCCAAGTGGAAAAATCAAAAACCCAATCAAATTTCATACAGAAATTCAAATACATACCTTTTTGTTGGGCCATTTAAATTTATCTTCTGAAATCAAACATCAATTCCCTTTCTGTTTTTAAATCACCTGTACCTTACTAAGTAATAATATCCAATTACAAGTTTCAAAAATCATTTTATTTAGCTCGTTACACAATTTCAATTGATTATCCATTATACCAATTTCCTTTTATTCTCATTCATTTTGATTGTTATTCACTTTTCCACCATTATCCCATTTCACAACTTCGGTTTTAATCTCCACTCAATTATTTACTTAGGAAAATTTTTCTCAATACCGATTTACTTAAGAATTCCACCATTCATTTCTCAGGTGCAATATAAATGTTTTATATTCTTCTTATAACTATTTTCACTTCCCCATTTTGGTTTATCCATACTTTCATTCGAATTTTCATTTCAAATTCATTTAAATCCAATATCCCTTCCATTTTAAACATTGAATTCTATTCACATTATCTCATTCATTTTAATTTCCAAACCTTTGATATTCTAGTCCATTTTGAATTCATTCTTCAACTTTACTTGACCCAATTCAAAATGAATTCCAATACTTTAGTTTCACTTCTATTTGCTTACAAAGTTTAAATCACTCGTCGTTAGTGAAAATTTCCAAAAATTTCCAGAAAATTTCTAACTCCCAAAATTTTCGAAAATTTTTGGCAGAGTCCCCTTTGTACGGAGGAGCTTTTGCAATTTGACAAAAGAGATAAATATATATACATCGACCCACACGGTCGGAAAAGAAGAAAAACAGTTTATATTTCCTATTTTTATTGCGTAGGCGTACCTTATTTAGCATTTTTAAACAAAGCAGCTATTTATTTTAGCATTTAGCGTGCCCAAATCCAGCCAAACGGCTTCCCTGAACCTGTACTAACTCAATTTAAAAGTGTAAGTGACAAATATAGGAAGTTTATAGAATTTCACTTATATTTAAATAGTTAAAACATAAATTTCTAAGGTAATGTATGCAATGTATATTCTTAAACACATGTGCAAGGTTTCAACACTAGTTTTAAATTGTTTGCAATCAATTCACATACAATTCCATTCAATCCGAATAGTTTCCACCTTAATTCCCTACAACACAATTCATTTTTAAACGAACGGACGCAAATTCATTTCAATTGATATCAAAATCAACTCATTAAACTCCTATTGGTTCATAGAATTTATTTAATTCTCGTTTCCATCAAACGAAAATTATTTCTATGCAAATTCGTTGATATTCATGCAAATAAATGATCACTTAAGTTAATAATCATTTTAAATTGATTCCACGTCTATTTACACTTAATTCCATTCTATTTTAATTTATTCATCACTCATCCATTTGCATTTTATTTCATTTATTAAGTTCACTTCCATTTTACTCGATTCTCATCAAATTCCATCCAATTCAAATTGCCCATTCTCTTTATCCTTTTAAATTTAATTCACATTCCCAATTTATCAAAATAATATCCAAGCACATAATTAACTCGTAATATTCATATTGGATTTTATTTACAACTTAAATCATTTCTATTGAAATCCAATTCCAAACAACTTCACTTCATATTTAATTCACTTACAATTTCAAGTTGAATTTCTATTAATAACTCAAGCTTCACTTTCAAATTTTAATCGACCAATTCGAGTTCCATTTCTAAATTTTATAAGTCACAATTTATTTATATCCATACTTCCATCTATTTAAATTCAATCGCATTTATACTTTTACTTTTAATTAGGGATTATACAATTTATTTAACTAATATATATTTTATTTTTCTCATCATTCCATAAACATTTTGAATAAGATTCCAGAGTTTAAACAATTTCCCAACATTTCAAAATCATCTTTGAAATTAACTATATCCAAAATTCTTTGGCAATTCAACTATTCCTTTGAATTTCAAAACCAAACCCAGTTCGCAAACAATTCCCATTTCAAAACAACTCGGTAGCAATTCCTCTTCTAGAAACTCGAAAATGAACATTGATGATGCTGCAGTCATTACTGAAGTTATTTTCCAGCGACCGAAAGAGAGTTAAATGCTTTTATCTCTTTAAAACTCCCTCCAAATATTTTTTAATTCCAAATCTCTCCAGATTTCAAATCCAATTTAAAAATATTTCCGAAATAATGTCACCATTTATTTTTAAACAAATTTACATTCCTTCAAATTTTTTGAAAACCATTTTCAATTCCAAAGAAATTAAATTTTCTCAAAATTTCAACACCTCAAAACCTTCCAATCCTTATTCAAATATTTCTCTGGAAGTTTGTTTCAATTTATAAGTTACATTTATAATTTATATTTTCAAATTCCATTTGTTATATAAATCTATCTTTAACTTTGGTTATAAGTTTTCAATTCTTATTCAATTTCACACAATAGTGATAATAATTTAATATTATCACTCCCTAACAACCAAGCAACCATATATATTTAATAATTACTAAAATTTGTTTCCTCCATATACAAAAATAATTTGGGTAAAAGTATTTCATTTACCCTACTTTAAAACAATATTGTGTCAGTTTATCTTGTTTAAGAGTTTAGAAACTCCTATCGATGTTGTGGCGTCCCACACATCGACCAGAATCCATAAACACTCAACCGATAAGTCAACTCAATATAAAACAATTTTATATTCACTAACAACTACGCGCTCATGTCTATTAATACACTCAAACTCATTTTAGAGTACTACGAATTCTATTTCAATGAGAAATCCCACTAGAGCCAAGGTTATTGCTAACCTAAGCTCTGATACCACTATAATAGCCCGCAAACCCATACCCCTTGAATTGACATTAATCTCCATTAATGAACTCAAGAAGAACGGAAATACGAACCATTTGAGTTAAGAAGAAGAGGTAGAAGAAGAAAATAGAAAACAACAACATCAGAATCTCACATCGCAGCAAAATAAAATATAATAGATAACAACCGATCTTTACACAAATTAAAACTATATCTGTTTTACACAATACATCATCAGAGTACACATAACATACAACTGGACAATAATCATATCATGTATCCCATAATACTCGGTCTGACCCGAGCATTATAATAAAATAACACCCGAGTCAGTCTGGAAAACCAGTGTGAGAAAACACACTCAATTGGATTATTAAAGTTTCCAAATCCTTTGAAATCAAAAGCATCTCGTAAGACCACGCCACAAATAAACATATTAGGTTTTTACCTTACGATAGCCCAAACACTTTTTATCAAAATCCTCTGATATTATAGTAGTGTCTATATACAAATACTTACTCAAATAGCTGAAATTATTACATGATTAAATTCCAGCTAATAGGTATACAAACAAAACCGTAAAGGTACGTAGGGAGAATGGATTTCCAACTAATGACTAGGCACTGGGGTACCAGCTGTCACAGTACCTGGTATAGATCAGCGTACCGAGGATTACTCCCAATCCCCTACAACATAAGACCGGAACCATCCCTTACTGGATAATTCCGAATAAAATCACCACACGGTTGTGATCAACAACCACACCACTAAGCCGAAATAAAAAGGGACATGTAGACAGGGATGACCTTACTCTCAAGTGGGTGCGACCCACGAAGCCTTGCTACATAACCCCTGATTTTCAGTCATTCCCGGTTGATGAGGCTCGAGGCTAAGCATTACCTTTCAGAACATATCCCTTAGAATGCCCATCATCCACCTGACGATGTTTCGAAAGCATTCGTCCATACAAGTCCGTCCCAAGTCCGAACGGAACCGAAGGCACTACTCCTACTACATCCATTTTGGAAACATCCTCAGGATTAGTAGCGAATAGCCCTTGCACTTCACTGCTCCATCTTCGACTCCGAAATCGTTTTCACGAAACGTACAAACTGGATCGAAGTGGTTTTCGGGAAATAAATCCTGATCCCGGTCTCTTCGAAACGATCAGCGCATTTGGCCAATATTGATAGTCGGTTATTTAACTATCAATTTACATTCACAAACATCCATCAAACAATAAATAATTTCCCAAATTATTTATTAACCTCAAATATCTCCGCAAGATATATTTCTATTTTCAAACCTCTTTGAAAATAGTTCCAAAACAGTTTCCTCTCACTGAAAACATTTCCCAAATATTTATTTCCACTGAATCACCAAGTACAGAATACTTTTAGATTTTAAAATAATTTAAAAGCACTTATTATAAAATATACTTTATATCATTGAAATTAAAACTACTTTAATATTTTATTAATATAAATACTCTAAGAATACTTAAAATAGAACCACTTTATAAATATAAACTGAAATTCCTCTTTAAACATATTACCAAATCACTTTTATATATTTACTACAATAATAGATTTGAAAAATACTTACTTTAGAATTTAACATTTAAAAAATAATAAATTTTCTAAAACATACGGTTTAAAACAACATTAAACTTTTAACGAATATTTAAAATTTCTTCGAAAACGTACTTGGCTATCCAGAGAAATACACTTCTCTTTCCCGTCTTTTAAAAATAAATCAACATTTATTTTTAAACCAATCCATATCCTTTTATAAATTCCTTCCTTGAATTTATATTTTCAAATATCCACTAATATTTTATTTTATAAACCCAGTTTATAAAGTCAAAAATCTCACTTCTCTTTAAATTTCGATTCCAAACACTTAAATCAATTTCCAATTTATTTTCAATTTACTTCACTTGAAATAAATTTACTTACTTACTTCATTTCTTTCAAATCACATTTACTTCCAGATTTTTAATTTCTTTATTCTGAGTTAGAACCCTTTTAACTAAAATATCAATTTTAGATTTCCAAAACTCCTTATTTACCCTTTAATTAAATTTGATCCTTGAATTTAAAAATAAATTCTTTTATTCTTTTAGATAATATCGTTTTAGTTTAAAATTTATTATTTCCCTGTTAATTCAAAATCCCCTTTTCCATATTTGTTAGAATTTTGAAATCACTTTTATTTTATTTTATTTTCCATTCATTATTAAATTTATTCCCAATTCACTAGAGTTATTTTCTTAAAATTTTTACTCTTTTATTTCTTTCAAAAATCCAAATCTATATATTTTGATAACTCATTATACTGAAATATTCAATCCAACTATATCATCCAATATTTCAATCACCAACAAAATCATCACAGGATATCAAATATTCATAACACATAATATTAAATAATCTAAATAATTTTGAGGAATCCAGTTGGATCCCTCCAACCTGTTTCCCTGCATCCACAGATGTTAGCACAATACCAATTCCACTTCGAGGTGGAATATCGCGGTATATGGGTTTAAAATATTATCATCCACTATTATGCAGCGCATAGGGTCTCATCCGCTATATAATGCGGGAATATCAACTCCAATATATACATATTCCAATATATATATATTGATATATACTACTATATATACTATCATATCAATCAATCCAATCATTCACCAAATATTTAAATTTAACTATTTAAATTTAAATAACAACCAGATGAGTGAGATTAACTCACCTTTTATTTTGTTTGCAATCCGACCCAACCGGCTATTTCCTTCACGATTTCTGGACCTTGTATAACAATTTACAAGTTCGTAAATATTCGATTTATGATATGATTTACATACCCTAATTACCATAATACATATTTACCATTTTCCCGTAAGTTTAAACGTGTATAAGTATATAATATTTTTCCAGAATAAGTATATAAGAAATATAAATTTTTACCAGAAATCATTCTATAGTCAGACTTATTTTATATTTCAATGAGCATATAAGTAATATTCACAAACTTCTAGTCTGATTTCTATTAGCCCATAATGTCGATTTTTATTTTTTTTTATTTTTTTTATAATAAACGAAATCAATTTTCGGAAATTAAGTTAAACTACTCACAGTATCACGTTCTCGACTTTTATTTTAAAATAACTATCTGTATAATTAACTGAATTAATAACCCAAATATAAATTTAAACTCTGAAATTTTAATACTAAACATTAAACAATCTTACTGAAATCAATATACTGGATTATATACATATATATATTTATATTCTGGTAATTAAAAATGAACAAATCGAATTCAAAGAGTTTTAAACTTATCAACTAAAATAAAATTTAATTACCTTACTGCGATCAGTCCCGAGTACATACCCACTCTATATCTCGACTTCGATCGCTTCGAGTTCCCGCCGCTAACCTCTTCCGGATCGAGTCCCCTTCCCACCGTCGATTGCTAACCCTAGAATTCCTTCGACCCTCTCGCAACCCCGCCCGCTACTCGACTCGAGCCACCACGTCGCCATCATTTCCCACGTCGCCGCGACTGGAAACACCTCTCTACGATAACACCTTCGCCAGTGACACACGCCAGTGCACGCGACCCCCCCACTTCGTCGAACAAAAATGCACTGCCACACGCAACCCACACCATCGCGGCCATCAACTCGCATCACCACAGCCTCGTGAGCTGCTTCAGGGCAGAGCGAATCGAGCTTCAGGCGAGAGATAGATTTGCTAGGGCGCAGGCAATTTTGTGAATGGGCTGTTGGTTTTTTTATTTGATTTGAAATGCTCCCCTGTTAAAGATAAAAGGGGACATGATATTTCTGAAAAAAAGTGGCGTATCCAAGAAGGCTTTGGTGATTTGAGGTGAAAGGATAAGCTCTTATGTGCTATGGAGTAGACCAGTCAACTTAATTATATAAATTATTTCAAATCGTCCCGAATTAGCAACCCAAAAATTCTGACCTCCTATCAAGGCATTCCGCTAGGTATCTATAATGTTATACCCCTATGTCGAATGAAATGGAAGAGGTTTCGAGTCCTAATTCGATCGTATGGAGAGGATAGCCTTTTTGGACCCATTATTAAATTGAATTTCAATATATTTTCCAACGCGTTTATATATCGTATGCTCACACAACAACTCCAAACACTACGAAAATTGAAATCCAATAATAATATAATATTACAGATCCAATGGAACTGGTTTCGTCGAATTCCGAGACTGTGCCACGGAAGACTATTTTTAATTACCAATTTAAACTATATATTTTAAAACTGAACCAAACAGTTTTAATTTCAACTTTTAAAAGTTCTATTATCTCCAGTATTATCAATATAAAGTTTACAAGTCTTCAAATTATTTTTTTAACAGGCTTAGAACTGAAGATTCAATATTTATCCTATTTTAAACAATTAAATTCAAAAATTTAATTGCCAAATTCCTAGTGATATTTAAATTCAAGTTAAACTAACTTTCAAATATTTAAAATCAATTAAATATTTCAATTTCAAATGCTCAAAAATTCCGGGTCGTCACAAAAACAGTGAAAGAACATAAAAGTCATTTGCATCTGGTTTTGTCTAGATTAAGGGAAAAAGATTTAAAGGCAAAATTTTCAAAATGTGCATTTCGGTAAGAGGAAGTACATTTCCTTGGCCATGTCATTTCTGCCAAAGGTATTTCTGTGAACCCCAATAAAGTAGTGGCTATTCAAGCATGGAAGAGGCCTAACACTGTGAGTGAAGTGAGATCATTTATGGGGATGGCAGGATATTATAGGAGATTTATAAAAGATTTTCCAAAAATTTCTACACCACTTACTAACCTAACCAGGAAAAACCAAGCTTTTGTTTGGTCAGAGAAGTGTGAGAAGTCTTTTGAACAGTTGAAGGAGGCATTGGTGAATGCTCCAATCTTGAAAGTACCCTAGGGAAATGAAGAATTAGTTGTATACACTGATGCTAGTGGGTTTGGTTTGGGTACAGTATTGGTGCAACAAGGCCAAGTCATTGCATATGCATCCAGACAACTCAAACCTTATGAAGTAAGGTATGCCACACATGGTCTTGAATTAGCAGCTGTGATCTATGCTTTGAAACTTTGGAGACATTATTTGTTATGAACTAAGTTTGAACTTTACACTGACCACAAGTCTTTAAAGTATTTATTTTCACAAAAAGATTTAAACATGAGGCAACATAGATGGTTGGAGTTCTTAGCTGCTTATGACTTGGACATACTCTATACACCAGGTGAAGCAAACTAAGTTGCAGATGCCTTGAGTAGACAACATGCTAAGTTAGCTATGTTGATGATGGAAGAATTTAAAGAATTGACTATAATCACTGGCTTGGAGATTGAAGCAAATAATAAGGTACAAATGGTACCAGTAGAAGGAGATAAGAGTAAAGGAAAATTGAGTTTAATGTCTCCACAATCAGATTTAATTTTGAAGGTAGGAAAAATGCAAGAACAAGACACAAACTTATTGGAGAAGAAATTCTCATATCAAAAGGGGAGGAAGTGATAAATTACCATATTGATAAAAATGGTTATTTAAGAAACCAGAATAGAATATGTGTTCCAAAAAACATAGAGTTGAAGGAGGAGATATTGAATGAATATCATAGAAGTAAGTACTCCATACACCCAGGCAGTACAAAGATGTATCAAAATTTAAAAAGAGATTTTTGGTGAAAGGGAATGAAATTAGATGTAGCCAAATATATTGCAAGATGTATGACTTGCCAACAAGTCAAGGATGAAACACAAAAGCCATCAGGGTTGTTGCAACCTCTTAGTATACCACAGTGGAAATGGGAAGATATATCTATGGATTTCATAGATGGACTACCTAGATCTAAAAGAGGAAACACAAGCATATGGGTGATAGTAGACAGGCTAACTAAAGTGGCACATTTCATCCTAGTCAAATCAGAAAGGAATGCCCCAAAGTTAGCACAAGTATTTATGAAAGAGGTAGTAAGATTGCATGGCATTCCCAAAACTATTGTGAGTGATAGGGATACCATCTTCACATCAAGGTTCTGGAAAAGTTTTCAAGAAGCCATGGGAAGTTAATTATGCTTGAGCACTGCCTACCATCCACAATCAGATGGGCAGACTGAAGTGGTGAACAAAGTTTTAGAGGACTTGTTAAGGGCATGTGCACTGGATTTTGGAGGCAACTGGGAAGAATATCTCCATTTAGCTGAATTTACATACAATAATAGCTATCAAAGCACCATAGGGATGGCTCCATTTGAAGCCTTATATGGCAAGCCATGTTTGTCACCTGTATGTTGGGTAGAAGCAGGGAAAAGAGCTATTTTAGGGCCTGAGTACATACAAGAAACTAAGTAGAAAATTGAGTTGGTAAGGAGAAGAATGGCAGCAGCTCAAGATAGGCAAAAGAAATTTGCAGACATGAAAAGGAAGCAAGTGGAATATGAAGTAGGAAATTTTGTTTTCATCAAAATCTCACCTATGAAAAATGTACTGAGATTTGGGAAACAAGGCAAGTTAACCCCAAGATATATTGGGCCATACAAAATTCTGGAGAGAATTGGTTCCTTGGCATACAAGTTGGAATTACCAGAAAACATGCAAGGGATGCATGATGTTTTTCATATATCACAATTGAGAAGGTGGGTCCATGACAAGGAAAAAATTCTTGAGACCCCAGCCCAAGTGCAAATAAATCCTAATTTGATTTATGAAAAGGTTCCAGTGGAAATTTTAGCAAAGGAAGTGAAGAAGTTGAGGAATAAATCACTGAAACTTGTGAAGGTACAGTGGAGTCTTGATCCCAGTGATTGCACATGGGAATTAGAAGACAAAGTTAGGATGAACTACCCTAAGCTATTTTCAGATTAAAGGTAATTCTGATTTTTAATTTGCTTTCCTTTTAGATGCATGTATTTTTAGTTATTATGATAGAACTAAAAATCTATTTGGTTGAGAATATACTTGTTCTCTGAATTAAGTTTGAAATTGATTTAAGCTTAGGAAAATTGTGGGACACAATTTCTAAAAGGTGGGTTGTATGTAATGATGTAATACCCCAAAATTTTGTGAAAAATCATTTTTGTAAAATGATTTAATTTTTGAAATATTTAGATTTAAATATGGTGAAATTTCTGGAATAAATAGTGTGCAAGTATATGTGTGCACGTGCACACTGAAATGGCACAAGGAAGAACTCCAGATTTCTTGGATTTAAAACAAGAATTAAAAAGCAATACAAACATGATTTTGCAACATGGATATTTGATTTCTGGAATTATATGGATCATCTTAAGAAATAAGAAAAGTAAGTTTTACTTTAAATCAGTAAACAGATTTTATTTAAAACCCAGGAAAAAGAAAATTATACATATATATGTTATAAGGATTTGTAAACCTGTATACATATAGGAGCTTATGTTTCTGAAATTAAAGAGGAATTAAATAAGCCTAGATAAGACATGTATACAAATATACATTTTTTAAGTACTAAAAAGTATATATATATATATAAGCAAGTGAAACTATAACATTAAAATGACATGAAATGTGATACAAGTTAATATGCTTGTGTAGGCAAAAATAGCAAAGGGGATTCTCAGGAATAATTAAAATATAAAATAAGATAGTCACACTTTTAACATGACTAGGTGAGTGGCCATTTTCTGAAAAGTAAAAGAAAGAAAATGCAGCCTTTAAATTGGTTAATATAGCCGGGGTATTATGAATGAAAAATGCATGATGCTAGCCAGGACAGAAATGGAATTCTGTTTTAACAAAACCCTAGTGGAAAAATGCATATAAATAGGCAATAGAATTATCTTTACCCCGAGCTGCACAAAAATAAGAAAAGAAGAAAAATATTGGAAGGAAGGAGAAAATACTCATACAAGGATTTTCTGGATTAATAAGAAGAAACATTTAGGTGAGTAACCTCACTGAGTTCATGGCATTAAGACCTGAGATGAGGCAGCCACTTTTTATATTGTCATTTATATATATATTTGGTTTTGATGTATGTGATTTCATCAATGCTTTTTGGATGTCTTATTTTAAATCTGATATGATTTAATATGGATGATTTTGGTGATCTTTGATTTGCTGAGACATTTGTCTTTGGATGTATATCATTACTGTTTTATTTTTACTCAAAAATGTTAAAGTCTAGGATCTTAAAAATTATATAGAGAATACTCTCAACTTTTATAGATCTATGGCGTGGAAACTTTACAAAAAAAATAATGTTGGGAGCTGCATTATACTTGGTATAAGTGCTGAGGCTTGAAAAGAAAAATGTTAAGGGTGCAATAGAAATTTTCTAAGTGCTGAGCCCTTAATCAAATAAAAAAAAAGAAGAAACCCACAAGCTAAAATTATGATTGAACCAGATCCTGAATCTGAATCAATCATAAAGGCTTGCAGATCAATATAATAAGAACATGCCATGCCTCTTTTTACAGTTGAAAATATTCTTATATTTTACTAAGATCAAGACATATTGACCCCATTTAGGAAATAACTGTCTGCTTATTTCTGAGGAGAATTATGCTAGGAAAGATTATGGATGTTTCCATGTTTGCAGTGACATGTTCACTTAGCATATTTGATGATAGGATTTAAGACAATACACTAGTAAATAAACTAGGGAAGGGAAGGCCAAGAAGGCTGCTGGAATGCTTGTCATATTTGAAGTATGCAAGTTGGCACATGGTTTGTTTAAGCCCTGAGATCTTTGTGCAATGATGTGAATTAGTTCATTGCAATGTGTCCCTGTGATTCCTTAATAGCAGATGAGGCAGGAATTTAAATTGAATTATGCAACCTGTAAATGAAGAAATAGGAATATGGATATTTCTTAGGTTGAATGGTATGGAACCAAGATGGTTCTAGTGAATGCAATTGTTGCAAATAGATAATTATGTTTGCATGATTATGTATGCAAGTGAAAGAATGATAAATGAATATATCATACCTGAATCAACTTAATTATACTATGTTAAAGTAATTGATTGCAGGAATTTGCTTAAATAACTAATTGGTGCTCTTATATTCTCTATTGCTTAATATCATGAATGTATTGATGTTACTCATACCAGATCATAGATCTGACCCTTGTTTGCTCATGGCATATGGGGTGTCTCATTTTAAAATGAGGCATCCACTCATGCTCTTTCAGGTAACCCAGGCACTAAGTAAAAATGAAGTTATGGCTATTATGGAGGAGTGAATGAACATGCTAGCTAGTTTCAATAAGAGCTTAAATTGATTATATCTGCATGTATTCAGGAAAAATTTTATGTTTCTAAGATTTCCAGTCATGTAATGAATTCTATTATGGTTAGATGGACTAGTTGTATCATGTTAAATATATTGTTATGCACTAAGGATTAAAATCTAAAAGAAATATCTGAGTGGGGAACAAGGAAATGATTTTAAGTATTGATATGGATGCTTGGAAAAGAAATATGCACATGTAGATGAGCTACTGTTTTGCATAATTTATATTATGTATTAGTTAATCTTGAGACATAACAGAGCACTGAGTTTTAGAATAAAATCTGGATTTAGCTAGAAGTAAACTTATAAGGATTTTAGTTTCCTTTTTACTGAAATGCTTTATAAATAAGTTTGAATTCATTTCTGAATCGTATTGAGAAAAGTAAAATGTTTTTAAAGGCTTCAGACAGAATGCAATGAATGGTATCTCCATTGCTTTGAACTAGTGTGTAGCAGATACAGGATACATGAGTTAACCAGCTTCAAATAAATGATGTATTGGTTGATCATGATAGATTGTATTTTGAAAATAAAAATGCATTTCAAAAGCTTAGTACATTTAGCAATTGTTTCACCACAATCATCTTTAAAAGTTTAAGATAGATAAGCAATGTAAACTGGTTTGAACAAACAAAACCTGGCAACAATGCTAATAAAAGAATGGTCAGATTAACCACATGGTTAGACCATAGGTCAGGCAAATTGTTCACTTCAAATCAATGAAGCAAGGAACCATTTGAACCCAGTTTTCTGGAAAATGAGCAAAGATTTTGACATGTACATGTATATCTGTGTACATGTTGATATTTGGGCAAAAATTATAAACATAAATTCCTAGAACAATTGTCGGAAAGGGTTTTAAAAATAATAAAGCAAGAAATATTGTTTTGTATGTTAGATTATAGGCAAAAATCAAATATATATGTGCAGATATAGGTAGATATCAGATTTCAAACATACAGGAGAAAAATAAAAAGAAAAACAAAAATTGTGTTTGAACCGACCAGCATAACACTCGAACTCGTGACCTCTCATGTATAAGTTAGGCGCGTTTCCATTACGCCTAGATGTTGCTTGTGTTCACTTATGATCCACTTTCTTTTAGCCTGAGTTTGGTACTATCCAGACTTTAACACAATCATCCATATTAAAAGCTTGCTTTCCACTGATTAATACTTGATCATTTCTTAATTAGAATAACAGACTAAAGTACATGTTTCCAGTGGATTCTATGGTCAAAAATCAGGATACAATAATTAATCTAAATTGCTAAAATCTAAATCAAACAGAATGTTCTTGTAAAACAAAAAATAAATAAAGTATATACTCTGAATTTAAACAAGAGGAACACATACATCTTCATATGTATGTGTATGTTATTAGATATACACTGATATATTTATATTGGTAAGTTATTTTGATCCTGGATATATTTTGTTTATTGGAGAAAGAAAATGACCTTGGAAAATATATTTGTAATGAATGATATATCTATATATCATCTCTTAAAAAAAAATCCTTATGAAATTAGGGTGGAAATAGGAGGGTCATTTCAGTTGGTATCAGAGCACTTGGTTGCATTGATTGTTAAGTATTATAGAAATGTATTATGTCTGTTTGTTTTGAATGAAATAATTTAGATAAGAAAATAGAAATTATAGAAGTACTCATAATATACTAATACCATTTGCCCAGAATTTAGTTAGCAGACCATGGTAGGAAGAGGATCTCATCACAATGCAGGACCCAGTGCACCTCAAATGCTTGATATGCAAGAATTTGTGAGGGTTTTAAGAGATGGAATTGGGCATAGGCCTGAGAACCCACATGAAGAGCTTTCAAAACTACTGAAGACTTATTCCAATTTGGGAGGCAAGAGTTTTGAAGGAACCGAGAGTGTGATGGAAATTCAAGCATGGTTGAGAACACTTGATAGGATTTTCAATGACATGCAGTTGGATGACCAAAGGAAGAGGCAAGTAGCTTCTAGACAACTGAAAGGGGTAGCTTTAAGCTGGTGGGAGGTGATCATAGCTGGAAGAAATGAAAATGAAATCACTTGGAATCAGTTCAAGGAGATGTTGGAGGCAAGATTTGTACCAGCATCAGCCAAGACCATTTTGCTTGAAGAATTTATCAAACTTAGGCAGGGAACTTTGAATGTCACTGAATACACTCAAAAGTTTGAGGGGCTATCCAATTATGGAGCAATGCTAGTGGCAGATGAAGCATCCAAAAATGATAGGTATATAAAAGGACTGAACCCAGGACTTAGCAGAGCTATGCTACCATATGCAGATAGAACATTTGATCAAGTAATTGATCTGGCCTTGAAACTGGAACAACATGACAAAGAAAGAGAGAAATATAGGAATTTTAAGAGCAACAACAAGAAGGATAAGGGAAGATATCACCCTTATGATAAAAAGAAGGAGGAGGCAGACAACAGGAAGAGTAAAGACACAAAAGCCAATGATACTAAGAAGAAATTGGTTTGCCATCATTGTGGAAAAGAAGGACACATCAAACCAAGGTGCCCAGAGTTAAAAGGAGGAGCCTTCAAATGCTACCTATGTGGGAAAGAGGGGCATATGAACAGGAACTGTCCTGAGAATAAACAGCAAGGGAAATTGGCAACTTTGGAAGGTAAAGGCAAATCTGCAGTGAAAATTGATGCTGAAAATCATGGCCAAGTGGAAGGTACATTACTCATTTGTGCCATACCCATACCAGTAGTATATGATACTGGAGCAACACACTCTTTGATTTCCTATGAAGTAGTTAAAGTATTAAAATTAAACTGCATATTGGTTGAAACCCCATTGCTTGTACAAAGTCCCCTAGGGAGTTCTAGTGTTTTGAACATGAATTGTGTGGATGTGGAGTTAAACATAGGAGGAAATATTTTTATTTCCAATTTATATGTTTTAAATTACCCAAATATAGGAGTTATATTGGGGGTAGATTGGTTAAGGCAATTTAAAGCCATAATTAATTTAGACTCATCCACCATATCATTGCAAAATTCTAGAGGCCAGAGGATCACAGTTCTATGTGAAGTAGCTAAGGAAGAGAAATTGTATCATTTAGTTGACTTAGAAAAAGATCTGAGTGAACTAACCATTGAAGAAATTCCCATAGTTAATGAATACTTGGATGTGTTTGGGGAAGTTAAGGGTGTTCCACACCACAGACCAGTTGAGTTCCAAATTAATCTCATTCCAGGAGCAAGTCCAATAATCAAGAAACCTTATAGAATGGGGCCAAGTGAACTGAAAGAATTGAAAAATCAGTTGGAAGAATTAGAAGGCAAGGGATTTATAAGGCCAAGCAATTCCTGCTGGGGTTCTCCAGTAGTGTTTGGAAGAAAACATGATGGTACCTTGAGAATGTGCATAGATTACAGGGAACTAAATAAAGTAACCATCAAGAATAAATACCCATTGCCTAGAATAGATGATCTCTTTGACCAACTCAGTGAAGCTAAAATATTTTCTAGGCTAGACTTAGCATCAGGATTCCATCAAATGAAGGTTGAAGACTCAAGTGTTAAGTATACTGCATTTAACACAAGATATGGCTTATATGAATTTTTGGTTATGCCATTTGGTTTGACAAATGCTCCTTCATATTTTGTTGATTTAATGAATAGAATATTTAGAGATTATTTAGACAAGTTTGTACTGATTTTTATTGATGACATTTTGATTTATTCCAAGACAGTGGAAGAGCATAAAAATCATTTGCATTTAGTTTTGTCAAGACTAAGGGAAAATGATTTAAAGGCAAAATTTTCAAAATGTGCATTTTGGAAAGAAGAAGTGCATTTTCTTGGGCATGTTATCTCTGCCAAAGGAATATCAGTAAACCCTAATAAGGTAGTGGCAATCCAAGCATGGAAAAGGCCTAGCACCATCAGTGAGATTAGATCATTTATGGGGATGGCAGGATATTATAGGAGATTTATAAAAGATTTCTCAAAAATATCATCACCACTTACCAATTTAACTAGAAAGAACCAAGCCTTTGTATGGACAGAAAAATGTGAGCAAGCTTTTATCAAAATTAAGGAAGCTCTGATTAATGCACCAGTATTGAGAGTGCCAGAAGGAAATGAAAATTTGGTTGTGTACACTGATGCAAGTGGCTCTGGGTTAGGGGCTGTGTTGATGCAGCAAGACCAGGTGGTAGCCTATGCATCTAGACAATTAAAGCCACATGAAACCAGATATGCAACCCATGATCTTGAACTAGCAGCAGTTGTGTATGCTTTGAAACTTTGGAGACATTATTTGTTAGGTGCCAAATTCATTTTGTACACTGATCATAAGGCACTGAAATATTTATTCTCACAAAAAGATTTGAATATGAGGCAACATAGATGGGTAGAGTTCCTAGCTGCCTATGATCTAGATATACTGTATACACCAGGCAAGGCAAATAAAGTTGCAGATGCCTTGAGTAGACAACATGCCAAAGTAGCCATGTTGATGATGGAAGAGTTTAGGGATTTGTCTATACTTACTGATTTGGAAATTAAGGAAAACAGTAAGGTACAAATGATGCCCATTGAAGAAGGTGAAGGTAAAGGGAAATTAAGCATGATATCTCTGCAATCAGATTTACTTCTTAAGATTGGGAAAATGCAGGAACAAGACCTAAACATGGTGGAAAAGAAAATGCTCATATCAAAAGGGGAGGAAGTAATAAATTATCAAGTTGATAAAAATGGTTATTTAAGGAATAAAAATAGGATATGTGTTCCAGAAAATATAGAATTGAAGGAGGAAATATTAAATGAGTACCATAGGAGTAAGTACTCCATACACCCAGGTAGCACCAAGATGTATCAAAATTTGAAAAGAAATCTTTGGTGGAAGGGGATGAAGTCAGATGTGGCCAGATATGTTGCAAGGTGCATGACTTGCCAACAAGTCAAGGCAGAGACACAAAGGCCATCAGGACTGTTGCAACCCCTTAGTATACCACAGTGGAAGTGGGAGGATATATCTATGGATTTCATAGATGGTCTGCCTAGATCTAAGAAGGGAAACACAATTATATGGGTAATAGTGGATAGGCTAACTAAAGTAGCACATTTTATCCCAGTTAAAACAGAAAGAAATGCTCCAAAATTGGCTCAAATATTCATGAAAGAGGTAGTAAGGTTGCATGGCATACCCAAAACCATTGTGAGTGATAGGGATACCATCTTCACCTCAAGATTTTGGAAAAGTTTTCAAGAGGCCATGGGGAGTGAATTGTGCTTAAGCACTGCCTACCATCCACAATCAGATGGTCAAACTGAGGTGGTGAACAAAGTCTTAGAGGATTTGTTGAGAGCATGTACACTGGACTTTGGAGGCAACTGGGAAGACCACCTCCATCTAGCTGAATTCACATACAATAACAGTTACCAAAGCACCATAGGGATGGCACCATTTGAAGCCTTATATGGCAAGCCATGTTTATCACCTATATGCTGGGTAGAGACTGGAGAAAGGGATGTTCTTGGACCTGAATATGTTAAAAGAAACTACAGAGAAAATTGGGTTAATAAGAAAAAGAATAGCAGCAGCTCAAGATAGGCAAAAGAAATTTGCAGATAGGAAGAGAAAGCAAGTGGAATATGAAGTGGGAGACTTTGTTTTCATCAAGATTTCACTTATGAAGAAAGTCTTGAGATTTGGCAAGCAAGGTAAGCTTACACCAAGGTATGTTGGACCCTATAAAATTCTGGAAAGAATTGGTTCATTGGCTTACAAATTAGAACTACCAGAGGAAATGAAAGCAATGCATAATGTTTTTCATGTGTCCCAACTTAGAAGATGGGTACATGATAAAGAAGACATTTTGGAAGAGCCTACCAAAATTCAAATAAATCCTGACTTGGTTTATGAAAAAGAGCCAGTGGGGATTATAGCCAAGGAAGAAAAGAAATTAAGGAGCAAAACCTTGAAACTAGTTAAGATCCAGTGGAGTAGTGATCCTAATGACTGCACATGGGAGTTAGAGGATAAGATTAGAATGGATTATCCTAAGCTTTTTGCAAATTAAAAGGTAATTTTTTTTTTCTGGAAATTTTTTTTTTGTTATGCATGGTTGATATGGTTGAATTTGTTTGCTTATGCATATGTTTAATAAGTTTTCAGAAAAGAAAATGATGCTTGTTATAAATGTTAGAAAAATTGTGAGGACACAATTCCTAAAAGGAGGGGTGAATGTAATACCCCAAAATTTTGTGAAAAATCATTTTTGTAAAATGATTTAATTTTTGAAATATTTAGATTTAAATATGGTGAAATTTCTGGAATAAATAGTGTGCAAGTATATGTGTGCACGTGCACACTGAAATGGCACAAGGAAGAACTCCAGATTTCTTGGATTTAAAACAAGAATTAAAAAGCAATACAAACATGATTTTGCAACATGGATATTTGATTTCTGGAATTATATGGATCATCTTAAGAAATAAGAAAAGTAAGTTTTACTTTAAATCAGTAAACAGATTTTATTTAAAACCCAGGAAAAAGAAAATTATACATATATATGTTATAAGGATTTGTAAACCTGTATACATATAGGAGCTTATGTTTCTGAAATTAAAGAGGAATTAAATAAGCCTAGATAAGACATGTATACAAATATACATTTTTTTAAGTACTGAAAAGTATATATATATATAAGCAAGTGAAACTATAACATTAAAATGACATGAAATGTGATACAAGTTAATATGCTTGTGTAGGCAAAAATAGCAAAGGGGATTCTCAGGAATAATTAAAATATAAAATAAGATAGTCACACTTTTAACATGACTAGGTGAGTGGCCATTTTCTGAAAAGTAAAAGAAAGAAAATGCAGCCTTTAAATTGGTTAATATAGCCGGGGTATTATGAATGAAAATGCATGATGCTAGCCAGGACAGAAATGGAATTCTGTTTTAACAAAACCCTAGTGGAAAAATGCATATAAATAGGCAATAGAATTATCTTTACCCCGAGCTGCACAAAAATAAGAAAAGAAGAAAAATATTGGAAGGAAGGAGAAAATACTCATACAAGGATTTTCTGGATTAATAAGAAGAAACATTTAGGTGAGTAACCTCACTGAGTTCATGGCATTAAGACCTGAGATGAGGCAGCCACTTTTTATATTGTCATTTATATATATATTTGGTTTTGATGTATGTGATTTCATCAATGATTTTTGGATGTCTTATTTTAAATCTGATATGATTTAATATGGATGATTTTGGTGATCTTTGATTTGCTGAGACATTTGTCTTTGGATGTATATCATTACTGTTTTATTTTTACTCAAAAATGTTAAAGTCTAGGATCTTAAAAATTATATAGAGAATACTCTCAACTGTTATAGATCTATGGTGTGGAAACTTTACAAAAAAAAATAATGTTGGGAGCTGCATTATACTTGGTATAAGTGCTGAGGCTTGAAAAGAAAAATGTTAAGGGTGCAATAGAAATTTTCTAAGTGCTGAGCCCTTAATCAAATCAAAAAAGAAGAAGAAACCCACAAGCTAAAATTATGATTGAACCAGATCCTGAATCTGAATCAATCATAAAGGCTTGCAGATCAATATAATAAGAACATGCCATGCCTCTTTTTACAGTTGAAAATATTCTTATATTTTACTAAGATCAAGACATATTGACCCCATTTAGGAAATAACTGTCTGCTTATTTCTGAGGAGAATTATGCTAGGAAAGATTATGGATGTTTCCATGTTTGCAGTGACATGTTCACTTAGCATATTTGATGATAGGATTTAAGACAATACACTAGTAAATAAACTAGGGAAGGGAAGGCCAAGAAGGCTGCTGGAATGCTTGTCATATTTGAAGTATGCAAGTTGGCACATGGTTTGTTTAAGCCCTGAGATCTTTGTGCAATGATGTGAATTAGTTCATTGCAATGTGTCCCTGTGATTCCTTAATAGCAGATGAGGCAGGAATTTAAATTGAATTATGCAACCTGTAAATGAAGAAATAGGAATATGGATATTTCTTAGGTTGAATGGTATGGAACCAAGATGGTTCCAGTGAATGCAATTGTTGCAAATAGATAATTATGTTTGCATGATTATGTATGCAAGTGAAAGAATGATAAATGAATATATCATACCTGAATCAACTTAATTATACTATGTTAAAGTAATTGATTGCAGGAATTTGCTTAAATAACTAATTGGTGCTCTTATATTCTCTATTGCTTAATATCATGAATGTATTGATGTTACTCATACCAGATCATAGATCTGACCCTTGTTTGCTCATGGCATATGGGGTGTCTCATTTTAAAATGAGGCAGCCACTCATGCTCTTTCAGGTAACCCAGGCACTAAGTAAAAATAAAGTTATGGCTATTATGGAGGAGTGAATGAACATGCTAGCTAGTTTCAATAAGAGCTTAAATTGATTATATCTGCATGTATTCAGGAAAATTTTTATGTTTCTAAGATTTCCAGTCATGTAATGAATTCTATTATGGTTAGATGGACTAGTTGTATCATGTTAAATATATTGTTATGCACTAAGGATTAAAATCTAAAAGAAATATCTGAGTGGGGAACAAGGAAATGATTTTAAGTATTGATATGGATGCTTGGAAAAGAAATATGCACATGTAGATGAGCTACTGTTTTGCATAATTTATATTATGTATTAGTTAATCTTGAGACATAACAGAGCACTGAGTTTTAGAATAAAATCTGGATTTAGCTAGAAGTAAACTTATAAGGATTTTAGTTTCCTTTTTACTGAAATGCTTTATAAATAAGTTTGAATTCATTTCTGAATCGTATTGAGAAAAGTAAAATGTTTTTAAAGGCTTCAGACAGAATGCAATGAATGGTATCTCCATTGCTTTGAACTAGTGTGTAGCAGATACAGGATACATGAGTTAACCAACTTCAAATAAATGATGTATTGGTTGATCATGATAGATTGTATTTTGAAAATAAAAATGCATTTCAAAAGCTTAGTACATTTAGCAATTGTTTCACCACAATCATCTTTAAAAGTTTAAGACAGATAAGCAATGTAAACTGGTTTGAACAAACAAAACCTGGCAACAATGCTAATAAAAGAATGGTCAGATTAACCACATGGTTAGACCATAGGTCAGGCAAATTGTTCACTTCAAATCAATGAAGCAAGGAACCATTTGAACCCAGTTTTCTGGAAAATGAGCAAAGATTTTGACATGTACATGTATATCTGTGTACATGTTGATATTTGGGCAAAAATTATAAACATAAATTCCTAGAACAATTGTAGGAAAGGGTTTTAAAAATAATAAAGCAAGAAATATTGTTTTGTATGTTAGATTATAGGCAAAAATCAAATATATATGTGCAGATATAGGTAGATATCAGATTTCAAACATACAGGAGAAAAATAAAAAGAAAAACAAAAATTGTGTTTGAACCGACTAGCATAGCACTCGAACTCGTGACCTCTCATGTATAAGTTAGGCGCGTTTCCATTACGCCTAGATGTTGCTTGTGTTCACTTATGATCCACTTTCTTTTAGCCTGAGTTTGGTACTATCCAGACTTTAACACAATCATCCATATTAAAAGCTTGCTTTCCACTGATTAATACTTGATCATTTCTTAATTAGAATAACAGACTAAAGTACATGTTTCCAGTGGATTCTATGGTCAAAAATCAGGATACAATAATTAATCTAAATTGCTAAAATCTAAATCAAACAGAATGTTCTTGTACAACAAAAAAAAATAAAGTATATACTCTGAATTTAAACAAGAGGAACACATACATCTTCATATGTATGTGTATGTTATTAGATATACACTGATATATTTATATTGGTAAGTTATTTTGATCCTGGATATATTTTGTTTATTGGAGAAAGAAAATGACCTTGGAAAATATATTTGTAATGAATGATATATCTATATATCATCTCTTAAAAAAAAAATCCTTATGAAATTAGGGTGGAAATAGGAGGGTCATTTCAAATGACCCAAGATTTTAGGAATTTATTTTGAAAAATATAAATAAGTTTAAAATAATTTTTTTAAACAATTTTAAAGGGGAATTGATATGGCTTGATATGGTGTAACTATATGGGTATACATGTGTGCACAGGGAATACACATGAGTTGAAGCTAAATTCCTGAATGATATGAATGAACATATGTTGATGTGTATGGGAAAAATATAAATATATATATATATATAGATAAATAAAGTAAATCCTTAAAGGCTATATGCAAAAAAAATATGGATGCCACTTATTGTATTTGAGTGTACATGTGCATGTGTGTGTCAGTACAAAATAATGCTTATATATATGTGTGTGCTAATTATTTCTGTAAGACTTATATATACATATATGTATGCTAATCAAATACTAGAGTTCAAATCAGTAAAATAAAATACACAAATATATTTTTAAATTATAACCAGAAAGAAAAGAATGAAGATATAAAAGGAGCAATCCTTTTATAAATAAATAAAGGAAGTACATACCATTTAAGTGAAAACTAAAAATAGAAAATAAGATAAAGCAGAGATATGTTTTGTATAGGCAGAATTAGGAAGAATACTTGATATATATATATATATAATAACAAATGGAAATCAAGTCACACTTTTAGCATGATAGTAGACAAGAGGAAAAGAATTTTCTGGAAAAGCAAAATTTCTGAAAATAACCAAAAAAATATATAAGACTTTTCTCTTCACAAACTTAAGCCGGGGAGGGTAAAATTTTGGATCTAGATAAAATGCAAATGGCATGATTTTGGATAGGCAAAAATGTCTTTAGCTAGTGCCTTAAACCCTAAGAAAGACCCTGCATAAATAAGCAGTGATATAAGGAACATCCTCTTCTCCCCGGATAGCTCTTGAGAAAAATATATATATTATATAAATATAAAACAAGTGAAGAAAAGGGTTTGAGGGCAGAAGCTTACCAATCAACTAGGAAGTGAAAGAGAACTAGGTGAGAAAACTCACTCATAAAAATCTGAGGCACCAAGTCCTAACGTAGGCAGCCAGTTTATAAGTTAATTTTTCTTAAGAATGTATTTTCATATGTGATTGTCTATCTGTGATTTTAGAGATAAAAATGTTTTGATTTCTAGCTGGTTGTTCTGCTTGTTTTATTATATGGAAGTTCTAGGTATTATTAGTATATATATATATATATGTTTTAAAAACCCAGATCTCTCTAATATGTTAATGTTTAGAAACATAAGTAAATACCCAGAGAATCAAATATTGAATATAGGCAAGTAGTGTTGGTTTTGGCTCAACCTAGAAAAATATAAACATGTGAGCTGCAATATACTTATGTATAAGTGTTGAGGCTTGAGACAAAAAGTAATTAGGGGTGCAATAGGGTTGCCTATGTGCTGATGCTCCTGATTCAATGAAAATATATAAATATTCATACACATAGCAAATAAATTTTGTGATTCAGTGAAACTTGGTCGTTCTGAGTTTAACTTAAGCATAGATGTTTGCAAAAAGAAAAACTCTCTCTCAAATAGCCATAAGCCAATGTTAGTTGTCAATACCCTTTTAAAAATGCAAGAATATATATATATATATATATGCAGAATCTTATTTAATGAACATCTATGTTAATTGCCTGTTTGTCTTTGTTGGTTATGAATGATATGGAATGTTATGACATGAATGTTTGTTTTAGTGAAATGATTCACCGAATGGTTTAGTAATGAAAAATCAAAAGTGTTATTATTAACTTAAACCTGATTAGGAAATGGGGGTTAAGAGCACTTCGGGAATGACTTGTGTTCTTGAGTAATACAAGTTGACACATGGCTTGTTTAAGTCCTGAGATCTTTGTGTAATGGAGTGAATTGGTCCATTACAGTGTGTCCATTGATTCATTTAATTGCAGATGAGACCAAGATAGATAAATATATCAATGTAAGAGAATTTGATATAAAGAGGAACTAGAATTTTCCTGGAATGACAGATGAGTAGGGAATAAATGATTTAATTCATTTTGGTGATTTCTCTGCTTTGTATGGATGCTTATTTGATTTATGACTGAGTTGTATGAATGTATCATATCTTTTTGAGGTTTCTAGAAAGGCAGACTTAAATGTGCACCTGCACACTGACACAGAACATGCACACATGACTTATTTGTTTTCAAAAGACAGAGTTATATACATATATACCTGTTTAAACTTTAACATGATTTACAAATTTTTTTAGTGGATTTTCTCATACCAGACATGTGTTTGACCCTAGTGTGCTAATGGCATATGGGGTGTCTCATTTAATATGGGGCAGCTTCAAATGCATTTTCAGGGACTGCAGCAACTAAGTAGGAGTAGGAGCAAGGCCTTGAGAAGAAGATTATAGCATGCTAAAATTAGTTAAATAAGAGCTTAAAAGATGAAATCTGCATGTATTGATATTTTTAATTATCACTTGTATTTAAATACTGAATGTTGGAGGGATATTATGCTAAGTGTTTTGCTAAGGAATTGACTTGTAATTGGAGTTTATGAATTTAGAGATTATCTGGAAAAAAATGAAGAAGCTAACCTATGATTTTGTAAGTAAATCTGAGCAAGAACTCTATGAAAAATAGGACGGTTACATTTGATAAATGTATTAGTCAATCTTGAGTCTTTGAAAAGGGTTAAGTTTTGGGGAAATCTGGATAGTTGAGTCTCAGTAAATTATATGATTTATTCTTCCACCATGATATTTGTATACAAGAGTTGATAGCCATAGAGAAAATGTATTTATGTGTCTGCAATGTTTCCATAATTCAATTTGTTCTACAAAAATGTTTTATACCTTATTTTTAAATAAAGGAAGAATCTGTAATATAGGAGTTGAAAGCAAGGTCCATAATAGTTGCATATATATGCACATTTAAACATGTTTTGTACAGATATTAGCACACCAGTTACCCTTGTATTTTTAACATGAACTTGAATTCCTTTTCACTCAGGCTTTGATCAAAATGCATTTTTAAGACAATATGGGTTATACCAGAACAAAGAGTCTGGTTGAACCATGTTTTGGATACCTATGGTTACAGGAAATGCACTTAAGTTTGCATTTCATTTAGCTTAGCATCCTGGCATCAAAGAAATATGTTTTTTTGGAATATGATATATCACTTAAAAATATTCCAGAAAAGAGTTAGTACTCTAAACAGATTTTATAAGCAAATCAAACATAGATAATGATAGAAACTTATATCATTTTTCAGAGCACAAGCACTACACCATTAATTTATAGATAATCATAACACAATTATCTGGTTTCTAGGAATTATACTTCATAGAGAATTTAGCAAGGAATCAAGAGTTAAAAATCATATTGTTGCATATATGGATGGAATTTTATTGCATGAGTTAAATTGAACTATGTGTGGATTGATTAAATTTAATCAATCAAATTATCCTCTTGTTTACCAGAATTCTAATTCAAACAAGAGAGGCACATGCATCTTCACATGTGTGTGCATATCCTTATGAATACACTGATATATTTATATTGGTAAAGATTTTGATCCTGGATAAGTTGTATAGATAAAAAGAAACAAAAATGACCCTAGGCTTCAGAAATATATATATATATGAATATTTATATATATATCTCTATGTAAAAAAAAATCCATACAAATTAAGGTACAAAAGAGAGGGTCGTTTCAAGCAGCTCAACTCTCCATTGTGGCAACAACAACCAGATGGCCGCATGCTACAAACAGCCGATTTCATAGGCCCGAGCTTGAAAACCTAAGGAGATTTAGCTGAAGCGGTGGGCAAGGGAGTGAAACTGGAGATATTGAAAGTTGCCCATCGAGCGAGAACGAAGAAACAGAGACGGAAAAGGGCCCAAAGAAGCTAATGAGCTCGCAATTCAAAAAATCACACAATTTTCATGTTGAAACCATAGCTGAAAACCTAACTTAAGAATCGAATCTTGAAGACACCCTTCGATGAAACAATTTTGAGTGAAGAGAAGTGTGATCGAAGAAGAGCAAAACTAAATTCGGGAGGCTAGGAAAAAGGCGGAAGGGGAGAAGACATGCTACGAAAGAAAAAGGCGCCTTCATTTAGGTCTGGAGAAATGCAGGATGGTGAACACACGGTCGAAGTGGAGGGAAGACAAAGGCGAGAGCGAGAGGAAAAAGAAAAGAGAAGGGAACCGCGTCGTTTCGGTTCCAAATCGAGGGAAAAAAATGCAGGGTTTTCAGCACTCCTGAAATCCAACTCACTAATAATATAATAGTATAGGTTATTTTGAATTAGTTGACAGAACTGTTATAGAACAATGATGCCAAATTATGCATCTTAATTTGGAATCATCTGATCATCTAAACAAATCTACATAGTTAGAAACATACATAACATATTCAAATAGAATTATCTAGGATCATTTGAATGAAACAGTAAATCTGTATAATTCCTAAATACAGGTACATGTCCAAATAAAGAACATTTTCAAATTTGAAACTGTTTAATCCTTCCTTAAGATGAACATTTTCATGAAATCTATAATTTGTCAGATAAATCTTTTAATGTAGAATCCTATAAAACAAATATATGATGTATAAAAATGCATATACGAACAACTATAAAGACAAAATTAATCATGGGCTCACCTCAATTCATGACAAAAGTAATCCATCCATTCATGGTGCTTCTTACATTACCATATCTCGGCAAATGATACAAATAATTAATTTCCTTTAGGCTTTGTGCACTAAACCTGTAATTGCAATAAAATCAAAGTTGGATGACCAAATTATTTGTTTCAAGATGTAATTTTCTTGTGTATTTATATAGAAAAAGATATAATTATTTATATTTTGGATAAGATGCAGATTCAACTTTAAGATAGTTAAATCAATATAAAGATTGAAAATGAAATTTCTTAAGTGTAGAACAATGTTAAATCAATATAAAAGGTTAGAGGTTCCAACTGGCCAATTACTATTATAAAATATTGCATATGTATACAGTATAGTGGTAAAGAATTTTAGATTATAATAGAAATTATATAAACAATGCTCAGGTCAAAACTACATGTGAGCACTCATGCATGAATAGTTGTTTTTTCCATACTATGGCAGATCAGATGCAACAAACAATCAAAAGTCTAATGAAATTAATGTAATGGGTGCTAATTAAAAAGTGGTTAATATACAATACATTATGCAGGTGTGCGTATATACACATTCATACATATGTATATGTGTATGCGTGGGCATGTATGTATATTTATATATGTATATACATGCATACACACATGTAATTAGTACTCATGAAAATATCTATATGATTATGGTAAATTATAAAGAATTTTAAGTTAAATCGGAAAATATATTTGTATATTATAGAATTTATAGTGATCTTTTACATTTCAACCTTCATATTGTGAATATTTTTTTTTGTGGATGTACAAAGATAGTCCCCTCCGTTACTGATTTGAGAAATTTTATTATATAAATATAAGTGAATCACATGATTGTATGCTCAAAATATTATTATATACTTGTGTTTAATATGAAAATTGCAATGAATTAACTTTTTGGGCCGTTTTCCAATGATTTCTTTATGCACATAGGATGCTCAAATGTGCTTTATTTTTGCGTGATGGATGGCGAAACCAGTGGCCGTGTTGCTGAATCTCTCACTGTCCATGACCTATATGCAGGGAAAGAACTTGACATATATTAAAAAGAGCATTATTAAAATCCCATTGGCAGAAGATAGAATAGCCTCATATGCAAAGATATACAGCATTACTATAATACAAATGTATAAAGACTTAATAAATGAATTATCGACATACCTAGTAAAAGTGCTAATTTCGATTATAACGTGGGACCATCTAGTTTACATTATTCTTTACTGCTGTACTAAAAAATTAACTGGATATAATTTATTACCTATCTTGCTGGTCATTGCAGTGCTCGCTTTTCTAGCAGTCATTCAACTTCTACCTATTTTGGCGCATAAGATTGATTGCATTATACATCTGCAAAGTAATATATAATTAAGTTAAGGAAGAGTGGCATGTATATATGCATAAAAAAATATTATAGTATATGTGACAGGTAATGAGCTGAAGTCCTCACTTGTGTATGAGGAAAGTTTAAAATTTATTGTTATATGCCAAAACAACACTGGTATAGTTTGGGTGAGGCAATATAGGTACAGGTCATACTCCAAAAACATGAACTTGACCCAAAGAACTTCCATCGGATTTAGATAAAGCCTGATAGAAAGGAATACATGCAGTTGGATCTGAGGCTATCTTTACTAATCCAACAAACAGGTTCAAATTCATAGTTTTTGAATGCACCACCGTTAAAATAAACTAATATATTATCTTGCAACTAACTATATAAACCCTTCATGCAAAGTTAATACATCAGATCTCATTATAATCCACAGCACCCAAGCAAATCCTTTTATTACAAAGAAGGTACAAAGATACAAATCAACTGTGGCACAAACATTAGTAATTGAGTGTAAATGTAAATTATATGAAATTATGGAAAGCTATGAAATTATTTTGGAAAAGTGAGACTGGTTATTTTTTTCTTAAAATGCTTGGGTGAGTCAACTTTTTCCTAGAGAAAGTTGGAGTGCTAGAAATTTTGAAGGATAAAAGATTTTGCTTTCAGAAAGTTGCTCCACGAATGTGTTGCCTCAACTATTGCTGCCATGAATGTTGACGAATTCTTAATTATTATATCACTCGTTTGAATACCAAAATATTTTCCCAAGTCCTTACCTGACTTCTCACTTGTTAAGAAATATATTATATACTGTCTCTACCTAGCTATAATTTTCTTTAAGTCACAGCACGGAAACAAAAAATTTCACTAACCTAGTAGTAGGAAAACTAAATCACAACATAAGATTTACTGTCCCAGTTGCTCCAAAAATATAAAACACGTAGATTTATAGTTAATGTGCATACTTATTTTTTGAAGAGAGTATAGGTAAAATCGACGTGAACAATTGCAATAAGTAAAAATTCAGAACCAGTAAATCATAAACAAAATGATTTGTAAGTAAAATTGGTTAAAAGCATGGTTTAGGCCTAAAGAGTGCAAAATTTGAAACTATTTTGTAAAAAGGAAGTATGTAAAATTGGAAATCAATTTAAGTTTAATCTTAATAACTTTAACAAATCCTTTAAATTAGTTAAGCAAGGCAAAGGTTGGAGAATATCCTATAAAACAATTATAAAAATTTATAAGTTTGCAGTGTCAAGACTGGAACAACAAAATGTTCAAATCAGCTGAGTTAATTCAACAAAAGTACATTTTCATGAAAACTATTATTAGAAATTCAATATCATTAAATCCCAAAAATATTATTATTTATAACTATAAATTACTAAAAATGGAAAGAAAAAACTCAAACAATCTTGGAAGAAATCAATATGTAAGACTAAAAAGGCATTTAAGCAAAAACTAAAATCAATTAACCTTTTGAAACAACCTGTAAATTCAGCGAATCCTCAAGTCTATTATTTTTAACATGCAATGTTAAATGTGAATTTTTTTTAGAATATACTATGGAGATACCTAACACAACTATTTTGGTAGAAATTAATGCGTACAATTAAAAAGGTTTTTAAATTAACTTCAATACATAAAATCTAAAAGCAATTTTCAAGCATTTAAATTAACATGTAAAATGAGGGAATACCTTAAGTATGTTCTTTACTAAAATTTCAACAACAAATAAATATGATTAAACATAACTTCACCTTTAACAGAGAGGAAGAAGAACAGTAAATAGATAAAAGCTACAAAAATAGGTCAAAGAAAGCCTATAATTGCTATGATTAAGCATAAACGTTCACAGTCATCATATGTTCACCAACATCTATAATTTTAGCAGAAGCTAAATTGATTCTAAGACCCTAAAATAATTGGAAATTAGCTGCAAGCAACAACAAAAAAGAAAAAATGATAGCTAGTAAATAGGTAACTACCTCAATCGAATATGGAGAAGATTGCTATTTCATGTCGACGGGATGAGGAAGGTCGAAAGCGCCATCGCGGTGTCCATAGCTATCAACCAATTCCTCGACCTGAATTGAAACCGAACATCTAATCAGCTACAATCAGATGTTGATGATCACAATCACGTATAGCAGTGGACCAAGCTGTTAGTTGATTTGTTGTATAGAGGTATTTCGTCAAGGGTAGAGCGGTGAACGATTAGCAATTTGGAAGTCAGTTATAGGTCAAGAAGTAGGCCTAAACTTAATTAGGGTAATGCCAGAGGAGACGGGAATGAAAACAAAGTGAATTGCGATGGAAAGTGACTCTCTTTCTTAACAAAACATGTGGTAATATCACAGTGACTCGATTTAGTGGCGACGTTGCTGGGAAGGGCGGACGGTGATGGCAGAGCGGGAAAGGCACAAATCAAAGCGGGACTTTACAATTTAGGGGTGGAAAAATGGAGGAAGGGGAGGGGAACGATAGAAGAAGAAGAAAAATAAAATCGTGACCTTAACCTAGCCAACGGAAGAACAAATCCGCTTACATGTGAAATCGACTAACGATTGGATAAGGAAGATTGAAAGCGATGGTGTGGTGAAAGTTGCTGCCGCGAAGCTAAGGTTCGGATTTGAGGGCGTTAGGGGATGCTGGTGAAAGGAAACGCATATTAATATCTAGGGTTTGGAGGAAGATAAGAAAAAGTATAAACGTGACCGTTCAGTTGCCAAATTTCAAGGGGGCCTATGTGAGCTTGAAATTCAACTCACTAATAATAGTATAGTATATATATATATATACTGTACGTTTATATAAATATATCTACTAGTAAAATATTACTTATATAATATGGATTATTAAACATGTATATAAACCAATATTCTCAAAATCAAAGCTCTGCTAACTATACATAGTATATATATATATATATATATATATATATGTCGATCCCAAAACAAACAACAAAACAGGTAGACAAGTTAACAAAATATTGCATACTAACGTATGTATATGGAACAGATAAAAATATATATCCTTTATATTATACAGTAAATAAGAACAGATAAAACTACTATTAAAACTTATATTATACAGTAAAACTTATATTATATATCCTTTATAACTTTTATAAATTTATTCAAACTAACAAAGTATAAACATATATACCTCACCGAAAGAAATGCTCGGCTAGTGCAATGAGTACGCTGCCAGAAACAAAGAGGAGCAGCGATCGAGTAAAACTTCAGCATAGATCTGGAAGGAGGTGTTGACAAGGCTCTGGGTATGAGGAACATGCAGGAACAGGCGAGGGAGTGAACACGACGAGCCGGGCTATTATGGACGTGGGTTGAAGGCGACAGAGGTGGCTGCTGTCAGAGGTCATGGGGAGTTTCGGTGGTGTGGAGTTTGAGGTGGCGGAAAAAGACAAGTCAGTGGGCGGAGAGGTCACGATGATGGAGGTTGAGACGAGTTGGAAGGAGAAGAGGCTCGAAAAAGAAAAAAACGAGCAGCGGTTATATTTTTTTGTGAGTGGAGGAAGACGCTAGAAGAAATAAATGGTGGAAAAATGAAAAATGGAGGTGCAGGCTTCGATATAAATATACATTTATAATTTCAAGCAAGAAAATGAACCATTGAAACATGCACGAAAAATGAACGTATCAAAATGCAAACGAAGAAAATCAAAAGCCAGTGAACCCAAAAGTCAAATGCTGAATTCGGAGAAAATTAATTGTTAACGGTGGAAATGAAAGGGTAGGCAACCAAAAGACTCGTTTGCGGAACCGATACGCTGAGCATTCCGCAGATTGCACCACACACCGGAATCCAAAATACAGAAGTAAATATACCATAGAGATCAACACGACGAGACGATCAAAATGGTATACAGATATCAGTGGTATGATCGTCCAATCAAAAGTCGATAATCGGTACCGAAAATGCTGTTATGTTGTCGAAAATAAGATAGACGGAGCAATAGCAGTCCAAATTTGACGAAACGAAATTTGACGTTTCACTCATAAGATAATTTACAAATTTTCTATATAAAATATTCAGGTTTGGAAAACACTTTATTGTCATCAATTTTTAACTGATTTGAATTGAGATAGAATTACACAAGAAAATAAACTTCTATATTATCAGATGAAAATTTACCATTTGCTATGTTAAAACAGACGCATTCCAAATATCAAATTTAAATTTCAAAATTTTATTGTTTAAAGTTTCATAAAATTTCAATTAAATATATAAATAAACAAATAAAATTATCTACATTTTACGGGTCGTTACACTCTCCCCAACTCAAAACTTTTCGTCCTCGAAAAGGAAGGAGGTAGGAGAGTAGAAGCAACCAAAAAGAAAAATAGATTAAAAGACAAGATAAAACAATTAATTTAAACCATATAATTTCCAATTAAATTATTTAACAATTTGGTTTAATCCACTTGGTTTCACTTAAGTTAAATCAATCTATCTATTTCTACGTTCATTATCTTATTATCTAGTCATCCTAAATTAACAATTTCTAAATCATCAATTTGTATAATCATTTATTATACTCATATTTTATTCAACAAATTTAATTCTTTTATTCCAAATTATTATTAAGTTTATTCCACTTAATATATTATATCACATTAATTTAAACCAAATAAATTAATTTAAACCATATAAATTTTGATTTAAATTAATTTATATTCAATAATTGATTTTAAATTCAAGGTATTTCCATAAGTTAATCTAATTCAATTTATTAATTCCTTCAAACAAATTTATTTGTCTCATCCATTATTTAATTAACTTATTATTCTTATTTATCTCTATTGTGACGACCGCCCATAATCCCTGCACTGAACCTAGAGAAAGTGCGCTGTAAAGTGTGCCAGGCAGCCATGGATGATTGTCAGGGTAAATTAAAAACAACAGGATCTATCGTATTATTCACAGCGCATGGACAAAATACAATAGAACATACATATAGTGAAGCTTCACAGAATAGAATCTCATCAATAAATCTTCATAATAGTTGAATACAAACATCTGAATAGTCAATACAACAAGCCTCACTACAAAACACTCAGAGAAAATACAAACAGCGGAACACCCAGTACATATAATAAGAAGATAATATGCAACCCTCCAGCTCGTCTTCGATATCAACACCGTGGAAAGCAAGAACAACACCTGTCACCTGCTACCTAGTCCGCCCGTCCCAAAATGGACGAACAGCCTAAGGCAATAAGAGTTAAAACATAAAGCCTCGAGTCAGACAACAGTCTTAGTGAGCAGTAAATTAACTAACAACATACCAAAAGAGCATAAAGGGAAAAGAAATAGGAATACAACCCTCCCACTCCACCTCTTTCTACAGTGATAGCCCCCAGACACACACTAAGCAGAAGCAAACATAGCAGAGCATACAATTTAAAGTAAAGCAATTATCACTCGAGTCAAGGGCAATGTTTTCCAAGTACAAACCCCCAAGGCCTAAACCATGATCAGATAAGCACCCAGAAAATACCGCTCTTGAGACCGAATGACGATACAACCAAACATCCATGACTCTGGCTATCACTGTTATCATTGCTTCGATATCATCATTAATTGAATGACCGGCTCATTCTTTCATCCGTCCGTCAAGGGCTAATGGAAACCCCGGTTCTAGACATAACTCTGCACGTCATCGTGACCCGTGCCTAGGACTATCGAATCTGCCCAGAGTACTTGACTACCCAATCAGTAGCCTTCAGGGACTATCGAATCTGCCCAACGTACTCTTGCTTTGAGCATGTTAGAACCTTCAACAACGATGATACCTCAGCCTTCTAGTCATCCTCCTCGACGACTATTTTCATACTAGCTCAAGCGCCTCTCGAGCCAACCATTATCCTCAACTCGAACCATATCACCGAGTTATCAACATGCTTGGAATGATCCCATCTGGATTAGACCAAGACTATCTCATATCATGCCTCGCTTCATCACATCCTCGCAAAGCTTCATCTCAACATCATCATCATCAAATCTATGCATAAGAGCTTCATCATCCGCTACATATGCCACGAGCAGCTTTTCCAATTCAAGAGCCTTTCCCTTAGCTTTGAATCACCTTCGGTCTAAATCAAATCATCAATCATCTAATTCATAGCAATCAATCAAGCCAAACATTAATCCAAGTAATCAAGCATTCAAATATGATCTAAATAGGCAATTATAACAATAATGGCAATTTCGTAATTAAGGAGTCAAAAGTATAACAAGTATGAAACATGATCAATATCTCTATAATCTTGATGAATGAACTTGCATAGGTTAACACTTAGTAAAATGGTTATCAAATCATCATGAACAACGAATCTATATGGATCTATACTTAGGTTTACAAAAATGCATGGAAATCACTAATTTAACACCAAATCAAGCCAACAATCCGATATACTCCTTTGGATCCGTGTGAGAGATAATCACCACTCACCAAATCACCTAAACAACCCCAAATCAACACGCTTCAGATCTGGACAGCGAAGGATCCAACTCGATCTATCACAAATCCGCTTCAAACGATGAAATCTCTCTTCGATGGATGAAGATCTTCAATCTAAGCTCTTAAATCTTCGATTTGATCTTCAACTTGGATGGATGGAATCACTAGATTAGAGTGGAGAAAAGAAGTGAAGAAGTGTAGAAGTCGAGCTCTCAAAATGGCAGCACTTCGTCGCTTCGAAATCCGGATCCCAAAAATGAAGAAATGGACGAGTATTTATAGCTGAAATCCTCCTTAAGTCGTCCACTTTTAGGTCGACCACGACCTATAGAGCCCTGCGACCTACGACCTATCAAAACCCACCAGTCTACGACTTACGACTTAGCAGCCTAGCTCCTAAGTCGCTCGCGACTTAACACATAGCATATGGGCGCGACCTAACAACCCTTCGACCTACGACTTACCATAAGTCGCGACCTAAAAATGCCACGACTTAGCAACTCACGCGACCTAACTACTCACGCGACCTTGCTGGGTTACAACCTAACACTTAAGTCGTTTGGACGACCTAACCATCTTAGGTTGCTTACGACCTAACTATCATAGCATTCCATAGGTCGCTTACGACCTAACTACTACTCCTAGGTCGTTAACTCGCAAAGCTTCCTATGCCGCTAACTCTTAGGTCGCGCTATCTCTTAGGTCGTCTACGACCTAAACCCTTACCTCGTCCAGTCTACTAGGTCGCCAACTTCTATAGGTCATCCCATTCCTTAAGTCGCCCACTACCTTAAGTCGCTCATTCGACCTATCCTATCCCACGACCTAAGCCACCCCACGACTTACTTCCTACACGACCTAAGCTCTTAAGTCGCTCCACTGCTACCCAGCTTCCATAGGTCGTCGCCGACCTACCCCTTAGGTCATTATCTCCCCTAAGTCGGTCAGTTCCTTAGGTCGTCTATCTCTTAGGTCGTTAACTCGCCCAGTCGACTTATCACTTAACTCGCCGATTTCCTTAACTCGGTCACGACTTAGGACTTGAACAAAATTCTGCCCAAAATCTGAAGCGACTTAACAACGCTGAGAATTCTAGATTTTTATGAACTTTTCGATCCGTAAAATACGGGTCGTTACATTCTCTCCCCCTTAGGAATTTCGCCCCCGAAATTCCAAACAAACAAAGCAATCAAAGACTATTCTGCACGCCTACCATCCATAGCAATCAACAAACCATGCATCCAATTCTAGCTTAGCATGCAGAATTCTAAAACCAGAACAAGTTACAATATCGTGAGATGACACGACACCTTAGGTCCCTACCTTGAAGAGTTCAGGATGAGCTGCCTTCATCCTCTCTTCCACCTCCCACGTACAGTCGTTATCATCATCACTCCATTGTATCTTGAGCAACTTAACTACCTTCCTCCTAAGCTGTTTCGCGTCGGCTTCCACAACACGAAGTGGCTTACGAGGTCTCTTATCGATTGGATCAACTTCGAAATCTTCACAGCTATCAGCAGAAACCACCGTATTCGAGTCGTGCACATACTTCCGTAGATACGATACGTGAAAAACATTGTGCATGCTCGACATCTTCTCTGGTAACTCCAATCTGTAGGCGAGCTTTCCAATTCGCTCGATGATCGGGAATGGTCCAACAAATCTCGGAGTCAATTTTCCTTTATTCCCGAATCGAATAACATTCTTCAGTGGAGAAATCTTCACAAAGACCATATCACCTACGTCGAATTCCAAATCCTTACGACGCTTATCGGCATAACTTTTCTGACGGTCTTGGGCTGCCTTCATTCGTTGCCGAATGATCTCTATACAATCTGAAGTCTGTCGAATCATCTTTGGCCCAAGCATCAACTTTTCTCCTGTCTCTAACCAACATGTCGGAGAGTTACACGGTCTCCCATACAATGCCTCATATGGTGCCATACCAATGCTTGACTGGTAACTGTTGTTATACGAAAACTCCACCAAATGAAGGTGATCTTCCCATGATCCTCCGAAATCCAAAACACAAGCTCTGAGGAGATCTTCTAAAACTCGGTTGACTCTCTTGGTCTGACCACCTGTTTGGGGGTGATAAGCTGTACTCAAACACAACTCGGTTTCCAAAACTTCCTGGAAGCTCTTCCAAAATCCACTAGTGAACAATGGATCTCGATTGCTCACTATACTCTTCGGAATACAATGGAATCGAACTATCCACTTAACATACAACTCCGCCAACTTCGATGCAGTCCTAGTCGATCGAACAGGAATGAATCTTGCACTCTTAGTCAAACGATCTACGATGACCCAAATCCCTTCATTTCCCGTTCTTGTTCTAGGTAGTCCATCAATAAAATCCATCGATATTTGCTCCCACTTCCATGTAGGAACTTCTAATGGCTGAAGCAATCCACTTGGCTTCTTCTGTTCGGCTTTCACCAACTGGCAGTTCATGCACTTGGAAATAAAATTTCCAACATCCTTCTTCATACCTTCCCAGTAGTAGGTTCTCTTCATATCCCGATACATCTTATTTCCACCAGGATGAATTGTCAGCTTCGAGTGATGACTTTCCTTCATAACTTCACTCCTCAATTCATCTATATCAGGAACAACTAGTCGTCCTTGCTTCCGAAGCCAACCCTCTCGATCGACCTCGAATCCTTTATCCTTTTCTGGGTCCATTCCAGATTCCACATCATGGATAATCTTGACAATCTTATCGTCTCGCTTTTGGCTCTTGCCAATCCTTTCCACAAGAGTCGGTCTTATCGATAAGTTTGCCAACATCTCAGGTTCCAACCCACATCTAGGCCTGAAGTCAAATCCAGCTAAATACTCGAGATTCTTCCATTCTAAAAACATGGCTCCCAATCCTGCATGTCTTCGACTTAACGCATCTGCCACTGCGTTACCTTTTCCCGGAGTATAAGCTATACCAAAATCATAAGATGCTAAAAAGTCTAGCCACCGTTGCTGCCGAAGATTCAAATCCTTTTGGGAGAAAAGATACTTCAACGACTTATGATCTGTAAACAACTCAAATCGAACTCCCAATAGATAATGTCTCGACATCTTCAGAGCAAAAACAATCGCCGCTAACTCCAAATCATGAGTCGGGTAATTCCTCTCATGCGGCTTCAGTTGTCGACTTGCATACGCAACAACCTTATCCCTCTGCATCAGCACTGCTCCAAGTCCAGTACCACATGCGTCGGTGTAAACCACCATCTCTTCATTCCCACTTGGAATAGTCAAAACAGGAGCACTTGTCAATCGCTCTTTCAGGATTCTGAAAGCTTGCTCACACTTATCTTCCCATCTGAACACTTGGTTCTTTTTCGTCAATCCTGTTAACGGTGCAGCCACCTTGGAAAAGTCCTTGATAAATCGACGATAATATCCTGCTAATCCAAGAAAACTTCTCACATCAGATGCATTCAATGAAGTCGGAGGTTCGAGCCCTTCCTCTAGGGCCAAAAAATGTTAACAAATAAATTCATCAATACATAAAGTGTAAAAGTAAAGAATTCTTTTAGAGGAGAGTCTTGTTGAGGTCAATAGAAGTCGTCGAGGTTGGGCATGATGTCATTGAAGTCATCGTGGTAAGGCATGATGCATGATGTCACTAGAGTCATCGAGGTTAGGCATGTTTATACATGTCGAGTTTCAGCTTTGATACGGAGGTTTCTTAGACTATCGAGTATGAAGTTATTCAAAGGGCGAATAATATGGAGGTTGTTAAGGTTATGAACAACTATGAGGCTTGGTGAGGTTTATTACAGTGTGCACAATGATGTCGAGATTATGAGTTCAGAATAAACTCAAAGTAGAATGTAAATGTGTAGATTGCAACTCAAATCAAGCTAATCAAACTATCTCATTATTAACCGAACAAATTGCTGTAGATACAACACTGGTTTTTTAATGAGCCAAATCCCCAATTCGATTTGGGGTTTTGAATGGATAAAAAGTGAGAAAAGAAACATTTGGCCCCCAAAATGAAGACCCTCGGTCACTATTTATAGAGTTTAGCGAGTGGCAAACTTGGACATTCATGAATCTCAGCACATTTAGCATCATCGAGCGTCGAAGGTGAATGCCTTATTGGCCTCGACATGATCAAAATTTCGTGCATCGAAGTCTGCAAAATTGCATCTTCCTCGACATGGCTTTTACGGTCTCAGTACTTGACGTTGGCATCCCATTGTTGATAGAATATGACGTTTGCATCATCCATGGACATCAACATTGATGAATATCGACACCACGTGCATAAATATGCAGTGCTTTCCATGCGACTTGATGACTCAGCAGTTTTAACCCTCGGCGAACTTCAACTGCAACTGTTTGTAAATTGGTGGCAATGTCGAGTTGGAGGCTTGGTGAACCTCGATGAGCCTAACAGCTTTGATGTTGTTTTAAGTCATCTTTGGCAACCTCTCAACTGTGATTATTGATGTCGTCACCGTTGTGCCAATGATGTCGAGGTTGACTGATATGTAAAGCTCCCTCGATGATGATAATGATAGTATGATACCTTGTTGCATCCATGCTAACATCGAGATCACTGTATCCAACATGTCGAGGCTGAATCGTTGTAGGATTTTCTTGATGATGATACGGCAGTAACATGTACACTTCCTATTGATGTGAGACATCTACTATGAAAAATATTTGTGATGCTATGAGGTTCGTCCAAATTTATGTAGGGTAAATCTACCTAGCTAATCTGGCTACTAGTTCCTACGGATAGTTGAACTAATGTGAGACGTCATTATGAGTATGGGCCATAATACGAAGGGCCTGCTTTAGGGTCTTGAGTTATTAAGTGGTTGTTTGAGAGAGCCCATCTCTTTACCCAAAATAATGTATTAAATTACTAAGGGGCAAGTTAGTAGGCACGATGGATGGTACCTCGATAGAGGTCCGCTTCAGGATAACGTATTAAGTGTCTGATTAAGGGTCCGCCTTTCCATAATCTAGTATTAAGTGGCTCAAGATTCCATGCGATGTCAACTAGATGGTCACCCTTAAGGGGTCCACTTGGGGAATTTGTATTAAATGATGGGGTATACCTCAATTGATGTTTTAAATGGCCAGAGTCTATCTATTTTCCAATAAAAGGTATTAAGTGTCTTGGGTATTATCTCTTGCATTGTTAGATATTTATGACATGCGATTAGGTTATGCGATTTAGAAACCTACTTCGGGAATGGAAGGTGTTATGTGGTTTATTATGGACCCACTTCATTTCCTTATATGAAGTATTAAGTGGTTTCGTGTATGCAAGACATATTCTTAGTTTAAAATATACTGCCTAAGTACTGAAATGGTAAAACTCGAGGTCTTTATTTATCAGACATTTGTTATTCTGACTCCCTCCTTATTAAAACATAGGTTATGGATGGAGTGATGTTGTAACACCCTTAATTTTAGTGACATTATTCAGCAGATTTAATTAGAATAAATTAAATAGAGTAATGTAGATAAGGAGATTGAGTTTGATTAATAAAAATATAGTGGCCGTGCTTATTAAACTTAATGAACTTAAAAATGGTTAAGTACTTAAATATAAGGGCATAAGAGTAATTTCCACCCATATCTCCCACTCTTATACTATTCCCCTAACCATACAAGTTTATTATTATTCTTAAACAAAAATAGTAAATGTAAGAAGCAACAAGGACAGCCATAGGAAGATAATAGAGAAGAAGAAAATTTAAGAAAAGCTTAGGATTCAAGCTAGAGGAAAATCAATCTGAAACAATCTCTAATCTCCTTATCTCAAGCAAGGTGAATAATAATTTTTACATCTCTATTTGGATTTAATGATAAATATGGTTTTATGATATGTAGAATGATGATATGCTTGATTTTGATTTATGTACGTTTAAACAAGGTTGTTTAATAAGGGATATATACGGTTTTAGGGTAAAACCGAGAGGAAACAATTTTAAATGCCATGGGAAAATTATATGTTGTAGAAAACATGATTTTGGAGTTGGGTTTCAATTTTTATAATTTTCCAAGCTGTGAAGAATTTATTATGAATTTTCAAAGGAAAATATGGTTATTTGGGTTTATAAATTATTTGGAGAATATATTAAGAATCTGGGTCAAAATTTTTGATATGTTAGATAACATAATTAAAGTGAATTTATGGAATTTTTGGGGATTTTTACTAAGTGATTTAGTATGGAAATTAAATTGTTTTGAAAGGAGGACCTAAATGATTTAATTGTTTTATAAGAGGAAGGGCTTATTTGCTAAATGCTAAATTGGTTTAGATCTGAGAAAATTGTGGCAAATATTATCTAAAATATTCAAAAAGTTATAAAAGCCAATCAAACATTTACAAGTAGGCATGTTAGATGCAAAAAGTTTACTTATTTTGGAAAAATCAGCTTTTACCCAGAAAAAGATGGTTCGGCCTTCTTTGGTGAACCTTTCATATCAGACCTCTTGAACAAGACCTTTCGACTTCAATGACCAACAAGGTTGAAAACAATGCACATGATATCATTCAGGTGGTATGTAGTGAATTGATCTAAGTCGAAAGGTATGGTGTCGAAGGGTTGTTTCCGAAGGAGATGGATCCTTAGTTTATTTTTATTTGAAAAGAGAATTCACTTGCCTGTCTTCTAAAGACCTTTTGACACAATCGAAAGGTTTGGTTTTCAAAAGGTTGTTCTAAAAGACCTTTCGATAAGGTCGAAAGGTATGGTTTTTATAAATTGTTTTATAAGACCTTTCGTCTTAATCGAAAGGTTAGGTTTTGAAAGGATTAAGGAGACCTTTCGACATAATCGAAAGGTTTGGTTTTGAAAGGTTGTTTCAAAGAGATTTTTGAAAAGAACTGCCGCCTTTATTTTAATCAACCTTCCGAAGGGATCGAAAGCAGGAGCTTTCGACTTAGTCGAAATGTTTACTGGTTTTATAAATGCAAGCCGCTTCCCAACCTTCCGAAGGGGTCGAAAGCAGAAGCTCTCAACACAGTAGAAAGGTTTAAATGTTTTCCCCAATGTTTTATAAAGTAGAGGGTGGTTATGAAAACTTTCACCTACGACCCTAAGTAATATCTTTAAGTGTAAACCCAATACTTTCGAAAGGATGAACTTTCAATGGTATCGAAGGGTAGCCTTCATTGGTTTCGAAAGGTTACGAAAGATGTGTTTTAAAAGATTAAAAAGGCTGGTGCCTATTGTTTTTAATATAAGTTTTACGCTTTCGAAGGAGTCGAAAGCAAAGGTTTCGACATTGTCGAAAGGTTTTTAAACCCAAACTCAAATTTTTGAAGGAAAAACACACGACATAAATAAAGGAGTTTTGTAATGACTATAAGTATGTAATTTTGAAGAAGTATTGCCTTGATAAAAAATAAGTTAAAGGAGTTAACTATGTTTTATATGAATTGTATTTCAAGGACCTTAAACCCACAGGGGTGGTATTGTTAATTGTTATGTTGCTTCTTTAAATATGAATATATTCGCTATATAATGGACACATAACTGTATTTTGGGGATAAAGGGTAGAAGAACCAGCTAGGTTAACCCAGTAGTGAATGTAAATTGACTAAACAACTAAATAAATAGAATTGCATCCAGGAAGTTAGGAAGACCATAATATAGGATGCTAAAATATAAAGGAAGGATATTGGCAGGGGCCAATAGGCTCACAGTAAACCCATGAAAACTATATGATATTGTCAGGGACTAATAGATTCATAGTTAGCCCATGAAAACTAGGTGTAAAGAAAGATGTCAGATAGACAGGTTCATAATAAGCCTAGGTAAACTATGATTGAATACTGGCAGGGGCCAGTAGGTTTGTAGTTAGCCCATGAAAACTATATCTGGATGTAATATTGATAGATGTCACTAGGTTCCTAGTCAACCCATGAAAACAAGGATAAGAAAGAAGTTATTGGAATAACCAATAGGTTAAGATAGAACCCATGAAATGATTAAGTTAATTGGTAGGGGCCAATAGGTTCTTAGTGATCCCTTGAAAACTTTGAAACCGGACAGGGAATCTGTAAGTTAAAAATAGGTTAATAGTTAGCCCATGAAAACTATGAAACTGGACAGGGAGTCCACAAAAATTAAACAGGTTATTTGTAAACCCATGAAAACTAATAGGATTCTTTTGCTGTGATGTTATATTTCGAACCATTGAATGGACATGGGCCAACTCGAGAACAATTGAATGATGACAAAATTATGAAAGCCTTATTTTGATTCAACAATGTACCAATAGTTGCTCGATGTTGAGTAACTACTGAAATCTTCACTTTCGAAAAAAGCGTTGATATTGTTGCAATCTAATCCATTATCAGGGATCAATCCCGAACCCGCCGTATCATACCTTTTTTAGTGACCCTAAAACTATGATTATGATAGGGTGTCAGATTAAACTAGGGATGGGTAATCCTATTGTTTTAAGTATGCATATCATCATAATATTTTGAAAATGTATGTTTTAACAATTGTGGATGCATGAGCACAGAATATGGTCTTATAAACGTTTTTGGATACTAGTGAGGGGAAAACCTGTTCCGCTAAGCGGCGTGGTCTCACTAGATATCTAAAAGGATTGAGATGTTAGATTATTATTCATACCAGGCTTTATCTCTGATCGAAGTATTTGTTTTCCCCTTAAACTCTCGGGTACTCAATTAATATTGAGTAGTTTGTGATTTAAGGTTCTCAGGTTTTCTTCTCTGAAGAATAAAGCTTATGGAGGCAAGCCGGAGGCACATAGTTATTAAGAGTTTTACTTTCCACATTATATTTTTTTGTAAAGGCAGATTTATTAGCCTTACTATATACTCTGATCAACCAAGGGGGCATCTTCATATGTCGCTCTTGGCGTAATTATAATAATTATATTTTGTTGAACGTGGGTAACGTAATTTGGGTTTATGTAATGAACATGCAAGGTTTTTGTGGAAATATGTTTTTGAATTGTTAATCTTTTTTCCATATTTCTGTGATCTGTGTATTAATGTATCTAGCACCACCGTATTTGGTCCCCAAAGATTAATAACTATGGATGATTGCAGCATCCGTAGCCGTTAGTTTTGGGCCTCCAAGTAGGGGGATGTTACAAGTTGGTATCAAAGCATAGGTTTATGAAACTTTAAAAGAAAACCTAAAAACTTTTTCAAACATAAGCCAATGAATTTAAAAATAGGATCGGGGTTTGTGTTAACGCTATAGTAACGTACTTGTATTTGATATATTGGTATATATCTAAGTACGTATTTCCCTCTCTCTTAGACCATTCTTCTGTATCTTACTAAGGCTCATATGCAGATATACGAGAAAGAGGATATGGAGGTAGGAAATGGAAGAGGAAACCCGGGTATAGGAAGTACCCAACCAATGGAAATGCTCGACCTAATACTCGGAGAAACCAAGGTCGACATGCTAATGCTAACCAAAATGCTGAGGCCAATGTAGGTGCTGGAAATCCGCCAATAGATGCGGGGATGGTGTATCAGTTGTTGGCTAATATTTTGCAAGCGGGAGCTATTGGGAATGTTGGTGGAGCTAATCATGTAGTTCAGGCTGGATATAATTATGCTAAGCTAAGTAGAGACTATATCAGTCTAGGAGGAAAGTCGTTTGCTGTAATAGAATATAATGTTGAAGTAGAGAATTGGCCGTTGAACTGTGATAGGATCTTTACAGACTTAGGCTTGAATGATGGAGAGAAGAGAAGGTTAGCCTCTAGACAGTTGCAAGGGTTAGCGCTTCATTGGTGGAACATTGTAATGGCCGGAGTGCCGGAGGAAGAGTTGACTTGGGCTGACTTCAGGAGGAGGTTTGAGCAAAGGTTCTTGTCTGAGGTTGCCAAATCGGCATTGATGAGGAAGTTCATGGATCTTGTCCAAGGACAGATGTCTGTGATCGAGTAGGCTTCCACGTTTGATGAGCTATCTCGATATGATTATGATTTGGTTGACACTGATGTCAGAAGGAATGAGAGATTCATTAGAGATCTGAGGCCAGAGCTAGGCAGAATGGGTATGACTTACATTAGGGAACCTTATCATATGATGGTGGAGATGATTGTTCGCCATGAGGAGATGCTTGCTGTTCAGCTAGAGAGAAGCCAGTTGCTACCTAGGGTTTTCAAGGAAGAAAAAGGAAATTCTTTAAGAAGAAAGGAGCCCAAAAAGGGGAGGCCACTAAGAAGGCGAAGGCTGATTTAGTGTGTTTTAAGTGTGATAAGAAGGGCCATTATGCCCACGAGTGCAGAATTGGTAAAGGAAAGAAGCCTGTTGAGAAGAAGAGTGTGAAATGCTTCAACTGTGACCAAGTTGGGCATTATAAGAACTAGTGTCCAAAGCCAGTCAGGACGAACAGAGGGAAGGTGTTTGCTATTGGACCACCATATTCTTCTAAACCCACTGCAGCGGAGAGAGGGAAAACTGTGATGGAAGATACGCTTTTGATTCAGAGTATACCTGTTAGGGTACTTTTTGATACCGGTGCATCCCATTCATTAATATCTTAGTATTTGGTAGATAGGTTATGTATAGAACCCACATACCTTATTACTTCCTCAAGGGTTAAACAAGATGGGTCGTTAAGGATGTGCATCGACTATTGTAAGTTAAACGAGAGGACGATCAAATATAGGTACCCTCTACCAAGAATAGATGATCTATTTGATCAGTTGAGTGGAGCCAGAGTATTTTCACAATCGGATTTGGCGACGGTGTTCCATCAGTTGAGAGTGGCGGAGGATAGCATTCCTTTGACTGCATTCCGAGATAGGTATGGTTCGTATGAGTGGTTAGTAATGCCATTCGGATTGACGAATGCACCTGCTTTCTTCGTTGATTTGATGAACTGGGTTTTCAAGAGCACTTGGATAGGTTTGTGTTGGTGTTCATAGTTGACATTTTGGTGTACTCTAAAGATGAGAGAGAGCATGAAATTCATCTTAGAGTAATGTTGGAGACGCTGATGCAGAATCAGCTGAAGGCGAAGTTTTCCAAGTGTAATTTCTGGAAGAGGGATGTTAAGTTTCTTGGTCATGTGGTTTCAGACGAAGGATTGTCAGTTGATCTAGTTAAGATCGAGGCTATCAATAATTGGAAGAGACCAGAGACGGTAACCAAGATAAGGAGTTTTCTTGGGCTTGCCGGCTATTACCGGAGATTCATAAAGGATTTCTCGTAGATAGCACCGCCTTTGACTAAGTTGACCAGGAAGGACGTGAGGTTTGTTTGGTCCGATAAATGTGAGGAACCATTCCTTAAGTTAAAGCATTTGTTAACCAATGCGCCAGTGTTAGTAGTTCCAGATGGTAACCAAGGGTTGGTAGTATACACTGATGCATGTGGGACTGGATTGGGAGCATTATTGATGTAGAAGGGCAAAGTTATTGCTTACGCATCTAGGCAGCTTTGACCACACAAAGTTAGATATCCTAATCATGACTTGGATTTGGTTGCGGTGATTTTTGCCTTGAAGATTTGGAGGCATTATCTTTTGGGAGAGGGATTTGAGTTGTATACCGATCATAAGTCATTAAGGTATTTATTCACTCAGAAGGAGTTGAATATGAGACAGCAGAGGTAGCTGGAGTTTTTTGCTGCTTATGATTTCGGTATAGAGTATACTTCGGGAAAAGGAAATAAGGCAGCAGATGCTCTCAGTAGAAAACATCAGAATGTGGTGTTAGTAGTGTTGGTAGAATGGAAGGATCTAGAAGCTTTAACCAGTTGTGGGGTGCGGTTGAGATCTACTGCTAGTTCTAATCAGGGTACTGCCATGTTGTCTTGTTTAGAAGTGCGACCAGTGTTGATTGAAAATAGCTTCTAAGCAGAGAGAAGACCCAGTTTTAGCTGAGAAGATTAGAAAGCTTGAAGTCGGATTAGAGATTGATGACCTAAATGATTTTAATCTTGACCAAAGAGGATGGTTGAAAAAGAAGGGACGGTTATGTGTTCGATGTAAAGAACTTAAGGAGAGAGGTTCCAGAAGAGTGCATCGATCGAAGTTTACGATTCATCCTGGAGGAACCAAGATGTATCAAGATATGAAGAAGAGCTTTTATTGGGAAGGCATGAAGTGGGATGTTGGCTTGTGGGTTAGGCAGTGTATTAACTGTCAACAAGTGAAAGCCGAACATCAGAAGCCAAGTGGGTTACTTCAGCCTTTAGATATTCCAGTTTGGAAGTGGGATTCAATATTAATGAATTTTATCCACGGGTTGCCAAGGACAAATAGAGGAAACGAAAGCATATGGGTTATAGTGGACAGGTTGACCAAGAGTGCCCATTTCATTCCAGTAAAGTCAACCAGGACGGCGCCTGTTTTAGCAAAGTTATTCATGAATAACATAGTTAGACTTCATGGGATTCCTAGTAGAATAGTTAGCGACAGAGATACATTGTTCACTAGCAAATTTTGGAGGAGTCTGCAAGAGGTATTAAGTATCAAGCTCAAGATGAGTACAACTTATCACCCACAGACGAATGGGCAGATAGAGAAAGTGAAGCAACCCTCTCATACTTGTCATATTGTTTGAGTGACTCAATTCAGGGCTACTTACTTCCAAGACAAACTATTTTCTTTCTTCTATTGGGTTTTTTTTTATTATTTATTTATTTATTTTTTCCCAAGATCCAATCTGATCAATATAGAAATATTGATATACTTCTTTGTACAACTATTTGTATGTACATATAAACATACAAATCATTTTTAATTCTTTTATCAGAGTTTTTTTTTGAATAAAGAATAACTCAGTTTATTCTAAACAAAATAACTATGTTTAGCCACAGTAAAAAAGATTGGGAAAGACCCTCTCCCATTTGAATCTTTGTGCAATTTTACTAACTAATCCTTGTTTGTTTATTTGTGTTTACATCTGTATATTTAATGAAACATGTGAGTTGAGTCATAATATTTATACTTTTTGCAATATGGCTTTTCAAATAACAAAGCAGGAGGTTGTGCATGCTTCTGTACACCTGTGTGCACGTAAACATGTACATCTGCTATTTACTACACCTTAGTTTGCAGATTGATCAACTTGATTAGGTTGGATCCCTATACTGTCTTGTTATAATTTACTATCTTTGCTCATTCATTTACAACCTCAAACTCATGTAAATCTGGGTTCATGCTTCTTATGTTTTTTTTCTTTTCTACCTATGGGTTTATCCTTACTTCATAATATTTACAGTTAATTTGTAAATAGGTTCTAGCCTCTAAACAATCTAATACATATGCATACATTACTGGTTAACATATGCTTCAGATTTACTACTAATCTCACTACTTGATTCATGAAAATTTGCATACTTACAGGTTATGATATAAAGCTAAACACATTTACCTTTTCTACTGAAAACAGTTCCACCCCATAATAATCTTTTTAGACCATTCATTACATCACAATCAAAGTTTCAGCATAATGCAAACACTAATACAGAGAAGTCTTTCAGTTAAAAAGAAACATAAGGAGACATTCTTCTACAAAAGTCCTAGCTTAGTTAATTAGCAGTTTTCTTCTTAGCATCACACATCTGCTCCTTAATTCCTAGCTTCCTCTTTCCCTGCAGACATCTCATGACCTAATCCATAAGTCATATGAAGCACCCATTTGATGCAAGCAACAAACAGGTCAGACTGAAGTCTGGTGTAAGTAAAATCATTTGACAATGCATGAAGACTAATAAAATAGATTCCATCTTACCTTTCTGTTTTTAGAGGTTAAGTGTTACACTCAAGTTATTAGATCACTCCCTCATGTTCAGATTGCCAAGTGTTATATCAGTGGTGCGTGTGTACTGCTAATTACATGTACATATACTTAAACTAATTTTTCATCAGAAGTTTTAGTCCAAGCAATCATAACAGCCATCACACTAGTCACACAGGTTAGTGTTAACACCCAAACTTTGCACAACATACCCTTGCAGTATTCATGGTACTAAGCTAAAGTATCAACCCTGAGTCTACATGTTAGGACTCCCACATACTACTAGCCTATTTACCCTTGCAAGTATGATTTCTTCATGTCATTTTAAGGTCCAGTATTTCATTCATGGTTGCACTGGTGCACACTGCCTGGAACTACTACCTGGTTTCCAGTGCACTACAAGCTATTTGGGCATAAACATGCCGTGTGCATACTTACACCCCAACCTTGATGCAAGCCAACCACTATGTCATACCCACTTCCCTCATACCCAACCTGATAGAGGTGACCCAATCCCTTAGTTTAATTACTAAGTTTTTCTTTCATATGATCCCATATTATCTATACAGTGTCACTCCTATGTACTTATATCAAACTAAGATATGCTGTCAGATTTCAAACAACAGTTAATCATTCATCCATTCATGCGTTCAACAACTGGTCAGTTATACTTGCATATCATTACCAGTCTATTCCACATAGAGACATATCCTTAGTTAAAGCATAGGTTGAAGCATTTTCAGAGGATGAAATGCTAATATGGTTTTCCAACAATATGGTTCTCACAGTCAATCCACACATTATAGTGTGTTTGCTTGTTACTCAACCCTATTTCTAGAGAACACTTAGTGATGGATTAAGACTCAGCACATGGAAATTCCATTGCACCCTAACCATCCTTTCAGTTGCAAGACATAAGCCAGAGAACTCCTTCCTCTTACTGCCTTGCACCCTACTTCTCTTATTAATTCATGCTTTAACTAAACATATTTCTTAAGTTCATAAACATACAAACAAATCAGTTATTATTCCATTATTTAATTATCATGCTTTACTTCTTTGGTTTGGCTTCCGGATGGAAGAAATTAGGTCTGGTCGGGAAATTAAGGAGGAGTAGCTGAGCCAATCATAGGTCAAGTGACATCCAAGCAATTATAAATCACATAATCTCAGAAACAACAGAAGTTTGTTAAACTAAAAATGCAAGCAAAACATCAATCAGAAGTTAAAATAAACTAAAGGTTAAATGGCTGCCTTTCATAGGTCTTAATGCCTTGCCAAGTGAGGGTTTACTCACCAAAGTTCTCCTCCCCAAGTCTTGGTTCAGGTCTGCCATTAATTTTTCTAAACTGCTGCCTGTTTTCTTCTTATTTTCTTTTCTATATTTTGTTTTCTGGTTCTAACATGTAACCGTGGGAGATAATGATGTATATAGGGGAGTTTCTAGGGTTTTAAGGTTAGTTAAGTAATTTATTTTCATCAGGAGTCTCTTCACCATTTCTGGTTTCACCCCACTGTTCACCCTCTCCACTTTCCTTTCCCACCATTTCTCCTTTTTCCTTGTCTTGGCCACTTTTGGCAAATTTCTTCACATGCTATATACATGACTTTGGCTTGGGCATTGCTCTGTCTTTTCTGGTTTTCTCTTTTTTTTCATGCATATAAACTTATTTGTATAGCCAGCTATGTGTGTGTATTTACCAAATGTTGTGCATATATATATGTTCATGTGTATTTATATATTTTTTTTCTACCCACACAAGTTACTGTGCTTATACTTATTCTATGGAATTTAGGGCTAAAAGTGCCTAAGTTATTTATGCATTATATCTAAGCTATTGTGTACACACACACTTAACAGGTCATGCGCTAATTTATTTCATATTTACTCACAAGGTCTTTACTTACTAAATTACCTTGCTCAGGTAGTATACTGGAACAGTGTGCACATGCACAAGGGCATGCACACTCATTCTCATACACAAGCATTTCCAGAAAATTGTGTTTTCAACCAACTATCTTTCTTTTATAAAATATAAAAGTTTATATATATATATATTTTTGCCTAAACTACGGGCTGTCACATACACCCCTCCTTTAAGAAATTGTGTCCCACAATTTAACACTTCTTATTGTGTTAGTTATATATCAAAACTAAACATGCACACATATTCTTAATTCAACCAAAACATCCATCAAGTAAACACATTCAACACTGAACACTATATTTAAATAGGTAAATTCAAGCATGAATAATGGATTACCTCTACTCTAATTGTTAGTTGCAAATAGTTGAGGGTACTGGACTTTTATCTTGTCCTCAACCTCCCATGTGCAATCATTAGGGTCTAGACTCCACTGCACCTTTACCAGTTTAATAGTTTCGTTTCTCAATTTCTTATCTTCTTTAGCTATAATTCCCACTGGCTTCTTCTCATACACTAAGTCTGGTCTGACTTCCACTTTGTTTTGTGACTGAATCACTGAAGCTTCATCATGTACACATTTTCTCAATTGTGATACATGAAATACATTGTGTATTCCACTCATTTCTTCTGGCAACTTCAACTTGTAAGCCATCTTTCCTATTCTTGCAATGATCTCATATGGTCCTATATATCTTGGGGTTAGCTTCCCTGCCTTGCCAAATCTCAACACCTTCCTCATAGGTGAGACCTTCAAATACACAAAATCTCGTACTTCAAATTCAAGTGGTTTCCTTCTTTTATCTGCATATGATTTCATTCTGTCTTGTGCTGCCTTCATTCTCTGTCTGATCAGTGTGATCTTATCATTTGTTTCTTTCACATGATCTGGTCCTAACATCACCCTATCTCCTACCTCTAACCAGCAAGCAGGTGACAAACAAGGCCTCCCATATAGAGCTTCATAGGGAGCCATCCCTATACTACTCTGGTAGCTGTTATTGTAAGCAAATTCTGCTAAATGAAGGTAGTCTTCCCAATTACCACCATGGTCAAGTACACAGGCTCTAAGTAGATCCTCCAAAAATTTATTAACTACTTCTGTCTGGCCATCAGTTTGGGGATGGTAGGCTGTGCTCAAGCACAATTCAACCCCCATTGCCTGTTGAAAACTACTCCAAAACTTTGATGTGAATATGGTGTCTCTGTCACTAATGATAGTGGTAGGAACTCCATGATTTTTCTTTGCAGTGCTTCTGTGCCAGGCACACATAGTCTTCCCTTGTATCTCAAAAATCCTTTTTCATCCAATTCAAACTTATCAATATTTGAACCATTCCTTAACAGTTCCTTCTTCTCTCTTAGGAATGCATCCATGTCTTGAGACTGATTCACTTCTTCCACTAAGTCTGATTTTATTGTGATGAGGCTGAGCTTGCCATAGTGCTCCATGTCCTCATCTATCACCATAATTTGCTCTTCCACACTTTGCACTTCCACATCAGATAGTGCCAATAACATTTTAAACTCCTCTATCATCAATGTAGCCAACTTGGCATGTTGCCTACTCAATGCATCTGCCACTCTATTTGCTTTCCCTAGTGTGTACATAATTTCCAAATCATAGGCAGCAAGGAATTCCACCCACCTATGTTGTCTCATGTTCAAATCTTTTTGAGAAAATAAGTACTTCAAAGCTTTGTGATCAGTATAAAGCTCAAATTTTGCTCCTAATAGGTAGTGCCTCCAAAGCTTTAATGCATACACCACAGCTGCCAATTCCAAGTCATGTGTTGCATACTTGGTCTCACTTGGTTTCAATTGCCTTGATGCATAGGCTATTACTCTACCATCTTGCATAAGAACAGCCCCTATACCTGACCCACATGCATCAGTGTACACTACCAGATTATCATTGCCTTCTGGAATTTTCAGCACTGGTGCCTCCATCAATGCCTTCTTCAATTGGTTGTATGCCCCTTCACACTTCTCAGTCCATAGGAAAGGCTGGTCTTTCCTTGTTAGCTTAGTTAATGGGGTTGCTATTTTAGAAAAGTCTTTTATAAATCTTCTGTAGTATCCAGCCATGCCCATGAATGATCTTATCCCAGTAACATTGCTTGGTCTCTTCCATGCTTGCACTGCCATGACCTTACTAGGATCTACTGAAATTCCTTCTTGAGAAATTATATGGCCTAAGAATTTTATTTCATTCTTCCAGAAGGAACATTTTGCAAACTTGGCTTTAAGGCCTTGTTGCCTTAGTCTACTTAGTACCATGTGCAAATGTTTCTCATGTTCACTGGCTGACTTAGAATATATTAATATATCATCAATGAAAATCAGTACAAATTTATCTAAATAATCTCTAAAAATCCTATTCATTAAATCCACAAAATAGGATGGTGCATTGGTTAAACCAAATGGCATTACTAAGTATTCATACAAGCCATACCTGGTGTTGAAAGCTGTATACTTAATACTTTCTTCTTCCACTTTCATTTGATGGAAGCCAGATGCCAAGTCAAGTCTGAAAAATACCTTAGCACCATTTAATTGATCAAAAAGATCATCAATTCTAGGTAGAGGGTATTTGTTTTTGATGGTGACTGAATTTAGTTCCCTATAGTCTATGCACATTCTCAAGGAACCATCCTGCTTTTTAACAAATACTACTGGTGATCCCCAGTTTGAACTACTAGGCCTAATGAAGCCTTTTTGCTCTAATTCTTCAATTTGCTTCTTCAGCTCAATTAGTTCTTTAGGACCCATCCTATTTGGCTTCTTAATGACAGGGCTTGTCCCTGGTTTAAGTCTTATTTGAAATTCTACTGGTCTATTATGGGGGATGCCATTCACTTCACCAAACACATCAGTGTATTGGTTAACTATGGGTATCTTTTCTAGGCTTGGTTCAACTTCACCACTGAACATCCTGCCCAGACCCCTAGCTTTTGCTACCTCAAACATGACCAAAATTCTTTTGCCATCAGGAAGTTGTAGTGAGATTGTAGAATTTTCTAAATTAATAATAGCATGAAATCTTTTTAACCAATCCATCCCTAGTATGATATCCAACTTAGGGTAATTTAGCACATATAATTCTGAAATAAAGATGTGACCACCCATACATATTTCTACTTGCATGCATTTCATGTTAGTAATACAGGAACTTCCTATGGGACTATCAATATGCAATGGTTTATCAACCAGAATACATATCAATCCCAGTTTCTGAACTATGTCATAAGAAATAAAAGAGTGGGTAGCTCCTGTGTCATAAACAACTGATATGGGTATGCTTTTAATAAATAATATACCTTCCACTTGGCTAGGTGCCTCCATTGCAGGCTTTTAAATCTCCACGAGATGGCCGAGATGAAAAATCCGAGATATCAGCCAAAATCCGAGATTTGGCAGCCTATTTAGTTATAAGTGTTTTAAATATCGCCCGAGATAGCCGAGATATTTTCTCGAGATATTGGCCAAAATCCGAGATTTAAAACACTGCTCCATTGCTCTGCCTTTCCCCTCAAGTACAGCCACCCTTGCCATTTCTGGACACTGCCTTTTCATATGTCCCTCTTTACCGCAGTTGTAGCACCTAAGAATAGTTGACTTGGGTGCTTGGCATTTGGTCTTTATATGACCTTCCTTTCCACAGTTGTAACAGATAACTTTAGGTTTCTTACTGTCAGAGTTTGCCACCTTACTTCCTTCTTTTTTCATTGCCTCTCCCTTCTTTTTCTCATACGGGTGTGCTCTATTCTTCCCTTTCTTGTTATTTCTGAAATTCTTAAATTTTTCCCTGGCATTATCATGCTGCTCAAATGATAATGTCAAGTCCATAACTTGACTAAAGGTTCTGTCTTTGTAGGGTAACATGGCTCTACTCAATCCAGCATTCAACCCCTGAATGTATCTTGCATTCCTTGAAACTTCATCTGGGATTAATACTGCTCCATACTTGGATAACCCTTCAAATTTTTGAGTGTATTCAGTGACACTCATAGATCCTTGTCTAAGTTTTATAAACTCCTCAAGTAATGAGGCTTTTGCTGATGCTGGGACAAATCTGGCTTCTAACATTTCTTTGAACTGATTCCATGTGATCTCTTGCTCTTGCCTACCTGCAATGATCACTTCCCACCAATCCAAAGCAAGGCCTTTCAGTTGTCTTGAAGCTATTTGCCTTCTTCTCTGGTCATTAACCTGCATATTTGCAGCAAAGATCCTCTCCACTGTTCTTAGCCATGTCTGGACACCCATGACATTTTCTGTGCCATCAAAGCTACTGCCTCCTAAATGTGTATATGTTTTAAGCAATTTGGATAGCTCCTCATGAGGATTATCTACTCTAGGTGCCATCCCATCCCTTAATACTCTAACAAAATCTTGCATATTAATCATTGGGGGATCAGTGGCCATTCCAGTTGCTTGTTCAACATGATTGTCCTCCCTTTCTCTAGCAGCCTGGGAATTGCTCCTAATCATTCTGGGCCTCTATTGAACATTTCTAGTATGGTTAGTTCTAATTCCTATTCACTACTTCACTTTTAAACTAGTAGTGAACTCATTCATACATAATAAATAAAACAACCAAAGCCAACAGCAACAATGCAAACAATGCACACAGATTCAATCAAGTATTTGTTTTAGCTAAGTATTTAATAACATAGCTCTGATACCAACTGAAGCAACCCTCCCATACTTGTCATATTGTTTGAGTGACTCAATTCAGGGCTACTTACTTCCAAGACCAACTATTTTCTTTCTTCTATTGGGTTTTTTTATTTATTTATTTTTTCCCAAGATCCAATCTGATCAATATAGAAATATTGATATACTTCTTTGTACAACTATTTGTATGTACATATAAACATACAAATCATTTTTAATTCTTTTATCAGAGTTTTTTTTGAATAAAGAATAACTCAGTTTATTCTAAACAAAATAACTATGTTTAGCCACAGTAAAAAGGATTGGGAAAGACCCTCTCCCATTTGAATCTTTGTGCAATTTTACTAACTAATCCTTGTTTGTTTATTTGTGTTTACATCTGTATATTTAATGAAACATGTGAGTTGAGTCATAATTGTTAGTCTATAGGATAATGGTTTTGATGACAACAACTATAGAAGTGTTATAAAATATATATGTGCAGGAAATCTATATGCAGGTATCAACAAAAGAAGACTGTACAGTAAAGAAGACAAAGATCAAGAGTTCAAGATTGAAGACTCATGAGATTCAAGATATTCAAGAGTTCAAGACAAATAATATAGTTAGGTTAGATATTTGTTAAAACTCCTTGAAAGCACTATCATTCTTTTTTATCCAATTTACTCGTGGAATGGAATCCACTTTGTTCTTGTTAAAGGGATGGAACTCTAGTGAGATGGAACTCACGAAATATCTAGTGGAACGGATAGTAGCCCTATTTTGTTATCCACTAATTTTGATTCAAAATGATTTTCAAAATTATCTCTTGTTTCATAAAATGATTTTCAAATATTCCTTTTCAAAAGAAAAACCTTTCGTTCGTATTTCCAAAAATGTTTTAGCCTTAAAATCATATTTATCATTTTGTTATATTTTGATTTCAAAATTGTCCTTGATATTTTAGCCTCAAAATCTATTTTAATATTATATTTACTTTAGTTTATTTACCTTGATTTTAAATATATTTTAGTATATATACATATATATATTCATAAGTATTTCTACTTCTAAATACCTTCTACAAATACATAGAGTCCATTTGAATAAAGTTGCATATGTTTTAAATCATCATTTTCAAAGAAAAGCAAATCATCATTTTTAATAGACCATGTCGACATCATAGTTACTCGTCATGTCGACATGCTTCCCGTTATAGCAAAGGTTGTTTTCAAAAGAAGTGTCTATTCGTTTAAATCTCTTTGAATGGACACATCCATTCATTCTCTATAAATAGAGACTGTTATGGACGTTTTCCAGTAACTACTTTCTTTATTTTCTCTCCTCTTTACTCTCTTATCTTATTTTCTAATCATCCTATCCATATTCTGCCGAAATCTTAAGTGAATCAAACCAGAATATCTCTAGTTTGATTCTCTGCCACTCTCTTCAAAGAATCTCAGTGCTTATCAGAGTTATAGATACATTTATACTCAAAGAAACTTGTTTAGGGTTATAAAGGTGTGATCGTGTCCTTGGAAATCGATCGGGTGAACTTGTGTCCTGTGAATCAAGTGGTTCTACCCAGAGACCTGAGAATCTGGAGGGTGTACCTCGTTGCCTTGGAATCGAGGGATTGTAATCTAGATTATTATTGAATAGAAAGCCGTACGAGTTGTGCGGGACTGGATGTAGGGTAACACCGAACCAGTATAAAATTCCTGGTGTGTTCTTTCCTTTACTTGCTTTTTATTTATATTTGCATCTGTTTGTGATTCTGTGATTTGATCTGTGATTGTGTATTTGCATTAAGTTAGTTAAATCAATTTAAATCAAAGAAGTTTTAAAGAAATTCTTAAAACACTATTCACCCCCACTCTAGTGTTAAATAGCCTTAAGATCATCTTCCGCGTCCCTTTCAATAATATTTATACTTTTTGCAATATGGCTTTTCAAATAACAAAGCAGGAGGTTGTGCATGCTTCTGTACACCTGTGTGCACGTAAACATGTACATCTGCTATTTACTACACCTTAGTTTGCAGATTGATCAACTTGATTAGGTTGGATCCCTATACTGTCTTGTTATAATTTACTATCTTTGCTCATTCATTTACAACCTCAAACTCATGTAAATCTGGGTTCATGCTTCTTATGTTTTTTTTTCTTTTCTACCTATGGGTTTATCCTTACTTCATAATATTTATAGTTAATTTGTAAATAGGTTCTAGCCTCTAAACAATCTAATACATATGCATACATTACTGGTTCACATATGCTTCAGATTTACTACTAATCTCACTACTTGATTCATGAAAATTTGCATACTTACAGGTTATGATATAAAGCTAAACACATTTACCTTTTCTACTGAAAACAGTTCCACCCCATAATAATCTTTTTAGACCATTCATTACATCACAATCAAAGTTTCAGCATAATGCAAACACTAATACAGAGAAGTCTTTCAGTTAAAAAGAAACATAAGGAGACATTCTTCTACAGAAGTCCTAGCTTAGTTAATTAGCAGTTTTCTTCTTAGCATCACACATCTGCTCCTTAATTCCTAGCTTCCTCTTTCCCTGCAGACATCTCATGACCTACTCCATAAGGCATATGAAGCACCCATTTGATGCAAGCAACAAACAGGTCAGACTGAAGTCTGGTGTAAGTAAAATCATTTGACAATGCATGAAGACTAATAAAATAGATTCCATCTTACCTTTCTATTTTTAGAGGTTAAGTGTTACACTCAAGTTATTAGATCACTCCCTCATGTTCAGATTTCCGAGTGTTATATCAGTGGTGCGTGTGTACTGCTAATTACATGTACATATACTTAAACTAATTTTTCATCAGAAGTTTTAGTCCAAGCAATCATAACAGCCATCACACTAGTCACACAGGTTAGTGTTAACACCCAAACTTTGCACAACATACCCTTGCAGTATTCATGGTACTAAGCTAAAGTATCAACCCTGAGTCTACATGTTAGGACTCCCACATACTACTAGCCTATTTACCCTTGCATGTATGATTTCTTCATGTCATTTTAAGGTCCAGTATTTCATTCATGGTTGCACTGGTGCACACTGCCTGGAACTACTACCTGGTTTCCAGTGCACTACAAGCTATTTGGGCATAAACATGCCGTGTGCATACTTACACCCCAACCTTGATGCAAGCCAACCACTATGTCATACCCACTTCCCTCATACCCAACCTGATAGAGGTGACCCAATCCCTTAGTTTAATTACTAAGTTTTTCTTTCATATGATCCCATATTATCTATACAGTGTCACTCCTATGTACTTATATCAAACTAAGATATGCTGTCAGATTTCAAACAACAGTTAATCATTCATCCATTCATGCGTTCAACAACTGGTCAGTTATACTTGCATATCATTACCAGTCTATTCCACATAGAGACATATCCTTAGTTAAAGCATAGGTTGAAGCATTTTCAGAGGATGAAATGCTAATATGGTTTTCCAACAATATGGTTCTCACAGTCAATCCACACATTATAGTGTGTTTGCTTGTTACTCAACCCTATTTCTAGAGAACACTTAGTGATGGATTAAGACTCAGCACATGGAAATTCCATTGCACCCTAACCATCCTTTCAGTTGCAAGACATAAGCCAGAGAACTCCTTCCTCTTACTGCCTTGCACCCTACTTCTCTTATTAATTCATGCTTTAACTAAACATATTTCTTAAGTTCATAAACATACAAACAAATCAGTTATTATTCCATTATTTAATTATCATGCTTTACTTCTTTGGTTTGGCTTCCGGATGGAAGAAATTAGGTCTGGTCGGGAAATTAAGGAGGAGTAGCTGAGCCAATCATAGGTCAAGTGACATCCAAGCAATTATAAATCACATAATCTCAGAAACAACAGAAGTTTGTTAAACTAAAAATGCAAGCAAAACATCAATCAGAAGTTAAAATAAACTAAAGGTTAAATGGCTGCCTTTCATAGGTCTTAATGCCTTGCCAAGTGAGGGTTTACTCACCAAAGTTCTCCTCCCCAAGTCTTGGTTCAGGTCTGCCATTAATTTTTCTAAACTGCTGCCTGTTTTCTTCTTATTTTCTTTTCTATATTTTGTTTTCTGGTTCTAACATGTAACCGTGGGAGATAATGATGTATATAGGGGAGTTTCTAGGGTTTTAAGGTTAGTTAAGTAATTTATTTTCATCAGGAGTCTCTTCACCATTTCTGGTTTCACCCCACTATTCACCCTCTCCACTTTCCTTTCCCACCATTTCTCCTTTTTCCTTGTCTTGGCCACTTTTGGCAAATTTCTTCACACGCTATATACATGACTTTGGCTTGGGCATTGCTCTGTCTTTTCTGGTTTTCTCTTTTTTTTTCATGCATATAAACTTACTTGTATAGCCAGCTATGTGTGTGTATTTACCAAATGTTGTGCTTATATATATGTTCATGTGTATTTTTTTCTCTACCCACACAAGTTACTGTGCTTATACTTATTCTATGGAATTTAGGGCTAATAGTGCCTAAGTTATTTATGCATTATATTTAAGCTATTGTGTACACACACACTTAACAGGTCATGCGCTAATTTATTTCATATTTACTCACAAGGTCTTTACTTACTAAATTAACTTGCTCAGGTAGTATACTGGAATAGTGTGCACATGCACAAGGGCATGCACACTCATTCTCATACACAAGCATTTCCAGAAAATTGTGTTTTCAACCAACTATCTTTCTTTTATAAAATATAAAAGTTTATATATATATATATTTTCCTAAACTACGGGCTGTCACAGAAAGTCAACCAGGTACTCGAAGATTTGTTGAGGGCTTGTGTATTGGACTTTGGTGGATCTTGGGATGATCACCTACATCTGATTGAGTTTTCCTATAATAATAGTTATCAGACTAGTGTAGGAATGGCGTCTTTTGAAGCTTTGTATAGAAGACCATGCCAATCGCCAGCATGTTGGTTAGAGACCGAAGACAAATTAGTTTTAGGTCAAGATTTGGTAAGAGAGGTATCGGAAAAGATCGAGTTAATCCGAGGATGGATAAAGGAAGCTCAATCCAGGCAAAAGAGTTCCGCAGATAAAAGGTGTAAAGACTTAGAGTTCTCAGTGGGAGACAAGGTTTTCATTAAAGTATCACCGATGAAGGGTGTGGTACGATTTTAAAAGTCGGGAAAGTTAGCCCCGAAGTATGTTGACCAATTGCAGATTATAGAAAGGATTGGAAAGCTCGCATACAAAGTAGAATTGCTGAGCAGTTTGGCAGGTGTTCATAATGTGTTCCATGTGTCTCATCTTCGTAAGTATGTGCATGATCCAGAATCTGTTATTCCCTAGACAGAGTTGGAGGACTTAGTAATGGGCCTGATTTGACTTTCGTTAGACAACCAGTTCGGGTTATAGCGAGAGATGAGAATAGATTGAGGACCAAGACAGTGAAGTTAGTGAAAGTTCAATGGAGCAAGAACGAGAAAGACTGTACTTGGGAGACAAAGGACATGATTTGAGAGGTTTATCCTGATTTGCATTGATGGTATGTCTATATCAGATTTATATAGATCGGTTGCTAGTTAGATAGGCTAGTATAGATGTTAGGAGATGTTACAGATGATTGCTATGGTTTCTAGTTAGTCCTTACTGAATTTCGGGAACGAAATTCTTTAAGGAGGGGAGCCTGTAACACCCCTAATTTTAGTGACATTATTCAGGAGATTTAATTAGAATAAATTAAGTAGAATAATGTAGATAAAACGATTAAGGTTGATTAATAAAAATATAGTGGTCGTGCTTATTAAACTTAATGAACTTAAAAGGGTTAAGTACATAAATATAAGGGCATAAGAGTAATTTTCATCCATATTTCCCCCTCTTATATTATTCCCCTAACCATACGAGTTCATTATTATTCTCAAACGAAAACTATAAACATTAGAAACAACAAGGCTGGCCATAGGAAGATAAAAGAGAAGAATTTTTTTAAGAAAAGCTTAGGATTCAAGCTAGAGGAATATCAATCTCAAACAATCTCTCATCTACTTATCTCAAGCAAGGTGAATAATAATTTTTGCATCTATATTTTGATTTTTACATCATATGGTTTCAGATTTAATGATAAATCTGGTTTTATGATATGTAGAATGATGATATGCTTGATTTTGATTTATGTACGTTTAAACAAGGTTGTTTAATAAGGGATATACACGGTTTTAGGGTAAAACCGAGAGGAAATGATTTTAAATGCCATGGGAAAATTATATGTTGTAGAAAACATGATTTTGGAGTTGGGTTTCAATTTTTATAATTTTCCAAGCCGTGGAGAATTTATTATTAATTTTCAAAGGAAAATAAGGTTATTTGGGTTTAAAAATTATTTTGGAGAATATATTACAAATTTGGGTCTAAATTTTTAATATGTTAGATAACATAATTAAAGTGAATTTCTGGAATTTTTGGGGATTTTTACTAAGTGATTTAGTATGGAAATTAAATTGTTTTGAAAGGAGGACCTAAATGATTTTATAGTTTTATAAGAGGAAGGGCTTATTTGTTAAATGTTAAATTGGTTTAGATCTGAGAAAATTACGGCAAATATTATCCAAAATATTTAAAATGTTATGAAAGCCAATCAACCATTTACAAGTAGGCAAGTTAGTTCCAAAAAGTTTACTTATTTTGGAAAAATCAGCTTTTACGCAGAAAATGTTGGTTCCGCCTTCTTTAGTGAACCTTTCATATCAGACCTCTTGAACAAGACCTTTCCACTTCAATGACCAACAAGGTTGAAAGCAATGCACATGATATCATTCAGGTGGTATGTAGTGAATTGATCTAAGTCGAAAGGTATGGTGTCGAAGGGTTGCTTCCGAAGGAGATGGATCCTTAGTTTATTTTTTTTGAAAAGAGAATTCACTTGCCTGTCTTCTAAAGACCTTTCGACACAGTCGAAAGGTTTGGTATTCAAAAGGTTGTTTTAAAAGGCCTTTCGACAAGGTCGAAAGGTATGGTTTTTATAAGTTGTTTTATAAGACCTTTCGTCTTAATCGAAAGGTTAGGTTTTGAAAGGATTTAAGAGACCTTTCGACATAATTGAAAGGTTTGGTTTCGAAAGGTTGTTTCAAAGGGATTTTTGAAAAGAACTGCCGCCTTTATTTTATTCAATCTTTCGAAGGGATCGAAAGCAGGAGCTTTCGACTTAGTCGAAAGGTTTACTGGTTTTATAAAAGCAAGCCGCTTCCTAACCTTCCGAAGGGGTCGAAAGCAGGAGCTCTCGACATAGTCGGAAGGTTTAAATGTTTTCCCCAATATTTTATAAAGTAGAGGGTGGTTCTGAAAACTTTCACCGATGACCCAAAGTAATATCTTTAAGTGTAAACCCAATGCTTTCGAAAGGATGAACTTTCAATAGTTTCAAAGGGTAGCCTTCAGTAGTTTCGAAAGGTTTCGAAAGAAGTGTTTTTAAGGATTAAAAAGGTCGGTGCCTATTGTTTTTAAATATAAGTTTTATGCTTTCAAAGGGGTCGAAAGTAAAGGTTTCGACGTTGTCGAAAGGTTTTAAAACCCAAACTCAAATTTTTAAAGGAAAAATCCACGGCATAAGTAAAGGAGTTTTGTAATGACTATAAGTATATAATTTTGAAGAATGTTGCCTTGATAAAAAATAAGTTAAAGGATTTAACTATGTTTTATGTGAATTGTATTTCAAGGACCTTAAACCCACAGGAGTGGTATTGTTAATTGTTATGTTGCTTCCTCAAATATGAATATATTCACTATATAATGGACCCATAACTATATTTTGGGGATAAAGGGTAGAAGAACCAGCTAGGTTAACCCAGTAGTGAATGTAAATTGATTAAACTCCTAAATGAATAGAATTGCATCCCGGAGGTCAGGAAGACCAGAATATAGGATGCTAAAATATAAAGGAAGGATATTGGTAGGGGCCAATAGGTTCACAGTAAACCCATGAAAACTGTATGATATTGGCAGGGGCCAATAGGTTCATAGTTAGCCTATGAAAACTAGGTGTAAAGGAAGATGTCAGATAGAGTGGTTCATAGTAACCCCCGGAAAATTATGATTAAATACTGGCCGAGGCCAGTAGGTTTATAGTTAGCCCATGAAAACTTTATCCAGATGTAATATTGACAGATGTCAATAGGTTCCGAGTCAACCCATGAAAACTAGGATAAGAAAGAAGTTATTGGAATAATCAATAGGTTCAAAGAGAACCCATGAAATGATTAAGTTAATTTGTAGGGGCCAATAGGTTCTTAGTGATCCCATGAAAACTATGAAACCGGACAGGGAATTCATAAGTTAAAAATAGGTTAATAGTTAGCCCATGAAAACTATGAAACTGGACAGGGAGTCCACAAACATTAAACAGGTTATTAGTAAACCCATGAAAAATAATAGGTTAATAGTGACCCTAAAACTATGATTATGATAGGGTGTCAGATTAAAATGGGGATGGGTAATCCTAATTGTTTTAAATATGCATATCATCATAATATTTTGAAAATGTATGTTTTAACCATTATGGATGCAGGAGCATAGAATATGGTTTTATAAAGGTTTTAGGATACTAGTGAGGAAAAAACCCGTTCCGCTAAGCGGCGTGGTCTCACTAGATATCTAAAAGGATTGAGATGTTAGATTATTATTCATACCATGCTTGACTCGAAGTTTTTGTTTTCCCCTTAATCTCTTGGTACTAAAATAATTTTGAGTAGTTTGAGATTTATGATTCTCAGGTTTTCTTCTCTAACGAATAAAGCTTCCGGAGGCATGCAAGAGGCAGATAGTTATTAAGAGTTTTACTTTCCGTTGTGTATTTTGTTGTAAAGGCAGATTTATTAGCCTTACTATATACTCTAATAAACCATGGGGGCATCTTCATATGTCTCTCTTGGCGTAATTGTAATAATTATATTTTGCTGAACATGGACAACGTAATTTGGGATTATGTAATGAATATGCAAGGTTTTTATAGAAGTATATTTTTGAATTGTTAATTTTTTTTTTCCATATTTCTGTGATCTGTGTATCAATTTATCTAGCACCGCCGTATTTGGTTGGCGAAGATTGATAACTATGGATGACTACAACATCCGTAGCCATTAGTTTTAGGCCTCCAAGTAGGAGGATGTTACAGATGTCGACAATGATGTTTGAAGATGGAGTGGCTTGAGCTTGTGGCAGTTATTATTATCATTTATGATGTTTTATGTTGTACCAATGTATTTTGGATAAATGATGTAATGGATTTTACTTGACAGTTCGATGCTGTTTTGTATTATGACATTTCAAATGGTTTTGAAATAAATGGGTACAATTTTCTATTATATTTTATTCCATCCGCCGTGAGATTTGAAAGAATAGTTATTGCTTTATACTATTACTTCTTTTTCCAACCAACAACCAGCCTTAGAATGGATCTATGTTTCGATGGGCCTTTTCTGGGTTGAAATTTAGGCACATTCCAAGGTAGGTTGTTACAGTAGGACACTACTGATAGAAACATTCTTAGGCTAGTCATGATTATGGAGACTTTAGAGAATGTAGATTTGTTCTGTAGACGGATGAAGACTGCAGAGGATAGACAAAAATCATATTCTAACAGAAGGCACGTGGAGTTGGATTTCTCACATAGGCGACATGATCTTTGTGAATCAACACTTAGACATGTTATAAGGTTCGGTGGTTTAGGAAAGTCAGCATTGAGGTTTATAGGCCTTTTCCGATCAAAAGAGCATAGGGAATTTATCTTATATATTAGAGCTTCCAAAAAAGATGACATGGATTCATAATGTTTTTCTTATGTCATACTTGTGGAAATGTTCACATGAATCAACTGAGGTGGTCTAGGCAAGTCTGTTAGAGGAAGTTAAAGTGGAAGGAGAGTCATTTGTTCGCCATGCACCTACTCATGTTGTTGAGCATGGGACAAAGCAACACTGTAATAAAGTAATTTGATTGGTTAGAGTCCAGTGGGGAGATGATCTGACTGACAATACTTAGGAGCCCAAGAAGAAAATTCAAGCTAGCCAGCTGGAACTCTTTTCTGGTAAGTTTCTATTTAAGTTAGTATGATTGATTGAATGCATAGTATTTAGCTTAGTATATTTCATAGTAGGTAAATTTGGATGCTAGGAATGGATGTGAACGTGTCATTAGGATATTTTTTTCATAATGGTTACTAACAGATGTATTTTATTAGTTAATATCGCACATATAGGATAATATGTTCATGTTTTCCTATGAAGTGCATCACCTTGTCTAATTTATTATATTAGTTTAAAGGCATAATGGATTTTGCATTTTGCATATGTATTAAATGGTTGCTTATCCATATAGAATTGCAAGTATATAGGACGTTACATACATTTTGGACACATGACAGAAACACATGCATTTTAAGAGGTCAACTAGACCAGGAGACCGCTTAATTTTGCATCACATATATGCCCATATGCATTCCATACCTATATGTACATGCCGCATTAGAAATTTTGAAATTAAGGATAATGATTACATGTTTTTGATGGTTGAGTGGATGGTTAAAGATATTGATTTTTATGAGTGAGTTGCATTTTTCCTTCCTTAGAGATTTTGAGGATGAAATTCTTTTTAATGAGGGGGAACTTAACACCCCGAAAATTTTAAACAATAAATTAAACGCCAACGAGGGTAAAGTTGTAATTTTATAAACAAAGACAAGATAGTAATTTTTCACAAAGATTGGAATTAGTCCTAGGGACCATTCCATTGCGTTTGGAATGCCACTTCCAGTCAAAAACATATATGATTTGTTAAACTTGACGAAATGGGTCAGAATTAGGGGAAATAGACCTAGTGGCATTTCTATAATTAGCGATTTTAGCTATAAATAAGTAGCTAAAGCTTGGGTTCTTCATTCTAAAACACTAGCCGCCGCTCCCTCATTCTTCATACTCTCTTCTTCCTCAAACTCTAAATGATATTCTCTTAAACAAATTTAAACCCTAAATTCAAGTAAAATAAAAGAAATCAAACAAGAAGTAAAGAGAAACAACAATCAAAAAACAACAAGGGGTTAGGAAGAGGAAAAGAATTTGCTAATTCGAATCGAATTAAAGGGGAAATCCCTTCAACAAGCAATTCCATGTGAGTGGATTTATTACAATGTATTATGATGTAAACAAGCAATTGAGTTTCCTTTATATATCTATTTCAAACTGAAAACATGAGTTTGATTTAATTAGCAATTCTTAAATTTATTGATTCGTATACATTAACGTGCTGCAAAACCATAAGTAATGACTTTGTTTATACAAATAAATATTAGGAAAAGGGTAAATTTGATTTAAACTACCACTAATTCTATAGATTCGATCATTTTATGATAAGTGTTAACCCAAAAAATGGATCAAAACCCTGGTTTGAGCATGAAAGCACTAGCCCTGAATTCTCAGAGCAATAATGTAGATAATAGATATAGAAAAAAAGTAAGAGAAAGAAGACAAGAAGATTTTTATAGTGATTCGACTGTTAACGAAGCCTACGTCCACTTTATAATTTTTATTTTAAACTAATTGTTGTTACAAGATGTATTTGATTACAAAGCTCTTTGTTATCCTTAGATAGATTGAATCTCCAAGGTTGGAATTCACTGGAGAATAACAGTGAATTTCTTTGAAGACCGTTGTGAGGGAGGTGAGGAGTGAAGAAAGCTTCCAGTAGAGTTTCAGCAACCAGTCCCCCGAAGATCCCGTTTATGTTGTAGATAGCATGGTATTTATAGAGATCAGAGAGCCATTGGGCTAAGCCTGCTCGCCGGCTGTTTACAGATGGTCACAAGAAGGTGCAGTGCAGCTTAGATCGCGACCCGAGCCAAAAGCATGGATCGCTAGCGATCTATGGTCTATGGATCGCTAGCGATCCATAGTATTTGCTCGAATGCGAGCTAATTATTTAGCCTTTTCCTTTGCATCACTCTGTTTGGGTCGCGCTTATGCTATGATCAAGTATGGATCACTGGCGACCCATGGCCTATGGATCGCTAGCGATCCATACACTTAGCATATTTTTGGACTTTGGTTTTTCAACGGTCTTCGTTGTCTTGTGTCGACGTTGTTCGTGTAGTCTCGTTGCACATCGCCTTATTTTGATGATGATTTACTTGCTAGTTGTTTTTAGCTGCTGATTGGACTGGACAGATGCTAATCTCTCAATTTAACTAACTCATGATCTCATCAAACTCAACCATTCCCTCTAGAATATGTCCTGGATTATGACGCCATAGAGTTGGTTGATAACTGAGCTAAACCCATGGATCGCTTGCGATCCATGTCCTTAGTGGATTTTCTTATTTCTTTTCTTAGCTCTTTTTGGCTTGTTGCTTTAGTCCTTTTGGTTGAATTCCGAGCTATTCTGACTCCACCAAGTTGTTCTATCTTCTCTCTGATCCTGTTGGGTTAAAAACCCAGATAACATTTGCCCCCCAGAGTTCGTCTTCGTTGTAAACAAGGCGTGCTCTGGAACTAATCGCTTTTTGGTTCTTGTTCGTTGAATTCCAAGTTATTGTGTTAGGGTCACAAGAATTTGAATTAGACTAGACACTCATGTACTAAGTTTCGCCTTGGATTGCCATTTGCTAACTAGAAAAGACTAGATTTCATACCATAGCTTTCCGCAATGCCCCGAAGTACATAAGGAATCGAGCTGTGGTAGTGGAACAGGAGCAGCCACTGCCCACATCAGATGAAGCTGGCACTGGATCTAAGCATCGTTGCCTTATTATCAGCTGAATGGATTTATGGCTTTGAATAAGTAGTAAACCCCAAAGTAAGGCGGCTAAGTTACTTACACATGTATGAGATCGAGGACGGTCTCTAGGCATGCTCTGAGATGATGATATACCGTGATGCTCGGGTTTATGAAATTTTGTTTTTTCTATTTTCTATGAACTCTAGTTTCTTTCTTGGTACAACGGACATTTGATTTTCTTTATTATATGGACTTTTATTTTATCAATGGAACTCTGTGTTGATTGGATTTGGAAAATTAATGTAATAAATAGTACAGGTCACACGGTTACGGTCCCGATCGGAGAGACAGGGCAGAAATCGCATGTCGCGAGTCCCTTCGCCAAAGAGCGATGGAATGGACTCTAGCGTGGAATGGACCAAACAATATAAAAGTCCTTGACCAGAGAGTTGAGGCCGGAGAATATAAAGTCCTCGACCAAAGAGTTGAGGCCGAAGAATATAAAAGTCCTCGACCGGAGAGTCGAGGACGGAGAATATAAAATTCCTCGGCCGGAGAATATAAAGTCCTCGACTGGGGATCGAGGCCAGAGAAGGATACCCCACGAATTAAGTCCTTGACTGGAGAGTCAAAGCCGAAGTAGGATAAAATAACCCAGATTTGAGTTACAGGACCCAGGAAGGTCCTACATCTGGGTATGGACGCGGTGAGGTCCCGGATATGGGTTATAGACCCAGCGAGGTCCCGACTCTGGATATGGACTCGATAATGTCCTAGATACGGATTATAGGACCCGGCGAGGTCCCGGCTCTAGATATGGACCCGGCGTGGTCCCAGCTATGGATTATAGGACCCGGAGAGGTCCCGGGCTTGGATAAAATGATTCGGAGAGATTGTGAATTCGGTTAATGGATACATAATGAATAAGGAATTGGATATTGACCCAGAACAGTCATGGATTTTGTTAATGATCCAGAGAGATCACAGATTTGATTAACGGATCCAAGGCTATTCAAAACACACCTTCCAAAGAAAGGCATGTTTTGGGGGGCAAATGTTAACCTGCCTTTTGGCAAGGCCGTAGACATGCGATTTAACTAAATCGGTTTCTCGGTTGTTGAGACTGGAATACGATGGGATTTGGTCAATTGGATGGATAGGCAATCAAACACGGATGGTAATCATGATTACAAAGCCAGGATTCGGCATATTCGATTGACAAAAGTCACAGGATACTCGAAATACAAGTTTTGACAAAAGTTGAGTTGTCGCGGGTTGCCTGGAGTTTTCTTCGAGTTGTATTTGGACTTGCTTCGGGTTTTCTTGATGGTTTCTCCGAGTCATCCAGGGTAATGCTCTGGGTCGGTAGGAAGCTAGGTCGGTAGGAATCTGGGTCGGCATGTAGGAGTCTCTAGTGGGTCGGCAAGTTGGACTCTCGAGTGGATCGGCAAGTTGGAGTCTCGATTGGGTCGACATGTTGGAGTCTCGAGTGGGTCGGCATGTTGGAGTCTCGAGTGGGTCGGCAAGTTGGAGTCTCGAGTAGGTCCGCATGTTGGAGTCTCGAGTGGGTCGGCATGTTGGAGTCTCGAGTGGGTTGACAAGTTGAAGTCTTGAGTGGGTCGGCATGTTGGAGTCTCGAGTGGGTCGGCAAGTTGGAGTCTCGAGTGGGTCGACAAGTTGGAGTCTCAAGTGGGTTGGCATGGTGGAGTCTCGAGTGGGTCGGCATGTTGGAGTCTCGAGCAGATTGGCATTTTACATACTCCAGGAAAGCAGTGGTCGGCTATATGGACTCGACTATGGTCCAAATGCACCTGATCACTCAGGAAGCCCAGCAACTCGGATTTTGCCTATAAATACAGCAAGCGGGGCTTCAGAAAAGAGATCTTCATTCTGTTTCCCTTCTTCTTCCTTATTAAGGCTACTCTGCCATAATCGTTTTGAAAAATCCGAATTGTAACTGTAATTGATTCTCATATCAATAAAAAGGAAAATTTTGGAGTGAACGTAGGCCAGAGTCAGCCGAACCACTATAAATCACTTGTTTTTTCTACTTTATTTTTTATTTTTTACTGCTCTTCATATTTATACTCTCTACATACACTCTCTATTATCTGTGACTGTTAGTTGGTTCTTTCATTTACGTTTGGGTGTTAGTGACCAATTTTGGCGCTAACACCAACCTACCCCATCAATTTTACACGAACCGAGCCTCATTTTCTTCCTACGATCCGAGCTTCTCGACGATTTGATTCAAGCTTTCCACTGTGATTCGACCTAAACATCCAGCGATCCAATCCACCGCCTCTGGCAATCCAACCTCGTCTAAACCTTCGATGTGATTCTTTCTACGCCACTAACTCTAGAGTATTGCCGCTGCCTTCTCAAATCGCCTCTTATCAAAACCTTAATTCGCCTGTGCCTTGGATCGCCGCCGACCCATCCTCAGATCGCCGCCGACCTGTTTCTAGCTCGTTTGTCCTAAGGCTTTGACAAAATTTTCATTTTAGAGCATTAATCCAAGGTGGGTTTGCTGAGTAAGATGTTCGTTTATTGATTTGGCGATGAAGTTGTATTCGTGGTGTTAGTCGTGAGGAGTTCCAGTCGATTGCGGCTTAATGGAAGAAGATAGTAAATCGAGTCTTGAGTTCCTCATGGAACGACATTTGGGCCTTGCCCCGGTGCTTGACATGTTTTGCCGTCTTCATCCATTGAGTTAGAATTGACTTGTGCCAGGTCCTTCCAGAGGATTCGGATTGATTTTGATTTCTTTTGCACGCACAGTGTACCTGTACTGGAACGGACTTTCCATGTCATTTCAAACAACGGATCCGTTATCGATCGTCAATCGGTAACGGGTAAGTGTAGGAGAAGTAATTTCAAATAGAAAGTGATACGGGAAGTCCTTTTACCTCTCGACTGCAGGCGTACTATCTACACGGGATATAGCATTTGTAGTGTTCAGGGCGTCGAGCCCACCACCGATAGATAACAAATCGCACTTGCCCCAGTACACAATTGAAGCCTAATACATTAGTGCGAGAAGATATGTCTCTCGATGGAACTTTCCGAGCCCGGCTATCATGCTGAGGAGAGATCTGTTAAAGTCTTGTTGATTGACGAAAACTTGCTTCGGTACGGATTGTTGCATCCGGGGAGGTCTGCAATTCCAGTTAAGATCCCATCCCCTTCCGATCCAAGGTACGCACGCGATCCACCTCCTCATCTTACGGTTTCGATGAGGGCACTTTTCAAGAACGGGAAGGCCCATTCGGTGAGTCGGTTGAGGAGAATCGCGAGGAAAAGGATGATGCCGCAACCGGAGTCAGTTGCCCGGTTAGAATGCCTCTGATTTCGGAAGAAGAGGAAGAGGAAGAGGAGTTTAATCAGAGGAAAGGCAAGGCCGCGATGGACTTAGAAAAATAGGAGGGGAAGATTGGGAGTAGTAGCGATGAGTCCACTTCTAGTGATGATTCCTATATAGAATTTGATTATGAGGATTCTGAATCATGCAACGAGACTCCGAGGATGAGTCCCATTATTCCGAGCTCACCTCATCCAAACACGAGTGGTAAAGACGATGCCCCAAAAATCAGACGACGTTAGGATTCTCAGAGTAAAGATGCTGCCGTGGACTTTGGATATTTGAGCGATGTTTATGTCGATTTCGACGCGCTTATGGGGAAATTAGTCTGGTTCCTTCCACCGCACCTGCCCGATCCGGTTTGTGACGTCGTTTTAGGCACTCCTCCCAAACACATCACATGTTTCACTGGGGTTACACTCACTTGTACACATACTTTTCATGTTTATTTTCCGTTTCTAAGACCTTTTATTTAATCTTTGTGTTAGGTATGACGAGAGGACACGGCCTTTATGATGATCTTGAAGAATTTACTGACTCTTAGTGTTGGTCGAAGTGATCTTTCAGCCATCACCAACCCCATGAGACGGAGGAGGAGTACTGAAGAAAAAAAGATTTAGAAGCTGAAGCTCATCGTTGAGACGAGAGGGAATGGAGCCAAATATACGAAGGTGGGTATGAAAAGAGGAAGACTTTCGATGAGAGAGTGAAGCCGTCGAAAAGGTCTAAATTTGATCGCAGTTCCCATTCTTCAGAATAGCAAGCTTTCGCTCCGACACTCTCTTCGACGGGTCAGAAAATCCCGGTTACTTCTGTCCCTGTTCCATCCTCAACTCAAATTCCATCATCTTCTACTGCTCTTGCCCCTGGTGCTTCGCACCCCCATCGTAGATTCGCCTATGTTCTTCTATCTGGTCCCCTTAGACTTGTGACGGCTTTACCCGGGTGGTTCTTAAAGGGGGTTAAGTTTGATCGTGATCTCTGTCTGGTTCATAAAGATTCATATATGCCATATCTTTAGGATATTTAGAATGATTTGGAGCGGGTCGAAGGGTGGGAAAAATTATGCAAGCAGCTGGCGGACACGAACTGCAACAATTATCAAGAAATTATCTCCATTGAATCAGAGAAGGATGATTTTTAGAGAACGTTGGCGGAACACAGCACCAGATTCAAAGAACTGGAAGAGGAAAATGAAACGGCGCTTCGAGAAAGCAAAATGAATGCTGGCTTGTTGAAGGAATTAAAAGAGGCTCGCGAGAGAATAGAGATCGTATATAGGGACGAAATCAAGAGGCTCGTGCAGAAGAGGACAAATTAAAAGAGTAGGTGGCAGCTTGCAGCACGACAATTGATGCCAAAAGAAAAACATTTCCGATCACGACCTTATCATAGAGGGGCATAATAACACCATCTCCGACCAAGCTGAGACAGTCGCCGGGCTACAAGATCAAGTTGCGCAGCTTAGCGCCGATAAGTCTCGCGTCGAAGTTGAAAAGGCCATCGTTACATCGAATTATCTGGAGCTTCAGAATGCTTTTTAAAGGAAGGTGGAGAAGATGGATGATACCATCTTGAACTTTTATGTCAACTCCCTACTGCATCAAGGGAGTCTCAGCTACTTAGGCCCGAAATTCCTGGCATTCTCGCTGTGGTTTGGGAGGAAATCTTGACCCACTTTCTTGATAGTGGGAATGTCTATTCTAAGCGATAGTTAGAGAATGCCTACCTCAACGAAGAATCACAGAAGGGTTGCAGGAGGGCCGATAGATTTTGTAGATTGAGAGGGAAAAGGAGGCTGCCGATGCCAACACGACAGCAACTGCCGAAGCACCTTCGAAGCCTTTTATTTCCGGTGTCAGTGACCCATCGGGGAAGCCCCGCGAGCCATCAGCAAGTCCTGGGTTTGTAGCTTCCTCTCGGATTGTCAAGCTGTTGAAGAATGGTGAAGGCGATGAATAAAAAGTTGACATTCTCGGTCATTCTTCCGGTGCAGATAATCTACTTGCCTCCCCCGAGTTCAAGAATTTTCATCTCACGTCGCAAGAGCAGGACGAATTTAACGCTTTCATTTTTGATCTTATAGGTCCATCTTCCTTACCGTCGATCCGAGTGCTTCCTCGATGCCTGGGCCTAGTGCTATCTCTACTGATTTCGTGCTCGTTTCTATACCTGATCTAGTCGCTGTGTCCGTGTCTGGTTCGCAACCGGGGCCGGAATCCGAGAAGATCGCCGCACTTCATGGTTTGGATGACCCGTCCGTATATTTGGAGGGTGATTTCACGGTGGGCGAAGCATGGGAGCAAGAAACTCAAATTGAGCAGCTGCGCAGATCTCAAGAACTATTGGTTGCAATTAAAAAGGAGAAGGTTGAAGCAATCAAGGCCTCTAAGAGCTCCCATCGATCTCGGAAGCGCAAAACGAAGGGCGAGTCTTCTGAAATGGTTACAGATCAGGAAGAAGACATCAGCACTGAGGAGATCATCGACATCACAGGCAGTGACACCACTCCCAAGGAGAAGAAGAAACTTTGAACAAAAGGCGGGAAGGGGAGTGGTGGAAAGAAGCACAGAAAAGCTTGGGTGTTAGCTGATCTGACTTTGATTCATTTTGCATTGTTTTGTTCAAGTGCAGAGTCTGCACTGAGTGTTTTTGTTGTGTTGTTTGTACTTTTTCTTTTGTTGGCCGATATTGTGTGGGTACGGCCCCTATTTTGACCTTTTACATGAGAAAACTATTAGTAATATGTTATTTATATTTTGACTGTACCTCTACTTATCTGCTCATATGTGTCATGTGCACTTATGTCTATCTTTTCTACTTCCATTTCACTTTATCTAGTTCTGTGATTACTGTTAGAATTCTTTGTTTAGAGTAACAGAACTTTTGAAATGTGAAAATTTTGTTTTTAACCATAAATTTTTTGTTTAACTGTCGGTGTATGACCCCCAGTTCACGAGGTTGTTTACTTCAAACACTTGACAAATGACCGGTAACTTATGGTTCAAATATTTTGCATGCCAAGACTTGGAATTTGACTAAGTCACAATTCGATTCTTCCCCTTTTGTAAGTTTTGCAACTTATGTTTTTATGCGATTCTAGAAAGTATATAACATATGCATGTTTAAAATGTGTACGAAAATGTAAACTTGGTGCTGGACATACAGTTATGAGATTAACTTGATGAATGATCTTTGCAAATTTTAATAAGTTAAACCACTTATCACTTCTTAAGAGCGTGAGTTGGTACTTATAAGTATCATTTCTTTGAATTTTTCTTTTGCAATTCTCAAATATGTACTTAATTGCTCAGGGTGTGCACATCATCCGAGTTAACTGCAGACAGTCAAATATCATTCACGTTAAATGTTTCGGTTCACCGTGGAGCTTCAGCAATTGGAGTTTTCTGCTAGTTCGTAGCACTCCGATTTTGTTGGAGTCGCACCCGTCACTCCCAGTGATGGGAATGTTTTGATCCTTGCAATTCTTGTTACAACTGAGTTCCCCAGTATTGCCAGGGCAATTCCGGTACTTAAAATACTTCTCAATGTTGCCAATCTTCGGGCAATGTGAGGAGTTTATGTTTTAAGAGCACGATTTCACAGCTCTAATAGTTAATGCACGGCTAATGAACTGCACGACTTTTAGTTCTCCTCGATATTGCCTATCTTAGGGTAATGTGAGGATTTTGTGTTTTCAAAGTTAGTGCGCAGCTTACGGGATACTCGGCTTTTGGTTCTCCTCGATATTTCCTATCTTCGGGCAATGTGAGGAGTTTGTGTTTTAAGAGTTAGTGCGTGGATTATGAAGTGCACGGCTTTTGATACTTCTCGGTGTTGCCTATCTTTGGGCAACACCAAGGAGTTTATGTTTGAGCCTTCCCGATGTTGTCGAGGTAACACCGGTTCTTAGAAGGCGGGGATCGGGTTTTGCCGATCCAATGGTTTGAGTCGATTTGCTTCCGTCGACTCGACGGGTAATTTTATGAACGCAGTTTTATTGGTTCAAAAAATGAATCACTTTTATTAAGGTAATTTGGGCAAGTTTCTGCCTATTTACAATGCCCCCAGCATCCCGGGATGGCTTATTTGCTGAAAAATAGAGGGTACATATGGTAATTTTCAGGTGAAGTAGCGACACATCGATTCACTGCTTTGGGAATTTGGATTTCGTCGATAGTTGTCAATTTGAAAGTTCCGTCCCTTAGCTTTTGGTTGATCACATATGGCCCTTCCTGATTTCGTTCAAAGGTTCCCAGCACGGGATAGATTTGTTTGAGGATGAGGTCTCCCACTTCAAAGGTTTGATTGTGAACCTTTGAGTTGAAGTATCGTGCGACCCTTTTTTGGTGGGCGATGGTCCTTAACTTGGCTTCTTCCCTCCTTTCATCAATCATATCCAGTGATTCGAGTGGGAGCTGCTCGTTTTGCTCCTGATTAAACTTTTGCCTTCGGTGAGAGGGGACTTCTAATTCGACAGAAATCATTGCTTCTGAGCCATATGCCAAGGCGAAAGGAGTGTGTCCAGTTGTCGCTTCGTAAGTTGTCCTGTAAGCCCATAGTGCAAGTGGAAGTTCGTCAACACAGTTTCCTTTTGCTTTAGTTAGTCGCTTTTTGATAGTGGACTTGATGATCTAGTTTATTGCTTCCACTTGCCCGTTTGCTTGCAGATGAGCAACTGTAGAGAGCTCTTCTCAATTCGGAAGCGTTTGCAGAAGTCTTCGAACTCAGCGCTTTCAAACTGGGTCCCGTTATCACTGATGATTTTTTGTGGCATGCCAAACCTACAAATAATTTTTAAATAACAAAATTAATGACTATCTTTGTAGTAATGGTGGCCAGCGGTTCCGCTTCGGCCTATTTCATGAAATAGTCAACAACAACTATAGGGTATTTGGCCCCTCCTTCTGTATTCGCAGTACGCCAATTAAGTCGATTCCCCATATTGCAAATGGCCACGGGCTGACCATCTGCATTAGCTTTGTTGACGGAGTTCTTTTAATTTTGCTAAATCTTTGGCAACGATCACATCTTTTGGCATAGTTTGCAGCATCGCGGTTTATTGTTGGCCAGAAGTACCCGTACCGGAGAACTTTATTTGCAAGGGTTGGCCTCCGGTATGGTCTGCATTTTCCTTCGTGCACTTCCTTCAGGATTCACCGAGCTTCGTCGTCGGTCACACATCTAAGAAGGGGGGTTGAAAATCATCTTCAGTAAAGTGTCCCATCCTATATTAAGAATTGTGGTGCTTTCCGAAGGAGCTTTTTCTATTGATTCCGGTCAGTTGGAAGGGTCCCTATAAGTAAATAGCTCTTAATTGGCGTCATCCATGTTTCCGGTTCAGCGGTGGTCTTGAGGATCCAGTCGACGTCCATTTCGTCTATGCTCGGGGCAATCAGAGTCTCAACAGGGACTAGACCCAATGATTGAGCTTCTCCGGAACTTGCCAGTTTAGCTAAGTAGTCAGCCTTGGTGTTCTGTTCCCACGGAATATGAGTTATAGTATAATGTTCGATGTCGCTCAACAGCTTTTGTAGTTTAGACAGGTATGGTGCAAAGTTCTCTCCTCGAGCCTGGTACTCACCCTTTACTTGGCAGACGACTAGCAGGGAGTCGCTGTAGATATGGATGGATTTTATTCCAAGTTCCATCACAACTTTTAGCCCTGCTATTAAAGCTGCGTATTCTGCTTCATTGTTTGTTGTAGGAAATTCCAAACGTAGGGCGTAGCAAATGGCTCATCCTTCTAGGGTTTCAAGCACTACTCCCACCCCCGAACAGAGGTTGTTAGATGCGCCATCAACAAAGAGTTTCCATTGCGTCTCCACTTCTGATGGTGCTTCTTCTTCGTCATCCCGTATAGTAAACTCGGCAATGAAATCTGCTAGCGCTTGCCCATTGATTGCTTTTCTCAGATGGTAAGTGTTAGCACCAAAATTGGTCACTAACCTCGTAGAGAAAGATTGTGTAGAGATATAAGTGATGAAGATAAATTAAACAAGGAAGAGAATTCTAATTTAAATGCAGAAAGTAAGAACACCAAATTTATAGTGGTTCAGCGTAATTGCCTACGTCCACTTTGAGGTTAAACTTTATTGATCTTCTTAATAGTCGATTACAAATACAATTCGTGAATCAAATGCTTGAATGAAGTTGTTAAGTGGAGAAGATGAGTCTCTAAAATGGCAGAGTCTCCCAGTGTTCTCCAAAAAGATCCCTTTTCACTGTGACCTTGCCCCTCTATTTATAGACAAAGATGGGCTGGACTTCCCAGATGGGCTCGGTAGCCGAACACACTAGCCCAAGTATAGTGGTCGCTGCATGCCGAACCAGGTAGGCCGAACACAATGATGCCGAACCACCCTTCCTATGCCGAACGGTATGTTTGATGTGTGGGAAGTGCAGAATAGTTGTCAGTCGAAGCCGAACGTGCCTCTGTCCGAAGCGCTTGACCGAACAATGCTCTCTGGCCGAATGATGCATTCTGGCCGAACGATACCTTTGGCCGAACGATCCTCCTTGGCCTAACGTGCTCTCTGGCCGAACGATGGATTCTGGCCGAACGATACCTTTGGCCGAACGATCCTCCATGTCGAGTAATCATATACGCCGAACGCCTTCTAATGCCGAGTACTCTTGGATGCCGAGTACTACGCCGAGTACTCCTTGATGCCGAGTGCTACTGGATGCCGAGTGTTACGCCGAGTACTCCTAGATGTCGAGTGCTTCTGGATGCCGAACGCCTACTAGATGCTCAGTACTACGCCGAGCACTCCGAGATGCCGAGTGCTTCTGGACGCCGGGTGCTATTAGATGTCGAGTACTCCTGTTGCCGAGTTCCACTGGATGCCGAGTACTATCTGATGCCGAGTGCTACCTGATGCCGAGCACTAGTTGCCTAATCAAATCTCCAGGAAACACTTGCCCCCCAAAGTGTATCGCGTGGCCGAACTTGGTACGCTTTGAATTATGTAACCTTTTCGTCTCGTCTTAAACCCTTGACTAACCTCGAATGGAGTTGCCCTTTTGTGAACTCCAGCGGTTTAGATGTGTGCCGAGCGTGTTCTATATGCCGAACGAGACATTTGTAACCGACCGATGCTTCCTTGCCGAACGATACTTCAGTGCCGGACACCATTATGCGCCGATGCCGAACGATATGACCTTGACCGGTTCCATCGGATATGGCCTTTTCGACTTCTCCCATTTTCCCTATAAAAGCCAGCACCTATACCCTTCTTTCCTTTTTCACACTTCTAACACCTCTGCCCTATTCCTGCCGAAGCTACTAGCCAGCATACAATCAAGTCGATTCCTCCCAAGTCTTTATCTTTTCCACTAGGTACTGATCCTCTCACCTAAATGCAGCCTTCACGCCTGAACTCCTTTAATTTATGGGATAAATCGATGTCGAGTAGGAAGTCGCTGGAAGACATACCGTGGTTTGGCATAAGTATTTCATGCCGGACCAGGTTGGAGGAAGGAGAAACATGGAGGAAGTAGGAGATGACTGGGGGCATTGGGCGGTACGGTCTGGTACGACTTGCCGAACGATATGCCCTCGTGGTTCGGTGTGGATGGAGGAGAAGATGAGGCCAATGTTAAGGACAACGTGTCGATGGTCATCTTAGCCGAACAGTCAGTAAATACCGTACCATACTCAGGCTAAAACATGCCGAACAACAACTTAGCCAAACCAGAATTTAGCCGAATACAGGCTTGGCCGAACAGTGACTTAGTCGAACAAAGACTTTAACCGGACAATGCTTTAGCCGAACAATGACTTTAGCCGAACGATGACTTTAGCCGAACCAAAATCTTAGCCGAACACTCATTAACTATATCTTCCCGTAAAGCAAAACGAGAAACAGGGCCCAAGCATTCTAGCATACGTGAAGCCGACCCGGATCGCTAACTTCTTAGCTTCAGTAAACGTAAATCTGAACTTAGATTGTCATACGTTTTCTGGATCTTGAATTGCAATCACCAAAAGGCAGGCTTCTGGGGACGGTCAGCGATGACGGTCTTCGAAGGCGATGTCTTGACGCTCAGTTTTATATCAACAGCTTTGCGACTTTAAAACTTTCAATGCTTTTACACGATTGCCTGCACTAGTTCACACATCACGTGGGGGGAATATTCGTGTTGTTAATTCTAACGTTCAACGTTTTTTAAGTATAGTTTTCTCAGGCGCTTAGCCAGATTCATTATTTATTGGGGATGTCTATGAAGTCTAGCTCCGCCACCATATCTGACAGGCCTGGGCCGTCATCAAGGCAAGAAGCCGCTGATACTTCAAATCCGTCGACTTCCCCTACCCATAACTTAGCACCCGATGCCTTGGAGGCAACAATTCTTTTAGACAACCCGATCGATTCGCAAGCTTCGAAAATCAATGAAGCCGCACTTCGACGGATATGCTCCATTCACGGGATTCCTTTCGCCGATGTGTTAGTCCCTTCGCGACACGATCGTCCTCACCTGCCCCCAGTCGGATATACCACCTGCAACAAGTTCATGTGTTGGATGGGCAGCGTGCCTCCGTTTAATTTATTCCTCCGGGACGTGTTGCAGTACATCGACATTGCTCCGTCGCAGCTGCATCCGAACGGTCACGCATTTCTCTATGGGACCTACCTACTCTTTATGGCCGTCTTCTCTAGACCTCCAACCTCTGGCGACATCAGATACATCTATATGATCAAGAAACGGAAAGACAGCCCTTCCTTCATGTTCCTCGAGCCGTACCACAAATGCCAAATCTTGACAGGAGCATGCAGTAAATTCGCCCTGTACAAACAGGTATGGTTCTACGTGTGTTGCCCTCCTGGTTTTGCGAGGAGATGGGTTGAAGGCAGTAAGTCTCTTCGCTGAGTCATCATTCGCATTTAATTGGAGTCGTGCTTTTTCTAACTCCTTGTTTCGTCTTTTCAGGTATCAACCCGCGTCCGGAGGGCCGAGGATATTCAGAGGCCGTTGAGGCCATTAGAGCTCTCCCTGCCGAGGAACGCGACATCCGAACCATCATTTCGAATGAATCATTGTCAAGGTTCGGCTTGTTAGCCCCAGGTCGTCGGATTAGCCTCCCGGAGGGCGTCTCCATTCCCAAGCCAGCATCCGGTAAAGGAAAATGACAGACCGGATCGTCATCACGCCGCACTCCCGATACGCACGAAGAAGGTGAGCGCAAAGAGGACGAAGCTCCTGAGACCCAAGACGAGAATGTGGGTCCCGCTTGGAATCCGGCGGTCGAAGTTCATGACATTGAAACGTCATCCTCCCCTTCGAAGGGAAAGAAGAGGTTAAAATACAATATTCGGAAGGAGAAAGTTGGTGGCACTTCAAAAGATATGCCTATCCCGCCAGAGAAAGAGGCTTCCTCATAACACCTGGAGAGTTCTCTAAAGGGTTTGTCGAATCTGTCTATCCCCGACGATATACTTAATTACGGGTTTGACGATCCTGAAGCCCTCAAGTTCTCTTCGCCCGCTAGAGGCAATGCGGGAGTTCAACTCCCGGTCCAAGGAGACAATACTCCGATTAGTAAAGATAAAAGAACTAGTCCGTCGGGGGGAACACTAGGACACACACTCACATATGCATTCCATCATACACTTCAAGTTTTTTTTATTTCCCGTATTTTTCTTAACTCGTTGTTATCTCCATTCTTTGCAGGTGACATGGGGCGCTCTCACGGACTCGATCGCCTTCATAGCTCTTCCATATTTCATCATTCCGGACGGGACTCAGGTTCAGGCAGACACAGGGACAGAGATGATTATGAAGATAGAGACAACCGTCCTCACGATTCGTCTTACCGTAAGAAGGCATATTCTCAATCTTCACAGTCCCGTGATCCTCTTCCTCCAACTGAGCCGGATAGAGAGAAGTCTTCACAGAAGGGTTACCAACCTGATGCTCCTCGACAACAACATTCTGATTCATCGAGCACAAGGCAAATTCGGGAGCAACGTAAAAGAGCAAAACTTCCAAAGCCTCCTCCCCCTACTCCCACGGTTGATCCAACTGTAGCGGAAAAGATGGTCGATCTTAAGGCCAAGTTTCCAAAAATTTGCTTCGATGGTCTAAAGTTCCTCCCGGCTATTCACCATATCCCTGAGCACATGAAGCAGAGTGCCATTGCCTGTAATAACGACGTCTATGTTCAACATGACGCGTTTGTACACTTGGTTGAAAAGATCTCGGAGGTGTCCGTTGAGCGTCAATATGAGACTGATCGCCTGAAATTGGAGGCTGGCTGCGACAAGAACATCATCAAGCATTAAGACGAAGAGGTTGCTTCGTATAAGTCGAAGCTGGAAGCCGCTGAACAAAACGCAAAAGATACTGTTGAGGCAGTCACTCGTTTAGAGATGGCTCACAAGAAGGAACTTGATGAAGCAGTCCAGCGCAGCGGTGCCCTTGCCCTAGAAAAAGATTCCGTTCAAAAAGAAAGGGACGCGCTCTCCATACAAGTCAGAGAGCTGAAAGAATTACTCTCCAAGGAGAAGGAGGACAAAGTAGCTGCTCAAGAAGAATCACAACGATATTGTGATGAAATCGTTGCTACTCGGCTCCTGAAAAGGAAGCTCGATGGCGAACTCGCTGGGGTTGAAAAAATGAAGGACGAAGCCCGTGAGGAGGGCAAAAGAAAAGCTACGGAGGAGATTGACTCTCGCCTCGAGGCGGCCGCAGAAGCCGGCAGGGAAGAGGTCAAATGCATGTTTGACCCGTTGATTGCTGAGTATGGAGCCCGCGTCCTTATGCATCGTGACTTAACATTCTTGGGCGATGGCTACCTCGAATCTCTAGCTGAGGCCTGGGAAACCTTAGTAAAGATCAGGAAAATCGGGTCGGGTTCTGAAGAGGTCGATGAGGATGCCTTGGTGAAGGAGTTTCTTAGGGGGAATGAGCCAGCGGATCTATCCGCAGCTTTGGCGCTTTATAACAAAGGCTCTCCCCTTCCAAAAGAGAAAAGTGATGAAGCTGGCCTGTCTGGGGCTGAGACTACGGCTCCTCATATTGCTGCTCCTCCCGCTGCTCAACCGGCCGGTCGGCCGACACTTGACCCGTTCGAGCAGCATGCCGGCTATGATCCTAAAGATCCCGGGCTTGGCGTTCACGTGCTATCTCCTATTCTGGAGGGTGAAACCCCACGTGCAACCGATAGCCAACCAGAACCCGGTAGGAAACTCTTCTTTTCTAGAAGTCAAAAGATCTTGCTATTTTCCAGCATTTATTCGTTCTAATGTTCATTCTTTATGTTTTCATGCAGGCTGCTCTGACCCCGAACTAACTCCGAGGAGCGATGACGCCAAGGAGGAGGTGGAGAAAACAAGTGATGTTGCTCATGCAGGAGTAACTCCTGGTCCCGATGCTCAAGTGATCGGGGCGCTAGATGATGATAAGCTTGACACTTCATCTCCTGCTGAAGGGAGTGATGAAATCGAAATCACTGGCGCCTCTGAGCATACTTCAAAGATGAGCGTGAAGGACCGCCTCGCCGAAGAGGAGAAGAAAAAGGTCGAGGTCAAAGTTGAACCTGAAATACTGGAACTTACCGACCCGCGGAACAGACCTTTGAAAATCATTCTCCCGGGCAGGTCCAAACCACTGGATGTTCCGTCTCCTACTCCTGACTCCGCTTCTTTAGCAAGCAAGAAATCCAAGAAAAAGCGTGAAGGAGAGGAGTCGTCGGAAAAAACAAAGGAAGACAAGAAGAAGAAACCGAAGAAATAATCGATACACTCGTTCAACGAGCTTCTTGTTTAAGTCTTGTAGTTGCTTTTATCTTTTGTAGCTTGTAGTTTGTATAGATAGGTTCTTAACTCTGAGTTTTGTAGGATTAACTGTGTAACCCCATTTTGAACTATTGAATGAAGTTTAGTTTCTTTTTCGTTTGAATGATTCTCTTGCTTTTCTTTGGTTCGCTGACTAACTGTAGTCATAACTCAAGTTTTTATGAGTTGCATTATTTCCCGAGTACTTGGACTTTTTCTAAATCTGCGCTCCGGGGATTTAGAGTAAGTTGATCCGCGTTTAGGGGATTCGGAGGTTCGTATCGTTTATACTCTAGTCCATACTCTGGGGATTTAGAGTACTCCGATCCGCGCTCTGGGGATTCGGAGATTTGAAATCGTTTATACTCTAGCCCGCACTCTGGGGACTTAGAGTACTCCGATCCGTGCTCTGGGGATTCGGAGATTAGAGATCGTTTATACTCTAGTCCACGCTCTGGGACTTAGAGTACTCCGATCCGCGCTCTGGGGATTCGGAGATTTGAAATCGTCTATACTCTAGTCCGCACTCAGGGGACTTAGAGTACTCCGATCCGCACTCTGGGGATATGGAGATTTGAAATCGTTTATACTCTAGTCCGCGCTCTGGGGACTTAGAGTACTCCGATCCGCGCTTTGGGGATTCAGAGATTTGAAATCGTTTATACTCTAGTCCGCACTCTAGGGACTTAGAGTACTCTGATCCGCACTCTGGGGATACAGAGATTTGAAATCGTTTATACTCTAGTCCGCACTTTGGGGACTTAGAGTACTCTGATCCGCGCTCTGGGGATTCGGAGATTTGAGATCGTTTATACTCTAGTCCACGCTCCGGGGATTTAGAGTACTCCGATCCGTGCTCTGGGGATTCTGAGATTTGAAATCGTCTATACTCTAGTCCGCACTCAGGGGACTTAGAGCACTCCGATCCGCACTATGGGGATATGGAGACTTGAAATCATTTTATACTCTAGTCCGCACTCCGGGGACTTAGAGTACTCCGATCCGCGCTCTGGGGATTCGGAGATTTAAAATTGTTCATACGAGTCCATACATCGTACATGATAATGTAGTTCGTCATCTGATTATGAGATATAGACACATTAGTGATTCGTGGAAAATACGGCTTCAAGCCTTTATTAATGAAAATCAACTAAACTGCTCGATTACATAGTTAAAAAGAAACTAAGCAACGACCGAACGAAAACATACAGGAAATAACAGTGCCTAAAACAAGAAAGAAAACATGCTAAATGTAATAGTGCCGCAGATGTTCACTGTCCCACGCTCGGGGGAGTGTCGTGCCATCAACGGTCGCTAGCTTGAATGTTCCCTCTCCAAGCTTCCGTTCAATGACGTACAGACCTTCCCAGCTGGGATTCATATGTGATGGTACCGGGAAAACTCGTTTCAGAACGAGATCACCTACATCAAAAGTCCTTGGGCGGACTCTACCATCTTAGTAACGCTTAACTCGGTGTCTATGTGCTGCCGCCCTCAATTCGGCCTCTTCACGTTTTTCATCGATGCAATCCAATGATTCCAACAAGAGGTTCTGATTCGTCTTGGGATCATAATATGTCACCCGGTGCGATGGAACTTCAAGTTCCACGGGTATAACGGCTTTAGAGCCGTATGCCAAGGCAAATGGAGTGTGGCCGGTCACAGACTTGTGGGTAGTTCTATAAGCCCATAATGCTGTCGGGAGTTCATCTACCCACTTGCCTCCGACTTTCTCCAGACGCTTCTTCAGTATTGACTTGATTATTTTATTAACGGCCTCGACTTGTCCGTTAGCTTTTGGGTGTGCAACGGCGGCGAACTTCTTCTCGATGCCATACTTTAAATAGAACTCTTTGAACTCTCTGCTTTCAAATTGCGTCCCATTGTCCGTAATGATGGTGCGAGGAAGGCCAAAGCGGCATATAATGCTTCGTACAATGAAGTTAATGACCTTCTTAGAGTTGATTGTGGCCAAGGGTTCAGCCTCAGCCCATTTTGTGAAATAGTCGACTGCAACTATCGCGTATTTCGCACCACCCTTGGATATAGGCAGAGAGCCGATTATGTCGATTCCCCAGATTGCAAATGGCCAGGGTCTAACCATTTGTGTGAGTTCCGTTGATGGAGTCCTCGGGATTTTCGCATATCTTTGACACTTGTCACATTTCTTTGCGTAGTCTGCAGCGTCCAGATTCACGGTCGGCCAGTAGTATCCATAGCGGAGGATCTTTTTTGCTAGTGTTTGCCCCCTGGTATGGTCGCCACATTCCCCTTCGTGAACCTCTCTTAAGACCTGCTTTGTCTCGTCATGAGTGATGCACCGTAATAATGGGACTGAGAATCCTTTCTGATACATCAATCCATCCTGCATCACGTAACGCGCGGCCTTTCGAAGGACCTATCGCCTTTCGTTCCTTTTTTCTGGTAAAGCCCCGGCTGTCAGGTACAGTCTGAACAGGGTCATCCACGACTCCTTTTAGATTTCTGTTTCCAGCACACGGTCAACTTTCATCTCGTCTATCTCGGGGCATGCAGGGCCTCAACGGGATACAATCCCATTTGCTGCGCGTCGCCTGTGCTTGCAAACTTAGCCAACAAGTCGGCTTCTTTATTCTGTTCGCGCGGGACATGTGAAATGTCATAACGCTCAAGATTCGACAGTAGTTCTTGGACCTGAACAAGGTACGGAGCCAGCTTCTGTCCCTTCGCTTGGTAATCTCCCCGTACTTGGTAAACCACCAACTGTGAGTCATAAAAGATTTCAACTGATTTGATCCCGAGTTCTCCGATGAGCTTCAAGCCAGCAATCGGTGCTTCATATTCTGCTTCGTTATTTGTAGCTGGGAAATCGAGCTTCAAAGCATAACAGATTGATCGGTTTTCCGGAGTTATAAGAACTACTCCCGCGCTGGAGCAACGGTCGTTTGATGCCCCATCAGTGTATAATTTCCACCGAACGGGGGGAATGACGTCGTGATTATCTGATTCGACGGGTATGGTAAACTCAGCGATGAAATCTGCTAATGCTTGCCCTTGTATGGCTCTTCGTGGTAAGTAGGCGATATCGAATTGGTTCAGCTCGATGTTCCATTTTAGCAATCTTCCAGAAGTTTCTGGTCGTTGGAGTACCTGCCGCAGGGGTTGATCGGTATAAACACTGATTGAGTGTGCTTGAAAGTATGGGTGCAGCTTACGTGATGCAATCACCAAGCAATAAGCCACTTTTTTGATTTTAGGGTAATTTCTTTCTGCCCCTGTTAAACGCTTGCTAACATAATACACCGGCTTTTGGATTTGGTCCTCCTCGCGAACTAAAGCCGTACTTATCGCATGCGGGGATACAGCCAAGTATACGTATAGCATCTCGTGGTCTACTAGTTTTGACAGCACTGGTGGACTCTCCAGATGCCTCACCAGATCCCGGAATGCTTCCTTACAACTAGACGTCCATTCGAAATTCCTCTTCCCTTTCTTTATTATATCAAAGAATGGGATGCACTTGTCAGTTGCCCTGGATATGAATCGACTTAGCGCAGCTACTTTCCCATTCAGGCTCTGTACCTGCTTTATAGTCCTGGGCACTTGCACATCTCAAATAGCTTGGATCTTTTCTGGGTTAGCTTCAATTCACCTAGCATTGACGATGAATCCCAAAAACTTCTCCGACGCAACGCCGAAGGAACACTTCAGAGGGTTGATCTTCATCCCGTAGAACCTGAGTATGTCGAACATTTCAGCCAAGTCTCGAATGTGGTCGTTTGACTGTCGTGACTTCACAAGCATTTCATCCACATAGACTTCCATCGTCCTACCAAGCTGGTCCTTGAACATTCGATTCACCAAACGTTGATAAGTCGCCCCTGCGTTCTTTAATCCGAAGGGCATTACTACATAGCAATATAGCCCAACATCTGTAACGAAGCTGGTGTGTTCTTGGTTCGAAATATGCATCGGGATTTGGTTGTATCCTGAGTATGCATCCATGAATGATAACAGCTCATGTCCTGCGGCGGAGTCGACCAACTGATCGATCCTAGGCAACGGGAAACTGTCCTTTGGGCATGCTTTGTTCAGGTCGGAATAATCTACGCAAGTTCTCCATTTCCCATTCGCCTTTTTTACCAGCACGGGGTTGGATACCCATTCAGGGTAGAGGGCGTCGCGGAAGAACCCATTGGCTTTGAGTTTGTCCACCTCCTCTCTGAGAGCAGCGGACCTCTCCGGGTCCATTCCTCTCCTTTTTTGTTTAACCGGGACGAATTTCGGGTCTATGTTCAACATATGACTCGTGATGGCGGGAGAAATCCCACACATATCAGAATGCATCCAGGCGAAAACATCAAGATTCGCCCGGAGGAAATCACTAAGGCCTTCAGTCATCGCGGGGCCAAGCTGTGATCGGATATCAGTATTCACGAAGGGTCGTCTCGGCTGACTGAAATGTCAACCGTTAATTCAGCCGGCTGCCTTTTCTTCCCTGGATTTCTCATTGTCGTCTCTCGGATCTATGTCTCTGAAGATCCGAGAATTATGCCCGAGACAGGGCTCGGGCACTACTTGTCAATTATCCGTATTAAGGATGCGGATGGGATTGTCCGCAACCTTTCCTTTCTCCCTCTGATGGGCCTCTCGGAGCTCAGCCACATAACAGGAACGACCAGCTGCTTGGTCGCCATGAACAATACCTACTCCTTTGTCAGTCGGGAACTTCAAAGTTAAGCACCACGGGGCCAGCGCTGCCCTAAACTCAGCCAGGGCCGTTCGGCCCAAGAAAACATTATACGGAGAATCCACATCCAAAACTACGAAGGGTAGGATTCACACCCTCCGACGCTCGCCTTGTCCCAGTTCAACTGGTAACTCAACATACCCCACTGCATCGGTCGCTGCGCCGTTAAAGCCGTGTATACGAGCCTTGGACGGTTTCAAGTCCTTTGTTTCCATTTTCATTTGGTCATAAGCCTTCTTGAAGATGATGTTGACAGAACTTCCGCAATCAATCAGAATTCTTTTCACATATATCGGTCCGATCGTCGCAGATATGACCATCGGGTCGATGGTTGGAGCCTCTATTTGATCAGCATCTCTGTTTCTGAACACTATATCGTCTATCATTATGCGCTGCTGCTTAGCAGGGGTCCCATCCTCCACGTTCGAACAGCACTCGAAATCTGCATGCTTCAGGGAACTTGCATACCGCCATCTCTTGCCAATTTTTATCCGCGGGAGGAGGTCCGTCGATAATTGTATTTATGACTAGTCTACCCACAGTTCGGGCAGGCTCCTCGGGATGACGTGGAGCTGGTGCGCGACCTGGGTTGGTCGTTCCTTGTCCTCCTTCCTGTGGATCCTTCACAAATTCTTGCAACTTCTTTTGCCTGATCAACTTCTCGATAGCGTCGTGCAGGTGTCTGCACTCTTCCGTATTGTGCCCATAAGTCTCATGGAAGCGACAATATTTTCCGGTTCGCTTCTGCTCCTCGGTTGATTCTTTTGGACGTGGCTTTCTGTACTGAAAAGTATTGCAGGTAGATAGGTAAATGTTCTCAAGAGACGCATTCAGCGTGGTATACTCGTTGTAGCTTGGAATTCTTGATTTCCACTTCCCCGCTTCTCTCTTCTTCCCTTGATTTCTTCCTCCGGACTCCTTAGGCTCCCCTGGCTTGTTCTGGACATTGACTTGGACCTTTCTTGAGTTGTCTCCGGACTGCTTCACAGCAATGTTGCTTTTCATAGACTCTTGGACAGGTCCTGGTGCCTTATCTCGTCTTACCCATCTAGCTTCCTCTCCCCTTATGAACTGGTGTGCCTTTGAGTAGAAACGCTCTAGCGTAGTCGGAGGTTTTCCTTCCAACCAGTCTCCAAACTCAGAATCTGGATCCATACCTCTCATTACAGCCATTAGGATTGCATGATCGTTGGGATTACTGACTTCAGTTGCCGCAACATGGAACCTTTGCAAATATTCCTTCAATGACTCCCCGGGACTTTGGATTACACTTGACAGAGACATTACGTCCTTTGGACAAGTAGTGTGTATCCTGAACTGCTCAATAAACTTCTTCGCCAACTCCTCGAAGTTGGATACAGACCGTGGAGGAAGTCGGGTAAACCACATAGTAGCGATCCCAGATAGAGTAATTGGAAAGCATCTACACTTGGTGGCATCATTTGCCCTAGCTGAATCCATCATCCATTCATACCTCATGACATGCTGTCTGGGGTCAGTCTTTCCCTCGTACGCAGGGATAGTTGGCATACTAAACTTTCTGGGGTATGCCGCCTGTAACACAACATCTGTGAACGGAGTGTGACTCCTTGATACTCACCAATCATCATTCGACAAGCCCTGATTTTCTTTCATCAATTGCCTGACCATGGCTGTCAGGTCTGGTGTCTATATGGAAGGTGGAAGGTTAGAGTCCGTTCTATGTGACTGTCCATGCTGATGCCTCCTCTCCTGGCAATCTGCCAATCGTGCGTCTTGAGGTTTGACAACGTTAGCGTTTTGATGGTCTGGGCCTCCAGCCTACACCTGCACTCCAGTTCCTGCTTGGTCACAGTCTCCAGCTGTCTGAGCAGCAGCACCTGCCCGCGCAGCTTCAGTCTTACGGCGTCTGCACCTGGGAGGTTCATCAGAAGAAGTTGAGCTGTCGAATGAGGAATAGGGAGCGGGATTGCCCCCAGCATTCTGTTGCTGGTGTTGAGTGAGTTGTGCCATCAGTTGGCGTTAGCTTGCATCTGCTCTCCTAGTTGTCTCCTGCTTTCCCTGAGTTCTCTCATCAAGTCGTTGAACTCTATTCTGGTGACAACTGGAGTTTGGTCCTGGGTGGCAATTCCTACACCCAGAATCGCTGGTTGATTGCTAGGTCCGGCTTGTTGCACGCTAGCAGTCTCGTAGGCATCCGCATTATGAGAAGCTGACCTGGTACATGGTCCTGCCATGGTAGAGTTATCGGTATGAACTCTGAGTAGAATCAACGGATGTCCTATCAGTGAGTCGGATCTTCCTTGGGGGATTTGTTCAATTCAGTAGCTTCAAAGCAGATCCTTGAGGTCTGAGAATTCAATTCTCAGTGAAAGCACCAAAGTGTTAGCACCAAAATTGGTCACTAACCTCGTAGAGAAAGATTGTGTAGAGATATAAGTGATGAAGATAAATTAAACAAGGAAGAAAATGCTAATTTAAATGCAGAAAGTAAGAACACCAAATTTATAGTGGTTCAGCGTAATTGCCTACGTCCACTTTGAGGTTAAACTTTATTGATCTTCTTAATAGTCGATTACAAATACAATTCGTGAATCAAATGCTTGAATGAAGTTGTTAAGTGGAGAAGATGAGTCTCTAAAATGGCAGAGTCTCCCCAGTGTTCTCCAAAAAGATCCCTTTTCACTGTGACCCTGCCCCTCTATTTATAGACAAAGATGGGCTGGACTTCCCAGATGGGCTCGGTAGCCGAACACTCTAGCCCAAGTATAGTGGTCGCTGCATGCCGAACCAGGTAGGCCGAACACAATGATGCCGAACCACCCTTCCTATGCCGAACGATATGTTTGATGTGTGGGAAGTGCAGAATAGTTGTCAGTCGAAGCCGAACGTGCCTCTGTCCGAAGCGCTTGACCGAACAATGCTCTCTGGCCGAACGATGCATTCTGGCCGAACGATACCTTTGGCCGAACGATCCTCCTTGGCCTAACGTGCTCTCTGGCCGAACGATGCATTCTGGCCGAACGATACCTTTGGCCGAACGATCCTCCATGTCGAGTAATCATATACGCCGAACGCTTCTAATGCCGAGTACTCTTAGATGCCGAGTACTACGCCGAGTACTCCTTGATGCCGAGTGCTACTGGATGCCGAGTGCTACACCGAGTACTCCTAGATGTTGAGTGCTTCTGGATGCCGAATGCCTACTAGATGCTGAGTACTACGCCGAGCACTCCGGATGCTGAGTGCTTCTGGACGCCGGGTGCTATTGTATGTCGAGTACTCCTGTTGCCGAGTTCCACTGGATGCCGAGTACTATTTGATGCCGAGTGCTACCTGATGCCGAGCACTAGTTGCCTGGTCAAATCTCCAGGAAACAGTAAGTAATGTCATATTGGCTCGGTTCGATGTTCCACTTGATAAGTCATCCGAAAGTTTCAGGTTGGTACAGTACTTGTTTCAAAGGTTGATCAGTCAATACTTTGATTGATGCGCTTGGAAATATGGTCGTAGCTTCCCAGATGCGATCAGGGGGCAATATGCTAGCTTTTCCAGCTTTGGATAATTTTTCTCGGCTCTGGTAAACTGCTTGCTAATGTAGTATATGGGTCGTTGGATTTTCGCGTCCTCACGCACAATGGCAGTGCTTAAAGCATGAGGTGAGACTGCTAGGTAAATGAATAGGTCCTCTCTGTCCACTGGCTTTGACAGGATTGGCGGAGCTTCCATGTAACAACCCTGAAATTTCGACCCAATTTTAAATTTTTGAATCCACTATTTTAACATAAAATGATGGAACTTTCTTACGATTTCAATTAGCGTCCAAACTTTGTTTAAAAATTGCGCCTAAATAGTTATAGATATGGGAAAAGTTTCACGGAAAAATACCGTAGTAAATTTCGTTCGCGTTTACTTCACATCAGTTCATTTTAAACGCGAAATTTTTTATCTTCTGAACCGAAATATTTTTACATAGAAAAATTCTAAACCATCTTCTGATCAAGACGTCATTTTTCATTTTTCGAATTTCGGACATCTTCAGCTCCGTCAATCTTATTCTTCAGTGATTTTGCTGCATTTTTCACAATGGAAAAATTTTGAATTTTATAATTTATTCGTACCACCGATATCTTTATACCATTGCGTTCACCTCGTCGCGCTGATCAAAATGGTATATTTGTTTGTGTCAATCGGAGTTCGGCGCTGCGAATTATAATTGTTTAACAGATTCCAAACTGGTCCGTTACGCAGCCAAACCGGTACCCAATTGCCTACTCAGTTCAGAATTCTATGGGTCCTTGACTATTCAACTGCCTAGAAACCCAACAGCCTTTCGGTTACCAAGACAATAAATTGAGGCCTTTGAAATCCCTATACTATTTTATATAAACAAGCTCGTTCATAATTCATTTGGTTTGCATTCTCTAAATTATTCTGGTACGTAACTCCACTTCCTCCTCCATTCTTTTTCATTTTCTTTGCCTCAGAAAAATGAAGCTCCACACCCTCCTTCCCACTGCCTCCCTCATTCCCACTGCCTCCCTCCAACCCCACTGCCCCATCAGCCGCCTCCCTCCGCCTTTGCCCGCCCGCCCCAGCCTCCCTCCGCCTTCACCAGTCCCCACACCAACCGCCACCGTACCTGCCAGCCTACCGCCCACCACCACGCCCAGCCTTCTCCACTGCCCCTTCGCCTGCCCTCCGCCCGCCCTCCGCGCCACCCAGACCCCACCACCACGCCTACCCTCCGCCTGTCCTCCGCCTGCCCTCAGCAGACCCGAACCCACTCCCCAGCAACCCGCCTACCCAGTCCCTGCCAGCCTTCGCCCGCCTCCCCTTCGCCCGTACCCACCAACCCCAGCCCCACGCCCAGCCCGCCACCCGCCCTCCGCGCCACCCAGACCCCACCCCGCGTCCCCAGCCCACGCCCAGACCCCACCCGCCTGCCAGCTCCGCCCAGTCCCCGACCGCCAGCAGCCCTCCGCCCTGCTTCGCCACGCCACCCAGACCCAGCCCGACCCGAACCCAGACCCAGCCCGACCCGAACCCAGACCCAGCCCGACCCGAACCCAGACCCAGACCCAGCCCGCCCGAACCCACCTTACCTCGACCCACCGACCCGCCGTGTCGAGCCCGCTTAGCCCGCTACCGAGTCCGCTGCCATTTTTTTTTGTATTTTATTTTATTTGTTCTTCTTTTGATAAAATTATATATCAGTTATAATTTGTAACTTATGGACTCATTTATGCTTTGTCCGCGCAGTTCCAGTTGAGGCTAATTCAGCGATCTAGGCTTCAATCCACCTTATTTGCATCTAGTCGTTGGTATGGTTTATATATATTTACAAATCAATATATATACATCGTATTAAGCTATTGTTGAATAACCTTTTGTTGATTTATAGTTCGTATTCGTGCTTGTGTCGTCTATTCTAGTCCATTCATTTTCGTGCTTCGCCGTCATCTTCTCTAACCACGCAAGGTGAATATTTCATTCACGACTCAATCTATTATGCTATGATAATCAAGTGATATATGTTATTGGTATTAATTTGAATGTTAAAATAATTGATGTTAAATTGTGATTTGAAGTTAGATATGAAAATAATTATGACATTAATTTGTTATGTGATGCTTGGTTGTTAATATAAGTGATAATTAATATGAAATTGGAATTGATATAGGATAGTCTAAAATTCAAAATAGATTATATATGTTGAACTTGTCCCTTTAAATGTTAAATAAAACGACACGTAGAAATAGGATCAGTTATACTTTGAACCATTGAATGTATGATTGTTGTAATAATTTGATAATAAACGCCAAGTGAAAACCTATAATGTAATGATCTTTAATCCGCATGAAATGATAGTGTGGATTCTAGGAATAATTTTATTTAATTTACATAAATAACAAATGTGAATTAAATACGATTATTTTGGGATTATTTAAATAAACGGTTAAATTGCTATGTATGGTTGCTATTGGTTGTTTATTTACTTTGACACCATCCCAGTTATCACACTGCAAGTTCCCTTTGTTATGCTTTGTTTTATGTATTTATTTATATTGGGTTGAAATGATAAATACCCAAATTGAACAACTTTGGCCTAGGATAGATAATTAAAAATAAGAAACCCGATTGGTCAACAAAAATCATTTTGGAATTAAAATCCATTTGAAGTTAAGAAATGAACTTAAAATTTTGTTGGAAAGTAAGTAACGAAATTTATAGATTTAATTGAAATGAATGAATGGATTTAATTGTAATAAACGATAGATTTAATTGTAGTAAATAAATAAGATTTAATTGTAATAAATGAGTAGATTTAATTGTAATAAATCAATAGATTTAATTGTAATAAAACGATAGATTTAATTGTAGTAAATGAATAGATTGAATTGTAATAAATCAATGGATTTAATTGTAATAAACAAATGAATTTAATTGTAATGAATAAATGGATTTAGTTGAAATAAATCAATGGATTAGATTCATAGGATTAATTGCAATAATTAATGGACTTAATTGTAATAAATTAAGGGATTTAATTATAATGAATTAATAGGTGGACTTAATTGTAATAACTTAATGGAAATTGAAACGGATTAATAAATCTATTTAATTAGATAAACGGATGGACACATTTAATTGAAATAAGATTCGAATAAGTAAGTTGTAGAATCTGATAAATTGAATTTATTAGGTTCGAAATAAAACCTAATTTGGATAAATTTAATTAAGTTGGAATTTGTTATAAATTTGATTTGAGATTAAGTAACAAAGTGACCTAAAGGAATGTAAACCAACTAAATTTAAGAAGTTGATTTAGCTGTTGAATTGATTAAATCAAAATTTTGATTAAATTTAATGTAACGATGAATGGGAATGGGAATTAAATTGAAATTGAACACTTAAGTATCGTTAACTCAAGGACTTGAACTAAAACTCCATTTGGAAATATGATTTTAATGTTCGAAATAAATTGAATTGTGAAATGTCAAATTTTGAAAGTCAAACTTGCAACTTGACCTTTGGACTTTGATTTGTTTTAAACTTTAATATTAAATGACCATCGGGTAATTAATACGTAGTTATTAAAGAGACCGGGATCGGATATGGACATACTCTATGTCGATACCGAAAACCACTTTAATAACTAATATACGCGGAGTGTTGATACAGAACGAAGTGGATGGATTTGGTGAACGCGTTAACTGAAGAAAGAGAACGATTTTGGATGACCCCTGACATGACTAAAATAGGAGCCGCGCCGTGCCATTGAGGATCGCCATCTCTAGCGGACACACTTCTTCGATACCTTATCTATTACTTATGTGATTCGATTTGGGTGCACCCCTTGATTTGGGAGTGTTGTTTCGCGGTGTTGAGATAGTAGCTGCTATGCTCAACATCAGTCCGGATCAGGCAACTACTAGTATCCTAGTTGGTATCGCCTCATGTACCTTGTCATACTGATTATCCTATTCGCGACCACTACGTTGTGTTTTGTACCTTTAGTATATGGATTGCCCTCTGGTGACTTCCGGTTTTGGGGAAACTACGGTCTTGTATATGCTTTTGGGAATAAAAATGTGTTAAGGGTGGAATGGGCCACGACTTAACGCTATTTTGATATCATACTTTACTGATTAGACCTTATCTATTTAGCGTATTCTATTGTATATATAGATAGTTTATCGGATCCTTAAAGATGTGTATCACATTCATCTTTGAGTTATGGACTTTATTATTTGCACCCGATTATCCTATATAAGATTTTGAGTCCTGACTCGAGTGTTTCTTTTGTATATGCTCGGGTCAGTCTGAAGCTATCCAGTTGCCGATCAAGGTTGGTTGAAGATGCTAAAGACTTAGCATTTATCTTTATCAGTTATTTCCTTTCTAGTATTTGATGAACTTATGTATTGAACATCTTGTATTTCTATTTGTCACTTTATGTTGAGACATTGTTGTATTCCTGTAGTAGCTTCATGAACTACTATTATGATGATGTACTTTTCCGCTGCATTATTCTGTGACTATTCTGTGTCTGTGACGTTGTATTGATTCTCATTTACATATATGTATTCATAATCCCATAATGATTCGTGTTTTGTATTATTTAAGTTGACATGTGTGGATTATTGTCAATTTAAATGGTCCAAATATACGGGTTGTCACAGTTGGTATCAGCGCTTCGGTTTCCCTAAAAACCTTAGTTCGGGATTATGAAACTCATTAGAGATAGGGTAGCAATACCCTAGAATGAGGAGAATCGATTCAATATCCAAGTCCTTTCTATTCGAACTTCTTTTGATTCGTCGATTAAATTTTCCCTTTGAGTTCTCTGATTTTATCCTTGGTCCTAAATTTCTTTTGGTATTTCAGGATGAGTGCCAGAAGAAACAATAGGGGTGGAAGAGGCAATGGTCCTGCTCAGGCTGCACCTGCCGCTCCAGCTCCTGTCAGATTCACCATCCTTAGTAAAGAGTATTCACAGCTTGGAGGTATTAAGTTTTCTCGATCCGAGAACATTATTGAGGCTCAGCAATGGCTTAAAAGCTTAGAGAAGATATTTTCGGGTCTAGAGATCACTGATGCTCAGAAGCGTCAGCTTGCTTCCTGGCAACTTCAGGATGCCGCGCAAGATTGGTGGGAATCAGTTACTTCTCGTATCGAGGAGGACACCATCACTAGGGCCCAGTTTAGGTATAAAATTTAATTAGATTCCGTAATCTAAATTCTCCTTTAATCTTTGGAATGTTATTCATCTTGCCTATCTTTTGATTAGGGATACTTTCTCGGCACAATGGATGCCAGCTGCTGGGAAAACCCAACTTTATAGAGCTTTCATGGATCTTAAGCAAGGCAGTATGACTTTTTCTGAGTATGAGAGGAAATTCAACGAACTCTCAAAATTCGGACCTGGCTTGATCGATACACCACTTCTGAAGAACGAGAAATTCATTTTGGGAGCTAGATCAGAATATTATGACTTGCTTACTGGCCACACTCACTGCACCTTCACAGAGCTTGTTGATTATGCTCTTAGATATGAGGCGAAGCCTAAGGGACCTACTGCCTAAACCATTCCTACTCAGCCCTCTTCTAGCCAGACCAGGAAAAGGAAGATGAACTTTGATCAACAAAAGAAAGCTTGGCAGAAGACTACAGGTTTGGGATATGCTCAGAAAAGCCCAATCGACCTCGCTAATATCACTTGCGTCAAATGCGATAAGAAGGGCGATTATGCTAATAGTTGTCCATCTACCGGAGCTGCTGTTCCACCACCTTCTACGACTAGGAAAGATTTATGCTATGTCTGCCTCCAACCGGGTCATTTCAAGAAAGAATGCCCAATGTATAAGCGTGGCACACCATTTGGAGTATTTGCTATCACCACTCCTACACCACCTCCACCACCTGCTCAGGATGACCAAGGTACCTTACGAAGTATTTTTTATTTACATGCTACACCTGTTAGGGTATTATTCGATACTGGTGCTTCACATAGCTTTATATCAAACCTTTGTAATAAACTCAAATTAGAACCTACTCTTGCTTCTACCTCCTTATGTGTCTCAAATCCTATCGGATGACCTGCCTACCTCCGAAGTGTTTGCAAGGGAGTTGCACTTATGTATGATTTTTCTCGATTCACTTGGGATTTCTATGTACTTGGATTCCAAGCATTCGACTTTCTTTTAGGAGTGGATTGGTTAAGCAAATTTGATGCTGTTATTTCCTGCAAAACTCGTTCAGTTTCTTTGGTAAGCGACATGGATCAGCCGCTTGTCATTGAATGCAAATCACCTCAGAAATATGCCGGAAGCTTCATATTCTCTCTTGATGCTCATCCAGATAATCTTAATACTACCCCTATTGTTCAGAAATTTCCCGATGTATTTGGAGAGGTCAACTCTCTACCGCCCAAACGGGAAATCGATTTCCGTATTGATCTTATTCCTGGAGCTACTCCCGTAGTTCTCCCACACCTAAGGATGGCTCCTAAAGAAAAAGCTGAACTAAAAACCCAAATTGATGATCTATTTGCTAAAGGCTTGATTAGGAGAAGTTGTTCTGAATGAGGCGCCGCAGTTGTATTTGTCACCAAATCAGATGGATCTCTTCGCATGTGTGTTGATTACCGAGAACTGAACAAACACACTCTCAAGAATCGTTATCCGATGCCTCGCATCAACGATTTATTCGATAAGCTCCATGGAGCTAAAATTTTCTCATAACTTGATCTAGCCACTGGATTCCACCAACTCAGAGTTGCTGAAGATAGTATCCATAAGACAGCTTTCCGTACTGAGAATGGATTCTATGAATGGTTGGTTATGCCATTCGGTTTGACCAACGCACCTGCTTATTTCGTCTACTTGATGAATCGAGTCTTCCGTGATGTGCTTAACAAGTTTGTTCTTGTCTTCATTGATGATATTCTCGTCTTCTCTAAAGACAAGAAGGAGCATGAGACACACCTTGCTTATGTTCTGGAAACTCTCCGAAATCATCAACTTAAGGCCAAATTCTCTAAATGCCACTTCTGGCGAGATGAAGTGAGATTCCTGGGTCACATAGTTTCTGAAAATGGGATTTCGGTCGATCCAGCTAAGATCGCCGTAATCAATGTAAGTTCTATCCTATTCGCTATTTCTATTCAATTCCTCTTATCCCTTTCTAATTTGAAATTTATCTACAGGATTGGGAGACTCCTAAAACACCTACAGATATTCGTAGTTTCTTGGGTTTAGCTGGTTATTATCGCAGATTTATTGAGCACTTTGCCCGGATTTCTGCCCCACTTACTGCTTTAACTCGGAAGGACGTTAAGTTTATTTGGAGCGAGAAGTGCGAATCAGCTTTTAATGAGTTGAAGCGTAAGTTAACTTCAGCCCCTGTTCTTGCGGTAATCGATGGAAGTGAAGGATTAACCGTCTATACAGATGCTTGCCGAGAAGGTTTAGGCGCTGTTCTTATGCAAAATGGAAAGGTTATTGCCTATGCGGGCCGTCAGTTGAAGACCCATGAATTAAACTATGCCACACATGACCTAGAGCTTCTTGCCGTTGTATTTGCTCTGAAACTATGGAGGCATCATCTTTTGGGAAAAAAATTCGAATTATTCACTGATCATAAGTCCTTGAGATATATCTTTTCTCAGAAGGTTTTGAATCAGAGGCAAGTCCGATGGCTCGAATTTTTAGCTGCATATGATCTCGGCATCACTTATACTCCGGGGAAAGCAAATGTTGTAACCAATGCATTGAGTCGTAGCAAAGCATTGTCTTGCTGTAATATTGTTGAAGGCATGTTATTTCAGCTTGTCATCTCTCCATCTCTTATGGATCGCATAAAAGCTAAACAATACGAGGACACTTTGCTCTATCGTATGAAGGAGTTAGTTCTTGGTAGAGTTGGAAATGCCGACAGTAAAATAGGAGCGCAGATTGATAGTAATGGAATTCTAAGGATCGACAACCGTATTTGTGTTCCTAATGTCGATGGATTGAGACAAGAAGTACTTAGAGAGAATCATCAGTCATCACTTTCATTTCATCCTGGCGTCACTAAGATGTATCGTAATATGAAGCGTTTATATTGGTGGAGAGGGATGAAGAGAGATATTTCTATATATGTCAGTAGATGCACCACTTGCCAACAAGTTAAGGCCGATCACCAAAAGACCGCCGGTTTACTTCAATCCTTAGAGATTCCTTGTTGGAAATGGGATCAGATTTCTATGGACTTCATTGATGGATTAACAAGGACCAGAAAAGGTAACGAGAGTATATGGGTGATCGTTGATAGATTGACAAAATCTGCTCACTTTATTCCTGTTAAGACCACTCGTATTGCTTCAAGTTTGGCAGAGATATATATGAGAGAGATTGTTAGACTTCATGGGGTTCCATCTAGTATTGTATGCAATCGAGACCCTATATTCACTAGTAAATTCTGGAAGGCGTTTCAGGACGTCTTGGGCACTAAACTGAATCTGAGCACAGCTTATCATCCTCAAACAGATAGACAAACAGAAAGGGTAAATCAGATTTTGGAGGATCTGCTCCGGGCCTGCATTATTGATTTCGGTGGATCTTGGGAAGACCATCTCCATTTGGTTGAATTCACTTATAATAACAGTTATCAGGCGAGTATCGATATGGCACCGTTCGAAGCTTTATATGGACGGCCATGCAAATCGCCAGCTTGTTGGATTGAGCCTGGTGATCGATTAATTCTTGGCCCAGATATGATTATGGAAGCATCCGAGAAGGTTAATGAGATCAGAAGAAAGATGAAGACCGCACAGGATAGGCAGAAGAGCTATGCAGATAGGCGTAGAAGAGATTTGGAATTCCAGGTGGGGGATGAGGTATTTCTGAAAGTATCACCTTTGAAGAATGTTATTCGATTTGGTCGTAGAGGGAAGCTTGCTCCAAGATTTGTTGGACCATTTACTATCACCGAAAGAATTGGCACACTGGCTTATAGAGTTGCATTACCAGAAAAGTTTGAGGGCGTGCACAACGTATTCCATGTTTCACATCTCCGGAAAGTCGTGCGTGATCCATCCATGACCATCCCAATTGCTCAGTTAGATGAAGTAGATATTGAGCCAGATTTGACTATCGAAAGAAGACCACTCCGTATAGTCGATCGGGAAACAAGGCAACTCAGAAGGAAGTCTATAAATCTCGTCAAAGTCCAATGGAGTGAAGATGAGCGAGATTGCACATGGGAAACTGAGGATAGTATCCGGGATTCAAACCCCGAATTACTGATTTCAGATATAAATCAAATTTTCTTAAAAAAAATCTATCTTGACTTTTCCGCTCTCTCCATTCTTACTTCACCGTTTCGTTCTTTTCGAGGACGAAAAGTTTTGAGTGGGGGAGAATGTAACGACCCTGAAATTTCGACCCAATTTTAAACTTTTGAATCCACTATTTTAACATAAAATGATTGAACTTTCTTACGATTTCAATTAGCGTCCAAACTTTGTTTAAAAATTGCGCCTAAATAGTTATAGATATGGGAAAAGTTTCACGGAAAAACACCGCAGTAAATTTCGTTCACGTTTACTTCACATCAGTTCATTTTAAACGCGAAAATTTTTATCTTCTGAACCGAAATATTTTTACATAGAAAAATTCTAAACCATCTTCTGATCAAGACGTCATTTTTCGTTTTTCGAATTTCGGACATCTTCAGCTCCATCGATCTTATTCTTCGGTGATTTTGCTGCATTTTTCACAATGGAAAAATTTCGAATTTTATAATTTAATCGTACCACCGATATCTTTATACCATTGCGTTCGCCTCGTCGCGCTGATCAAAATGGTATATTTGTTTGTGTCAATCGGAGTTCGGCGCTGCGAATTATAATTGTTTAACGGATTGAAAACTGGTCCGTTACGCAGCCAAACTGGTACCCAATTGCCTACTCAGTTCAGAATTCTATGGGTCCTTGACTATTCAGCTGCTTAGAAACCCAACAGCCTTTCGGTTACCAAGACAATAAATTGAGGCCTTTGAAATCCCTATACTATTTTATATAAACAAGCTCGTTCATAATTCATTTGGTTTGCATTCTCTAAATTATTCTGGTACGTAACTCCACTTCCTATTCCATTCTTTTTCATTTTCTTTGCCTCAGAAAAATGAAGCTCCACACCCTCCTTCCCACTGCCTCCCTCATTCCCAGCACCCTCCTTCCCACTGCCTCCCTCATTCCCACTGCCTCCCTCCAACCCCACTGCCCCGTCAGCCGCCTCCCTCCGCCTTTGCCCGCCCGCCCCAGCCTCCCTCCGCCTTCGCCAGTCCCCACACCAGCCGCCACCGCACCTGCCAGCCTACCGCCCACCACCATGCCCAGCCTTCGCCACTGCCCCTTCGCCTGCCCTCCGCCCACCCTCCGCGCCACCCAGACCCCACCACCACGCCTACCCTCCGCCTGCCCTCAGCAGACCTCAACCCACTCCCCAGCTACCCGCCTACCCAGTCCCTGCCAGCCTTCGCCCACCTCCCCTTCGCCCGTACCCGCCAACCCCAGCCCGCTACCGAGTCCGCTGCCATTTTTTTTTGTATTTTATTTTATTTGTTCTTCTTTTGATAAAATTATATATTAGTTATAATTTGTAACTTATGGACTCATTTATGCTTTGTCCGCGCAGTTCCAATTGAGGCTAATTCAGCGATCTAGGCTTCCATCCACCTTATTTGCATCTAGTCGTTGGTATGGTTTATATATATTTACAAATCAATATATATACATCGTATTAAGCTATTGTTGAATAACCTTTTGTTGATTTATAGTTCGTATTCGTGCTTGTGTCGTCTATTCTAGTCCATTCATTTTCGTGCTTCGCCGTCATCTTCTCTAACCACGCAAGGTGAATATTTCATTCACGACTCAATCTATTATGCTATGATAATCAAGTGATATATGTTATTGGTATTAATTTGAATGTTAAAATAATTGATGTTAAATTGTGATTTGAAGTTAGATATGAAAATAATTATGACATTAATTTGTTATGTGATGCTTGGTTGTTAATATAAGTGATAATTAATATGAAATTGGAATTGATATAGGATAGTCTAAAATTCAAAATAGATTATATATGTTGAACTTGTCCCTTTAAATGTTAAATAAAACGACACGTAGAAATAGGATCAGTTATACTTTGAACAATTGAATGTATGATTGCTGTAATAATTTGATAATAAACGCCAAGTGAAAACCTATAATGTAATGATCTTTAATCCGCATGAAATGATAGTGTGGATTCTAGGAATAATTTTATTTAATTTACATAAATAACAAATGTGAATTAAATACGATTATTTTGGGATTATTTAAATAAACGGTTAAATTGTTATGTATGGTTGCTATTGATTGTTTATTTACTTTGACACCATCCCAGTTATCACACTGCAAGTTCCCTTTGTTATGCTTTGTTTTATGTATTTATTTATATTGGGTTGAAATGATAAATACCCAAATTGAGCAACTTTCGCCTAGGATAGATAATTAAAAATAAGAAACCCGATTGGTCAACAAAAATCATTTTGGAATTAAAATCCATTTGAAGTTAAGAAATGAACTTAAAAATTTGTTGGAAAGTAAGTAACGAAATTTATAGATTTAATTGAAATGAATGAATGGATTTAATTGTAATAAACGATAGATTTAATTGTAGTAAATAAATAAGATTTAATTGTAATAAATGAGTAGATTTAATTGTAATAAATCAATAGATTTAATTGTAATAAAACGATAGATTTAATTGTAGTAAATGAATAGATTTAATTGTAATAAATCAATGGATTTAATTGTAATAAACGAATGAATTTAATTGTAATGAATAAATGGATTTAGTTGAAATAAATCAATGGATTAGATTCATAGGATTAATTGCAATAATTAATGGACTTAATTGTAATAAATTAAGGGATTTAATTATAATGAATTAATAGGTGGACTTAATTGTAATAACTTAATGGAAAATTGAAACGGATTAATAAATCTATTTAATTAGATAAACGGATGGACACATTTAATTGAAATAAGATTCGAATAAGTAAGTTGTAGAATCTGATAAATTGAATTTATTAGGTTCGAAATAAAACCTAATTTGGATAAATTTAATTAAGTTGGAATTTGTTATAAATTTGAGATTAAGTAACAAAGTGACCTAAAGGAATGTAAACCAACTAAATTTAAGAAGTTGATTTAGCTGTTGAAATTGATTAAATCAAAGTTTTGATTAAATTTAATGTAACGATGAATGGGAATAGGAATTAAATTGAAATTGAATACTTAAGTATCGTTAACTCAAGGACTTGAACTAAAACTCCATTTGGAAATATGATTTTAATGTTCGAAATAAATTGAATTGTGAAATGTCAAATTATGAAAGTCAAACTTGCAACTTGACCTTTGGACTTTGATTTGTTTTAAACTTTAATATTAAATGACCATCGGGTAATTAATACGTAGTTATTAAAGAGACCGGGATCGGATATGGACATACTCTCTGTCGATACCGAAAACCACTTTAATAACTAATATACACGGAGTGTTGATCCAGAACGAAGTGGATGGATTTGGTGAGCGCGTTGACTGAAGAAAGAGAACGATTTTGGATGACCCCTGACATGACTAAAACAGGAGCCGTGCCGGGCCATTGAGGATCGCCATCTCTAGCGGACACACTTCTTCGATACCTTATCTATTACTTATGTGATTCGATTTGGGTGCACCCCTTGATTTGGGAGTGTTGTTTCGCGGTGTTGAGATAGTAGCTGCTATGCTCAACATCAGTCCGGATCAGGCAACTACTAGTATCCTAGTTGGTATCGCCTCATGTACCTTGTCATACTGATTATCCTATTCGCGACCACTACGTTGTGTTTTGTACCTTTAGTATATGGATTGCCCTCTGGTGACTTCCGGTTTTGGGGGAACTACGGTCTTGTATATGCTTTTGGGAATAAAAATGTGTTAAGGGTGGAATGGGCCACGACTTAAAGCTATTTTGATATCATACTTTACTGATTAGACCTTATCTATTTAGCGTATTCTATTGTATATATAGATAGTTTATCGGATCCTTAAAGATGTGTATCACATTCATCTTTGAGTTATGGACTTTATTATTTGCACCCGATTATCCTATATAAGATTTTGAGTCCTGACTCGAGTGTTTCTTTTGTATATGCTCGGGTTAGTCTGAAGCTATCCAGTTGCCGATCAAGGTTGGTTGAAGATGCTGAAGACTTAGCATTTATCTTTATCAGTTATTTCCTTTCTAGTATTTGATGAACTTATGTATTGAACATCTTGTATTTCTATTTGTCACTTTATGTTGAGACATTGTTGTATTCCTGTAGTAGCTTCATGAACTACTATTATGATGATGTACTTTTCCGCTGCATTATTTTGTGACTATTCTATGTCTGTGACGTTGTATTGATTCTCATTTACATATATGTATTCATAATCCCATAATGATTCATGTTTTGTATTATTTAAGTTGACATGTGTGGATTATTGTCAATTTAAATGGTCCAAATATACGGGTTGTTACATTCCATGTGTCGTAGTAATTCTCCAAATGTAGTTTGTCATGCCGCATTCCATTCGAAGTTTTTCTTCCCTTTCTTCAACGCATCAAAAAAGGTATGCACTTGTCGGTGGCTTTCGAGATAAATTGGCTTAAAGCGGCGACCTTCCCATTCAGGCTTTGCAATTCTCTCTTGTTCTTTGGGGCTTGGACCTTTCGCAGGGCCATTATCTGCTTTGGATTTGCTTCAATGCCCTTGGCACCTACGATGAATCCTAAGAATTTTCCAAAGGCTACTCCGAAGTGACACTTAAGTGGACTGAGTTTAATTCCATACATTCAGAGTATTTCGAACATTTCAGCAAGATTATCCAGGTGGTTGGCAGCTACTCGTGATTTGACCAACATGTCGTCCACGTAAACCTCCATAATTTTTCCGATTTTGCACTTGAACATGGTATTTACCAACCTTTGATAAGTTGCCCCAACATTGTTCAAACCGAATGGCATTACACTATAGCAATATAGTCCCAGATCGGTGATGAAGCTGGTGTTCTCTTGATCAGGTTCTTGCATCAGGATTTGGTTGTACCCGGAGTATGCATCTATGAATGATAGCAGTTCATGTCCTGCCGTTCCATCCACAAGCTGGTCTATTCTAGGACTGGGAAGCTATCTTTCAAGCAATCTTTGTTTAAGTCTGAGTAATTGATACAGGTTCACCAATTCCCATTGGACTTTTTGACTAAGACCGGGTTAGATACCCATTCAGGATAAGTTGCATCATGGATAAAACCTTTGGCGATTAACTTTTCCACCTCTTCTCTTAATGCCTTGGACCATTCAGGACCCAGGCTGCGCCTCTTTTGCTTTACTGGTGTGAACTTGGGGTCAATATTAAGCGTGTGGCAAGCGATTTCTGGTGACACCCCACATATATCGGAATGTGTCTATGCGAACACATCCAAGTTGGCGCGAAGAAATTTAGTATGTTCCAACTGCATCTTGTTTCCAAGGTGCGATCCAATTTTCAAGAGTTTTGTTGGGTCGTCCATATCGACTGGGACAGACACCGTCAATTCAGCTGGTGTTGCCCATTCTTTCCCTGAACTCTTTTTTCTAGGGTCCAAAGCCTTGTCGAATCGGCTATGGTCCCCGAGCTAGGGGCGGCTCTGTAGTTTCTATTCAGAAGGTTCACGAATGTGGAGAGTTCTCCCCACATACTTCCCCTTTTCCCTTCTTCTGGATTCACGTAACTCTGCAATGTAACATTCTCTGATGGCACACTGATCTCCTTTGACCACCCCAATTTCATTTGCTGTCCGGAACTTCATTATAATGCACCATTGGGCCAGAGCGAATCTGAAATCAGCTATGGCAAGTCATCCCAAGAAGGCGTTATACGTAGAAGTTTCATCCACAATTACGAAGGTCTGAACGAGGGTAACTCTTCGATCACCCTCTACAAGCTCCACTGGTAAGTCAATTAACCCTACAGGTTGTTTGGGTTCGCCAGTGAACCCTTGGATTTTTGTTGGGCATGCGCTTTTCATGCCGATCTTCATTTGGCCAAAGGTACGTTTGAAAAGTATATTGACAGAACTGCCGCTATCGACCAATACCCATCGGACCACGGCGGGTCCGATTCCTACCGTTACCACCATCGGGTCAAGGGTCGGAGCTTCGACCACTTCGGTATCTCGATTTCTGAATACAATATCATTATTTAAAGTTTTCTGCTGCTTGGTTGGAGCCCCATCTTCTATCGTGAGACATGATTCCTTCGAAGCATGCTTTAACGAACTTGCATATCGCTCCATCTCTCCCCAACTTCTCTGTGCAGGGTGTGGGCCTCCAGATATCATTCCAATAATGTGTCCCTAGTCAGTTCGCTTTGATCCCTCTTCACTGGTTCCGGCTTGGTTCCATTGATTCCTAGGGCCTGAGGAGCCGCGGGATGGTCAGGATTTTGTTGTTTTCTGACGTATTGCTGGAGCTTGTTCTCCCGAATCAGCTCTTCAACCAAGTTCTTCAGGTGGCGGCATTCATTTGTGTTGTGACCATACATCTCGTGGAAGCGGAAGAACTTCCCCGAGCGCTTGTGTTGCTCGGTTGCTTCCTTCTTAGGAAGTTTTTTATATTCCTCAGTCCCTTGTGTCGTATGATAAATATTTTTCAGAGTTTCATTAAGAGGGGTGTAATCTTCAGGCCTAAAGCCTTTAAGGCATTTATTGTTTCCATTTTTCTTACTGGAATTCTGATTCTTCCTTCTCTGATTTCCATTTTTCCTTATGATTTCTTCGGCAGTCCCGAAGGCATTCGTATTATGGTTTATTGCCACGTCACTCTGTCCAATGTTCAACGGTTGCATGCCAGTTGACTTCCTTTCTAACTCCTATGCTTCCTCCAATCTCAGGTATTGACTTGCTTTGCCATCGAAATCCTTCATTGTAGTGGGTTGCTTCATCTTGATCAACTTTCAGAACTCGGTTTCGGGGTGAATGGCTCGGACCAAAACCATGAAGACCATGTCTTCATTTGGATTACTGACCTCTGTAACTGCGGTATTGAACCGGTTCATGAAAGACTTTAGCGATTCGTTTCGTCCCTAGAATAATCCGGACAAGGACATCACATCTTTAGGTTGTGCGGTAAGGAGCCTGAACTGATCAAGGAATCTAATGGTTAGTTGATCGAAAGTAGAGATGGATCTCGGCAGAAGCCTAGTGAACCACATGGAAGCGATTCCTTCCAATAAAATGGGAAAACATCTACACCAAACAGCTTAGCGTTTCCTCCGTCCATTTACCAGCTATACTTGTATAAATGGGGTTTTGGGTCCTTCGTCCCATCATACAATGGGATAGTTGGCATCGTAAACTTTTCTGGATATCGCTCATTCAATATCTCATCGGTGAAGGGAGTACGACTTGGTGTGGATGCACACTCATCATCTCTTGTGTTTTTATTTTGGTCCATCAATCGCTTAACCATATCTGCGATGAATGCCTCTGATGTCCAGTAATCCGGCGGATGGCTGTTAGTTGCTGCACCAAGTGTTTGACTTTGCAAACGGTCTTGGCGAGTGGGCTGAGGCCTAGGCTTTCCTGTCTTTGGAAGAGCCACTCTCTCGAGATCTCGTTGGCTTGCGGTTGTTCTGATTGGGGCGGTTTTGACATTTTTAGCATTGTCGAATGCATTAGCATTCTCTTCTAGCTTATCATCATTAAATTTTCGTTCATCCTCTGAATCGGAGAGGTCTATGGCTATATCCTCTCGTGGGGTTTTCACCCCTTGGTTCAAGTTCAGATTTGGTTGCCTTACGGCAAGCGGGGTACTTGTATTCCCTTCTGCATTGATTCCTGTAGTTCCTGCTGTCCCTCTTTTCTACGACTGCTTCCCGATTCTTCTGTTTAAGCCAGAAACGAAAGAATTTTCTTGCTCTATGGCAGCCACGGGTTCAACCACGGTTCTTGGAGTATGGTTTGATCATAAGGTTAGGAGAGCATTGAGCTTATCCATCAGGGCCTTCTGACTGTTCTGCATTTTCTGGTTGATCTCATCAATCATTTTGTTCAACTCATCCCTTCTAACGACTTCGCACTCATTGGAAGATGCAAGCACCTGATCTCCTATGTTGGCACCATTTACTTCAGTTTGTTGATGATTCATATCTTCCCCAACTACTACTACCCCTATAGACCTTCCAGAGGCAGTCCTTTTTCTTCCTAGAGGATCTAACTTCTGGACATGTATGATCGAAAGTAGATAGCTAGATCTGAACCCTAAATTGGGTTCTCAGTGAAAGCACTAAAATGTTAACCTAAAAAATGGATCAACGCCCTGGTTTGAGCGTGAAAGCACCAACCATGTTCTCTCAGAGTAATAATGTAGATAATAGAAATAGAAAAAAGCAGTAAGAGAAAGAAGACAAGAAGATTTTTATAGTGGTCCGGCTGTTAACGAAGCCAATGTCCACTTTATAATTTTTATTATAGACTGATTGCTGTTACCAGATATATTTGATTACAAAGCTCTTGATTATCCTTTGCTAGATTGAATCTCCAAGGTTGGAATTCACTGGAGAATCACAGTGAATTCCTTTGAAGACCGTTGTAAGGGAGGTAAGGAGTGAAGAAAGCTTCCGGTAGAGTTTCAGCAACCAGTCCCCCGAAGATCCCGTTTATATTGCAGATAGGATGGTATTTATAGAGATCGGAGAGCCATTGGGCCAAGCCTGTTAGCCAGCTGTTACAGATGGTCACTAGAAGGTACAGTGGAGATTAGCTCGCAACCTGAGTCAAAAGCATGGATCGCTAGCGATCCATAGTATTGGCTCGAATGCGAGCAAATTACTCAGCCTTTTCCTCTGCTTCACTCTATCTGGGGTCTCGCTTATTCTATGATCAATTATGGATCGCTGGCGACCCATGGCATATGGATTGCTAGCGATTCATACAATTAGCATATTTTTGTACTTTGGTTTTTGAACAGTCTTCTGTCGACGTTGTTCGTGTAGTCTCATTGCACATCGTCTTGTTTTGACGATGCTTGTTAGTTGTTTTTAGTTGTTGATTGGACTGGATAGATGCTTATCTCTCGATTTAACTAACTCAAGATCTCATCAAACTCAGACATTGCCTCTAGAATATGTCTTGGATTGTGATGCCATAGAGTTGGTTGATAACTGAGCTAAACCCACGGATCGCTAGCGTTCCATGTCCTTAGTGGATTTTCTTATTTCTTTTCTTAGCGCTCCTTGGCTTGTTGCTTTAGTCCTTTTGGTTGAATTCCAAGCTATTCTGACTCCACCAAGTTGTTCCGTCTTTTCTAGGATACTACAGATTAAAAACTCGGATAACAAAAAGTTTGGTTTGATTTTGATAAATAAAACGTAACTGAACACACACTTTGGAATTTACCTAGAATTATTCTGTTAACTTTGAAATATACATAGATTACTGATTGAAATACACATGGGTAATGGATTGAAACATTATACACGATTATTGGGATAAACTATTTGAAGTTGTTTATAAACAAAATAGAAATTGTACCCAACCACTTAGTACAAATAACTTTTTAAATCTATATGTGAATCCATAAAGAAGACAAATAAAATGAATAGGATCAAAGTCCTAAAAGTATCGAGTCAAACGTTCGAATTTTAAACCAAACGTTCGAATTTTCAGGAAATATTAAACAAAAAGGAATCTGTTCAAAACTAACACGATTTAGACATTTGCACTTATATTCAGACATTTGGAATCAATGTCGATCCTCCAATTATATGGTCAGATGTTTGAATGCCTATAAACAAATTTTTATATAGGGGATCAGACGTCTAAATTAAAACTCGGACGTTTGAATGGCTGAAGTAAGCTCGGGTTGATCTTGGACCCATTTCAGGCCAAGTAGGGTGGATCAGAGAAATTTTTTCCACTTCTTCGACTTTGGGAAGACCATGTAACTTATGGAAGTCATGCAATGACATGGACTAGTGTCACACTTGGTGACTTCCTAGTTTCTTACTTCATAAAGTTGTTAAACATGACATTCAATGCGGTGTGCGATTCTATCATAATTAAATGCTTTGGAGCATACGGGAACTAACAAGGAAGTTACTCGATGCTTTAGGGCAAGTGAACTCGGGCATTGTGATGTATACTCGATGTTGTGCATAGTTACGGGCACTAAAGGGGAGGTTCCTCAATGTTCTAGAAGTAAGTGGGCTCAGACATTGTGATATATACCCAGTGTTATGCATAGAATTTAAGATATCAAACACTAATGGGGAGGTTAATCAATGTTTTAGAGGCAAGTGGTTTAGCCATTATAATGTCTACCAGGTATTGTACATATGATAATGGACGATTAATGAGTAAGTTACTCAATGATTTCTTAGGAATGTAGGCCTAAGATTATGAGGCATACTCAATTGGACTCGTCGAATATCAGGATCATATATTTGGGGTTCGCATTGGAAGTTTTCAACTAATTGTATTCGGTGGGTGGTTCATCATTGAAAATGTTTACTTGATGCACGGTTAGGTACACTAAGGATTGTTGCACCTCAGTATATAGATTGACTAGTTCCTTATACATAGACCACATACACAAATGAACACTCCAAGTCGTATAGATTGTAAATGAAATTTAATTACTTATGAACACCAAACACTTATGATAAAATTCATTTGCCAGACCTTATCCAATTGCTTCCTTTTCTCCTCCTCTATATTTATTACAGGAGGATGGGGTAGCAAGCAAGTTGATTTGGAAAAGGTGCATGGAGATAATGACATAACAAATGGAGACTTACCTATTTATCGCCATTATTCTATGTACCTTATTCTGTATGTAAGATGGATTTGTACTATTTTGTTATTTGGAGATTCTATTTTGTTAGCTATTGTATGTACCACGGTTGTCTTGAGACTTGAGATCCAAATGTGTAGAATTTTCTTAAAGTATTATTTGTCTCTGCATCATGTAAACCACAAAACCTAACTATTCGGACTTCTTGGCACAAGAAGAGTTCAAAAGCCGGTTTTGGGATTTGGATCAGTGTGTCCAAAGGTGAGGGTTATTACATCATTACATATTCCGGCCAAAATTCCCTTCCTTTATCAACTAGCAAGGTATTGGGTTCCCAAGCCAACCTTCCCTCCTCTGTTATTCCTCAATCTATTGATCCTCGTGTCAATACAATATCCCATATGATATCTAACATTGTCTCCCTCATGCTAGGTAACTCTTGAGCAGATTAATTCTCTCCGTAGCAATGCCTAGTCAAAACCATCTCTTTTGTATGTTACATAAGAAATAGATGTCTCTATTAGATCGTGTCCTTATCTCGTAGGTATCCGTTGAATAGTCTCCGGAACATAGAACTTTTAAGATGCGATATAGCCCTTCAAGAGGTTATTACTTTTGATTCATCTCAAATCAAATTGGTGAGCATTGATTTTTATTATAACATCCCTCATTATGAGATCCAAAGATTAATCCCTAATGTGTTGTGGTCACCTTCGAATTACCTTTTGGCAACGAAGATGAAATTAGTTGTATTATACAATCTTAAATAAATAAAACATTACTAAAATGGAGCACATCATTATAGATTTAGTTTAACGATTTTACATTCCAAAGTCGTGCCCATGCGGGGTGAAGAATATTATATGGCATAGTTATTAGTGTCATGCCCCTATATATGAAGATATGGACAAAAACACTTGATATAGCTGAATTAAAACTACAAAAATATATTACCCAAGACTCTCTCTATGTCTTCAACTTGCAGTATTCAATCATCCCAAAAGCAAACCATCTAAGACCATAAACTCAGCCTACTTGAGTGAGTAAACATGAGAGATAAAAGGCCTAGTTTGAGTAATAAATTACCCTAAATAAGAAAATAGTAAGACCGTTCCGCCAACATACAGGATAGCTTTACCCCTTACCATACCAAAGCAATAAATTATTCAATTTATAGGTAAATCTAAGTCATAGGTTTGTTTCGTAGAAATATAATACTACTTCAATATAACCCTGGTACTCTACCTTTGACCGCTCCTAAGGCCTTACATACTTTTGCTATAGATATGTATCATTAAAGACTTACTATTCATTTGTAACTAATGTCTTGTCCTATTCACGAACAAAGCGTCAAAAGTTATACTCCGGCTACCACTTAGGACCTACGCCTTTATATACTAAACGTTAGATTTAACTTTTGGATACCACTAATATCTTATGCCTCATCATTTCTTGGTTTCCACACTAGGCCTTACATATGATTTCTTATTTTGGTTGTCACCCTAGGCCTTATACCTACTTCTCTTATGGTTCCAAGACTACCACTCACAGCCTTACATCTTCCATTATTCCCTTAGTTGCCACTTTAGGCCTTGCACCAATTTCTTTCTTAGTCTGGACGGTTGCCTCTTCAGGTGTAACACCTAAACCGAAAATTTAATAAAAGAAAATAATTTAACTAAAATAAGTGTTAAAAATGGAATTTTTACAAACTTCAGAATTTGACTACAAAACTTACACTATCATGTTCGTGGCGATTTTCTAAACAATTTTCATATATAAGGTTTTATAATCGGAGCTCGTATGAAAACGTTATTAAAGTTAAAGAGTCAGAATCAAAAAAAATTAATATATATATGGAAAATTTTATATTAGGCAAGTTCAATCGATTGACACCTAGTTGGGACCAATCGACCCTTAGTGGTCGACCGCTCCAGACCAAGCAGTTGACCGATCAAGCTATTTCAACCAGGGTTTGCCTAGGTCGAACAGTCTAGAATTTAGATAATTAAATCTAATGGTCCATGTCAATTTCTACATCTATAAATAAAATGTTAACCTCAAACCCTAATCATTTACTAGTATGTCAATACGTCTAAACTCTATCTCTCTTCCAAATCACTCTGACTCCTCAAAATTTCTGAAATAAGATAAAATAAAAACAAATTGAATATAAAAATCATACAAAAAGGAGGGAACAACAAATCAAAGAGCAGATGATTCAAGGCAGATTAGGTGAGGGACAATCTAATAAGAGGAAAGTGGGTTATTTATTAAGATATGGTGATTTACGAGTAATTGAATTTAAGTATATAACTATTTGATCTGGGATTTGAATATGAATAGAAGTTTAAATTGAAGGTTTTCTTATTTATTAGATCGAAATTATATTGGAATATGAATGAAAACTAGGTTGGATAAATATAACACTTATTTGATTTACTTTAATTTAAATTGAGAAGTTGATTTGGGTTTGTAATAATTTTTGGGTTATAATGCGAACTGATTTAATACCCTGTTAATTTCACCTTAAACTAATTTTGAAATGTAACGATATGGCTATGTAGTTGTAAAGTCTGTCAACTAAAATCGTAAGGTAAATTCATAGGTTATCCACAAAAAATTATTGGAAGATAACCCCTGTCAAACAAGATGCAATTTACGATTAAAACCATAGACAAGAATATGATGATTTACTCTTAAAAATATAGATAAAAATATAACAAATCTAATCAGCAAAAATTATAATTTATGATAAATAAAATGGACTGGTCGACAGGCTTACTATAGCCGGTCGACTACTAAAGTAGTCAGCGGTCGATCGGTCATCGAATTTTACGGATAGGTTGAACCTTGGCCTAAGGCCCAGGTTTATAGATATATATATATATATATATATATATTAGTATATTAGCAAGAAATTAGTTCCCTAATTCTCGACTCTTGGATGTTACGGGACTAGTTAGATAGTGTATGTAGGCAATTAGGCGTACACTATTTGTTTGGCGAATTCGATATTCGACAAAGGCGATTCAACCGCCAGTGGCACTCAATGGAGGTTCTCGATGGATGCTCAACATTGTTGGTAGATGCCTAGAGAGGTGTTATGGCCCAACACTAACGGGAGGTTCCTTGGTGTATACGGCAATTAGGACGTGACATTGTTGATGGATGTGCGGCGTAGTGCAATAAGTGGCGCTACCATTGACCTTTGACATAGATGTAGTGACCCTAAGATGTCTTCAGTGCAAGTCAGCATTGCAGGCAACTCTTAATGTGTAAGTACGATATGTTGTCGTAATTTAGGGAATGTAGTCCCAAGGGCGATATTGTATGCTATCTTATGTTAGGAGTAGTCCCAAAGGTTATTAGTTTGATATGTTGTTGATTTTGAGGTTTGATTAGTTGTTCAATCATAAGCGTAAACCTTCATAAGATGTTGGGTGTAGGTATATTTAGAGCTATATTCTTTAGGTTAATGAAACCAACATTAGTAATTAATACACAATACATATTGGATGTCTTAGGTCATATAGATTATAAATGAAGTCAATTACATATAGTTATCAAATATTAATGATGCAACTCATTCACCATACTTTTGTTTGACCCACTACTTTCCTTTATCCCCCACACAAGAGGACAGGACAGCAGGTGATTGGCCCAGATCTACTGCATGGAAGAGTGAGCTTCGGGCATTGCATATTACTCTTCATCGTATGCAACTATTTATTATATTCAACACTTATCAAACTATATGATCTTATTTTGTAAACTCTTGATTTTGACTATGTATAATTTGAAACCATGTGTTCTGGAATATTTTCTGAGATTATTATTTTCTTTATTTATATTTTACTACCTTCCACTTGATATCTGAAAGTTTAGAATGTCTTAGATTTTATTCTTATAATCTTAGTCACTGTAATGCTTTAAAACCTGATAGCCCATACTTCTTAGTAGGACGCGAGTCTGAAAGTCACCTTACGCTTTGGATCGATTTCTTTGAAGGTACGGGTCATCACATGTGGTATCAGAGCTTCGATTTATGATTCCTTAGGAGCTATGCACGTATTGATAGAACATAGTTGAAATATTTTGAAAAAAAGTTTCAAAGGTTTTATATATATGAAAGTGGTATCGCTTATTCTTGCCAATACTATCAGTGGAAAAGTTGCTAACAATTCCAAAATCACAAATAGAGAAAATGAGCAATCTTGCTGACTATGGTGCAGGTAATGCATTTGAGATCCCATGAATGAATGTCCCAATATGGTTCTGTCGATACTACAAGTGGAAGGAAAAGTTGAGCGTAATCCTAATAGAGGACACATAGAGCAAGTACCAAGTGTAGTTCCTGCCCACCTACCTATCTTCGATTTCATCAAGATGTATAAGGACTTTATAAGTCCAGAAGGAATGCTATATATAGGAACTGAATCTTATATGGACTCAAAAATGTAGATTCGTACTTATGAGAGGATTTTTGGATTAATGGGCCTTAGAGACGATGTTAAGAGATTGCTTATCGCCAAACATTTACAAGGATGGGCTCAAAATTGGTGGGACGTGGTAGTGGCGGAGACCAGTGAGAAAGAGATAAACTGGGCAGAGTTTAGGAGGTGCTTTGAGATGAGATTTATTTCCATGGTATAGTAGGGAATGCAGTTGAAAAAGTTCATACATTTGCATCAAGGAGAGATGTCGGTGAAAATATATGTTAATCAGTTTAATGAGTTGACTAGGTTTGGTATGGATATGATAAATACCCTTCACAAGAAAGATTTAAAGTTTGCAAAGGGCTGAATCAACCTCTTCAAGATTTGGCCCTTAGTCACATTCCTATGGGTCGACTTATGAGGGTTTGGTGGAGATGGCCTTACTAAATAACATTTCCAAGGAAGAGGTGAGGACTGAGCACAATAATTCAAGTGTAATGGCACCTCAGCTAAATTAGCGCAAGGGCGAAATGGGGACCCAAGGAAAGATTAAGAAGTAGGAGTCATGTTCATAAAGTGCGTTAAGAAGGGGCATGTTGCGAAGGTGTGTAAGACAGACATCTTAAAGATCAAATGTTACAACTGCAATCACCTCGGGTATATGTGGTGGTACTGTCTGGCCCCACCGAAGACCTCAACCCAAAAGGTTTCATCTTATGGACTGAATGTTGTTCCCAGCTCGAGTGCGCCACCAATAGCGGACAAGGGGAAGAAGGTTGTAATTGAAGACGTGTGAACTTTATCTGATTTATCCGTTTGTAATTATTTAACATTAGGGCATCATACTCTTTTATTTTGAGTAGACTTGTAGATGAGTTACACTTAAACACTAGCATAGTTATTAACCTAGTAGTTGTATCAAACCCTATTGGAGGATCTACTTATTTATCTTTGATTTGCAAGGGTTAGAAATTATTTATTTTGGGAGTCGAGTTCGATTGCGATGCTTTTGTCTTAGAATTTTCTAGTTTTGGGTTGATTTTGGGGATGGACCGGATAACCAAGTGTGAGGTGATCTTAGATTGTGATAGGAAGGTTGTTCATTTGGGTACTTATAATGGACGCAATCTAGAGGTTTCTTGTGATCTAGAAGTTAGATTATGTTGAGTTTACCTATATTCTTTAGACTTATCACACGATGAGTTAGCTTTAGTGCCAGTAGTTCCAGACTATTTAGACTCTTTTCCAAAGTTATTGGTCTTCCACCCCAAAGAGAGATTGGGTTTTGGATTTATCTCAAGGAGAACGCTAGACTTGTTGCCTTACCTTTGAGGCATATGTCTCCTAAAGAAAGATGCAAGCTGAATAAGCAAGGAAATGAGTTGTTAGAGAAGGGCTTCATTAGGAGGAGTATTTCAGAGTAGGGAGCCCCGGTTGTTTCTGCCACCAAAGCTGATGGTTCTCTAAGGCTTTGCGTCGATTATCGTGAGCTAAATAAACTGACAAATAAGAATTGTTACATGTTGCCCCGCATTGACGATCTCTTTGATCAGTTAGTTGGAGTGAAGTTACTCTCTCAGCTTGACTTGGCTACAGGGTTCCATAAGTGTATACCAATGTTGCAGTACATGATTGGGTGTAGTTTTGATGTAGGAAGGAAGAGTGTTGAGCTATTCTAGTCTTCAATTCAAAGTCCATGAGAGAAACTATCATACCCATGATCTTGAGTTGGCAGCTATTGGTTTTGCATTCAAGTCATGGAGACATTATTTATTTGGAGAGCGGTTGAGTTGTACATGGATCATAAGTATTTGAAGTATTCATTCTCTCAGAAGGATTTGAACTTAAGGCAACATAGATGGATGGAGTTCTTGGCATCGTATGATTTCGATATCTCTTATACTTTAGACAAGGGCAATGTTGTAGCCAATGCCTTGAGTAGGAAGCATGCGATGTTGAGTCCTATGTTCTTAGAGTGGAAGCACATGGAGATTATCTCTACATTCAATTTTAGACCACCGTCAAACATCATTTCAGGACAATTAGCGGCTTTGGATGTGTAGCCTACACTCATGAACCGCATTGGGTCAAGTCAGAAGTAAGATACAGAGTTATTTATTTTTGATAAGCTTGGTAGAGGAGAGCAGTCGAACCATTTGAGGTGCTACACCATTGATTCGAAGGGGTAGTTATGGACAGATGGTAGATTATTTGTTCCTTTCATTATGAATTTTATTGACATGGTACTAGATGAGTCCCATTGTTCTAGGAAGACCATTCATCATGGTGGAGACAATACGTACTGTGATATGAAGATAATATTTTATTGGTCGAGTATGAAGAAGCATGTGGTATAGTATGTGTATAAGTGTATGACTTGCCAAAGGGTGAACCGGAGCAAAAGAAAATAGGAGGATTGTTGCAGCCACTAGATATACCATAGTTGAAGTGGGAGATTTTTTCATTGGATTTCACTGATGGACTACCTAGGAGTAGAAAAGGGAATGAGAGTATTTGGGTCATAGTCGATCGAATGACCAAACGCACTCACTTTGTTCTGGTTAAGAGTATGAGGACTGTTGTGTATTTAGCAACTCTATACATAAGGGAAATAGTTAGGTTACATAGAGTTCCTTTTACCATTGTTAGCGACCGAGATCTTCTTTTCACCAACGAGTTTTGAAGGCATCTTCAGGTGGCTATAGACACCGAGTCAAGTTTGAGTACCGCTTACCAGCCAAAGACGAACCAGTAGACGAAGAGAGTTAACCAGATATTGGATGATTTACTTCGGATGTGTACCTTGGATTTTGGAGGCTCTTGGGATGATCACTTTCCACTAGTGGAGTTCACTTCTAGTAACCGCTATCGGCCAAGTATTGGGATGGTTCCATTGGAGGTGTTATAAGGGAGGTCTTGTAGATCACCATCTTGTTGGTGGAACACTAAAGATAAGATCATTCATGGACAAAACATTGTGAGGGAGACATCAAAGAAGTTAGATTTGAACAATAGGAGGATGAAAACCACATAAGATAGGAAGAAGTCTTATGCTGACAGGAAATGCACAGAGTTGGAGTTCGTAGTGGGTGACGTGGTGTTTGTAAAGGTCTCACGCTTAGGAATGTCACGAGGTTCGATAGTTCGAGAAAGTTAGCGCCAAGGTTTGTAGGACTTTTTCCGATCACAAGTATAGTAGGAAAGTTAGCTTATATGGTAAAGATTCTTGAAAAGTTAGCAGGCATACACACGTTTTCCATGTGTTGCACTTGCGGAAGTCTCTACATGATTCAACTGCCAGAGACAACCTAGCGGAGAGTACATGGGAGCCTGAAGAGAAGATGCAAGCTACCCATCCAGAACTCTTTTCTAGTATGTTGTAATTTAGCCAATATGTATAAGCTTCTTATGCGGTTAAACTTTAGCTTAGTGTAGCTCATAGGTAGAGACGTTTGGATGCTAGGGATGGTTACGAACGTGTCATTAGGACATGTTTTGAATTATGGTACTAACAGACATATTATTTAAATTGATCTTTGTGCATATATGCAAATATTTTCGGGTTAGCATGCACTCACACCATCACTTGTTTTATTTCACCGAGTTACATACATATGGTTATTGCATATGGATTGAATGGTTGTGCATACATATAGAATTGCCAGTATATTACATAGGGTATTGCATACATTTTGGATAAATGGGATAAGCATCCGCACTTCAGGAGGTGGACTAGATCAAGAGACTGCCTAATTTTTGCATTAGTATAGGCATATATGCATTCCATGCCTATATGCACATATTGCATTAGAAATTTGATATAAGGACAATGGTTGCCGGTGGTTATTGGGTGGGTAGATGGTTGTAAGTACTAACTTTGGTACGTACGAGTTAGATTTTTCCATCCTTGGAGATTTTGAGGACAAAATCCTTTTAAGTGAGGAGAATATAACATCCCACAAAAATTAACTGCAAATTTAATAAAAGAAATTAATTTAATTAAAATAAGGGTAAAGTGGAGTTTTTACAAACGTCAAAATTTGGCTACAAAACTTGCACCATCATGTTCTTAGCGATTTTTTGAACAATTTTCATATATAAGGTTTTGTAATCGGAGTTTGTATTAGAAAGTTATTAAAGTTTAAAGATTCAGAATTTAAAATAATAAATATATATATATAAGGAAAAATTATATAGACAAATTCACTGGTCGACACCCTAGTTGGGACTGGTCTACCGCCCTAAACTAAGAGGTCGAACGGTCGAGCTATTTCGACTAGGGTTTTCCTAGGCTGAATGAACCGGATTTTATATAATTAAATCTAACGGTCCAGGACAATTTCTACTTCTATAAATAGAATGTTACTCAAACCCTAATCACTTATCAGTAAGTCAATACGTCTAAACTCTGTCTCTCTTCCAAATCTTTCCATCTGCTCAAAATTTCTAAAACAAAATAAAATAAAAACAAATTGAAGATAAAAATCATACAAAAAGAAGGGATCAACAAATAAAAAAGGAGGCGATTCAAGGCAGATTAGGAGAGGGAAAAGATAGTAAGAGGTGACTGGGTTAATTATTAAGATGTGGAGATTTACAAGTAATTGAATTTAATTATATATCCATTTGATCTAGGATTTAAATTTGAATAGAAATTTAAATTGAAGACTTGCTTATTCGTTAGATTGAAACTGTATTAGAATAGGAATGAAAACATAGGTTGGATAGATATTCCAACACCTGTTTGATTTAATTTGATTTAAATTAAGAAGTTGATTTAGGTTGGTTATAATGCGAATCAATTTAATACACTGTTGATTTCACCCTAAACTGATTTTGATATGTAAAAATATGCCTATGAAGTTGTAAAGTATATCATCTGAAATCGTAAAGTAAAATCATAGGTTGTCCATGAAAAATTATTGAAAGATGACCCCTGTTAAACAAGATGCAATTTACTGTTAAAACCATAAACAAGATCACGATGATTTACTGTTAAAAATATAGATAAAAATATGAAAAAAAATCTAATCAGTGAAAATAGTAACTTACGATAAGTAAAACGGCCCTGTCAATAGACTTACTATAACCCGTCGACAGCGAGCGGTCGACCGGTACAGTAACCAACAAACGACCAATCATCGAATTTCAAGTGCAATTTGAACCTCCGCCTAAAGCCCAGGTTTATATATATATATATATATATATATATATATATTAGTAGGGAAATTAGTTCCTTAATTCTCGACTCTTGGAAGTTATGGGATTCGTTAAATACTGGACATGGACAATTACGCCTAGACACTATTCGTTCGACGAATTTGATATTTGACAAAGGTGATTTGATTGCCAATGGCCACATAGAAGGTTCCTCAATGGATCCCAACACTCTTGGTGAACACCTAGAGAGGTGTGTGGCCCAACAGTAATGGGAGGTTCCTAAGTGTCTGTGCAGTTAAAGTGCTTAGCGGTACTATAACAGTGGAGGTGTAAAACGTTATAGTGGGGATAAAGCGGGCATATAGCGGAAATAGTGGAGGAGCAGAAAGCTTCATTAAATATAAAACCAGATATTTAAAGTTAATGTATTCTCAATCTCACATCATTTATATAGAAAAAATAAATATTGTTTAACCTTGTATAACAAAAGTAAAGAATATCATTATTTATGCAGACAAGATTTAGTGATTACAATAGATTTCAAACTTATATTGAGCACTTATGCCTTAAAATTAGGTCTTTACCCTAACTCTTTTGATTTGGCTTAAAAGATAACTTGTCAAATCAACCTTTGTATATTAATATTGTTAAAGCAGGTGTTAATAAGCCTTGATTTAGCGGGTGTAGCTGAAAATAAGGTGTCTTGAAGCGGATATATTGTTTAATGCACTAAATTGAAAGCATAAAGGTCGAAGAATACTATGCTCTATATCAGAGATTTTGCAAGGCTTTAGTAGGGCTTTAACTGCACAGCTCAGTGCATACGACAATTAGGACGTGACACTGTCGATAGATGCCCGATGCGGTGCAATAAGTATTATTACAATTGAGCTTGGACACAAATGCAGCAACCCTAAGATGTCTTTGGTTCGAGTCGACATTGTGGGCTCTTCTCAATGCGTATGCATGATATGTTGTAGTCGTCATTTGGGGAATGTAGTCCCAAGGGTGATATTGTATACGATCCTATGTCAGGATTAGTGCCAGAGGTTATTATTCCGATTCGTCATTGATTTTAGGTTCGATCCTAAGTGTACACCTTCAAAGATGTTGGTTGTAGGTATATTTAGAGCTATATTCTTTAGGTTAATGAAACCAACCTTGGTAAGTAATACACAACACAAATAGAACAACCTAGGTCACAAAGACCATAAATGAAGTCAGTTGCATGTGGTCACCATATATTAATGATGTAACTCATTCGTTGGACTTTTCTCTGACCTACTTCTTTCCTGTTTCCACCACCATATGAGGACAAGGCAGCAGGTGATTAGCTAATATCTAGTATGCGGAAGAGTAAGCTTAGTGTTGGCACCTCATATTACTCTTCATCAATCTCCATATAACTATTTATTGTATTTAGCACATATCAGACTACATGCATTATTTTGTAAACTCTGAATTTTTGACTACATATATTTTGAAACAATATGTTTTGGGATATTTACTGAGATGATTATTTTCTATATTTATATTTTACTACCTCTCGTTGTAAGATCTGAAAGTGTAGAATGCCTTAGATTTTATTCATATAATCTTATTCTCTATAATACTTTAAAACCCAATACCTCATACTTCTTGGCATGACGCGAGTCCAAAATTCACACTAGGCTTTGGATCTGTGTGTTCGAAGGTGCGAGTTGTCACATCAAACCTTACACCAAGGCTTATGGTTTCAGTTGCCACACTAGGCCTTACACCTACGCTTTTGATTCCTCAATTGTCGCCTCAGGCCTTATTTTGTCTACCGAACATCCTACTTATCCTATCACTATTAGCCATTTCAATTAGTTTTGCTAACAGTAGAACTAACCATCTTTATGTTATTATTACTAATTACATTATCATCAATGTCTCTAGTTCTAGTGTTGGCAATCTTAAGCCTTAGCATGTATCATTTTCTCCAGGAGTCATTTTTTTTATGCACTCCATCGAGAGATAAATTTCAGAAATCCTTTTCTCTTCTCATAATTCTTCCTTAACCTTCAACCGCCTTCGGCCCTTAGTCAATACCTTTGGTTTACCAACCTTAGCCTCATACTTAGGTTTTCTTAACATTTCTACTTAATTTTAATACTTATAGTTTTGGTTTGTTTACTTTTCGATTCGTCTCCACCTCCTTGGGCATTGTGCTTCAACACACGTTGGAATCATTTCTGCACATTTTCCAATAGCTTTCTACGTATCGACTTCTGATTTGTTTGACTTAGTTTTTCTCACCATTATTTAGTACTTTATTGACACGTTCAGAATGAAAATTGGATTTGTTATATTAATACTAATATTAAATACATGATTTAATTAAACTACCTCACGATAACTGTCATTCATGTAATGATCCATATCTACATATCAGAGGATCGTAGAATATTTATATTATTTCATATGAGGTCGTATGATTCTAAAATTTTGGAAAATACCTCCTAGGTACATTTCCTACATCCATGATTTTTTTCGAATTTTTATGTGGTTATTTTGACGCTGTAAATATGTATGGCACATAACTTTAGATAGGAGCAGAACAGGGGTCTAAAACCACTTCCATTAGATCAGAATGATGATTTCCCTTTCCGTAGAGTGGTCATATTAAGAATACGGGCTTACCATTTAATACTTGTGGATGTTTGAAGTATCATTTGATTTTGAACAGCTGAAGTGGGTAATTAGGGTCATTAGTTCTAAGTCCCATGACCCATTTTGGGACTAGATTAAGTGGGGGCTAATTGGACCTTATCCCCATCATTTCACTACTCCTAAAAATAGTGAATAATCTCCATTGACCAAAAAGCAACCTTAAGACAAATTATGTCATTAAGAGGAGATTAGTGGGATCAACACTTGGGATTAGAGATTTGCTATTGGAGGGGCCTTGGATTTCGTGCCTTCTACTGCTGTTCGCACCAAAAATGGTCACAAACCCCAAAAGTAGTGAAAGCACCAGTGTTTACACAAAAAGTCTCAATATCCAAACACAGATTACAGATCCAGATAATATAGAGTAAAAGTGAAGAAATAGCAAACGTAAAATGAGCAAGAAAGTAAAGAACATAAGAAATTTATAGTGGTTCGTCTATCTCCGACCTACGTCCACTTTTAAATGATCCTTTTATTTCCTTTATACTATGATTACAGTTACAATCCTTTGAATATCAATAGCCAAAAATGCCAGAGTCTAGCTAAACAAGAAGAAGATAAAGAGGAGCCGAGTGAAAAAGTCCCCTTTAGTTACAATGGGTGCTATTTATAGGTATGGAGCTGGAAATATCTGCCTTGAATCTCGAAATATTCCTTCTCAAGTCCAAAAGGGCCGACATGATCGATCTGGAGTCATTTGGGATCAATCCTTGATCGATCACTAGAGAGTTCGTATTGATCATAAACTGCTCCAATTGAGCTGTGATCGATCATGGATTTTCCTTATGTGTTGTGCAACTTGCTGTGAAAATCTCATTGCATTTGGAGTTGTAGATTGTGAGATATGATCGATCCAAGATCGAGTTTGCAAGTACAGGCTAATGATTTCGTATTTATAGATTCGTATCCATAGATAATGCGCTCCTTAATTCTCGTATCGATCCGAGTCTTGTGTTGTGATCCATGTTTTGCGCTCCATCCCTTGACCGCTTCTTTCGTATCGATCGATATGAATGATCGATACGAAATATGCCTCCAAATCCATCCAGTGCCCTATCCTTCATATCGATCCCATGCTTGCTCGATCGATATGAAATGTATCGACACGAAGTTTGACGATCCAAACTAAGAGTGCAGTGCATTATCCAAACCATATCCATCCTGGAGTTTCCAGATCGATACGAGTTATATCGATACGAGATGTATCGATACAAATATCGATCGATCCATACCAAATGTAAAGCGCATGTGTTAATCCAAATCTGTATCCATAGTTATCGATATGAGAGTATCGATACGAGACAGTTTTTCATGAATATCGATCCATCCATAACTCAAGCACATAAACTCCGATTGACTTGAAATTCGAAGTGTAGCCTCACCGAGCCTTGTTTATCATTTCCGATCGATCCCACCTTGATTGGAGCTTGGTCCAATTTTGACAGTATCATAGCCTAGTTTCCAATCGACCTCCAATCTTGATATCCATTCTTTTTAGCCAATTTGTTGATATCCCGACCTTGACCAAAAGGCGGGGTAACAACTGCCATTTAGGGATTTAGATATTGCTTTGGAAATTAGGTGAGTGATTAGATCTTTCACTTTCTAATTAGACTATTATACACCCTAAACAATGTTTTAAAAATTATATAAAAATCTCTAAAATGTTTTAGACTGTAATTAACCATATATGTGAAGTTTAGATAATTTGGACTTGATTTATAAAAACGTATTCCTATGGATCATTAACCTTCACCATAGATTTGGATTTCTTTAAAATAGATATGTTTGGATGTTTCTCTAATGTTTTAGTTACTATATGATGAATGAATGTTTTCCTAATGTTTGAATGGTTAAAAATGCCGATCAAATGGAAAATTAGTTTAAAAAGAAGTTAGGGAGAGGTTTGAGCTTTTCACGGATCATAAGTCCTTGAAGTATTTATTCTCTCAAAAGGACATGAACTTGAGACGGTAGAGGTGGATGAAGTTTTTGGCTTTGTAATACTTCGATATCTCTTATACCCCGAGCGAGAGTAATGTAGTAGAAGATGCTTTTAGTAGATAGAGAGTAGTATTGAGTCCATTATTCTTGGAGTGGAGGCAGTTGGAGTATATATCTACTTTTGATTTTCGACCCTCATCGGATATTACCCCTGGACTATTAGTAGCTTTGGATGTTCAGCCTACCTTAATGGAGCATATTGGATCTAGCCAGACAGAGGACGATGAGTTAGTGGATATCATGGATAGGATTGGTAGAGGGGAATCATCGAGTCACTTGAAGTGTTATGCCATAGACTCGAGAGGATGGTTACCTAGAGATGACAGGCTTTGTGTTCCTCATAGCACGGATTTGATTGGTGAGGTATTAGTTGAGTCTTGCCATTCTAGGATGGCCAATCATCCCGATGGTGACAAGATGTATAAGGACATGAAGCGAGTTTTCTTTTGGCCTGGTATGAAGAAGCAAGTGACATAGTGTTTTGCTAGGTGTGTAACTTGCTAAAGGGTGAAGGCGGAACAGAAGAAGCCTGGAGGAATGTTGCAGCCACTGGATATTCCTTAGTGGAAGTGGGAGATCATTTCTATGGATTTTGTTGATGGATTACCTAGGACTAGGAGAGGAAATGAGAGCATTTGGTTCATAGTTGATAGATTGACTAATTGCGCTTACTTCATACATGTGAAGAGTACTAGGATGGTTGCATCATTGGAAAATATTTATGTAAGAGAGGTCATTAGGCTGCATGGAGTTCCTACGAGTATAGTTAGCGATCGAGACCCGCTTTTCACTAGTGAGTTCTGGAGGAGTCTACAGTAGGCATTAGGAGCTGAGCTGAGTTTGAGTACTACATACCAACTACATACTGATGGATAGATGGAGAGAGTGAATCGGGTTTTAGGGGATATGCCACGGATGTGCATTATTGATTTTGGAGGTTCATGGGAGGACCATTTACCATTGATGGAGTTTACCTACAACAACAGTTATAAGGTAATATTGAAATGACACCTTTTAAGGCGTTGTATGGTAGCCGTGCAGATCATCATCATGTTGGTGGAATACGATGGATAGGAATATTCTTGGGCCAAAAATAATTAGAGAGACATCGGAGAAGGTGGATATGATTTGGAAGAGGATGAAGACTACATAGGATAGCATAAGTCCTATCCCGATACGAGGCGTATGGACCTAGAGTTCGTAGTAAGGGTCATTGTGTTTGTGAAGGTTTCACCCCTTAGGCATGTGATGGGATTGGTATATTAAGGAAGCTAGAATCAAGATTTGTAGGACCTTTCCCTATTGTGACTAAAGTTTGGAAGTTGGCATATAGAGTTGAGCTTTCGGAGAAGTTGGTTGGGGTACATAATCTTTTCCATGTGTCACATTTGCGGAAGTGTTTGCATGATATAACTATTGTGGTTGAGCCGAGTCAATTGGAGGAGATAGAGGTTGAGCGAGAGTCTCTTATTCAAAGTGCACCTGCATGTATTTTAGAGCATAGTACAAAGCGACTTTACAATAAGAAGATTGAATTTTTAGAGTTTAGTAGGGAGACGATCCAGTAGAGAGTACATGGGAGCCTGAGTAGAGGATCCGGGCTACCCTCCTACAACTCTTTTTTGGTACATCTTAAATTTGGTTTCTCTTTAAGGTAGAATTCTTATGTATAGTATTTAGGTGGTATAACCTTTAGGTAGAGACTTTTGATGGTAGAAATGGTTGTAAATGTGTCAATAGGACGTGTTATGGGTAATGGATGCTAATGGATGAATATGGATGCCTATGGATGTATTGTTCACAACTGTGCACCGCTACACTTTAGGACAGTATATCCTTTAGGTGCGCACACACACACACTCACACATTGGTGCATGATATTGTTACATGATACTTCTTGATTTTTATGGTGTTAATAAATGATTTGCATATGGATGTTACATATGTTTGGATGGTTGTGCATTCAAATAGAATTATCAATATATCATTTAGGATGTTGCTTATATTTGGATGCATAGCATGAGCATTTTGCATAAATAGAAAGTAGACTGAATCAATAGACCAACTTCTCTTTTGCAGTAGTATAGGTTTACGTGCATTTCATGTTGCATATATACATACTACATTAGAAAATTTTAAGGACGCGATTACTTGTGGATGATGGATGAGTAGATGAATGTAGTTCTTGGTTGTTGTGTCAGTTACATTTTTCCATCCTTGGGGATTTCGGGGACAAAATCCTTTTTAAGGGGGGAGAATGTAACACCCTGTAAATTTAATCAAATTAAATAAGAAAATTTAAATAAAGTGAAGTAAGAGCTTAATACAAAATTTTCATAGATATCCTAATTTGGCTATGAAACTTGCACTATTGTGTTAGTAGTAATTTTCCAGATAATTTTCATATATAACTTGTTGTAATCCAAGTCATGAGAGAGTTAAGGGCAAAAGAACGATAAATGAAAACTTCAAAAAAAAAGGCCAGGTCAACCCATACTTAGGCTAGCTCGACCATTGACAATGGACCATACCCAAGGGAAGTCAACCCGACCTATTGTAAATCGGGAGATTAAACGTCCCTATGTCGAACGTTTGGATGATGGAGATGATTGCTTGCACGTGAAGTGAAGGACGAGTGATTTAGATGGACAACTGAGTTGATCTAATGGACCTAGTTGCTAACCTAACACTATAAATTAATCTCTAACCTAAATCCTAAAGCTTTATTTAGTTGATAAGTAACAAAACTCTGCCCAAATTTTTACCGAAGCCCTTATCCCTCAGATCCTAAAATGTAAATCAACCCAAATCAAAATCATAATCAAATCTAAAGAAAAATTAAGGAGAAAAGCAAGCAATCAAAGAGGAGATTAAGGAGATATATAGGAGAGCTATTGGTTGAAGGCTATTTTTCTTAGATCTAGAATTTAGGACAGAGGTGAGTGAGCACAGATTCAGTAATTTGATTAATACAATTGATTTTAATCTATTTTAAGTTGATTAGATCTGTAAATACCCTAATTAATATGTTAATCTGAAATTTAAATTGCTAATTTGTAAATTCTATTACTCAAATTGGAACTTAATGATGAAACTGTTAAATTAGACATGTTAAATTATTAACCCTTAATCGAGAACCCTTGATTTAAACCCTGAATTAATTAGAGATTTATAATTAAAAAAATTAGATTAGGGTTAACTAGGAATTGAGGCTAATTGTATAGGTTAATGGCATCAAGCTGATGAAGTAAACGACACATTTTATCGCACCTAATTAACAAGTTAATTAAATAACTAATCGGAAATTAAAAAGATCGACAACCCTAAAAATTTCACTATGTATAGTCGATCCTCGGATAGCCAAGGCCAACCGACAGCGATCTACCTGGGGTAGTCTCGGATCGATCATCGTAGATGAAAATCGCCAATTTGAACCTTAGCCTAAGGCCCAAATTTGATAGATAAAAGTTATATAATTAAGTTGAAAATTATATAACTAGTGAACTGATTTGTTGAGGTAATTTGGGCTAAGTTGCATGCACTAGATAATAGAGAAATTTGGTTCTCTATCGAGAAATTTAGGGCGGTGTATTTCGCATTATTGGTATCGGACCGAGGCGATGTATTTCACATTATTGGTATTGGATTGGGGCGATGTATTTCACACTAGGCTCAGTAGTGTTACATATAGGTGGGCACAACACTAGCGGGAACACCATCTGAGAGAGCTAGTACAAACAAGAGATCCAGGTACTGCATGGACTTGTGCATGGATTTTTGGGACATGATATTGGTGGATGTCGGTGCAGTACAATAAGTGGCTATAGATATCGAGAATAGTTATCGAGTAAAGATATCAAGTATAGGAAGTTGGGCCCGGTACTAACGGGAGATCACATATGGTGGATCTCGATGCAGTACAATAAGAGGCAATTTGCCACTACGATCGAGAAGGTGAACAAGGGGTGCATACGATGAGTCACTATGCGAGTTTGCATTACGAGGTTCTTCATCTCCGCTTGTAGTGTGATGGTATTTGTAGTGGGAGAGTAATTCCCAATTTAGCTGATCATTGGTATAGATTTGACTTGTAGTTTTGACCCATTTTGCTAGACAAGAATCCTTAGGTATTGGACCTTAGGAATTCACGGACACTGTTTTACACTCTACATCACTTAGAGTAGACTTATAGTCAATTAACACAATCATCTGATTAGTCTTGTTCTCATTCACCAGACTTTTGTCTAACCCATTCCTTTTCCATCTTTTTTTTCATCTTAGGTGGACATGGTAGTAGGTGATTTTCTTGTTTGAAATACCTGGAGAAAGCCTTGTTTTTCTTGGAGTCAACTTATCCACATTTCCTCTTCATGTATCATTTTATCTTACCAGTACATTTATTTCTATGCATCGGTTTTTGAGGGATATTTTCACTTATACTGTACTTTGATTTGGGTTTTGTACTGATATTTTCTAAGGCTACGTTAAAATATGATATTTTCTATGATTTTTATACGTGTTTCATACTTTCGCTGTGATATGTTATGATTTTATACATGTTTTATACTCCCGTTGTGATACGCTATGATAGTTAGTTTTTCTTGATCACATATATTATCTTAGTCTTTGTGTTGTTAGTTAAATCAAACCTAATGATCTTCATTTCTCGATGTGATGCATTTTTGGTTGTGTCGAGAGGTGCGAGTTGTCACACCCGAGCACCGCTGTAGTGCACTATACAGGTATATTGGGGTTCGGTGGTGTAGGGCGGTCCTCATATTTGGTATTGGAGCTTTGGTTGTGTTGTTTAACCTGAGGCATACCATGATCCAGTAGAGGTAGGATAGGAGTTCTCAAACTAAATTGGATCGAGAGAGTGAGAGAGTGTGTGTGTGTGTGTGTGTGTGCGCGCGTGCACGCACACGAGAGAGCGTACTTGTTATATGTTTTGGTTTACAAAACTATATAGTCGTATATAAGTCGCACTGCATGCAGAGTACTACTTAAGAAGAATTCTCCATAGAGAGACTAATCATCCTTATTATGGATTAAAAAATAAGTCATCGAATAAGGAATTCTACTAGGAACTCCATCTCTGGAGTTGAAAAAGGAGGTGGCTCGAGAGCTGCTAATCCCAATTTACAGACCATGTTTAACACCAAGATGAGGAACATGCTGCAATATGCTCAAGTATCTGCCCTAAATGTTGTTGCTGATGGTGGTGCTCCGATGCAGGCCCCCAGAGCCGATTTTTCCAAGCAGCATAAAGATTTTACTAGTCTTGGAGGTAGACTATTTCTTGGAATGGAGTTGGCAATGGAAGTTCCGGACTAGCTCGACACTTGCGAATGGATATTTGATGATCTTAAACTTAATGATGCTATGAAGAGGTGGTTAGCCTCGCGTTAGCTCCAGGGAAGGGCAATGAACTGGTGGAATGCCTTGAAAATTACTGCATCCGAAGATTGGTTTACTTAGGATCGGTTCAAAGCCCATTTCAAAGAGAAGTTTATCCCAGCCGGTCGGTCTTGTTTCGTATGTTTGCGGATTTGAAGCAGGGAGATAAGATGGTCTTCGAATATGTTGCTGAGTTCGACGCTCTATTGAAATATGAGATGTCCTTCATTAACACTCCATTGAAAAAGAATGAGAAGTTCCTTATCGACTTGGATGACTACTTGGAAGAGAAACTGGTAGGCCGCATTGATGACACTTTCGAGATGTTAGTCGAGAAGGCCTTAAAGCATGAGAGTTTTTATCTGAAGCCGAAAGCTATTTTTCCCAAAAAGGGCCAAAGCTACAATTGAGCAGGAGAGGCAAGAAGAAATGGGACAACAAAAGGAAGCAGCTCCAGAATAAGGATGTTTAGAAGAAGTTATTTAAAGGTGGACCTACACGTTATAACTGTATAGGAAAGGCCACTTTAGCAGGGACTGCAGACTCAAGGGAAAGAAATGCTTCGATTGAAACATGGTTGGGCATATTCAAAAGGAATGTCTAGAGCTGCTAAAGTAGAAGCAGATGATGAAAGCATATGTTATCGGTGTTGTTTCGACTTCATCAAATGTTCCAACGGTAAAGGAGAAGGGAAAAAGCAGCGTTATTCAAGGTATGCTTTCCACTTATAATGTTCCTATACGAGTTTTATTTGATACCAGAGCTTTACATTCCTTCATATCTAGTGATTAGTTGATAAATTGGGATTGGGACCCAAATTAGTTGACCGACATTTGGTTGTGGTGAATCCTGTTAGGGGCTCCACTAGCCTGTGTATGGTCTGATTTGGTTTGGTCTTATCGAATCATGGGTGCTTTTTTATTGTGATTGCTTTGTTTTGGATTTCGATGGGTTTGGTATTATATGAAGATGGACTGGCTTCATAGATACGGAGTGATGGTTAACTATGACAAGTCATTGGTGACGATAAGGGTAGATGATGGACGGTTGGTAGTACTAGGCTACCTTTCAAATGATGATTTGATGGTTAGCTTTCTATATTCGCTCAACACCTCACCTAATGAGCTGCCATTGGTATTTATTGCTAGGGAGTATCCGGACATATTTGAGGAGGTGATTGGACTTTCGCTACATAGAGATTGAGTTGTGTATTGATTTAGTTAAAAGAATTTAGATCGATAGTGATGTCGTTAAGGAGGATGGCACCTAGAGAGCAAAGAGAGCTCGAGGTGCAAATGAAGGACCTTTTGCGAAAAGGGTTCATTCATAGGAATATTTCTAAGTGGGGAGCACCCATAGTATTCACCACGAAGGCAGATGGCTCCCTTAGATTATGTGTTGACTACCATAAGCTGAATAAGGTGATGAAGAAGAACAAGTATCCACTCCCACATATTAATGACTTGTTCGATCGGCTTCATGATGCTAGAGTATTTTCTCAATTGGATCTTGGGATGAGATTTCACCAACTAGGGGTAGCGAGGGAGAGTGTGCTGAATATAGCATTTCGTATGCCATTTGGATTTCATGAGTTGTTGGTTATGCCGTTCAAGCTAACGAATGCGTCAGCATACTTTGTTGATCTCATGAACCGTGCCTTCAGGGATCAGCTAAATAAATTTGTGCTTGTGTTCATTGATGATATTCTTGTTTATTCATGGATAGAGGAAGAACACATGACACATTTAAGGATCGTGTTAGAGGTGTTGAGAAAACAACAACTGAAGGTGAAGTTTTCTAAATGTCACTTCTGAAGGAGGGAAGTGAGACTTTTGGGTCAAGTTGTTTTTGAGCAGGACATTTCCATTGATCCTGCAAAAATCGTAGTAGCCCAAGATTGGATTAGAACAAAAAAACGCTACAGATGTTAAAGTTCATTGGGGTTAGCTGGATATTATAAATGATTCATCCATGACTTCTTTAAGGTGGCAGCACCGTTAACTCACTTGACGAAAAAAATCAGACTTTTACTTGGGATGCGAGATGTGAGCAGGTATTTGTGAGTCTAAAAGAGAGGTCGATGAGTGCTCCAGTATTGATCATTCCAAGTGGGAATGAGGAGATAATGGTATACACTAATGCTTATGGTATGGGTTTGGACGTGATATTGATGTAGAGAGGTCAAGTTGTTGCATATGCTAGTCATCAGCTGAAACCGCATGAGAAGAAATACCCCACCCATGATTTAGAGCTAGCAACGATGTGTTTGCGCTGAAGATTTGGAGGCCCTATCTTTTGGGAAAGAGGTTCGAGCTGTTCACCGACCATAAATCATTAAATTACCTTTTTCATATAAGGATCTTAACCTTCACCAGCAATGATGGTTAGATTTCCTAGCCTCCTGTGATTTTGATATTGCATATACACCTAGGAAAGGTAATGTAGATGCCGATGTCTTGAGTAGGAGACATGCCAGCTTGGGAGCTATGTTCATAGAGTGGACGTAGTTAGAGTATATTGTTGGTTATGATTTTCGACCAAGAGGTGAGCTAGAACCAGAGATATTAGTAAGCTTGACTATTAGGCCTACTCTGATTGATGGATTGGTTTTAGTCAGAGGCGCGATGCAAGATTAGATGAGATCATTGCTAAGATTGAAACTTGAGTAGAGTCTGAAGATATGAGACGGTGCAGACTCGACTGAGGCGGTTGGCTCTATAAGGACAAAAGATTGTTTTTTTTATTTCGATTGGTTAAGGGATGAGGTATACGAGAGTGCTATCATTCGAGATTAACTATTCATCCCAGTGGTAATAAGATGTGTTGCGATATGAGGTAGACCTTTTATTATGAATAAGCCTAGTGGTTTGATGCAATCGCTAGAAGTTCCAAGATGGAAGTGGGAACAAGTATCGATGAATTTCATCAATGGACTGCCAAGGACTAAAGCAGGTACGATTGGATTTGGGTCATAGTTGATGGATTGACCAAGGGCGTCAGATTTATACTCGTCAAGTCAAGTAGAATGGCAGCCAAACTAGCCGACTTGTATAAGAAGTGGATAGTATGATTCCATAGTGTGCCGAAGAGCATTATGAGTGATTGAGACCCGATGTTCACTAGCGAATTTTGGAAGAACTTACAGCAGGCATTAAAGATTGAGTTGCACCTCAGCACATCTTATCCCCATCAAACTTACAGCCAAACTGAGAGGTAAATTGTATCCTAAAGGATCTCTTGCATGCTTGTGTACTTGACCTTGGAGGCTCGTGGAATGATCATCTACGTCCTGTTGAATTCGCATACAATAAGAGTTTTAAGTCTAGCATCGGTATGGCACCATTTGTGGCACTATATTACCAACCGTGCAAAGCTCCTCGTGTTGGTAGGAAGCAGGTGAGAAGCTGATACTTAGGCCAAATATGATAAGAGAAATATAAGAGAAGATCGAGATCATCCAGCAACGGATGAAAGCTGCCCAAGATAGATAAAAAGTTATGCTAATAAGAGACTGCGAGATTTAGAGTTCTCTATCGGCGACATGGTATTCGTCAAGATCTCTACATGGAAAAAGCATTCGGTTTGGTAGTAAGGGAAAGTTGGCAATGAGATTTGTAGATCCATTTCCAATACTAGAGAGGATTGGGAACCTTGCTTATTGAGTCGACTTACCTTAAAAAATGGCGGGAATGCACAATGTATTCCACGTTTCTCACTTGCGGAAATTTGTGCACGACTTAGGTGTAACTATTGCACCGGATCAACTAGATGATATCGAGATTGAACCAGAGGCTTCGAGACCTCGTAAGCTTATTCGTATCATTGGACATAATACGAAATAGCTTAGGAAGAAGACTGTGAAGTTGATGAATGTTCAACGGAGTGAAAATGAAGGCAATTGCACTTGGGAGACCGAGGAGAGTGTAAGAACAACTTATCTAAAGCTCTTTACTTGGTGAGATTTTCTATATATCGCTTTTACTTTCACTTAGGATATCATAAAGTATATACCCTAGTATAGTATCATGCATGCTAGGATAGGCTTTGATATTTCTTTTTATTGATTGCCATGTGCGCATGTTTAATTTTGATTGTTGCCTATAACTGTATATGGTTGTTAGGCATGCGGGATGGTCCTGCTAACTTTTATTTAGAATTTCGGGAGTGAAACTCCTAAAGGAGGGAGATATAATGATCTGTATTTTAAATATCGAAGGACCATAGAATATTTATATTATTTTCATATGAGGTCGTATGATTCTAAAATTTTAGGAAATGACTCTTAAGGAATTTTCCACATCCATGATTTTTGTTTAATTTCTATATGACTATTTTGACCTTGTAAATATTGTATGGCCTATAGCTTTTGATAAAAGTCAAATTGGGGTCTGAAACCTATTCCATAAGATTGGGAAGATGTTTTCTCTTTCCCTAGAGTAGTCATACTAAGAAAATGGACTTACCATTTGAGATTTATGACTGTTTGAAGTTTTATTTGATTTCGAACAGCTAAAGTAAGTAATTAGGGTCACTAGTACTAAGGCGCATGGTGTAAGTGGGGGCTGATGGGACCTCATCCCCATCATTTCACTACTTCCAAAAATAGTGAAAACCTCCATGAGTCTCCATTGACCATAAAATAACCTTTAAACCTACTTTAATTTGCCAAATTATGTTATTAAGAGGCGATTAACGGGATTAGCACTTGGGATTAGAGATTTGCTACTGGAGGAGCCTTGGATTCCGTGCCTTCAACTGTTCATTTGGGGATTTGGATCTTGCTTTGGGGATTAGTTGAGTTATTAGATCTCTCACTTGCTAATTTGGTCATTATGCACCCTAATGTGCACGTAAATGTGCATATATTTGCATCCATATTTTATCTATTTTTATTTAAATAAATGTCATATTTGGGTATTTTAACATGTTTAAAACCAAAATTCAATTATTTTCAAATCATCATATATTCATCTACATACATGGGCAAAATAGTCATTTTTATGCATGTGTTAACATAGAAGCAAATAAAAGCATGTAGAAAAGAAAAGAGAAAGAGGCTTGGAAGCCATTTTTATTTCATGAAACATTGTGTTTACAACTTGCTTGCTAATTTTCCTAAGTAAAATAAGAGAGTACGAATATACTTACATGTATATAAGAGGGCTATTTATACATGCATAAAACCCTAATTCAATTTTTAGAATTCTTCCCAAAATGCCATTAGGAAGTGTGGCCTCTAAGTAACAATTAGCCTCTAATTAGTCCATCATTAAATATGCATGAAGCTTTAACCTCCACTTAGTTGTCCATTAGCTTTTAATTGTAGATTTAGGTAAGTGGGTATGGTCCTCCATGATCATGAGCTTGAATTATTTCCTCTTTATTCCTTTGTATTCCCTTGTGCATGCATATATCTTCATGAAACCCTCTTCCATATGCATCCAAATTCCTATAAAAATTATGAAAAATGTCCAAGTAAAAAGTCCCAAATTAACACATGCACAAAAATGTCTATTTTTCCCCTGTATGTAGATAAATATATGATGATTTGAAAATAATTGAATTTTGGTTTTAAACATGTTAAAATACCCAAATATGACATTTATTTAAAAAAATAGATAAAATATGGATGTAAATATATGCACATTTATGTGCACATCAAATCCTAAATGACGTTTTAAATTTTATATAAAAACTTCTAAAAATGTTTTAGACCATAATTAACCATATATGTGAAATTTAGACAATTTGAACTTGATTTATAAAAATATATTCTTATGGATCCTTAACCTTCATCTTAGATTTAGATTTCTTTAAAATAGATATGTTTGAATGTTTGGTTGACGTTTTAGTTTTTATATGATGTATGAATGTTTGCCTAATGTTTGAATGGTTGAAAACGACGATCGAATGACAACTTAGTTTAGGAAGAAGTTAGGGATTGGTGATGATTAGTAACATCCCGTAATTTGGCATTAGTTAGTTAATTAGTTAGTTAGTTATTTAGTTAGGCTCCAAAAATGGAATTTGTGTAGAATTTGACCACAAAACTTGCGCCACTGCGTTCATGGCGAAACTCTGAGCAGCTTTCATGTTTGGAGTTTTGCGATCGGAGTCCAAACGAAGAAGTTATAGACAAAAAATGAATTCGGAACAGAGATAATTCAATTAGAATTAATTAGCATTTTATATTAATTGTCCCAAGATCACAGGTTGACCTGCCACTATAGCCAATCGACCAAGGGTGGTCAAACCCTAGGTGGGTGCAGTCGAGCGCTCCCCGTTTGGCGACTAGGGTTAGCCTAGGCCTAATGGCCCGGATTTAATATATTTCGATCTGACGATTGAAGTTGATTCATGCACCTATAAATTCAGGCCTAACCCTCCCTTCTTTTCTCATAATTTTCTGGAGGTAGTAGCAAAGCTCTACCATTTCTTCTTCTCTAATTTCTTTCTAAATTATAAAAATAAGATATATCTATATTTATACAAATTGAAGAAGAATGGAAATCTAATAAAAAGGAGAAGATAAGAGAATCAACTATACGCGTATTTGAGGTAATTTATATATTTGTATCTAGTTTCTCTCCCAATCTAAAATCTCTTCTCAGATCTGTAATTTTAATGTATATATATACCTTTATTATACATATTTCGGATTAAAAAGGATTTGGAGATGAATTTAAGGTTCTACTTCAGATCTGGAGATTTGGATTGCTTTTAAAAGGTGAGTGGGAAATTTTATATATTGCTTATGTTTTTAAATCTATTCCATTAGCATACGTTTGATATTTATACCTAAATCAATTTTATTTTTGAATTGTTGGCTTAAATTAGTATAGAAAACTATTGCCTATGTATTCCTATTTTAGATCTAATTTGAAATATGTTTACACATAGATCTGGAAATCAGTCCCATAATTTTTAGAATTTGAATGTTATATATTTTATTCCAGATCTATACTTGGGTGTAAAACAGGATTTTTGGATTATTGCCCAAATTTGCGCTAAGTTGTAGATCTTCCATGGTTTAATATATGGGAAGAACATCCGTTTGATTTTTATTTTATTTTTTACCTTTTCCAGTTTTTATTCAAAAGGATAATGTTTGATTTTTACGCAAAAACAAAAAAGGATGAGATATATAAAGTATAGATTTATTCTCTGTAGTTTACACTATTTATTCCAAATAAAAAGAAACTATCCATTCCTTGTAATTTAAACATAGTACCCCTTTCCTTTTGTGTTAAACCAATTTATGGAAATCATAGCGGAAAATCTTCCTAAGGAATTTAACTCCAGCAAATTAAATATGGAAAGTATATTCTAGTTACATATTTATGACTAGAATATATTTGGTTACGAATAAGCATTTTTATTAGGCAGTTTATACGTATTTATTGCATTAATAAATAAGAACGACGTTTATTCATGCATTATTTATGTGTAACGTTCGTTATTTATTATTATATTTAGAGAAGTGAATAAGTAGAATTAGGAAATGTTGTAATTCCTATTAATGAGCAGTAAATTATGAATTGCCAATAATTAATAGGAAATAAAAGATTTTAACCACAATTAATGGGCAATTGTTGGAAAATAATAATAGAATTAGATTAGGGGTTACAATTGGTTAGTATGGTAATTAAAGACTGTAACTCCAATTAGTGGGCAATTAAATGGACTGATAAAAATGAAATAGATATAAAAAGGTTACTAATTTGAAATTAGTAATCATACATAAATGTCTTAGGAAATGTCCATTGAGATTTTATGGACAAATTGACATTTATGAGTATTAAAAGGGGGTTTATGGGTAGATTAGTATTTAAAGTAAATCTTATTGCCTTAAATAAAAGGGGAATTAGTAAGCTAAGTCCAATGTCAACCTAAGATAATATAAGTAAATACTTAAGATTGTAAATTGGACTTAGTAGGTTAGTGATGCGAAGTCAGTAGAGTCACTCGATAGAAGACTGCCATGCACTTTGAGGCTACCAGCAGTCGGGTGCACTTATTACTGATGTGAGATATCACTAATCGTAGGACCCGTGACTTTGCGAGAGATAGGGCCTGCTTTAGGGTCAGAGGTATTAAGTGGTTATTTGAAGGCCCGCTTCTTTCCTAATTAAAAAGTATTAAATGCTCCATATTCGGAATTAGGAGCGGTGAGGGATATCTCCATAGAGGTTCGCTTCTGGTTTGAGGTATTAAGTGGCTATAGGATTCGCCTCTCTACTAAAAGAGGTCTTAAGTAAACTAGTGAGATTCCAAATAAATAATGATGTCTCCAAAAAGGTTTACTTCAGTGTTGAGGTATTAAGTGGCTATCTTAGGGCCTGCCTCCCTACCGAAAGAAGTAACTTAATGAGATTCCATATTTATGATTAAGAGTGATGATGGATATCTTAGGAAGGGTTCGCTTTGGGTTTGAGGTGTTAAGTGACTGATCTAGGGTTCATCTCTCTCCTATAAAAAAGTACTAATTAGCCTAATAGATTTCCAAACAATGTCGGCTAGATAGTACCAATGAGGAGTCTGCCTTGTGGTTAGTTATTAAATGGCAAAGGCCTACCTATAAATAAGTGTTAACAGGTCAAAGGCCTTCCTAGTCCTTATTAATGAGTTATTAAGTGGGTTGAGTACAGTTTCTCACATTTCTAAGACTTTAATAACGATATAAGCGCTAGTGATATGACTATTATAAACTATAAGGCCATATATAGTAGTCAAAGGTCTCTCTAGTTAAGGCTAATAAACCAATAATGACGACACTAGAAGTCCACCTTGGGAATATGTCTTAAATGATGGGGTCTACCTCGATTGAGGTCTTAAATGGCAAAGCCTTCATATTTCTCTTTTAAAAGTATTATGTGGTGATAGTAGAAGCCCGCTTCATATTTAGAAGTATTAAGTGGCAAATGGGGTTGGAAGTATTGGGTCGTTGATATGACTTCATCGGTACCATAGGAATAGGTAGATAAGTAATCGTGTGTGCAATGCAAATTTAGATTAGAATTTCCAACCTTAATAGACATAACAATTAAAGGAAAACCAATCGGTATAAATTTATGTTATGACAGCTTATAGATTTTTCCAATCATTAGAACGTTGTTCCGATCCCCTCCTCATTCTAACCCACATGATAGATTTAGAGGAACGGGTCACTGGAGCTGGATGTGTTTAATTGTGGGAAAGACTCCTTTTCTCTCATGCTTGATACAGATGTGACAATCTATGCTATCTAAGGAATACCATTAATTCCAAGGTAGTAATCATAATTAGTATTTTTATCCTATTATTGTTTCCACTGTGAGTTTAGATTTTTATAAATCTCTGATAATGCTCATGCTTATTTGCGGGTAACAAATCCAACGATCTGTGCTTTGATGGACTTAGATTTTGATTTTTATCGAATTTAGGCCCATTAAGGCATAGGTTGTTACAGTGATCCCCGAATATTATTTCAAATTTGGCGCGATCGATGTGAGGTGAAATTGAAGGCCATACAAGGCTACCCTCAAACTTTCACGTCGTTTGGAGTTCATATGCTTGATATATGACTATTTAAAGTAGGGATCGGTAGTGACTTCTATGCTCAGGGATCGGTGGTGAGTGCAAAGCTTAGGGATCGGTGGTGACTTCAAAGAATGGGTCGATGGTGACTCAAAGCATGGATTATGGAGAACCCTATAGGTAGAGTGCTTGGAAAAAATACCAAGTGTAGGATCGGTGATGATCCCTGGGGATCCGTGGAACACTCTTATGCTTGAAGCATGGGATTGATGTGCAAGCTATGGATCAAAGCATAGGAAAATGGAGGCAAGGAAGTGGAGCCAAAATCACATGATTTTGGCTAACTCTAGGATTATCCCTATGGATTGGTACCGATCCATGGGGGTTAGCCCATTTGACTCGTGTATCATATTGGAGCATGTGGAGGTGTGTTGAAGCTTATACGTAAAGTGTAGGGTCGGGGAAAGTAGGGACCAATGGTTATTCCAAAACCCATGGATCGATGGTTAGGGATTGGCGATGATCCCTAACTTCTATCCTAAACATGATGAGATTGATATGGCGTGACAAGGAAAACCTCATAAGGCTACATTCCAAGTTTCGAGTTGTTTGGAGTATGTATACTCGAGTTACGACCGTTTGAAGAGGATCGATGGCAATAGTCAATGACGATGACATGTGGTTCGATAATGATGATTCCGTGGTATAATGAGACGGCTTTGATGATGGATAACTAAACTTCAAGATGTATAGTAGTAGTGTAACATCCCTTATCTTGAGGCCCAAAGCTAAGCACTACAGATTGTGCAGTCATCCATAGTATTAACTTCAGGTGACAAAATACGGTAATGTTAATGGTATCTGTAATATCAGAAGCACGTGAATATGAAATAAAATTGTCATAGATTAAAACAACTTTTCTGATTACATTTCAAAGCAATATTTCATATTTAAATTACATAATCCCATAATTGATTCCCAGGTTTTGATTAAATATAATTATTACAAAATACGCCAAGAGCGACATATGAAGATGCCCCCTTGAATGATCAGAGTACTAAATAGACACATAAGTCTTAATACATCAGAGTGGAAATAAAACTAAATAGCAACTCCTAAATAGCAAACTTTTCCTCCTGCACGTCTTCGAAAGCTTTATTCATCCACCTACTAAACCTGAAAAACCATAAATCTCAATCTACTAAAATTAATTTTGAGCACCTGAGAGTTTAAGGAGAAAACATAAACTTTGAGTCAGACATAAAGCCTAGTGTGAATAATACTATTACATCTCGGTTTACTGATATTAAGTGAGACCATGCCACTTAGTGGAACGGGTTTCCCCTCACTATATCCCTTTAAAATATATATTTTGCAAATAAAAATCCTGCAATCAAACTGATTAAAACAATAATAGCAATATCATATATGCTAAAAATCAGGTAATAAATGGACCATCTGTATGAACAACATAGTTTTGTTTGGCTAACTATTAACCATTGGCTGAATCGGATCTACTAGACAAAATAAATAATCTAATATTTGTGAGACACACTCCTGGACTGTCTGTCCTTAACTTACTTCTCCCAGGGTCACCTGATCCTAATGGTTTTACGGGCTCACCGATAACCTATTCTCCTTCTCTGTATATTACATTCTGTGTGTAACATCATTTAAGTCTTACCTATGACTAAGCCCTACACACTGGAATTTTGGACTAAATTAGCTAGGGGCTATAGCTAATGTATAGGGCATGACCCTACACCAATCCCATCTGGTATTCAAATATCTGAGTCATTTACTTAGGGTTAAATACCCTTCAAATTTTTCTTGAAAACATATTTCAAATTGATTTAACCCTTTACATCATACATAAACAAGGAAAATATACTCCGTGCTTTACTCGAATCACTTTGCCATGTTATATATACTTTACACAAAACATCGTTGATGAAAACATTCGAATCCTTTGTTTAAAACCTTTAAACAATCTCTTTTGAAACCTTTGAAAGTACCCCTTTCGATACAAGTAAAATGCTTTACTTTATAACCTTAGGCCGAAAGGCTAAAACATACCTTTCGAAACCATTTATAGTAGACCTTTAGAAAACACTAGAAGTATCCTTTCAAAAGCTTTATAAAACCTTGGACTGTTAGTCCCTAAGAAATTGGTTTTGATGACAACAACCTTAGAATAAGATTATAAAATATAAATACTAACATTATTGTTTAGATATATATGTATATGCAGGAATAGGATATATATATATATATATGAAAGTGTGTTATGGATCGTGTAATATGGATATATGATAATACAGAGTGTAGTGATGATAATTATATGGTAAATAGTGCGGAATATAAAAGCAGTATAGTAAAAATGACACCAGATATTTTTATACTGGTTCGGAGCACCGTCCTACGTCCAGTCCTAGACTCCTTCTGGAATTTCACTAATAACCCTCACTTAACCCGGAGGAACAGGTATATACAACCCTTGAGCAGCCGAACAAGGACCTGAGCAGCAGGACAGTATTTCGCCTCAGCAGCCGAAGAGGACTTCACACGCCTGAGCAGCAGAACAGGACTTCAACAAATACAAAAATACTTTTGACTTTGTGTGTTCTTAATAACACGAATTTTTCACTTGTAGTACACCCTTCCCATAATCTTCTCTTTGAGTATAAATATATATATTTGAAGTATATGAAGAATAGAAAGGTCTAGTATTGCTTTAATGCAGAATATTTGAAAGTGTATTGCAAATAGATAGAAGAGTAAAGATAAGAGAATTAGATTATGATTTAGTGATTTGAAATCAAGTTGGAGTTTATATTTATAAAGATTAAAAAGTAGTGACTGTTGGTGAAGAGTTTTGATCGAAGTGTTGTGCCCGAATCTTTTCGTTAGAAGTTCGCAACTCTTCACAAAAGTCGTGTCTTTTCGAAAAATGGCCGTTATAGAAATTCAGTCAACTGAGCCTCTGAGTCAGTCGACTGAATATTCAAAATAATATTTAAATTTAAATTCGTATACATATGTAACTGTGCATGCTGCACAAAAATTCCAGTGTCAGTTGACTGTCTCAGGTGGTCAGTCGACTGACCTGGTTGTTTTTGTGCAGTTTGCACAATTACATAGATATAATGAATTCTATAACTTTATGCTTATGTATATATATATAAAATATTTGATAAATACTATGATTAATATATATATAAAAGCTAATGTAGATGTAATCGAGAAGAGATTTTAACAATATTGACCTAAGACTCAAAAACAAAATACCATAGTCGATGCACCGGTTTTTTAAAGTCTCATCTCCTTGTTTCTTTTTGTCGTAGTAGTCGTCAAATCTGTATGTCATAGTGATAGCTTCGTGTCATGAATCAAAACCAAGTCTCAACATTCTCCCCCTTTTTGATTGATGACAACCTGTAAATAGATATAGATTTCGACTGTATATATATAACATAAATACTTACTCCCCATGGACGCTCTATATCCTGCATTCTTATTATTAGCAATAATATTTCTCCCCCTTTGTCATCGACAAAAAGGAAAAATTAATATGAAGATAAAAATGCGAAACATATTATGAGATAAAAACAAGAACAATCATCCATACATTTAACTTCCATAGTTAAGAGTATTGAAAAATAAATAAACTAAAATGGCCATTTAGTACAAGCCATATGAAACGAAAACTAATGTTTTGATAAAAAAATGAACATCTTACGCCATCGGTTGTTTACCCCTACCACTATAACCTCCATCACCATCATTATCACTACTACTTGCTTGATCATCGTCAGAAGAAGAAGAAGACCATGTAAAGACGGGTTGTTTACATGTATTGCCGATTTAATTCTTCTCCCATAGCAATAATCCAATTTTCATCGGATGATGCTTCCTTAGTATTTCTAGGTTCTATAGTAGAGAGAAAAGCTACATTACCCATTAAATTTAATTGATTTCTAGTTCGAACATTTGAATTTATTTCTCCAATTATATTTTCTGTAGGATGATTTCGTAAAACTCTTCGAGGAGATCTTATTGTATTAGTAGTATTTCTGTTTTCTAAATTATTAACAATGTTTTCATCTTCTCTAGAATTATAAATAATATCTTCATCCTCTCTTGAATTGTTTATTATTGTATTTGTTTTATTATTATTAAGTAAGTCATTGTCATTAATGGTATTAAAAACGTGTTTAGAGTTCTCATTAAAAGATACATGAAGTGATTCTTCTATAGTATTAGTTCGTTTATTAAAAATTCGATAAGCTTTGCTTCGATTCGAATATCCAAGAAGTATTCCTTCATCGCATTTTGAATCAAATTTGCCAAGCTGATCTTTGGTATTTAATATAAAACATTTTGATCCAAATATTTTAAAGTAAGATATGTTTGTTTTTCTACCGTTAAAAAGTTCGTAAGGAGTATTTTTAGTGAGAGGTTTAATGGAAACACGATTCAAACCATAACAAGCAGTTGCAACAGCTTCCGCCCAAAATTGTTTTGCTAACGTGCTTTCATTTAGTAAAGTTCTTGCACATTCTTGTAGAGTTCGATTCTTTCATTCTACAACTCCATTTTGTTGTGGAGTCCTAGGAAACAAAAAATTATGAAATATTCCTTTCTTTTTACAATAGTTATCAAACTGTATATTTTCAAATTCACCTCCGTGATCACTTCTAATATTTTTAATTTTAGTACCTTTTAAATTTTGAATTTGTTTAACAAATGTTTTGAAATTTTCAAAGGTATCACTTTTATTTTTCATAAAGATAGTCCATGTATATCTAGAAAAATCATCAACTATTACAAATACGTACTTATTATGATTTATGGATTGAATTTGAGTAGGGCCAAATAAATCCATATGAAGTAACTCGAGTGGTTGTAATGTAGAGATAACTTTCTTGGATTTAAACGAAGATTTAGTTAATTTACCTAATTGACATGAGTCACATATATTATTAACTTTAAAATTCATATTCGGTAATCCTTTTACAAGATTATTTTTAGAAATTTTATTTATATTTTTGAAATTGATATGACAAAATCGTTTGTGCCATATCCAGGGATCATTTTCTTTAGCTATTAAACACATATCAGAATTATGATTAACTTTCATATTCAAAACGTATATATTTTTATCTCTATTTCCTTCGAAAATAAGATTTTGATTTTGATCAAGAATGCTATATTTATTTTCATAAAATGATATTTTAAAACCTTTATCGCATAATTGACTTATACTTAAAAGATTATGTTTTAGATTTTTAACTAATAAAACATTTGTGATAAGAGGTAAATTAGATGTACCGTAATTGCTCACATCGCCTTTGCCAATGATATAGCCCTTGGAATTATCTCCAAAAGTGACAGAACCTCCATCTGAGTATGTAATTTTTATCAGCATATCTTTGTCTCCTGTCATATGTTTTGAGCAACCATTGTCGAGTATCCATTTTCCTCTTTTCTTTAGTGGGACCTGCAAAAAATATGAGATAATGTTGGTACCCACCTTTTTAATAGGGTCCTAAGAGTTAGGTCTTAGGAAACCAAACCCAAGTGGGCTTAGTATCCCTTTTATAAATATAATTTTTATTATTATGAACATCTTCTATAAATGAACTAATATACTTTTTCCTTATTAATTTGTTCTTAGTTTTAGGAACCCATATATTTATAGTTTTAGAAACTAATCTATTTGAATAGGTGGATGTTTTATCATACTTAACTTTATTTAAATCACTAGATTGTAAATCCTTGACTTTCTTCTTATATCCTAAACCATTTTTATTACTAACAGATTGTGAATTCTCAATAATTCTAGATATATTTTCTCTTCCTTTATTGAAATTTGAAACATTTTTAGTGATTCCATCTAGTTTGGTTTTTAGACTTGAATTTTCTAGTTCAACCATTTTAATATTAGTTTTTAAAACATGATTTTTAGAAACAAGACCATCATTCTTTTCTTTTTGAGTTTCAATTTCTCGACTCAATAATATAAGTTGAGAATTAACATTTGAAAGGGATTCTTGAGTTTTCTCAAGTTCTTCTTCCAATATTTTCTTCTCATCTTTAAGCATATCTCTTTCGAATTCTGCCTTGTTTTGATTTTCTACAGCCTCTTTATATTTTCTTTTGAGACTTTTTAAAGTATATAATAATTCAGAATTTATTTCTATCATATCATCAAAAGTAAAATCACTAACCTCATTAGCTTTAGCCATAAAACATATGTTAGCTTGTTCATTATCTCTGTCACTTTCACTTCCAGAAGAAGAGGAGGAATCTGAATCATCCCATGTAACTGAAAGGCTTTTCTTTTGAATTTGTCCTTCCTTTTATTTCGATATTCTTTCTTTTGATCTGGACAGTCCTTTTGCATATGCCCCTTTTTGTGACAGTTAAAACACTCCATAATTGATAAAGACGGTGGTTTATTGCTGTTTGAGTTCCTCTTGCCATTATTTCTATTTCCTTTTCTATATTTCAAGAATTTCTTGAAGTTTTTGGCAATAAAAGCTAGGTCGTCTTGTTCTGCATGGAATGCTATATTCTTTTTATCTTGAGCTTGAATTCGTTTAGCCTGCAAATTTACTTCATAGGACATTAGATTTCCTATTAACTCTTCTGGAGTTATTTTGGAAATATCGTTCGCTTCTTCAATAGCGAGAAATTTTCTTTCCCATTCTTCTGTTAAAGAGTTAAGGATTTTGGAAAAAATATAAAAGTCTGAATATTTTTCTCCTAGTCCTACTAAAGAATGGTAGATATCCTGAAATCTTGAATACATATCATTTATAGATTCATTTTCTTTAATCCTAAAGTTTTGAAACTGACTTTTGAGCATGGGTATTTTGCTTTGTTTGACCTTGTTAGTTCCTACGTGAGTAATTTTGAGTGTACGCCATATTTCATATGTAGTATTGCACATGCTAACATGGTTAAACTCATTTTTATCTAAGGCACAAAACAACATATTCATGGCTTTTGCATTTGCTGTGGCATCTAGTTTTTGTGTTTTTGACCAAGTAGAATACTCTATAGTAGGAATAGTATATTCTAACTGAGTTATATTCCATGAATAAAAACCACTTGCTTGCATATATATTCTCATTCGTGTTGCCCAATAGTTATAATTCATGCCATTAAATAGTGGTGGACATGCAGTGGATTGTCCTTCAATGAAGCTAGTGCTAGTGCTAGTGTTAGTGTCCATATTATTATATTATCATATAACTGTGTTACGGTTATATGATGACCTTGCTCTGATACCAAATGAAAGTGTGCTATGGATCGTGTAATATGGATATATGATAATACAGAGTGTAGTGATGATAACTATACGGTAAATAGTGCAGAATATAAAAGCAGTATAGTAAAAATGACACCAGAGATTTATATACTGGTTCGGAGCACCATCCTACGTCCAGTCCCAGACTCCTTCTGGAATTTCACTAATAACCCTCACTTAACCCGGAGGAACAGGTATATATAATCCTTGAGCAGCCGAACAAGGACCTGAGCAGCAGAACATGATTTCGCCTCAGCAGTCGAAGAGGACTTCACACGCCCGAGCAGCAGAATAGGACTTCAACAAATACAAAAATACTTTTGACTTTGTGTGTTCTTAATAACACGAATTTGTCACTTGTAGTACACCCTTCCTATAATCTTCTCCTCGAGTATAAATATATATATATTTGAAGTATATGAAGAATAGAAAGGTCTAGTATTGCTTTAATGCAGAATATTTGAAAGTGTATTGCAAATAGATAGAAGACCAAAGATAAGAGAATTAGATTATGATTCAGTGATTTGAAATCAAGTTGGATTTTATATTTATAAAGATTAAAAAGTAGCGACTGTTGGTGAAGAGTTTCGATCGAAGTGTAGTGCCCGAATCTTTTCGTTAGAAGTTCGCAACTCTTCACAAAAGTCGTGTCTTTTCGAAAAATGGCTGTTATAGAAATTCGGTCAACTGAGCCTATGAGTCAGTCGACTGAATATTCAAAATAATATTTAAATTTAAATTCGTATACGTATGTAACTGTGCATGCTGCACAAAAATTCTAGTGTCAGTCGACTGTCTCAGGTAGTCAGTCGACTGACCTGGTTGTTTTTGTGTAGTTTGCACAATTACATAGATATAATGAATTCTATAACTTTATGCTTATGTATGTATATATATATAATATTTGATAAATACTATGATTAATATATATATATAAGCTAATATAGATGTAATTGAGGAGAGATTTTAACAATATTGACCTAAGACTCAAAAACAAAATACCATAGTCGATGCACTAGTTTTTTAAAGTCTCATCTCCTTGTTTCTTTTTGTCGTAGCAGTCGTCAAATCTGTATGTCGTAGAGATAGCTTCGTGTCATGAATCAAAACCAAGTCTCAATAATATACAGGTACCAAAGAACGAAGACTGTATAGTATAGAGATTCACGAACTGATGAACTCAAGATCGAAGATATCAAGATTCAAGACTCATGAGTATCAAGATTATCAAGAGTTCAAGATTTCAAGATAAGTAATTTAGTTAGGAATTTTGTTAAAACTCCTAGAAAAGCACTGACATCTTAAAATCCATTTTATTCGTGGAATGGAATCCACTTAGAGGCCGTTAAAGGGATGGAACCCTAAGTAGGATGGGACCTACGAAAAATCTAGTGGAACATTGTTTTGTATCCACTAACTTTTATTCAAATGTTTTACAAAATTATATCTTATTTTCAAAATGATTTCAAAATCTTCCTTTTTAAATCAAAAACATCTATCCTGGTTTTAAAATACTTTTAGCCTCAAAATAATCTTTATTTTCAATATCAAATTATCCTTTGTTTTAAACTATCTTTTAATTATAATATATTTTAATATTTATACTTAGATTTAAATATAAAATTATAGTAAAATTTTATATATACCAAAATATTATTCTCTATACTTATTTATGTATTTTAACTATAGTTAAGTATATTTATAAAGTTTAAAATAGTTTTAATACAAGATAGAAGTTATTTTCAAAGAAAAACAAATTACCAAAAATAACTTAGGTCTGTCGACAATCCCAAGGACCCTTTGTCGACAAGGTGACAGTTTATTTCAAAAGTTTGAATTTCAAAGGAAGTGTCTATTCATCATATCATTTCACGAATGGACATGGTTGTTGTTCTACTATAAATAGGGGTTGTTTTAAACGAATTTACATTCATATTTTTCTCTGATTTCACTCATCTTCTTCTTCCACATTTCTTTATATACATTTTTACCATTACTCTTGCCGAAAAGGAAGAGCGTTTGGCTCATGAGGAGATGGAAGAGGAGGAAGAAGAAGAAGAAGGGGATGAAATGGAAATAGAAGAAGAAGGTGAAACATCCTTGGAAAGTATTGACTATCCCTCTAATTCAACCAACAAAACCTTACTAAAAAATCAAAAGACCATTGTTGAGAATCATCAGACTCTTAAACGGTCCGTTAGTAAGAAATTGGATAAAATGTCATCCAAGATGAACAAGTTTTTCTCCAAAGTCAGCAAGAAGCTTGGATTATCTTCATGTTCGTCATCCTCTAACTAGTTCTACCTTTTCATGCCATGTTTTATTGGTTTTAGTTTGTTTTGATTTGAATGTTCGTGTAGTTCTTAATGTTTAATCATTGTATCGTTCTATTATGAAATGAAATTGAATTACTGTTCTGTTATCTAGCTTATCTTATCTCCAAAATAAATGTTAGTATATTATATAAATATATATATATACACACAATTATTCACAAAATCAAAATGAGTCATCAAAATTAACTGAGCCCTGTCGACAACCCCCCAGAGACCATGTCGACAAGTACTAGTCAGAAATGACTTTTCATTTAAATTTGAAATTTGAATAACTACCTTGTGTCTATTCATTTCAAACGAATTTCTACACCTATAAATACATATTTCTTCCAGAATTCATCACTCAAAATCATTTCTTATCTACTCTATCTATATTTCTTCTCACAAACTCAAATATGGCCGATCCAATTCATAGTTTGACCGAGAATCTTGAAGAAACCCTTAATGCTTTCAAGAATATTCTTTCTTTCATTCTCTGTAATTAGTGACACTTAGAGTTGAGTCAAATGCAGATGATCAAGGAGCAAGAAAAACATTTTGATGTGATTCGATGGATGATTTCCTCCCTACACAAAGATGATAATGAAGCACATCCTTCAGTCTCTCTCACCAATGAAAATGAAAATTGAGATGCCATTAAAGCAGACCCTATATTTGGAGAAGAAGGATGGGTGGAAGTTCCTCGTAATGTTTGATTTTATTTGATTGCTTTGTTTGATTTGAATTGATTGCTTGGATTGATTTGATTAGTTTTGGTTTGGTGTGGATTGATAATTGGTGTGCAAAACATAATATGTATAAATACACATTGATATTTATATGATCTTTGATTAGTTAGCATGTCTATCAGTATAATTATCTCTTAATCTATCTATTATATACTCCATTATATATTTTATTAATGCAGGTACTTTAGTACAAGATTAAGGGGGAGTTATATAGTTTGAAGTTAGTTTTTGTTGATGACAAAGGGGGAGAAGTATAAAATAGGATAGTTAAGCATATATTAAGGGGGAGTTATTAGTTTTGAGGGGGAGTTATTAGGATAGAAGTAATATTTTACAAACAAAGGTTGTCATCATCAAAAAGGGGGAGATTGTTAGTCCCTGAGAAGTTGGTTTTGATGACAACAACCTTAGAATAAGATTATAATATATAAATACTAACATTATTGTTTAGATACATATGTATATGCAGGATATATATACAGGTACCAAAGAATGAAGACTGTACAGTATAGAGATTCAAGAACTGATGAACTCAAGATCGAAGATATCAAGATTCAAGACTCATGAGTATCAAGATTATCAAGAGTTCAAGATTTCAAGATAAGTAATTTAGTTAGGAATTTTGTTAAAACTCCTAGAAAAGCACTGACATCTTAAAATCCATTTTATTCGTGGAATGGAATCCACTTCGATCCCGTTAAAGGGATGGAACCCTAAGTAGGATGGAACCTACGAAAAATCTAGTGGAACATTGTTTTGTATCCACTAACTTTTATTCAAATGTTTTACAAAATTATATCTTGTTTTCAAAATGATTTCAAAATCTTTCTTTTTAAATCAAAAACATCTATCCTGATTTTAAAATACTTTTAGCCTCAAAATAATCTTTATTTTCAATATCAAATTATCCTTGGTTTTAACCTATCTTTTAATTATAATATATTTTAATATTTATACTTAAATTTAAATATAAAATTATAGTAAAATTTTATATATACCAAAATATTATTCTCTATACTTATTTATGTATTTTAACTATAGTTAAGTATATTTATAAAGTTTAAAATAGTTTAATACAAGATAGAAGTTATTTTCAAAGAAAAATAAATTACCAAAAATAACTTAGGCCTGTCGACAACCCCAAGGACCCCTTGTCGACAATGTGACAGTTTATTTCAAAAGTTTGAATTTCAAAGGAAGTGTCTATTCGTCATATCCTTTCACGAATGGACATGGCTGTTGTTCTACTATAAATAGGGGTTGTTTTAAACGAATTTACATTCATATTTTTCTCTGATTTCACTCCTCTTCTTCTTCCACATTTCTTTATATACATTTTTACCATTACTCTACCGAAATCACCATTGAATCTAACTAGATCATCTCTGGTTTGATTCTCTATCACTATCTCAACAAGATCCCAGTGCTATTCAGAGTTATAGACTTCTTTGTATTCATTCGAGCGAGAAAAGGTGTGATTGTAGCCTGGAAAATCGATCGGGTGAACTTGTTGCCCATAAAATCAAGTATCTCTACCCAGAAGATTGTGAATTTGGAGCGGTGTACCTCGTGGCCTTGAAATCGAGGGTGTAAGTGTAAGAATTGATTTTGAAAGGAAATCCGTACTTGTGTTGCGAGACTGGATGTAAGGTAACTCTGAACCAGTATAAAATCCGGTGTGTTCTTTCCTTTATTGCTTTTACTTTATATCTGCATCTGTGTTTGATTCTGTGATCATATCTGTGTCTGAATATTGCACACATTTGTGTTCAAATTAATATAAACTCAAAAAGAATTAGTAATTCCTTAAAACACTATTCACCCCCCCTCTAGTGTTAGTTCTAGCCTTAAGATCCGTAATCCGCATTTCTTACATGGACATCCTCTTTTCAAAACACTTTAAACATGCCTTTCGAAAACATTGGGAACCCTCCATTTGAACACTAAGGTAAACCTTTCGAAAACATTAAGGAACCACCCCTTCGAAACCTTTATCATATATCTTTCGAAAGCATTAAGTCCTTTTCATAAATCAAACCTTTCGAAAGTATTGGGTTCAGGTAAAAATATGTGGAACATAGTTTCGAGACCATTTAAAACCTTCCTTTTCAAAACCTTTGGTTTAACCTTCAAAATATCAAAAGGGTCTTAGAAGAACTAAGTCGAAAGCAACTCTTTCGAAAGCAATTTCCTAAGTAAAAAAAGTGGATGGTTTCGAAACCAATCGCTTCGAAAGCATTGAGAAGCGGTTCAGGGTTTAAAGCGAAAGAACCCTTTCGAAGGCATTGCTTCGAAAGGTAGAATGCGACAACAAGGGTTTCGACCCCTTCAAAAGCATTTTCTTAAAACAAAGACGGAAACCTCTTTTGAAAGCTCTTTTCTTTTAAAACACTTAACCAACTTGAAAGCTCCCTCATTCGAAAGCATCCTTTTCGAAAGCAAAGCAAGCGGCATTTCATTTTGAAAGCAAAACGAGGTCTCAACCCCTTCAAAAGCCCTGTTTCGACTCTATACCTTTCGCCTTTCTCCAATCCACTACGTACCAAGTCTGTGATACCTTGTGTATTGGTTTCGAACTGGTTGGAGGTGGGAAGTATGAAGTCGAAAGGTGCTGTCGAATGTGGCGAAACATCAAAAGCCTTGTAAAGCTGATTTTTAACTTTATAATGTAATTCCTTTTCCACTAACCTGCTTATTTGTCATTATATAATTGGTTGCCAATTTCTTTTTCAAAATCTTTTCTAAAAGTGCTGCCGAATTTCAGAGGTTAACAATTCAAAATATTTACAAATTTCCCCTTCTCCTTTTATAAACATATAAAACATTTAAGTCGCATACCTTAAATAATTTTATATACTTATTAAAACACTTAGGAAAATTCTACAAAAATTCCCATATCTCACTTTCAATATGTTTTCTAACATATTTAAATTTCTGACCCAAAACTAATATATAATAGCCATAACTAATTTTAGACCCAATTTAACCATTTTCTTCACTAGAAAATTTATAATAAATCCACATTAATTTAGAATATTATAAAGCTTGAAACCCATCTCTAAAATAATATTTCTGACTTTATATCAAAATCGCAAGGCATTTGCATGTCATTAAATAGGTTTTTCAAGTTAAATCTTTGTATAAAATCTATACGAAATAGCATAAATCATCAACAAGCATATTTATCCTTTTAAACAATCAAAACATGGCAAATCATTTGCAAAATAAATTCGGATCTCATCTAAAACTGAAAATAATAAAATAAGATGTAACCTATTATTCACCTTTATCTTGTGATTAAGGAATTTCAGATTTGCTTCTTGAATGAATTGATTAAGCTTCCTTCTTTTGATTCTTGCTTAATTTCCTCTTGCTTTCCCCTAATGGTGGTCGGCCTCTTCGTAGATTTAGTTTTGTTTGTGGATGTGTAAAATGAAAGTAACATGAGGGTTTAGGGTATTAGAATATTACTCCTTCCTATTTTTCCATTATCTATTTCCCTTATCTATTTCCCTTATCTATTTCATTTTATCTTCCTCTTAGTTCATTAGTTAATTTGGCACCCATTACTATTCAAATCTCAATTCCCTTAGTCATTTACATTATTTCATTTAATTTGACTAATTAAATGTCCTAAATATTGTTAACCAAAATTAGGGTCGTTACAGACTCCCCTCCTTAAAGAATTTCGTCCTCGAAATTACGATAAGGCACTCATCAAAATCATTCATAAAGGTAAAACTTACCATGAAAAAAGTCAGGATAAGCGTCTCTAATCCTACTCTCAGTTTCCCAAGTGCAGTATCTCTCGTAGTCGCTCCACTGGACTTTATCTAGTCCGACTGTCTTGTTCCTTAGCCTCTTCACATCTCTCGTGACTATACGAACTGGTTTTCTAACTATAGTCAAATTCGGTTCCACTACTAAGTCCTCTTACATAGTTGGTGCTATAGTAGTCTCCGAATCTCGAATACACTTACTTATATGAGAAATATGAAAAACATCATGCACTCCTGCCAAATTGTTCGGTAACTCTACTCTATATGTGAGTTTATCGATCCACTCTATAATAGGAAATGGTCCAACGAATCTCAGTGCCAACTTTCCTGATTTTCCAAATCTGATCACACCCTTCATTGGTGATACTTTGACGAAACATGATCTCCAACTGTGAATTCTAAGTCTTTCCGTCTTCTATCAGCATAGCTCTTCTGCTTAGACCGAGCTTCATTCTAGCTCGAATTAACTCAATCTTTTCTACCGCTTCCCTAACCAAATCTGGACCATGAACTAACCTATCCCCGGTTTCTAACTAATAAACTGGAGATTTGCATGGCCTTCCATACAAAGCTTCAAATGGTGCCATCCCTATACTAACCTAATAACTATTGTTATACGAAAACTCGACTAAGTGTAGATGGTCTTCCCTGATCCTCCAAAATCTACCACACAAGCTTGCAACAAACCTTCTAAAACTTTGTTAACTCTTTCTGTTTGTCCATATGTCTGTGGATGGTAAGCGGTACTCACGTTGAGCTTGGTACCTAAAGTATCATGTAAATTCTTCCATAACTCGCTAGTGAATAAGGAATCTCTATCGCTTACTATACTACTAGGAATTTCATGCAGTCTAACTATATTCTTCATAAACAACTTAGCTAAAACAAGTGTCATCTTGGTTGACTTAACTGGAATGAAATGGGCACACTTGGTTAACCTGTCCACTATGACCCATATGCTATCATTTGCTCCAATAGACCTTGGTAGCATGTCTATAAAATCCATCAAGGTAGAATCCCACTTCCAAACTGGAACATCTAAAGGCTGAAGTAACCCACTTGTTTTTTGACGTTTGGCTTTTACCTGTTGACAGTTCAAACACTATTTCACCCACAAACTTACATCTCTCTTCATACTTTCCCAGAAGAAACTTCTTTTCATATCCTGATACATCTTATTTCCTTCCAGATAAATAGTGAACTTCGAACGATGGCATCCTTCAAGAACTTCCTTCCTAATGTTTCCCACATTTGGAACACAGAGTTGTCCTTTCTTTCTCATCCACCTATTCTGGTCAACCTTTCAAGTTGTAATGACCCGCTATTTCGAAACTTCCGCATCCGCACATGTCAGACTTGAATTGCTCAAAATATCAGATTGTTAATTTTATATTTGGCAAAACTCAATATATACAGTAAATAAATCAATCACAGAATCACACATACAGAGTAATATAACAATAAGCAGCATAATAGACAAATAGTAGTTCATGAAGCTACTATATAAACAACAGAGTCTGAAATAAAATACAACAGAATATCTCGAATACAATGTAGTCTCAAATACAAACAGATGACAAGTCTGAACAAAACCACTGGATAGCTGAAAGCTGAATAAATATAGATGGATCTTCAAGTGAAGCTCCAATTCCAAAGGTGAGTCTCAAATGTTGTGACACTCAGTCTGACCCGAGCATAAAGAAAAACACAAAACACTCGAGTCGGGATTAACATTCTTATATCAGTAAATTCAACTCAAGTGAAATGTCAACTGAAATCAAGTAACTTAAAGGATGTTTGGGATTTCCATCCTCTAAGGATCCATGGAACTATCTACTAGTAATATACGCTATTATAATATGTCCATAGTAAAGTAAACTATTAAAATAGCGTTAAGGCGTTACCCATATCCCCCTTAACACATTTTTATAATGCCGTAGTCTATATAGATACTGTAAACTCCACTCGCAAGTGGGCTATCAGGTAGCATTCCATAGGTACGACACAAAACAAACTTAAAGAAGGCGTGGTAGGGCATGCGACAAGGCACTCGAGGCAATGCCAGGGTAGATATACCGTTTGTGTATCCGGACTAGTGGTAATGCATATCAGCTACTACCGCCCACCTCGTGACACACTCCCAAATCAAAAGGTGCACCCAATCAAATCACAAAAGCAATAGAATGGTATCGAAGAAATGTGCCCGATCGGAGGAAGACCTCACTTGGCCCGGCGTGGCTCCTGTTTTAGCCGCATCAAGCTGACTCGGGGGAGTCAGGGCTACGTAAATACCATATAGAATCGTCACCAAACCATCATACTTCATTCTTGAATCTCCACCACATACACAGTTGTTAAAGTGGTTTTCGGTATTGGTAGAGAGCATGACAATATCTGATCCCGGTCTCTTTAACAACCAAACGCTTATTTCACACCGTGGTCATTTCATTTCGAATAGTTCATACTTCATATCAAAATATTATGTTTGTTTCAAAAACCATATCGATTCGAAATCATTGTTCACTTAAATAATGTTCATTTCCAAAATCATAACACTTTCAAAATTATAACACTCTCAAAATCATAGCACTTTTGAAATCATAACATTTTGGAAATCATAGCACTTTTGAAATCATAACACTTTTAAAATCATAACACTTCCAACTTAAACGGTTTAGATATTGAAAATAGTATATATATTAAAATAGTTATAAATTAAATTAGTTTATATATTAAAAAATTTATATATTAAAATAGTTTATATATATCTAAAATACTTTATATAATAAAAATAGTTTCCTTAAATTTCACAAATCGATTCAAATCATCTTAAATTCCAAAATTCAAGTTAAATCAATTCCAGTTTAACCATTTCAATTTTAAAGTTCAAGGATTCAAGTTTAAATATTCAAATATTTACAATATAAATTTCATTTATATTTCAACATTTAACTTTAAATTTATTCAAGTTGGAAATTATTCTCTTAACCATTTTAATAACGATTTATTTAAATACCAATTTAGATATTTAAATCAATATTAATTACTCAATCTCCCTTTTATTTAAATTTGAGAATATTCATTTAATCACTTTTTATCAACTCAAGTCATAAATCAAGTTATAATCATATCTTTCAAAATCTCAAGACTAATAAGTTCAATTCCATTCTTATTTAATTAAATTACTAACCCATTTAATTACAAGTCAGCATTTATTTATCTTCCAAACCTCTATTTTTTTTAAAGTTATTAAAAAACCTATTTAAAAATATTAATATCAATTTTTAAATAAATATTTTAAAACATATTATATACTAATTAAATTAAATTTTATTAAATTAAATCTTATTTTATATATTTTTAAAAAAATAACTATGAGAAAATCTTAAAATCTATATTTTTCAAAACTAACTTATAAATTAAAATTTCCAAAACATATCAATTTAAAATCTTAATTTTATACATATATAGAAATTACATTTATAAATATTATATAAAACAATATTTATTAAAACCCATATATTTCCTTTCAAAATTTGGAAATCATTTTTCAAAATATAGACCAACGGTGTCCGTATATAATTTTCTATCCAATGGTCAAGTGATATGGATATTTATCATTTCAATCCGCAATTTAAATATTTACGGGTATATATCATTTCAACCCGCAATCCCAAAAATTCAAAATCAATGAAAATCGCTTGGGTTTATCATTTGAACTCATAACAATTTTCCCTTTTTCTACAAAATCGTTTCGGGTATGTATCATTTCAACCCATAGGGAATTCTAAGCTAACAGGGAACTTGTAGAGTGAGAACAAATATGATAATAATAAAATATATCAACAACAGGCATATATCATCAGTGATAAATTAAATAAAATATATACAACAGGATGTGGTGTCATATGAACAAGTGAACAATTTCAGATAATGACAAATCATATTTAACAATTAAATAACTAGCAATTAAATTTAGCAGCATATTTCAATTGTCGTTTCAAGTGAAATCAAATTTAATAAATATAAGAATGTTAATCGTGAGTGATTGCTCACCTTTCGAGGCTAGAGAAATTTGATAATGAACTGAGCTGCGAATCCGAGCAACGAATTTTAAAGCAATGCAAGATTGGCACGAATTTGATGGACAAAGCTGATAAATAAGGATTGATGAGAACAAATTAAAGATCAGTTTGATATAAACTAAAACAAAATGTATATTATATCATTATATATTTTTCTGAAAATCAATATAAAATTTAAAACACATATTAAAATAAAATAAAATAAAAATCTTATAATATTTTCAAAATCAATATTTTAGCTTTAAGACCTATAAAATAATATATATATATATATTTAGAACTCAAGCTCATGTGAATTTGTATGTATATAACTATATATATACTTATAGATATAGGCTAATGTATAAACATGTATACAAATCTTAAATACAAGTTATATTTTAAAACAATATATATTGCAATTTAAGTATGTTTATCCAACTGGAAATATATAAAAACAAAAGAAAACATAACTCGCCTTTTATTATAAACTGCAACCAAAGCATCTGACTGCATACATATCAAAGTATATATAGTACTTATATATATATACACCATCACTTCATACTATAAATAAATAATATAATATAATATACCTTGAAATATATGTAACAGGTTTCAAGCAAATCTAACTGTATATATTTATACACCTGAGATCAAAGTACCATTTAAAATATTAACAATAACTTATTATATATACTAACATAACAGATAATAATATACATATGTCACACTAACTAGTACTGACATATAAAATACTCTTTATAAACTCTTATATAACATATACAGTAACCTATATATATGCTGTAAGCATATACACCTATTATATTTTTAAATCAATGCATATATATACTTACAAACAGGTTATTTACAAACTTACATATAAAATATATGACTGACACATAATATAAAGCTCTGAATTATATACCTCATATAATATACAATACTAACATGTTATATTAACTAATATAATATAAAACTAACACATATATAATACCCATATATGAAATATGCATTCGGCCTGGGTGGTGAGAGGCTTCGGCCATGTAGACGATGGAAGAAAGGAGAGGAGAGAGCGAGAAGAGAGGGAGAGAGTGGTGGTGGGTCTCGGCTGGGAAGGTGGGGAAATGAACGATGTGGATGGTGGCTTGCGTGTTGATGTACGTGTGGTTTGAGGGAGGTTTGGCTACAGGAAGGAGGCGGACGTGCGAAATGGTGGGTAGGAGATAGTGAGTACACGCAGGCTTTGGAAATGGTTGGCTAGAGGAAGAGAAACTAAAACTAGTTTGCAGCCATGAAATGAGAAGCCTTGCATTTGAAAAACGAAATGGAAATTGAAGTGATTAATTGAATGAGGATGAATGGTTATTAAAGCAATTTGAAGCGTTATGTAAATTTCAAAACAATGAACAGTTCAGCAAATAAAGAAATGCAAAACTTATTATCTTTATAAAATTTATATTTCCAAACTGATAGAAATAAAGGCAGAGAACGAACCATCAATATATTCAAACTATTGGGAATAGCAATAGTTAAATCTGAATTTCAATAAATAATAATAGCTAATGGCTATTGGTTTTATACGGTAGTAAATTGGATAGTCACGGAAAACAAATGGACTCTAACGGGTACCGATATGGTTGACCGTTTCGCGGTTCTCGCCGCACCGGACACCACAAAGCACGAATGAATATACTGCGGAGACCAGCACGCCGAGACGAACAGAATGGTATAAAGATATCGGCGATACGACAATCCTATCAAAAGTCGATAATCGGTACCAAAAATGCTGCTAAAACGCTGGAAATAAGATAAACGGGATAATAGCAGTCCAAATTTGGCGAAACGAAATATGACGTCTCACTCAGAACATGATTTACAAATTTATTATATAAAAATATTCAAATTTCAATAATATTGTATTTACATCAATTTTAACTGATTGAAATTGAAATTGAAATTTACACAATTGAATAAACTTCCATATTTTCTGATATAAATTTACCATTTGCTATGTTTTAATAGACGTTTACCAAATATCAAAGTTTCATTTCCAAATTCAATTATTTAAAATTTCACAAAAAATTCAGTTGATTACGTTATAAAACCATTAAAATTTACAGGTCGTTATACTCTCCCCCACTCAAAACTTTTCATCCCCGAAAAGGAACAAGATAGGAGATTAGAAACACTCGAAAGAAAAGATAGATTGAAATACCAAATACAACAATTATTTTAAAACCATATAGACTTCATTTATTTTAAAATTGGTTTATATCCAATTAATTGATTCCAATTCATTTTATTTAATCAATCAAATTTATTGAGTTTACATTTGATTGATTTCATTTTCATATTTTTTTTATTCAATTGATTTGTTTCTAATTTATTAACATTTGTACCAAAAAAATTCACAACAAAATTTGTTTTATTTTACTCATCTATTAAATCGATTTGATCAACCATAGTAAACTCCACCTAAACACTCAACTTCAACTATTCAAAACCATATAGGTTTCAATTTTAAATAAATTAATATTCAACAATTTGGTTTAGTCCATTTTATTCAACTAATAAATAGTCATTCAATTTAAAATTGATTTTCTTTCATTTTATCAACATTTCTTTCAAACAAATTCATTTTTAAATTAACTCATTTATTTTATCCATTTATCTTCAGCTAAGTTGATTCCACAAAATACAATTTTAACTATTCTTAAGTTCATATTTATTTACTTAAATAGTCTTCTTTTTATTTATTTAATTTATTTCACCTAACATACTTTGCAACATATATTAGGTGTATACATTTTATAACCATATATTATTCAACAAATAAATTTTCTTTTCTTTTTTTTTTCCAATTTATTATCCAATTTATTATTAGTAAATTCCCTTAACAAAATATGATTTTTGATATCCTATCACTTATATCATAGTGTATATTATCCAATTACATTCTAATTACATTTAAACTTTCTAGGTAAGTTATATTGATGTTTCTGAGTTATAATTAAATACTATACAAATTTACCTTTAATTTACAACACTTTTGTTAAGCATAATTTTCAGCTTGAACAATTTATTTCTTAAGTTTTCCTCTTGTATAACCTTCAATTGCAAATTCATCTTAACATTTCAACTTTTTAAGTAATTCAGGTAAGTTATATATATTTAAAATGAAATTGAACATTATACACATAAATTTTATTCTAGTTCAACTATTTCAAGGTGTTTTAAGTTCCAATTCTTACTTTATACACTTCAATTATTCAAGATTTTGATTTTGCTTTATTTCAGAATTTTGAAATCATCACTTAACACAAAATTCAAGAGTTAAATTTCCGGTTTCACTTCAAACTATTTGAAATAAATATATATACATTTTATAAATCAGATCAAACTCAAGAAATATAAATCAAATCCATTTCCCTAAAACAAAAGTGTTGCAAAGCTACCAAGTGGTATCTCCACTTTGAGACTCGAAAATGAATGTTGATGATGTTGTAGTCATCACCGAAATTATTTTCCAGCGACAATGAAGAGAGTACCGACTTAATTCCTTTAAAATTATTCTTTTGGAACAAATTTCCATTCGAAAATACTTTCAAATAATATATTCCAAAAATTTAAAACCAAAATTTTGAAAATACCAGAAATTGAATTCTCAAATTCTTAATTTAAATTTATTTAAATTCCAAATCAATTTATAAACCATGTTTATAATTTCAATTATTTACATCATGTTACAATACTCAATGGTTTACAAAACATTAAATGATAATCAAATATTATCATTTCTGACAATCAATTCATTTAACTATTTAGTTTTAGAAAATTATACCTTTATATATATATAATATAATCATACAAAGTTATTTCATTTACAAATTTTGAAAACAATATTGTGTCAGTTTTCTTTGTTCAAATGTTTTGGAATTCCTATCGATAGCGTTAGCTAGACGAATCGATCGAAACTCAAAATTCAAACTTAACAACTCAAACAACACAATATAAAACATTTTTATTTTAAATACAAATACACTCCCTCACACGATGATTCAAGAATGGATTATAGAACAAGGATAGAGATTCAGATTTAGAGGGACCCTAATCAAAGAAAATTCTAACTAATGAGATAGACTCGAAAGGAAGATAAGATAACTAAATTACAAAAGATGAAGAAGAATAGACTTATATTGATCGCGGGCGACCTTAACCGGGTCAACCGAGTTTCTAGAAATAAGTTCGATGTGGAAATTTAATTTCCCACTTGAAGGGAAGAGAAATGACTTCTCCCAATATTAGGATAATCTCTGATTATCAGAGGGGGGTTAAGATTACAAGAGAATTACCTTGATCGTCTACTAGAGATAGTTCGGCCTTAGCAAGAGAGAGCGGCATCTAAACCGAGGATATAGAAATCTCCGGTGAATCAATGCCTGTTGTAAAGGATTTTCACCCCTTTACAAATCATTCTAAGATTGGCAGGACCGCCGATTCATTATAGAGATCAATCGAAGTGGAGTTATGGGATGCTACAGAATCAAGAAGAACACGAACAGGAAGAGACAAGAATGAATTTCAGAACAAAGGGGAAAGTTCCAAAATTCAAAGGAAACCCGAATCAAAGATGAAGGAATTCAAGCACGAACGAAGATAATTCTATAATTAAATCTACTCTATATGCTAAGTTTTGCCTAAAACCAGAGCTCTGATACCAACTGTAACGGCCCACTATTTCGAACCTTCCGCATCCGCACATGTCAGACTTGAATTGCTCAATATATCAGATTGTTAATTTTATATTTGGCAAAACTCAGCATATACGGTAAATAAATCAATCACAGAATCGCAGATACAGAGTAATATAATAATAAGCAGCGGAATAGATAAATAGTAGTTTATGAAGCTACTATATAAACAACAGAGTTTGAAATAAAATACAACAGAATATCTCGAATACAATGTAGTCTCAAATACAAACAGATGACAACTTTGAACAAAACCACTGGATAGCTGAAAGCTGAATAGATATAGATGGATCTTCAAGTGAAGCTCCAACTCCAAAGGTGAGTCTCAAATGTTATGACACTCAATCTGACCCGAGCATAAAGCAAAACACAAAACACTCGAGTCAGGATTAACATTCTTATATTAGTAAATTCAAGTCAAGTGAAATGTCAACTGAAATCAAGTAACTTAAAGGATGTTTGGGATTTCCATCCTCTAAGGATCCATGGAACTATCTACTATGTAGTAATATACGCTATTATAATATGTCTATAGTAAAGTAAACTATTAAAATAGCATTAAGGCATTACCCATTTCCCCCTTAACACATTTTTATAATGCTGTAGTCTATACAGATACTGTAAACTCCACTCACAAGTGGGCTATCAGGGAGCACTCCATAGATACGACACAGAACAAACTAGTAGAAAGCGCAATAGGGCATGCGATAAGGCACTCGAGGCAATGCCAAGGTAGATATACCGTTTGCATATCCGGACAGGTGGTAACGCATAGCAGCTGTTTGCACAAAAAATGGACAAACACCTCCAAGTCGTATGATTTAGTTGATTTTATGTTGTTTTTAGTGATTTGGGTGATTTATGCAAATATATAAAAAGCAGGGACTAAACTTTAAAAGACACACAGATTTATAGTGGTTCGGCCAGAACGTGCCTACGTCCACTTTATATGTTATTTCTCTTTTCTTGTTTAGATTACAAGTACAAAGTTTTGATACCAGTAAAAGAAAGTTGTTTGAAATTTTTCTCCGTACTTGAGATCTCAAACTTGTCCCCATTGTTGTACCCATGCCCCTCTATTTATAGAGTGAGGCTGGGGGTAGGGGTCTTGGATGTTTACAGCTACTGATGGGCCTGGGCTGACGCGATCTGGCCTGGTAGTGTTGGTCCGGAATGTCTTGGTCCGGTGGTAGGTGGTCCGGTAGGAGCTTAGTCCGGGATGTCTTGGTCCGGTGGTAGGTGGTCCGGTAGGAGCTTGGTCCGGGATGTCTTGGTTGGTTCGGCAGGCACTTGGTTCGGTAGTGGGTTGGTTTGGGGCGATGGTTCGGTAGTCATGAGGAAGGAGGTGGTTCGGTAGTCATGGGGAAGGAGCTGGTTCGGTTGGCATGGGATGGAGTTGATTCGGTGGTAGGGATGGAGCCGGTCGAAACACACCCAACACTTGCCCCGCATAGTAGGGCATATGCATGTATATGGCGTGCTTTGTCTTTTTGGTCATCTCCATTCGGTTCCTGAGTGCCGAATCAATTGGTCTGGTATCCCATATCTGCCTATAAGTAGGGGCTATGCACCTTTGATATTCTTTACCAAATCGATATAGCCGGACCAGATTTTTCTTTCTGTCGAATCAATTATACTGCTGAAACCTTCTGTCTACCGAACCAGGTAACTGCCGGATGATTATGATTTAATGTTTTTGGAACTACCGAATGACTTGCACCGCCGAATGACTTTGTGACCTTGCACTTTGCACTGCCGAATGACTTTACGTGTTTATAAGTGGAACGATAGATAATATACACTTGTTCGTTTGAATCTCTATATCCCGTATTCTAACAATGTACTCTTTTGTGTTGCGGATAATGTCTCATAAAGTTGAAACCCGTTCTGATAAGAAGAAGTCTAAGGACCAAGGAGAGTCCTCCATAGTGCCCCCAGTTCAGGCAGCACCAGAATGTCATGGACCAACCCCGAGATCGCTAGTAGACGTGTATGGTCCTCAAGAGCTCCTGAACTCACCGCCTGACTGCTTTCCTAGCTCCCTCAAAGATGAGCAGCTCGATGCTATTTCTCGCTCTTTTGGGACTGATAGAACACTTATGCTGTTGCCGGTGGAAGGAGGTAGGTGTGCAAGTAGAAGATGATGATCAAGACGATCAAGGAGCAAATGCTGGTAAGTCCTCCCCTTTAGTCTTTCCGTTAACTTAGTTGCTTATCACTAATGAATTCTTTCCTTGATCGGATAGGCGTCAACAGGACAAGGGTAAAGCTCCGATGCAGCCGGCTCCTTGACTTGACCTGGATATCTTTTTGCTTACTGAACATTGTTGTATATGTTAGTCTCAAAATAGTAACGTAACTTTTAGGTCGTAATTATGTTACTTGTAATAAACAACATTATCTTTGGCGTGTAATTTTTAAACTTAAGCTGATTCTGTCGTATTTGAATGCTTTTGTTATTTTGCCATGTTGTATGAGAAATATAGCTATGCATATGCTTGTAATTCAGTTGTGTTTGATGTCAAGTTCTTGCTTAAAACATAATTTCATGCCTTGCAATGCTAGTGTGATGTATGAATAAATTATAGCCATGTATTTGTACACAAAAGAATAAAATACCGCCTTTCATGTTCTAATTGTAGATGGCAGTTTTGAATGTCCTGTGTGACTGAGTATGGAATGCGGCCTAGTGTCCCGTTGTGGGTTCCGACTTCCATTAGCGAATGTCTCCTATTCCGTGTCCTATACTTTAGGGATTGTTATAGAGGATAGGAGAAAAGTTTTTCAAATAAAATTGAAATATGAGAAATAGTAAAACTTCCAATCACGGAAGGCCTTCGATGTGCTTAAGTTCATGGCAAACGGGCTTTGTAGTCACTTTCCCTAGCTGTGGGTCTTGGAGACATTTGTCACCCATCTTACGCCTCTGCGGGGAGTTAATTCTTTTTTACCACAGCTGCACTTAAGACACATCGGAGCCGAGATCGCGCACAGTAACTACCCGGGCCATTATGGCCCGTAATCGTGGGTATTATTCGATTTACTGTGGCCGGCTAGCGTGGGTGCCGATCGTCAACCGTGAACTTCCCCTGGCTGGCCACACCTTATGTTGGGGCTTATAGTCGGTTCACAGTTGCCGGCGAGCCGAACGCCGTAATGAGCTGCCTCGGCTATAGTCGGCCTTCTCGGTGGCTTATAATCGGCTCATTACAGTTGGCTTTGAGGGCCGTCGTGAGCAATGAGTTAACCCGCAACAGAGGGATGCCGGAGCAAAAGTGTCTCATTAGCGAGGGCATAGATTCGTATAGTACCTGTTAGGTCTTGTCCAGGAGAAGTCGCGCTGTGGAGCGCCTTGAATGGAAATGCTATTTGCACAGGATTTTGTTCAACGGAAAAGGATAAAGTTAACAAGCAGCCAAGATATAAAGGAACAAGTTAAAAAAGTGACAAGGTTTTTTTAAAGTGGTTTGGCACGAAATTGCCTACGTCCACTGATTCTCTTTGTTAATTCACTTCATATGGGCAGTGCAAGTTAAGTAAAGTATCGACGAAGGTGTTGGATGTTCCATGCTCTCTGGAACACCTCCCCGTCCACTGTTGACAAAATATAAGCTCCATTGTGGAGATCTTTATGAATTACATATGGTCCGTCCCAGATTGGATCTAGTGCCCCGGGGCACGGGAAGATTCACTTGAGGACAAGATCTCCCTCTTGTAAGCTACGATGCTTGACTATGGAGTTGTATTGCGCTAACACTTTTTGCTTGCGAGCTGATGTTTTGAGTGCTGCATCGTTTCTTCTCTCTTCAATTAGATCCAAAGACATGTGGAGGAGTTCTTCGTTTTCTTCTGGGTTATAGTGGATCCTACGGTGGGAAGGCACTATAGTTTCAACTGGGAGCATAGCCTCCGATCCGTATGCCAAAGAGAAAGGAGTATGCCCCGTTGATGTTCTGAAAGATGTGCGATAGGCCCACAGTGTCGTAGGAAGTTCGTCCACCCAAGCGCCTTTTTGCTTTTCGAGTTTCTTTTTTATTAGAGTTTTGAGAATTTTGTTGACGGCTTCGACTTGTCCGTTTGCCAGGGGATAGGCTACGGATGAGAAGCTTTTGTGAATTACGTGCTCTTGGCACCAGTTGGCGAACTCCTCGCTGTCAAACTGAAGTCCATTGTCCGATGTGATTTTGAATGGGACTCCGTACCTGCATAGAACATTTTTGATCAAGAAGTTAATAACTTTTGCTGAAGATACTTTATTTAGGGGTTCTGCTTCCACCCATTTGGTGAAATAGTCGACTGCCACTATAGCATATTTGGCCCCGCCTCAGCCCATTGGCAGTTCGCCAATCAAGTCAATTCCCCATACTGCGAAGGGCCAAGGGCTAGTCATTTGAGTAATCTCAGTTGTTGGTAGCAGCAGAATCTTAGCAAACTTCTGACATCTGTCACTTCTTCTGACGAAATCTAAAGCGTCCTTGCTTAAGGTGGGCCAGAAACATCCATATCGGAGTATCTTTTTTGCCAAATTCTGCCCTCCAGTGTGATCTCTGCAGCTTCCTTGATGGATGTTGGATAAGATTTCCTTAGCTTCCCTTCCAGCGACACACCTTAATAAGGGGTTAGAGAAGCCGCGCCGATAGAGGGTGCCCTCTTGTATTGTGTAGCGGGAAGCTTTCCTCAAGATTTTCTTGACTTCGTTACGCCCGTTGGGCAGCGTGCCACTTTGTAAGTAGTCTTGGATGGGAGTCATCCAAGTTGCTTCTCCGGTTGCAGCTATCAGATTCACTTGCTCAAAACTTGGGGTCCGTTGCTTTGAGATGGCTACTGCTCCGGAAATAGTACCGTCTCTCATGCTAGCTTGCTTCGCCAATTCGTCAGCCTCTTCGTTCTCTTCCCGAGGGATGTGTTTGATTAAATAGTGATCCAATCGATTGAGAAGCAACTTGGTCTTCTTTAAATATGCTATGAGTCGTTCTTCTCGAGCCTGGAATTCTCCTAGTATTTGATTTACAATAAGTTGAGAATCGCTATGAAGACACAAAGAATTGGCTCCGATTTATAAGGCAAGTTCTAATCCAGCTACCACTGCTTCATACTCTGCATCGTTGTTGGTGGCTGTGAATTCCAACCTTATAGCATAGTGTAGCTTATTTCCCCTGGGAGTGATTATTACCACACCTGCCCCCGAGCCTTGTTCGTTTGACGCACCATCCACAAAGAGATTCCACTTGATGTCTTCTGCTATTTCTGATTGCTCCTTACCTTCGTTGGTAGTGAATTCGGCAATGAAATCGGCCAAGGCTTGTCCCTTGATGGCAGTGCGAGGATGGTAGGTGATATCATATTGACTTAGTTCAATGCACCATTTAAGTAGTCGCCCAGAAGTGTCGGGACGATGGAGTACCTGCCTTAGTGGTTGATCGGTCAGAACTATGATGGAATGGGACTGGAAATAGTGACGCAGTTTCCGTGATGTGATTAGTAAACAGTACGCTAGTTTCTCAAGTTTAGGATATCTGGCTTCCGCCCCTGTAAACCTCTTGCTTACAAAGTATACTGGTCGTTGCGCGCGTTTGTCTTCTCTCACCAATGCGGCGCTTAGAGCATGAGATGACACAGCAAGGTATATGTATAGCTCTTCGCCTTTGTTCGGAGTTGAGAGTACTGGTGGTCTCTGGAGGTGTTCGATTAAGCTAAGGAAAGCTGTTAAGCATTCGTCAGTCTATTCGAATTTTCCTCTCTCTTTCTTTAGAGCTTCGGAGAAGGGGATGCATTTGTCAGTCGCTCTAGAGATGAATCTGCTCAGGGCGGCCACCTTCCCATTTAGGCTTTGCATTTCCTTTCGGGTAGAAGGTATCCTGATATCTTTCAGAGCTCGGACTTGTTCAGGGTTTGCTTCAATTCTTTTGGCATGGACGATGAATCCTAGAAACTTTCCTGATGATACTCCGAAGGAGCACTTTAGATGATTCAGCTTCATTCCATATTGGCGAAGTACTTGAAACATTTCGTCCAAGTGGCTTACGTGATCGTTGGCTCCCCTTGACTTTACCAGCATGTCATCCACATAAACTTCCATAGTTTGTCCTATTAGCCCCGCAAACATCTTGTTGACAAGGCGCTGATAGGTGGCCCCTGCGTTTTTAAGTCCGAAAGGCATTACCTTGTAGCAGTACAATCCCCGGTCAGTGATGAAACTAGTGTGGTCCTGATCGGGAGCATGCATAGGAATTTGGTTGTATCCTGAATATGCGTCCATAAAAGATAAGAGTTCGTGCCCGGCTGTGCTGTCAAAAAGCTGATCGATTCGGGGAAGTGGTAAGCAATCCTTCGGGCAGGCGTCATTTAAGTTGGAGAAGTCAATGCATGTTCGCCACTTCCCATTAGCCTTCTTTACCAGCACCGGGTTGGTGACCCACTCTGGGTAAATGGCTTCTCGTATGAAGTCATTGGCAAGCAGGTTCTTTACTTCTTCATCGAGGGCTGCTGATCGTTCTGCCCTCATACTTCTCTTTCTCTATTTTTCTGGTGCCTTGGCAGGATCAATGTTTAGTACGTGGCATGCTATGTCAGGGGAGATTCCGGTCATGTCAGCGTGTGACCATGCAAATACATCTAAGTTGTGGCGGAGAAAGTCAATGGGTTGTTCCTTCAATTATGCTTTTAGTTGGGACCCGACTTTCAAGAGTCTACTCGAGTCATGTTTGTCCACGAATACAAATTCCATAGCCTCTGTAGGCTCGGCGGTGGCCTCCTCCTCTTTGTCCCTGGGGTCTAATTCATTGAAAGGGTCGCTGGTATATCGAAGAGGAGGGGCTTTCTTTAGTTGCTATGCTTCCAAACTTTTTGTACAGAGGGCAATTTCTACATTTTTCCCTTTATCCTTCCTGTGGTTGTTGCGAAGTTCAGTTACATAGCAGTCTCGAGCAACATCCTGGTCTCCCTCTACTTCCCCTACTCCATTGTCCGTTGGAAATTTCAACTTTAGGCACCATGGGGCCAGGACAATTTGGAAGTCAGACAAGGCTGGCCTTCCTAAGAAGGCGTTGTAGGCCGAGTGGTTTTCTATCAGCACAAATGTTTGTTTCCGTACAACGGAGCGGGGATGACTTCCAATTTTAACAAAGAGGTCCATTTGCCCGAGGGGCATCTTCGCATCTCCAGTGAAACCGTGTAGTGGTTTATTGCAGGGAGAAACGTCCTTTATTGGTAGTTTCATTTTGTCGAATGCATGCTAGAATAAGATATTTACTGAGCTTCCAGTGTCTACTAGAATTCGGAAAACTTCGGCTGGACCGAGCCGGGCAGAGATAACCATGGGATCCATGTGAGGGTACTGCCTTCCCTCTAGGTCATGCCTACTGAATGTGATGTCATCACTCTCTTTCCACTTTGGGTGGCGTTCTCCTACAACAGAATTAACACAGTCTTCATTGTTTCTAAACGACTTTCCATATCTTTCCATCTCTGCCCAGCTTCTGTCGGCGATGTGCGGTCCTCCCGAGATGGTATGGACCACTATCTTCTCTTGACTGGAGCCGCTAGTGTTGCGATTTCCTCTGCCTATCTCTGGTGAGGGTAGCCTTGGGTTCTCATTGGTAGGAGCTGGAGTCCTGTTCTGACCTTTCACATAGCGTTCCAGTCTCTTCCTTCTGATGTGTTCTTCAATCAAGTCTCGGAGATGATGGCATTCATTGGTATCATGCCCGTGAGATTCGTGGAAGCGGCAGAACTTTCCAGATTTCTGCGCGTTATCTGATTCCTTCTTGTATGATGGGCATTTGTATCTAACTTCGTCTTGGGTGGCAAGGAAGATGTTTTCGATGGTTTCATTCAAAGGAGTGTAAGTGTCGAATCTCGGTCCGGGTCGATATTGGCGCTTTTCTCCCTTCTTGCCCCCAGCATTGTCTCTAGAATCATTTCTTCGAACGTCCTTTGCTGCAGCGGGCGTGTTGCCGTAGGCTGCCTTATTTTGTTGCCCTGACTGCCCCTCAGTGGCAGCATCTTCAAGCCTCATATATTTCCCAGCTTCATGGAAGAAATCAGGTAAAGTAGCTAGTTTTTCTTTTGTCAATCTTCTAGCAAATTTAGTATCCGGATGCACACCACTACAGAGGGCCATTAGGATAAGTTTCTCATCGGCATCTTGGACTGCGGCCGTTGCGGCATTGAATCGGGTTAGGTATTGTTGCAGCTTCTCTCCAGGTTTCTGTTTGATACTGGATAAGGAATAAGCATCCTTGGGTTGTTCCACATGAATGCGGAACTGGCTGATAAACTTTTCTTTCAATATTTCCCACGAGCTGATGGATCCTTGGGGTAAATGACAGAACCAGGAGGTCGCTAGATCTGCTAAGAATAGTGGAAAGCATTTGCACAGTACTCCCTCTGTTGCTCCACTCATTAGCATATGCTGTGTTTATCTCTGTAAGTGTACAATGGGGTCAGAGGTCCCTTTGTAAGTGTTCCATTGTTGGCATCTTCTATTCTCGGGGGGTGATAGCAATTTCGATATTGCGGGCGAAAGGGCTGGTTACCCTAGCGCCTATCCCTCGATCTCTTTGATCCCGTTGGACGCACTCTCTGAACAAGCGTGCCATTCTTTCATCAGAATTTGGAGTAGATAGGAATGAGTTCGGTTCTGCTCTGTGGGACTGATTCCGTCCGGATGACCTATAGGGATGGTATCATCTATCATTCCTGATATTTTCCAGTGGCTATCTTTGGTCTTCTGGGAGCATGCTAGGATCAGCTACAATTGGCCCTTGCCTCGATCTTCTCCTGCTGGGTTCTGATCTAAGCACTTCCTCGGGTCCAACTTCGGGCTGGACTCTAGCTCGGCCCCGTTCACTGGTGTTTCCGTGGTTAGGCAGTATGACAGGCTCAGCTACAGTTGACCTCCGCCCGGTACCTCCCCCGTGGGGTTCGGCTCCAAGCGTCTCCTCAGGCCTAACTTCGGGCTGTGCTCGGTCTCGGCTCCTACCATGGCCGCTTCTGTCGTTAGCTCCTTCAAAGAAGGAAGATCTTTGATGTCTTTGAGATCCTCCAGACTGGGACTCACCCCATGATTCAGTGTTGCGGTTGGACTCTTCAGCATCCCTTAAGCGTGACATGAGTTGGTCCACCAAGGCTTCCTGTTGGGATGTGAAGCGGTTAGTCACTTCAGCCACAACCCTGTCTAGATCTGCCCTAGTAATTGCTGCAGGCTGTTCTGTGGCAGGAGTTGTAGGATTTTCCTGACCTTCATTTGGTACTGCTGTTGGAAGGGGACGACTTACTTGATCTGTGACTACTGGATTTAGAACATTGCTAGTTGCGATGTTCTTTCCTTTGTTAACGACTTTTTTCTGCCTGGGAGGCATGTTTTCCAAGCGATGAACGACGCTGTTAGGAAGAAGGTTGACTGGGAGAAGCTGAAGCTTCGAGCTTCCAGTTCTCAGTAAAAGCACCAAAAATGTTTGCACAAAAAATGGACAAACACCTCCAAGTCGTATGATTTAGTTGATTTTATGTTGTTTTTAGTGATTTGGGTGATTTGTGCAAATATATAAAAAGCAGGGACTAAACTGTAAAAGACACACAGATTTATAGTGGTTCTGCCAGAACGTGCCTACGTCCACTTTATATGTTATTTCTCTTTTCTTGTTTAGATTACAAGTACAAAGTTTTGATACCAGTAAAAGAAAGTTGTTTGAAATTTTTCTCCGTGCTTGAGCTCTCAAACTTGTCCCAATTGTTGTACCCCTGCCCTTCTATTTATAGAGTGAGGCTGGGGGTAGGGGTCTTGGATGTATACAGCATCTGATGGGCCTGGGCTGACGCGATCTGGCCTGGTAGTGTTGGTCCGGAATGTCTTGGTCCGGTGGTAGGTGGTCCGGTAGGAGCTTGGTCCGGGATGTCTTGGTCCGGTGGTAGGTGGTCCGGTAGGAGCTTGGTCCGGGATGTCTTGGTTGGTTTGGCAGGCACTTGGTTCGGTAGTGGGTTGGTTTGGGGCGATGGTTCGGTAGTCATGAGGAAGGAGGTGGTTCGGTAGTCATGGGGAAGGAGCTGGTTCGGTTGGCATGGGATGGAGTTGATTCGGTGGTAGGGATGGAGCTGGTCGAAACACATCCAACAGCAGCTACTACTGCCCACCTCATGACACACTCCCAAATCAAAGGGTGCACCTAATCAAATCACAAAAGCAATAGAATGGTATCGAAGAAACGTGCCCAATCGGAGGAATGACCTCACTTGGCCCGGCGTGGCTCCTGTTTTAGCCGCATCAAGCTGACTCACGGGAGTCAGGGCTATATAAATACCATATAGAATCGTCACCAAACCATCCTACTTCATTCTGGAATCTCCACCACGTACACAGTTGTTAAAGTGGTTTTCGGTATTGGCAGAGAGCATGACAATATCTGATCCAGGTCTCTTTAACAACCAAACGCTTATTTCACATCGTGGTCATTTCATTTCAAATAGTTCATACTTCATATCAAAATATCATATTTGTTTCAAAAACCATATCAATTCGAAATCATTGTTCACTTAAATAATATTCATTTCCAGAATCGTAACACTTTCAAAATTATAACACTCTCGAAATCATAGCACTTTTGAAATCATAACATTTTGGAAATCATAGCACTTTTGAAATCATAACACTTTTAAAATCATAACACATCCAACTTAAACGGTTTAGATATTGAAAATAGTATATATATATTAAAATAGTTATAAATTAAAATAGTTTATATATTAAAATAATTTATGTATTAAAATAGTTTATATATATCAAAAATACTTTATATAATAAAAATAGTTTCCTTAAATTTCACAAATTGATTCAAATCATCTTAAATTCCAAAATTCAATTTAAATCAATTCCAGTTTAACCATTTCAATTTTAAAGTTCAAGGATTCAAGTTAAATATTTAAACATTTACAATATAAATTTCATTTATATTTCAACATTTAACTTTAAATTTATTCAAGTTGGAAATTATTCCCTTAACCATTTTAATAACGATTTATTTAAATCCCAATTTATATATTTAAATCAATATTAATTATTCAATCTCCCTTTTATTTAAATTTGAGAATATTCATTTAATCACTTTTTATCAACTCAAGTCATAAATCAAGTTATAATCATATCTTTCAAAATCTCAAGGCTAATAAGTTCAATTCCATTCTTATTTAATTAAATTACTAACCCTTTTAATTCCAAGTCAGCATTTATTTATCTTCCAAACCTCTACTTTTTTTAAATTTATTAAAAAATCTATTTAAAAATATTAATATCAATTTTTAAATAAATATTTTAAAACATATTATATACTAATTAAATTAAATTTTATTAAATTAAATCTTATTATTAATTGTATTTTATATTAAATCTTATTTTATATATTTAAAAAAAATAACTATGAGAAAATCTTAAAATCTATATTTTTCAAAACTAACTTATAAATTAAAATTTCCAAAACATATAAATTTAAAATCTAAATTTTATACATATATAGAAATTACATTTTTAAATATTATATAAAATTATTAAAACCCATATATTTCCTTTCAAACTTTGGAAATCATTTTTCAAAATATAGACCAACGGTGTTCGTATCAAATTTTCTATCCTATGGTCAATTGATACGGATATTTATCATTTCAATCTGCAATTTAAATATTTACGGGTATATATCATTTCAACCCGCAATCCCAAAAATTCAAAATCAATGAAAATCGCTTGGGTTTATCATTCCAACCCATAACAATTTTCTCTTATTCTACAAAATCGTTCGGGTATGTATCATTTCAACCCATGGGGAATTCTAAGCTAACAGGGTACTTGTAGTAACGGATCACACCGCTGATCGCTTAGTTTTGGCCTCTTCTACTACTGCTTGTATTTAGTAGGTCACACTACTGATCACTTAGTTTTGGCCTCTTCTGCTATTGCTTGTAGTAACGGATCAAATTCCTCCCCATAACATTCCTGTATGCTTCGAAATGGTGGGTAGATGTTGCAGCACGAGTTTGAGAAATATTCGCCTCCAAATTCATGGGTCGCTAGCGATCCATGGACGATGGATCGCTAGCGACCTGCTTGTTCCAAGTTACCTTTAACAGTATGGATCACTAGTGACCTGAGTACTAAGAAGAATTTTTTCCCTTCTTGTTTTCAGTTGCCTATATATCCACTCGAGCTGAGCTATCTCTTTACTCTCACGCGACCCGAACCCTTTCTTTGAGCGATTTGGAACCTTAGGCAATTCGACTTAGCTTGCTCGACCCGATCCAGTGCTTCCTTAGGTCCATCCTTGTCCAAGATTTCCGCCGTGATTTCCTCTTGCGCCACCATCATTGTAGCATCTCCACCTCCTCAGTTCATTTTTAACCAAAACCCTAGTTAGCTTGCGCCTTGAATCACCCCCAACCTTTCATTAGATCGCTGTCGACTGATTCTTAGTTTGCCACCAGCTTGTCTTTGGATTACTGATTTAAGTCTTTGACCAATTTCGTGTTTAGAGTTTAATCCAAGGTGGGTCTGCTATCATAGTGTTCGTTTAACAATTTGTTGGCAAGGTCACATTTGTGATGTTGATCGTGAGAAGTTTGAGTTGATTGCGATCTAATGGAGGAAGATAGTAAATCGAGTCTTGAGTTTTTCCCTGAATGACATTCGGGCCTTGGCCCAGTGCTTGAAATGTTTTGCTATCTTCATCCATTAGGCCGGAATTGACTTGTGCCAAGTTCCATAGCTGATACTGCATGACACATTGCTAATCGGTCCCGACTCTTCCAGAGGATTTGGACTTATCTTTCTTGCTCGTTGCATGCTCGGTGTCCCTGTAGTGAGAAGAGTTTTCCGCGTCGCTTCAGACAACAGATCCTTTATCGATCGTTGATCGATAATGGGTAAGTGTACAGGATGTAAAAACAAATGGGAACGATGCGGGAAATTCTTTTCCATTTCCACTGCGAGCGAACTATCTACACGGGATAGAGCGTTTGTAGTGTTTCGGATACCGAGCTCACCACCTATAGACAGCACACGACACTTGCCCTGGTACACACTTAAAGTCTGTTCCATGGGCACGAATCGATATCTCTCCAGAAATCAAGTGTTGTAAGGGGAAATTATTAATTTAGAAAAAAATCACTTAACCGTTTTGAATGCAAGTTCCGTTGTTTTAGAATGAAGCACCCATCTTCGCGTCGTAAATCGAGTGGAAGAAGTCCGACACTTTCGGTAGCCGAGTCGCTATCCGTCGCTCTTTCTCCTACCACTTCACAGGCAGAATACGGTCAGTTGGTCCCGGTTAGGCCGGCCTTGGATCGAACGCCTCCTAACTTTAGAGTTCTACTCAACCAGCAAGAGAGAGCTTCTTTGGTGGTCTTCGCTAAAGTTCTGAACAATATCTGCATGTAGTATGGTGTACCAGAAGAGGACATACGTCTATCAGAGAAAAAACGAGTTTGACCACATGCCTCCTACAGTATATACTACTTGCCATCGGTATATGTGCCTAAATGGAGTCGTGCCTCCTTTTAACAACTTTCTACACGAGACTCTTTCAAACATAGGCATTGACCCCATTCTAGATTCGTCTTAACGGCTATGCTATCTTGACTTGCTTGCATGTTCTTTTCATGCGGACGTTCAACCATGCTCCAAACTTTGACGAGTTGCGGTACTTTCTATCATTCAAAAGGACGTAATTGAAGCTCAGAGGAACTGGAAAATCGTTTTGTGTCCACAAAGCAACTTGTCCTAGTTCAAGATGCGGTATTTCTTCGTTAGATGCCCCGAGGGGTTTAACTGTCTTTGGACGACAGGGGGTAAGTTCCCTTTCGTACTTATCGAGTTCCGACGCGTTGCTACGGAGTTTCTAACAAGCTGTATACTTCTTGTAGTTATCCCAAGGCCAAATAGGGATGTGTCTCTTGATGAAGTTTTTCGGACCCTAAAGGCTATTGATGCTGAAAAAAGGTCCGTCAAAGTCTTACTGACTGATGAGAACTTGCTCTGATACAGATTATTACATCCGGGGAGATCCTCTGTTCAAGTTGAAGTCTGCTCCGCTGCTCAGTCCAGGGTTCGCGCATGATCTACTTCTTCTTCTCGCGGTTCCGAAGAAGGCGCTTCTCATGAGAGAGAGCGTGTATCCGAAGAATCAGCCAAAGAGGCCCATGAAGGAAGATACGTTACTTCTACTGGAGTTAGCGGCTCGGTTAGAATGCCTCCAATCCCGGAAGAGGAAGAAGAGTTCCAATAGAGGGAAGGCTAGGCCGCAATGGGCTTAGATAAGGAGGGGGAACTCGAGAGTAGTAGCGATGAGTCCACTTCCAATGACGACTTCTACGCAGAATCCGATGACGGGGAATCAAAATCATGCGATGAGACTCTGGGCATGAGTCTCATCCTTCCGAGCTCTCCTCCTCCAGTTGCGAGCGATAAAGATAATGCCCCAGAGAACAGAGAGCGTCAGGATTCCCCAGATAAAGATGTTGGCGCAAAGTTTGGAGATTTGAGCGACATCTACATCGATTTTGATGCGCTTATGAGGGACTATTTTAAATTTGAGGAGGTGGCCCCCTCCCCCATTCGAGCAGCACTGCGCCCGAAGTTAGTCCGGTTTCGCCCACGACGACCACTCGATCCGGTTCGTGACGACGCTTTAGGCCTTTCCCCAAGATACACTACACATCTCATTAGGATTACACTATTTCCGTGCCTATTTTTTGTTTCTAAAATCTTTTGTTTATGCTTTGTGCCAGGTATGACGAGAGGATGTAGCCTTTATGATGACTTCGAAGAATTCACTAACTCCCAACCTTGGTTTAAGCGTCCTTCCAGCCGTTATCAGCCTCAAGAAACGAAGGAAGTGTACAGGAGGAGGAAGGAACTAGAGGCCGAAGCCCTTCACCAAGACAGAAGAGATCAAAGCCGGTCATACATAGGCGAGTATGAGAAAAGGAGATCTTTGATGAAAGGGAGGAGCCATCGAGGAGATCAAATTCGACCACAGTTCGCATTCTTCGGAACAATAGGTTTCCGCTCCGACGCGCTCCTCAATGAGTCAAGAAATCCCCGTCACTTCTGCTTCTGCTCCGCCTTCAACTTGCATCCCACCATCTTCAGTTGTGCTTGCCCCCGGTCCTTCGCCTCCCCACCGGAGGCCTGCCTACATTCTTCCTTCTGGCCCTCCTAAGCTCGAGGCAACGCTCCCCAGGTGGTTCTCGAAGGGAGTTAAATTTGACCACAATCTACACCCGAATCGCAAAGATTTGTACATCCTACACCTTCAAGCTATTCAACACGATTTAGATCAAGCTGAAGGGTGGGAAAAATTGTGTAAGCAGCTGGCGGACACCAATCGCAATAACAACCAGGAAATCCTCTCTTTCGAGTTAGAGAAGGATAATTTGAAAAAGCGTTGTCAAAGCGTGACGCCAAAATTAAACTGCTGGAAGAGGAGAAAGCAGTGGCATTGCAAAAGGGCAAGAGGAGCGCCAACTTGCTAAGAGAAGTAAAAGAGGCGCCTCACGCAAGAATTGAGATCGTCTATAGGGACGAGATAAAAAAGGCTCATGCCGAAGAGGCAAAATTAAAAGGAGAAGTGGCTGCTTGTAACGCAACGATTGAAGCCCGAAAGAAAACTATCTCTGACCATGACCTTATCGTCGAGGGGCACAATAAGACTATCACTGATCAGGCTGCGACGATCACCCAACAGCAGTAACAAGTTACGCAGCTTAGCGTTGACAAACCTTGTGTTGAGGTCGAAAAGGCATCCATTATGGCGGATTATCTGGAGCTTCAGAACGCTTTCATGAGGAAGATGGAAGAGATGGACGTGACCATCCTGAATTTCTACGTTAACTCCCTGTTGCACCAGAGGAGTCTCAGCTACTTGGGCTCGAAATTCCATGCACTCTTGCTTTGGTATGGGAAGAAGTCTTGTCCCGCTTTTTTGATAGCGGTGACGTCTACACCGAGTGAGAGTTGGAGGACGCTTACCTTAATGAAGAATCAAAGAAAGTGTTGCTTGAGGGTCGGGAAATTTTACGAGCTGAGAGAGAGAAAGAAGCTACTGATGCTACCGTGACAGCTGCCGCCCACTGAGCCTTTCATTTCTGGTGCTGGCGAACCATCGGAGTAGCCCCACGACCTGCCAACAAGTTCAAGGCTTGAGACTTTTCTTCAGATAGTGGAACCGTCGAAACAAGGCGAAGGCGGTGAGTATGAAGTCGACATTCATGACCATTCCTCCGGTGCAGGTAATGTTCTTGTTTCCTCTGAGTTCGGGAGCTTCCATCTTACACCGCAAGAGCAGAAAGAATTTAACGCTTTCGTTTTTGATCTTATAGGTCCATCTACCTTTCCTGTTGATATGCCAGCTTCCTCGATGCCCGGACCTACTGCTATTTCCACAGCCTCCGTGCTCATTTTTGTTTCTGTTCCTGTTTTCACAGCCCCCGTGTTTGGCTCGCAGCCAGGGCCGGAGTCCATAAAGATAGCCACGCTTTATGGCTTGGATGACCCTTATGTGTCTTTGGAAGGTGACGTGACAACGACAGAGGCTAAGGAACAGGAAGTTCAAACGGAGCAGCCTCGTAAGACTCAGCATGAATTGATCGCCATCAAGAAGGAGAAGGTTGTAGCGATCAAAGCCTTGAAGAGCTCCTGCAAATCACGGAAGTGCAAAGCCAAGGGAGAATCTTCTGAGGAGGCGACGGAGTAAGAGGAGAACATTGCCATAGAGGAGATTGTTGATATTACGGCAGCGACACCACTCCAGAGACGAGGCAAAAACTACAAACAAAGGGCGGAAAGTGGAGCGGTGGAAGGAAGCGTTAATGAGCTTGTGTAGAGACTGATCTAATTTTGGTTCTTTTTGAGTCATTTTGTTTAAGTGCAGGGTCTACACTCAATGTTTATGTCGTGGAGTCTGTATTTCTTTTTATTGGCCGGTGTTGTGTGGGTAAGGCCCTCACATTTTGACCCTATGTAAAGAAAATTATAAGCAATACATTGATATTTTACTGTACTCTTATTTGTCTGTTCATATGTGTTCTGCGCACTTATGCTTGTTTTGTTTACACTTATCCAATTTTGTAATTGCCGAGATATTTTTTTATTTGGTGCAACAATTCTCTGTTTGGAGTAACAGAACTTGTGAACTTATTGTTTTCAATTGTTTTTATTTAAGTACAGTATATGCCCCTCAGTTCACAGGGTTGTTTACTTCAAATGACCGGTAACTTATAGTTTAGATAATTTTCATACTAAACTTGAAATTTGGCTAAGTCACGGCTTGATTTTCCTTCTTTCAGGAGTTTTGCAACTTTAGCATGTAATCCGAGTTTCTTGTAATATTCTGGTAAGTATGCAATATATGCGTGTTCAAGAGGAGCAAATTGCATGTGTTAGCTGAGGGCAGTTTTAATCATTAAGTGTGGTCAATTGAAACTTTCCTGTTGGTTTGTAGCACTCCAATTATGTTGGAGTTGTGCCCATCATTCCCAATCATAGAAGTATTTGGCGCTGGTTATGAGATGCGCGGTGTTCGGGATCGACATGTCCCGTCAATCTAGTTCCAATGCTCCTCAGCGCTACCTATCTTCAAGTAACGTTAGGATTTCACGCTTTAGGAGCGTGATTTTTCGATGATGTTCCTCGGTGTTGCCAACCTTCGGGCTATGTCGAGGAGTTGGTGCACGGCTTTTGATATTCCTCTGCGTTGCCTATCTTCAGGCAAGCCGAGGGGTTTGTGTCTTGAAAGTTAGTACACAGCTTATTAGATGCACGGCTTTTAGTTTTTCCTCAGTGTTGCCTATCTTCGGGCAACGTGAGGAGTTTAAGTTTAAGAGTTCGTGTGCGGCTTACGGAATGCGCGGCTTTTGGTACTCCTCGGTGTTGCCTATCTTCGGACAATGCGGGGAGCGTATGTTTTGGCGCGGCTTTTGGTACTCCACGACATTGCCTATCTTCGGACAACGCGATGAGCGTATGTTTTGGTGCGGCTTACAGAATGCGCGGCTTTTGGTACTCCTCGGCGTTGCCTATCTTCGTGCAACGTAAGGAGCGTATATTTTGGCGCGGCTTATGAAATGCAAGGCTTTTGGTACTCCTCGGCGTTGCCTATCTTCGGGCAACGTGAGGAGCGTATGTTTTGGCGCGGTGTATAGAATGCGCGGCTTTTGGTACTCCTCGGCATTGCCTATCTTTGGACTATGCGAGGAGCATATGTTTTGGCGCGGCTTATGGAATGCACGGCTTTCTATGCTTCTCGGCATTTCTTATCTTCGGGCAACGCGAGGAGTGTATGTTTTTGCGCGGCTTTTGGTGCTTCTCGGCATTTCCTATCTTCGGGCAATGCGAGGAGCATAAGTTTTGGGCCTTTTCGATGTTGCCAAAGCAACACCGGTTTTTAAAAGGCAAGGATCGGGTTCCGCCGATCCAGCGGTTTGAGTCGATTTGCTTCCGTCGACCCGACGAGTATTTATTATGAACACGGTTTTGTCGGTTCAAAAAAAAGTGAACCAAATTTTATTAAGGAAAGCAGGGCAGATTTTTTGCCTATTTACAATGCCTCCGGCATTCCGGGACGGCTTTTTTGTTGAAAAATATAGAGTACATAAAGCAGTTTTCAAACGAAGTAATGGCAGAGTGATTCACTATTCCAAGCCCTGGGAATTTGAATTCCATCGACGGTTGTTAGCTTGAAAGTTCCATCTCTTAACTTTTGATTGATGACGTACGGTCCTTACCAATTTGGTCCGAAAGCCCCCGGAACGGGGTAGACTCGCTTGAGCACAAGATCTCCCACTTTGAAAGTTTGGTTGTGAACTTTGGAGTTGAAGTACGTGCGATCCTTTTTTGGTGGACGGCGGTTCTCAACTCGGCTTCTTCCCTTCTTTCATCGATCATGTCTAGCGATTCGAGTAGTAGCTGCTTGTTTTGCTTTTGACTGAAATTTTTTCTTCGGTTCGAGGGGACTTCCAATTCAATAAGGATCATTGCTTCTGAGCCGTACGCTAGAGCGAATGGAATGTGGTCGGTTGCCGCTTTGTGGGTGGTTCGGTAAGCCCATAGTGCGAGTGGAAGTTCATCAACCCAGCTTCCCTTAGCTTTAGTTAGTTGCTTTTTGATGGTAGATTTGATGATCTTGTTTATTGCTTCCACTTGCCCATTTACTTGCAGATGAGCTATTGCTGAGAAGCTATTCTCAATCCGGAGGCGTTTGCAGAAGTCCTTGAACTCGGAACTTTTGAATTAGGTTCCATTGTCAGTGATAATTTTCTATAGCACACCAAACCTGCAAATAATGTTTTTAGTAACAAAGTTAATAACTTTCTTTGTGGTTATGGTGGCCAGCGGTTTCACTTCGGCCCATTTTGTGAAATAATCTACGGCAACTATAGCATATTTGGCTCCTCCTTTTACTATCGGTATTACGCCAATCAAGTCTATTCCCCATATTGCGAATGGTCATGGGCTGACCATCTGCATTAACTTTGTTGAAGGAGTTCTTTTAATTTAGCTGAATCTTTGGCAGCAATCACATCTTCTGGCGTAGTCTGCAGCATCGCGGTTTATTGTTGGCCATAAGTATCCATACAAGAGAACTTTCTTTGCATGGGTTTTCCCCCTAGTGTGGTCTCCACATTCGCCTTCGTGCACTTCCTTTAGGATTCATCGAGCTTCATTATCGGACATGCACCTTATGAGGGGGGTTAAGAATCCCCTTCGGTGGAGTACTCCATCTTGTATTATGGATCACAATGTCTTTCGGAGAAGCTTTTTCCGTTGATTCTGGTCAGTTGGAAGAGTCCCTGTAAGTAAATACTCCTTTATCTGTGTCATTCACGTATCTGGTTCAACGGTGATCTCGAGGATCTAGTCGACGTCCATTTCGTTTATGCTTGGGTTGGTTAGAGTTTTGACTAGGACTAGCCCCAATGACTGAGCTTATCCGGAACTCGCCAGTTTAGCCAAATAATCTGCCTTGGTGTTTTGCTCCAATGGAATGTGAGTTATAGTGTAGTGTTCAATGCCGCTTAGCAGTTCTTGTACTTTGGACAGGTACGGGGCAAGATTCTCCGCACGAGCTCGGTACTCCCCTTTTACTTGACATACGACCAGTTGGGAGTCACTGTATATGTGAATAGATTTTATCTTGAGTTCTTTCACAACTATTAGTCTAGCAATCAGTGCTTCGTATTCTTCTTCGTTGTTTGTATCAGGTAATTCCAAGCGCAAAGCATAGCTAATGGCTCACCCTTCGGGGGTTTCAAGCACTACTCCTGCTCCCAAATAGAGGTTGTTAGATGCACCGTCGATAAAGAGCTTCCATTTGCATGTCTACTTCCAGCCGAACTTCTTCCTCCTCATCTCGTATAGTAAATTCGACGATAAAGTCGGCTAACGCTTTCACAATGATGGCTTTCCTTAGGTGGTATGTGATATCATATTGACTCAATTATATATTCCACTTAAGTAGTCGTTCGGAAGTTTCCAGTAGGTATAACACTTGCTTCAGGGGCTGGTCGGTTAACACTTTAATTGGATGAGCCTGAAAGTATGGTCTTAATTTCCTAGATGCGATCACGAGGCAATACGCTAACTTTTCCAGTTCGGGTAGTTTTTCTCTGCTCCAGTAAACCGCTTGCTAATGTAATACATGGGTCGTTGGATTTTTGCTTCACGCACCAGTTCAGCGCTCAATGCCTGGAGTGAGATTGCTAAGTAAATGAACAGGTCTTCTCCATCCACGGGCTTTGATAGGATTGGCAGAGCCTCCATGTGCCGCAGCAGTTCTTCGAATGCTGTTTGACAAGCTTTACCCCATTCGAACTTCTTCTTTCCTTTCTTCAGCGCATCGAAAAATGGTATACACTTGTCGGTAGCTTTCGAGATAAATCGACTTAGCGTTGCAACTTTTCCATTCAAACTTTGCAGTTCCTTCTTATTCCTTGGAGCTTGGACTTCTCGTAGTGCCGTTATTTGTTCAGGATTTGGTTCGGTGCCCCTGGCACTTACGATGAATCGTAGGAATTTCCCAAAGGCCACTCCTAAGTGATACTTGAGTGGATTGTGTTTCATCTCATACTTTCGGAGTATTTCGAACATTTCAGCGAGGTTGTCCATGTGGTTAACAGCTGCTCGTGATTTGACTAACATGTCGTCCACATAAACCTCCATCATTTTCCCGATCTTCCGCTTGAACATGGTATTTACCAACCTTTGATAAGTTGCCCCTTCGTTCTTCAAACCAAATGGAATTACTTTGTAGCAATATAGGCCCAGGTCGGTGATGAAGCCGGTATTTTCTTGATCGGATTCGTGCATCAGGATTTGGTTGTACCCGGAGTATGCGTCCATGAATGATAACAGCTCGTGTCCTGCCGTTCCGTCCACAAGTTGGTCTATTCTACGGAGAGGGAAGCTATCTTTTGGGGAAGCCTTGTATATGTCTGAGTAGTCGATATAAGTTCACCACTTCCCATTGGACTTTTTGACTAAGACCGGATTAGATACCCACTCTGGATAGGTTGCATCACGGATAAAACCATTGACCATTAACTTATCCACTTCTTCTCTTAGAGCCTTGCGTCGTTCGGGACCTAAACTGCGCCTTTTTTGCTTTACTGGTGTGAACTTGGGGTCTATGTTGAGCGCATGACATGAGATTTCTAGAGACACCCCACACATATTGGAATGCATCCATGCGAACACATCCAAGTTAGCATGGAGAAATTTGGGAAGCTCCATACGCATCTTGTTTCCAAGATGCGATCCAATTTTCAAAACTTTAGTTTGGTCGTCCATGTCAACAGGGACAGACACTATCAATTCTACCAGCGCCGCCCATTCCTCCCCTGAGTTCTTCTTTCTAGGGTCCAAAGCATTATTGAATCGGCTATGGTCCCCAAGTCGGGGCTGCTCTGTAGTTGTTATTAGGAGGGTTCACGGATGTGGAGAGTTCTCCCCACGTCCTTCCCTTTTTCCTTTCTTCTGGATTCACGTAATTCTGCAATGTAACATTCTCTGGCAGCACACCGATCTCCTTTCAACATTCCGATCCCATTTGCAGTAGGGAACTTCATGGTTAGACACCATTAGGCCAGAGCTATTTTGAAATCTGCTAGAGCGGGCCACCCCAAGAAGGCGTTATATGCTGACATTTCATCCACAATTACAAAAGTATGAACGAGGGTGACTCTTCGATCGCCCTCTCCAAGCTCCACTGGCATGTCGATTGTTCCCGCAGGTTTCTTTGGCTCACCAGTGAACCCTTGGATCTTTGTTTGGCATGCATACACGCTTTTCATGCCAATTTTCATCTGGTCAAAAGTAAGTTTGAAACGTATATTAACAGAACTGTCACTATCGACCAACACCCGTCGAACTATAGTGGGTCCGATTCCTACTGTTACCACCATTGGCTCGAGAGTTGGAGCTTCGATCCCTTCAGTGTCCTGATTACGGAACACTATACCGTCACTCAAAACCTTTTGCAGCTTGATTGGAGTTTCATCGTCTATTGTGAGACATGAGTCTTTCGGAGCATGTTTCAACAAACTCGCGTACCGTTCCATTTCTCCCCAACTCCTTTGCGTAGGGTGTGGTCCCCCAGATATCGTTTCAATAATGAGCCTTTGGTTTGTTCGTTTCGACCCTTCGTCACTAGTTCCAGCTTGATTTCTTTGTTCTCTAGGAGGCTGAGGGGCCGCAGGTTGATTGGGGTTTTGTGGCTTTTTCATGTACTGTTGGAGCTTACTGTCTCGGATCAACTCTTCAATAAGATTTTTTAGGTGGCGACATTCGTTTGTATTGTGGCCATATGTCCCGTAGAAGCGGCATAATTTCCCTGAGCGCTTTTGCTACTCAGTTGCCTCTCTTCAAGAAGGTTTCTTGTATTCCTCAGATAAATATATTTTGGAGTGTCATTTAGAGGGGTATAATCTTCCTGTCTGAACTCTTTAAATCTTTTGTTGCTGCCATTGCTATTTCTTTTATTGGAGTTCTGATTTCTCCTCTTTTGATTCCCATCTTTTCCCACGACTCCTTGAGCAGTTCCAGAATCGCGCGTGTTTTGAGTAGTCGCCACATCGCCCTATCCGATGTTCATCGGTTGGACACCAGTAGACTTTCTTTCCAGCTCATGTGCATCCTCCAATCTTAAGTACTGACTCGCTTTACGATTGAAGTCATTCCTTGTGGTAGGCTGCTTCATTCTAATCCATTTCCAAAACTCAGTCTCCGGGTGAATGGCATGGACTAACGCCATAAAAACCATGTCCTCATTGGGGTTGGTTACTTCTATCACCGCAGTATTGAACCGGTTCACGAAAGATTTCAATGACTCGTTGCGTCCCTAGAACAATCTGGATAGGGACATGACATCTTTTGGTTGCGCGGTATGGAGCCTGAACTGGTCAAGGAATTTTGTTGCCAATTGGTCAAAGGTAGAAATAGATCTCATGGGAAGTCTGGTGAACCACATAAACGCAACTCCTTCTTGAAAGATAGGGAAACATCAGCAGCGAACAACCTTTGGAGTGTTGGCTCCATCCATATACCAACTATACTTGTATAGATGGGGTTTTGGGCCCTTCGTCCCGTCGTAGGATGGGATAGCTGGCATCGTGAATTTGTCTGGATACCTTTCATTCAAGATGTCATCGGTAAAGGGAGTCCGACTTGGAGCAGATCCCCATTCATCGTCTCTTTGGTTTTTACTCTCGTCCATCAACCATTTGACCATGTCTGCTGTGTACGCCTCTGATGTCCGATAATCCTAGGAACGACAATCAGTCACTACACCAAGTGTTTGGCTTTGCAAATGGTCGTGGCATGTGGGTTGAAGCCTAGGCTCTCCTGTCTTTGAGAAAGCCACTCACGCGAGACCCCGTTGGCTCGCAGTTGGCCTGAATGGGGCAGTTTGGACGTTTCTACATCATCCAACGCGTTGGCATTTTCTTCCAATTAATTGTCTTGCTCTCCATCTTCTGAATCGGAGAGATCCATAGCTATATCTTCCTGCGGGGTCTTGGCCCCTTGATTCAAGTTTAGAATTGGTTGCCTTGCAACGGGTGGAGTATTCACATTATCTTCCACATTATGTCCTGTTGTCACTCTTTTTTGTGGCTGTTTTCCGTTTCTCCTATGTAGACCAGAAATGGAAGAATTCTCTTGTTGTATAGCAATCGCAGGTTCAGGCATAGTCCTTGGAGTAGGGTTTTACTATGGGGTTAAGAGAGCATTAAGCTTATCCATTAGAGCCTTTTGACTATTTTTCATTTTCTGGTTGATCTCATTAACCATCTTATTTAACTCATTCCTGGTGACAACTTCGTGTTGGCTGGAGGATGCTGGCGCCTGATTTCCTAAGTTAGCACCATTTACTTCAGTTTGTTGGGGATCAACATCTTCTCTAGCCATTACTGCCCCTATGGATCTTCCTGATGCAGTTCTTATTCTTCCAGGAGCCATTGATTCCAAGTAGTAGATTCTTTAGGCAAAAGATTGGAAATCTAACTTCTAGACCTATAGGATCCAAAGTAGATAGCTAGATCTGAATCCTGAGTTGGAGTTCTCAGTGAAAGCACCAAAATGTTAATCCAAAAAATGGATCAACACCCGGGTTTGAGTATGAAAGCACCAGCCTTGTTCTGATAGAGCAATAACATAGATAATAGGTATAGAAAAAGACAATAAAAGAAAGAAGACAAGGAATTTTTATAGTGGTTCGACTGTTAATGAAGCCTACGTCCACTTTATAGTTTTATTATAGACTGATTATTATTATAAGTAGTGTTTGGTTACAAGGCTTTTAATTATCGTTAGCCAGATTGAATCCCCAGAGTTGGAATCCACTGGAGAATCACATTTAATCCCTTCGGAGATTGTTGTGAGGGAGGTAGAGAGTGAAGAAAGTTTCCAGTAGAGCTTCAGCAACCAGTCTAGAGAAGATCCCGTTTGTGTTGCAGGTAGGGTGGTATTATAGAGATCGAAGAGCTTCTAGACCAGGCCTGTTCAATAACTGCTCACAGATGACCATAGGAACATGCCAGGAACCTTAGCTCGGGACCAGAGCCAAAACCATGGATCGCTAGCGATCCATAGATTTAGCTCGCGCGTGAGCTACTTACTTAGCTTCTTTCCCCATTGCTTTACCATGTTAGCTCGCCGGGAAGTTGTGATCAAGTATGGATCGCTGGCGATCCATAGTGTATAGATTTCTAGAAATCCATACACTTAGCATATTTCTGCGTTGTCTTTTAGGCTTTCTTTGTTTCCCTCGCGCCATAGCGAACCAGATGTTGTATGGATCGCTGGCGATCCATTGAGTGTGGATCGCTAGCAATCCATGCACTTAGACTATTTTTGGAGTTTGACGTCTAGGATGACTTCATTGTCTTTTATTGATGTTGTTCTTGTAGTGTCATTGCACGTTGCTTTGTTTTGATGACGATTTACTAGTTGGTTGTATTTGACTGCTGATAGGACTCTACGGACGCTGGTCTCTTGGTTTAGTCAAATTCAGCTGTTTCTTTAATAAGACCTGGCTCTCTTTAACCTCTTTGACTCGTTGCTTTAGCCCTTTTGGTTGAGTTCTGAGCCATTCTGACTTCATCAAGTTGTTTCTTCTTTTCTTGGATCCTGCTGGGTGCACCAAATCTTTCCACTCAGCTATCATTGCCAATACTGCATTCTGATGTTTTCTGCTAAGTGCATCTGCAACCTTTTTTCCTTTTCCTGGCGTGTACTCAATACCAAATTCATATGCGGCTAAAAACTCTAACCACCTCTACTATCTCATATTCAACTCTTTCTTAGAGAATAAATACTTCGGCGACTTATGATCCATGTACAACTCATATCTCAGTCCCATAAGGTAATGCCTCAACATCTTCAATGCAAAAATCACCGCAGCTAATTCCAAATCATGAGTCGGGTACCTAACCTCATGCGGTCTAAGCTGTCGAGATGCATAGGCAATCACTTTATCCCTTTGCATTAACACAGCTCCTAACCTGGTTCCACATGCATTTGTATACACTGCTAAATCCCGATTCCCTTTTGGAACTACTAACACAGGTGCATTCGTCAATAAGTGGTTCATCTTTTGGAATGCTTCCTCACACTTATCAGTCCAGACAAACTTCACATCCTTTTGCATTAGCTTGGTCATCGAAGCCGCTATCCACGAAAAATCCTTAATGAATCTCCGATGATACCCAGCTAATCTAAGAAAACTCTTTATCTCAGTCACTATCTCGGGTCTCTTCCAATTATTCACCGCTTCGATCTTAGTCGGATCTACAAACAACCCTTTCTCTGAGACTACATGGCCAAGAAACTTCACTTCCTTCTTCCAGAAATGACAATTCGAAAATTTTGCTTTTAGCTGATGCTGCCTCAACGTCTCAAGCACCACTTTAAGATGAATTTCATTCTCTCTTTCATCTTTAGAGCATATCAAAATATCATCTATGAATACCAACACGAACATATCCAAGTGCTCTCGAAAAATTCGATTCATCAAATCTACAAAGAATGTCGGTGCATTAGTTAGTCCGAATGGGATTACTAACCATTTGTACGATCCATATCTGGCTCTAAACGCCATCAAAGGAATACTATACTCTGCCACTTTAAGCTGATGGAACCCTATTGCTAAATCCAACTACGAAAATACTTTGGCTCCACTCAACTGGTCGAACAAATCATCAATTCTAGGTAACTGGTATTGATTCTTTATCGTCTTTTCATTCAACTTACGATAATTGATACATAACCTTAAAGATCCGTCCGACTTCTTGGAAAAGACTACGGCTACTCCCCAAAGCGAACTGCTTGGTATGGATAAAAAATTTGCCTTCCAAATCCACCAACTGCAACTTTAATTCCCTCATCTCGATAAGTGTCATTCTACTTGGAGGCATACTCACCAGTTCTGCTCCTAGCACCAAATCTATCCGAAATTCAATAGCTCGTTTCGGTGGCAATCGTACTACAGGTTCAAAGTTGTCTGTGAATTCTCTAACAACGAAAACTCGATTCAACTCGTCTTCTACCTCCATAACACCCAACAAAGCATTAACCTCAAAACTAGGGTTTTCTAAGGAGTATATGATCCGATCACTACAGTCAGGGTGTCTAAGTAATATTTTCCTATCATGGCAAAATATCCTAGCATCGTATTCACTTAACCAATCCATACCCAAAATAATTCCGAACCATATGAATAACACATGCAAACTGCAAACAAGGTATGACCTAACAATTCAAACTCTGGGTGGTCACATCTCATCCCAAGAGTCACATAACCTCCTATCGGATTTGCAACCTTTAAGGAAGTAACTAGGTATGGGGGTTCTAGGTTAAGCTTATCTACCAAACAATGAGATATAAAGAATGCGATGCACCTGTATCAAATAGGACTCTAACTAATACACCATAAATCAAAAGCATACCTCCCAACACAGATTTTCCTTTCTCATGCGATGTTGGTCTGGAGGTAACTGGTTCCAATGCAAACACTTTGCCTTTTCCATCCTTGGCTAGCTCCTTGCACTGGTTCTTATAGTGCCCAATCTGATCACAACTAAAACACCTCACCCCTTTCTTCTCAGCGTCTTTCTTTCCTTGCCTATCCGGCATTCATGAGCATAGTGTCCTTTCTTATCACACTTATAACAAACAACTTATGCCTTCCCTTTCTTAGCAGCTCTACCCTTCTGAGCTCCTTTCTTATGGAAAAACTTCCTCTTCTGACTCTGCCCTCCTTGAGCTTCCTTTGCCTTATTTCCTTCAAAAAAAGCAAGCATCTCTTCATGCCACAAGACCATCTCCATAGCAACATCACATGGATGCCTAATATGTGGTAATGTGACCTTAACTAGCTCAGGCTTCAACCCATGAATGAACTTCTCATCCTCTTAATCACATTATCAACTGTAGCGTAGCCATATCTCGCTAGCTCTTCAAACCTGGTTGCATACTCCAGCACCGTCATATTTCTCTACTCCAACTTAGCAAACTTCCTGAGCAGAGTAGACTTAGCAATCTCCGACAGAAACCATCCTTTGAACCTCCTCCTGAACTCAGCCCAATTCATAGTCTCCTCATTGACTCCAATAGTAATGTTGTTCCACCACTGTAGTGCTACTCCTTGTAGCTGTTTAGAAGCGAGTCTCCTTTTCTACTCATCGTTGAGACCCAAATAAGCAAAATCCTCTCGCAATGAAGTAACCAATTCTCCACTTCAATTGCGTCTTCAGTACCAATAAATGGCTTTCCTCCTAGACGAGCATAATCTCTACTCAAAATGGCATAGTTATTCACCACCAGAGCTTCTTGATTTCCTCCTCCAGCATTTCCTCCAGCTACTCCAGCAACAACTCCCACTTGCATCATGTTTATGAAAAACTGATACATTACTCTCATGTCGACTTGTAGGACTCCAGCACCCACATTTGTAGCTTGCGCCTGACCGTGATTTCTCCTGGTATTTGGTCTAGCACTTCCATTAGTTGTGGTGCTTCCCCTACCAAGATTAACTCTTTCATTTCTAGCATCCATATCTGCACTTGAGTCTTCGTAAGATACAGAAGAAGAGCCTAAGAAAGATAGGAGAATAGAGATAAAGCGTATACTTATACATAGCAAATACAAGTACGTTACAATTACATTATCCCATACCCCAATCTTTTCTTTAACTCCTTAGGATTATGTTTTCAAAATCATTTTAAGTTTAAAGTTTTTCTTTTTTTCCATAAACCTATCCTCTAATACCAAGTTGTAACATCACCTATCTTGAGGCTCGAAGCTAAGCGCTACAGATGTTGTAGTCATCCATAGTATTAACTTCCACTGACAAAATATGGTAATGTTAATGGTATCCATAATATCAGAAGCACATGAATATGAAATAAAATCACCATAGACTAAAACAACTTTTTTGATTACATTTCAAAGCAATATTTCATATTCAATTTACATAATCCCATAAGTGATTCCCAGGTTTTGATTAAATATAATTATTACAAAATACGCCAAGAGCGACATATGAAGATGTCCCCTTGGATGATTAGAGTATTAAATATACACATCAGTCTGAATACATCATAGCGGAAATAAAACTAAATAGCAACTTCTAAATAGCTCACTTTGCCTCCTACAAGTCTTCAGAAGCTTTATTCGTCCACCTATTAAACCTGAAAAACCTTAACTCTCAATCTACTCAAATTAATTTTGAGCACCCGAGAGTTTAAGGGGAAAACATAAACTTCAAGTCAGACATAAAGCCTGGTATGAATAATACTATTACATCTCGGTTTACTCATATTAAGTGAAACCACGCCACTTAGTGGAACGGCTTTCCCCTCACTAATATCCCTTTAAAACATATCTTTTGCAAATCAGAATCCTACAATCAAACTAATTAAAATAATAATAGAAATATCATATATGCTCAAAATCAGTTAATAAATGGACCATCTGTTCGAACAATATAGTTTTGTTTGGCTAACTACTAACCATTGGCTGACTCGGGCCTACCAGACAAAATAAATAATCTAACATCTGTCAGACACACTCCTAGACGGTCTGTCCTTAACGTGCTTCTCCCAGGGTCACCTGATCCTAATGGTTTTGCGGGCTCACCAATAACCTATTCTCATTCTTTGTATATTCCTTTCTCTGTGTAACATCATTTAAGTCTTACCTGTGACTAAGCCCTGTAGGATCTAGATTAACCCTAGAGGGGGGTGAATAGGCTTATAGCAAATTTTTACGAATTTACTGAATTAAACACGAAAACAAACTGCAAAGAAGTAAATATGCTGAAAAGTAAATCACACACAAAATCTACCCAGCTTCGGCAACCCCTGCCTACTGCTGCATTCCCAGATTTCTATTAGAATTAAACAGTCTCCCGCTTACAAAAACTCTAACAGACTCGCACACCCTGCTACCGCCTATAGAGTTTTTCAAACTCGCACACCCTACTTACTGAACTAATCCTAACTAGACAATCTGACACTACCTAAACCCTAGGTGGTGATTTACCCAGATTTGAAAAGAAAAACAGAATTTAAAACAAAATAACTCAACACCCTAATTTAAATTCTCCTAGCCCAAATAATTATAAAGAAATGCCGGTCCAACATATTATCACTCAAGAAAAAAACAATGCAGCCCTGTTTCTTTTATCATTGTCGGCCCGTTCCTTTGTAATGCTTTGTGAAAAAAATGATGGCTTCTCTTCTTTCTGAATTTAGGGCTTTGGCTCTCTGCTTCCAAAATTAGGGCTTTCGTGCTCGTGTTTGTGAGATTATCTACGGCTTCGGCCTCGTCTTCCTTTTGTGGAATTGATTTCGACTTTGGCCTCGATCTCGTTCCTCTGTGAGCAATTAGGGCTTTGAGGCGCCGCTTGAATGCTGATCGATTGAACGAATAATCGCCTGTTGCTTTGTCGATCGTTTTAATCCTTGTAGCTTGCTTCGGCTGCTTCAGATCGAATTCGACTTGATGATTTCGGTATGTGATTTTCTCCTTTTACTTGCTGGTTTTGATTGCTTGAATTCGATGATGTTTATTGCCGATGATGATGGGTTTATATAGGATACGATATCCTTGATTTTCGTCGTATAACTTTGTTTGAATTTGTTAACAAATTTTGCTCGGCCGCTTGATTTTTCTTCAATGATGCTGATGACTTCTGACTATTTCATATGCGTATATTTCGTTTTTCTATTTTGGGATAATCACGGTATTCATTACGTGATGATTCTTTTCTTGGTCAAACTACTTGGCCACCACAGTATCGTTCACCACGTCTCTGACTTGTTCATAAGTGTTTATTTACTTGGTTTTTACGGCACTGACTTTGTTGTGATGATGATTCCTTTCTTTGTGCTTGTGATATATTCCTTGATCACCTCTGTTTCGAATTTCTGGTTTGCTTGATTACCATGGTTTGATTTCTGATGACATTTTGTTGACTTCGGTCTCTTGTTTATGTGATTCCATGACTTTATACTCGACTTTGGCCATTTGTTTTTATTCTCGTAGCATTGAGTTCAAAAACTAACTTCGACTTGATCTTTGTAAAAATATTGTCTGTATATGTGCATATATACATTAGTATGTGTGTATGCATATATTGTTGACTTTTCATTGCATTCCATTATTTGCTTGTATTTGTTGAGCTTGCATTTGAGTTGTAGCTGTTGTTCTTGACTTTGGGTTGCACTGCTACATGATGAACTTGTATTCATCTGGACTTATTTGATTCTGACCCATGCTTTGTGTACTTTGGTTACTGTCCATGTTGCTTGTATGTGGTCTTGTGACATAGTGTATCAGTGATGGTTTGTCATTGTGTAGCTTCTGGCTTGTATTCAGTTACATTTCACTGTCCATGCATGATGATCATCACTTTTGCACTTTGAGTTGTTGTATGCATTTGAGTTCATCCTCATTTTCATTATTGCAGTTGCTATTCTTCATACCTGAACTGGTCTTGAGTTGCAGACTTGAGTTTGTTTGTTCATGTGCACCACTTGTACACCATCTGGAGCTTGTTGTATTCATCTAGTCTGGTAGCTTCATGTAAATGATGCATGTTGTACTGATGTGTATTTGCATTGACTTTTGTCCACTGTACTTCGAGTCATGTTGTCTTGATTCCTGTATATTGTCACTGCACACTGGTCTTGATTTCATTGGTGTCATTGTGTGCATTGTTACATTGCATATATATCTTGTTGAGTTCACCCTGGCTCCTGTGTTCATTGTGATCTGCTACTTGTTGTTTCCAGTTGTACTTAATCATTTTGTATCTGCACCCTCAGTTGAGTAATTGCCACTGTCTTTCTGTACTTGTCTTATGATTTGGTTTGTTGCTGTGCACTTGAGTCTTTTTGAGTTCATGTGTATAGATGCCTTTTACTCGAATCAGTTGTATTTGCTACCTTCATGCTTGTGTAGCCTTTGCCTATGCATGTTTGACTTTATAATTGGACTGTGCATTTATTTGGGCTTGCCTGTTCTCATGCTTGAAGTCGTAACCTGTACAACTGCCCTGTGTTGACTCCAGTTTCAAAACTCGGATTTGACCTTGTGCTGATGACTTGACTTTATTTATATTGCACTTGAGTTGAATCCGATAATTTGGGTTTGACATGTGCTCACCTGTCCCTGTAAAAATATCAAGTGTATATATATCGGTGTGTACGGCCTTGTGGCATGTACAGTGATACACTGTGCATGTCACATTGTTCGTGTGTGATGAATTCAAATATGAATGATGACGAACAACCCAAAAAACTGAGGCAAATATTATTTTCAAAATCACATTTTTATTTTATAAAAATATTTCCTTTTCAATTTTACTGCGTCAATGTATATTTCTGCAGATTGCTCAGATGCTGGATTCACATTGGAATGAAGTTGAAGATAAATACGAGTGTGAGTGATATGTAGTGAGGAACTGATGTAACTATGAAATTGTGATGTAATTGTATTGTGACTGAAATTGTATAGTTATAGTGAGAGCTTGAAATTGTACTATTAAAATTGTAATAAATATTTGTTTGAATAAAATATTCGTTTGAATTCCAATTCTGTGTTATTTATTTTATTCAGCAAATATTTATTTTATCTGTGAAAAATAAATAGTACAATATCAAATACATTTAAATGAATGTATATATGTTTATTATCATCAAACAAAAAACATATACATGCATATTCCACAATCTCCCCCTTTTGATGATAACAAACATATATTGAAGATTTTGACTATTTTAAATGTATTTGATTATTCAATTTGCTCCCCCTATTTAAATGCTCTCTTTCTACACAATACTCCCCCTACATATATGCATGAGAATAAAGAATTCAAATGAGCCTTGATATCTTTGACCTTTATTTTCAAAATCTTAACTTTTCTCTCCCTCTTTTGTTATCAGCAAAAGATTAATAGTAATAGAAAAATAGAGATATAGTGATAGACATTAATACAATATTAAAGCTCAATCGAGTATAAATATTAATTTCAATAAGAAAATCAAACAAAAATCATAAATACTTTAATTGACGCATATTCCACTTTAGAATGATATGAATGATTTCATCAAATAAAACCATATAGTTGTGTCTATTTGTGGTATATTTATTTCAGGAATTTGAAAATCTACTAACCATGCATAACTGTTAGGACTTTTAAAATGAGATTAGTAGTATTCTAAAAAAATTTAAAAAACGAATTCAAGTATCATCTAATCACGCATAACCGTGAGGACTTTTAAATGGGATTAGAATCAACTTGTCTATTTAATTACTTAATTTTGATATGCGTTCCATACATGCATAACCGTGAGGACTTTTAAATGAGCATGGAAGCACATAAACAAAAATCCAAGTAATTCACCCATGCATAACCGTGAGGACTTTTAAATGAGAGTGAATATTTTGGATATTATTATTTATTGTTAGAAATATAATAAAATTGAAGCACAAATGATTTCCCGTTTAAACTACCACATATTGATATACTATATTGATTTTTGATGAGTGATGGTCGATAGAAAAAAGATAGAAATAGAAATGATCATGGAATATTTATCAATAAAAAGTTTTTATAACTCTTGTATAAATTTCTAAAGAAATTTTCTAATTATACTTTCTCAAGTCATAATATATGATTAATATCAACACTCATCTTATTTTCAATCACTATGTATCTTTTTAGATAATTATTAGGGGGTCAAATCAGTTAATCAATTTCAAAAATAGTTATTAAATCAAATAACTAATCTGATACAAGGTCAACAGAAATTATTTTCTAGAAGGGTTTTTAAGAAAAATTTCTGCTAAAATAGCAATTATTTCAAGTGAAAAATATGCATATATTTTCTTTGAAAATTGATGCAGCAAATGAATGTCTCGAAATATAATCACGTTCCACTAGTAATTTTTCTATCAACTACATTACCAGTGTGATCTGCATCTGACTTTAAATTTCACTCAAAATTCACTCGTTGGATGTCCTAGACCAGATTGTGAAATTTCAACAAACTACCTCAGAATTATTTTCAACAATCTCTTAAAAACCTTTTTATAGCATGAGTAATCAGTAATCAGTCAACATCATAATTTGACCAAACAGATTAAATTCAATGATGAAAAAGTGGTTGGTCAACTTTTAAGCACAAATCAAAGTCATAGATAAGAACAAGTCATGTAAGATCATATCAAGTTAGAATCTGTCAACCCTCATAATTACTTCAAGTAATTCTTATTTAAAGATGATTGGTTAAAAAACAGAATTAACATCATCAATCATTTCACATAACTGGCTGATTAAATTTAGATTATGGTGCAGATTTTCACATTTTATCTATCGTTTGAAAATAAATACAATTACCTGTTTTACCTGTACGATAATCTTTCGTTGTTTGCCCATTGTGAATCTGTCACCTTTATACTAGGCTAAGGAACGTTGATTTGTCGCCCGTTGTGTGTCTGGAACAGCCAGAACCCAGATAACACTAATGTTGTTTCTTAGCCTGCCACCACACCTACACGGTAAAAGATTTTTGTGACCTATTTGTTTTTATAGGTCCATGGTTGTTAGTGGCAGAATAATTTGATGAATAAGTTTGAGTAGACCCAAAACTATTAATATATGTTCCTTTTGGCACCCAAACTTGTTTTGTCCTTTTATTCTTGTTCCAATAGACATGAAATTTGTTTGTAGAATTCTTAGGAGCCCAAACTTGTATAAATTTTGTGTTCTTGTTCCTATGACTACAATTTTCAACACGATGACCAATTATTTCACATCTAGCAAAGACACTCTTACCTTTTGCATCATCAACTTGTGTTTTCCCAAAACCTAGTCCTTTTCTGTTGTTAGCAAAATGTTGGTTTCCCAATAACATGTTGAATGATTTTTCTCCTCTTGAAAAGTTATTGAGAGTTTTCTTAAGATTTTGGACATTGGTTTTTAGTGTTGTGTTTTCAGTCACAAGTGAGGTGCATCTATTTATAAAATCCTTTCTCCTAGTGTCAATGATTTCCTTAAGACTCAAGTTTTCTTTTTCAAGATTCTCAAAGTTATTTTTAAGCTTTGATAATTCTGAATCTTTGCATTTTTTACAGTCTAGGTTTTGAATATTTCAAGTTCAGTTTCTAACCTAGTATTTTCATGGACAAGTTCTCTTCTATCAGATTTCAGTTTTTCGATTTTAGAATCAAGAGTATCAATTGTTTTAGTAAGATCACAACACATAAAAACAAGTTCTTTATAAGAATAGTCCCTTACCTCACTAGATTCCTCTGAGCTTGTTTCTGAATCTGATTTTTCCATAAGACACAAATTAGCCTCCTCTGAGCTATTATTCGAACCTTCCTCTCCTTCTTCATCATCCCAGGTCGCTGCAAAGACCTTCTTCTTCTTTTTCTTTCCTTTGTTGTTTTTGAGAAGTGGACAGTTTTGTTTGATGTGACCAGGCTTATTGCAGTTATAGCAAGTCAATTCATTATCGGAATTGTCAGAATCTTTTGACCTATTACCATTTGTTTTCTTCTTGCGTGGCCCGAATCTTGACCATTTTCTAAGATTATTGACAGCCATTGCAAGCTCTTCAATTGGATCTTCTTCTTCTTCATCGCTGTCTTCTTTGCTCTTTAAGGCAATCATCTTTTTCTTTGATTCGGAGTTGTTGCGTTCCTCCTTTGTTTTTAGCTCAAGCTCATATGTCATCAAGTTGCCGATCAACTCCTCCATGCTTAGTTTACTCAGATCTTTCGATTCCTGTATTGCCGTGACTTTTGCCTCAAAGTTCATTGGTAAGACTCGTAGCACCTTCCTCACAAGCTCTACCTCAGTGAATACCTTCCCAAGCGCTCTAGCATTGTACACCAAAGTTGAAAAGCGTCCAAACATGTCCTTTATGCTCTCGCCTTTTTCCATCACAAAGTTCTCGTACTCATTGCTGAATAGGACTAGACGAGACTCCTTGACTTGAGAAGTTCCTTCATGTGTCACCTCCAAGGTATGCTAAATTTCCTACGCAGTTTTACAATGAGAAATTCTATTAAATTCATTCTTATCAAGAGCACAGATCAAAGCATTCATGGCTTTAGCATTTATAGTTTTTAATTTCTTATCATTAGCATCCCACCTATCCTTAGGTTTAGGAATCTCAGTATCACCAACAGTTATAGTGGGAGATTTATAGCCAGTTTCAATAATGTCCCAAACATCATAATCAACAAAACTAAGATAAATACCCATCCTAACTTTCCAATAAGCATAATCATTCCCATTAAACATGGGTGGCCTAACAATAGATTGCCCCTCAGAAAAAGCATTATTTGGTGGATTCATGACTCTAGAGTTAAAGAAAACAATACCGGGCTCCGATACCACTTGTAGGATCTAGATTAACCCTAGAGGGGGGTGAATAGGGTTATAGCAAATTTTTACGAATTTACTGAATTAAACACGAAAACAAACTGCAGAGAAGTAAATATGCTGAAAAGTAAATCACACACAAAATTTACCCAGCTTCGGCAACCCTTGCCTACTGCTGCATTCCCAGATTTCTATTAGAATTAAACAGTCTCCCGCTTACAAACACTCTAACAGACTCGCACACCCTGCTACCGCCTATAGAGTTTTGCAAACTCGCACACCCTGCTTACTGACTAATCCTAACTAGACAATCTGACACTATCTAAACCCTAGGTGGTGATTTACCCTGATTTGAAAAGAAAAACGGAATTTAAAACAAAATAACTCAACACCCTAATTTAAATTCTCCTAGCCCAAATAATTATAAAGAAATGTCGGTCCAACATATTATCACTCAAGAAAAAAAACAATGCAGCCCTGTTTCTTTTATCATTGTCGGCCCGTTCCTTTGTAATGCTTTGTGAAAAAAATGATGGCTTCTCTTCTTTCTGAATTTAGGGCTTTGGCTCTGTGCTTCCAAAATTAGGGCTTTCGTGCTCGTGTTTGTGAGATTATCTACGGCTTCGGCCTCGTCTTCCTTTTGTGGAATTGATTTCGACTTTGGCCTCGATCTCGTTCCTCTGTGAGCAATTAGGGCTTTGAGGCACCGCTTGAATGCTGATCGATTGAACGAATAATCGCCTGTTGCTCTGTCGATCGTTTTACTCCTTGTAGCTTGCTTCGGCTGCTTCAGATCGAATTCGACTTGATGATTTCGGTATGTGATTTTCTCCTTTTACTTGCTGGTTTTGATTGCTTGAATTCGATGATGTTTATTGCCGATGATGATGGGTTTATATAGGATACGATATCCTTGATTTTCGTTGTATAACTTTGTTTGAATTTGTCAACAAATTTTGCTCGGCCGCTTGATTTTTCTTCAATGATGCTGATGATTTCTGACTATTTCATATGCGTATATTTCGTTTTTCTATTTCGTGATAATCACGGTATTCATTACGTGATGATTCTTTTCTTGGTCAAACTACTTGGCCACCACAGTATCGTTCACCACGTCTCTGACCTGTTCATATGTGTTTATTTACTTGGTTTTTACGGCACTGACTTTGTTGTGTGACGATGATTCCTTTCTTTGTGCTTGTGATAGATTCCTTGATCACCTCTGTTTCGAATTTCTGGTTTGCTCGATTACTATGGTTTGATTTCTGATGACATTTTGTTGACTTCGGTCTCTTGTTTATGTGATTCCATGACTTTATACTCGACTTTGGCCATTTGTTTTTATTCCCGTAGCATTGAGTTCAAAAACTAACTTCGGCTTGTCCTTTGTAAAAATATTGTATGTATATGTGCATATATACATTAGTATGTGTGTATGCATATATTGTTGACTTTTCATTGCATTCCATTATTTGCTTGTATTTGTTGAGCTTGCATTTGAGTTGTAGCTGTTATTCTTGACTTTGGGTTGCACTGCTACATGATGAACTTGTATTCATCTGGACTTGTTTGATTCTGACCCATGCTTTGTGTACTTTGGTTACTGTCCATGTTGCTTGTATGTGGTCTTGTGACATAGTGTATCAGTGATGGTTTGTCATTGTGTAGCTTCTGGCTTGTATTCGGTTACATTGCACTGTCCATGCATGATGATCATCACTTTTGCACTTTGAGTTGTTGTATGCATTTGAGTTCATCCTCATTTGCATTGTTGCAGTTGCTATTCTTCATACTTGAACTGGTCTTGAGTTGCTGACTTGAGTTTGTTTGTTCATGTGCACCACTTGTACACCATCTGTAGCTTGTTGTATTCATCTAGTCTGGTAGCTTCATGTAAATGATGCATGTTGTACTGATGTGTATTTGCATTGACTTTTGTCCACTGTACTTCGAGTCATGTTGTCTTGATTCCTGTATGTTGTCACTTCACACTGGTCTTGATTTTATTGGTGTCATTGTGTGCATTGTTACATTGCATATATATCTTGTTGAGTTCACCCTGGCTCTTGTGTTCATTGTGATCTGCTACTTGTTGTTTCCAGTTGTACTTGATCATTTTGTATCTGCACCCTCAGTTGAGTAATTGCCACTGTCTTTCTGTACTTGTCTTGTGATTTGGTTTGTTGCTGTGCACTTGAGTCTTTTTGAGTTCATGTGTATAGATGCCTTTTACTCGAATCAGTTGTATTTGCTGCCTTCATGCTTGTGTAGCCTTTGCCTGTGCATGTTTGACTTTATAATTGGACTGTGCATTTATTTGGGCTTGCCTGTTCTCATGCTTGAAGTCGTATCCTGTACAACTGCCCTGTGTTGAATCCAGTTTCAGAACTCGGATTTGACCTTGTGCTGATGACTTGACTTTATTTATATTGCACTTGAGTTGAATCCGATAATTTGGGTTTGACCTATGCTCACCTATCCCTTTAAAAATATCAAGTGTATATATATCGATGTGTACGGCCTTGTGGCATGTACAGTGATACACTGTGCATGTCACATTGTTCGTGTGTGATGAATTTAAATATGAATGATGACGAACAACCCAAAAAACTGAGGCAGATATTATTTTCAAAATCACATTTTTATTTTATAAAAATATTTCCTTTTCAATTTTACTGTGTCAATGTATATTTCTGCAGATTGCTCAGATGCTGGATTCACATTGGAATGAAGTTGAAGATAAATACGAGTGTGAGTGATATGTAGTGAGGAACTAATGTAACTCTGAAATTGTGATGTAATTGTATTGTGACTAAAATTGTATAGTTATAGTGAGAGCTTGAAATTGTACTATTAAAATTGTAATAAATATTTGTTTGAATAAAATATTCGTTTGAATTCCAATTCTGTGTTATTTATTTTATTCAGCAAATATTTATTTTATCTGTGAAAAATAAATAGTACAATATCAAATACATTTAAATGAATGTGTATATGTTTATTATCATCAAACAAAAAACATATACATGCATATTCCACAATCTCCCCCTTTTGATGATAACAAACATATATTAAAGATTTTGACTATTTTAAATGTATTTGATTATTCAATTTGCTCCCCCTATTTAAATGCTCTCTTTCTACACAATACTCCCCCTACATATATGCATGAGAATAAAGAATTCAAATGAGCCTTGATATCTTTGACCTTTATTTTCAAAATCTTAACTTTTCTCTCCCCCTTTTGTTATCAGCAAAAGAATAATAGTAATAGAAAATTAGAGATATAGTGATAGACATTAATACAATACTAAAGCTCAATCGAGTATAAATATTAATTTCAATAAGAAAATCAAACAAAAATCATAAATACTTTAATTGACGCATATTCCACTTTAGAATGATATGAATGATTTCATCAAATAAAACCATATAGTTGTGTCTATTTGTGGTATATTTATTTTAGGAATTTGAATATCTACTAACCATGCATAACTGTTAGGACTTTTAAAATGAGATTAGTAGTATTCTAAAAAAAAATTAAAATTAATTCAAGTATCTTCTAATCACGCATAACCGTGAGGACTTTTAAATGGGATTAGAATCAACTTGTCTATTTAATTAATTAATTTTGATATGCGTTCCATACATGCATAACCGTGAGGACTTTTAAATGAGCATGGAAGCACATAAACAAATATCCAAGTAATTCACCTATGCAACCGTGAGGACTTTTAAATGAGAGTGAATATTTTGGATATTATTATTTATTGTTAGAAATATAATAAAATTGAAGCATATATGATTTCCCGTTTAAACTACCACATATTGACATACTATATTGATTTTTGATGAGTGATGGTCGATAGAAAAATGATAGAAATAGAAATGATCATGGAATATTTATCAACAAAAAGTTTTTATAACTCTTGTTTAAATTTCTAAAGAAATTTTCTAATTATACTTTCTCAAGTCATAATATATGATTAATATCAACACTCATCTTATTTTCAATCACTATGTATCTTTTTAGATAATTATTAGGGGGTCAAATCAGTTAATCAATTTCAAAAATTGTTATAAAATCAAATAACTAATCTGATACAAGGTCAACAGAAATTATTTTCTAGAAGGATTTTTAAGAAAAATTTCTGCTAAAATAGCAATTATTTCAAGTGAAAAATATGCAGATATTTTCTTTGAAAATTGATGCAGCAAATGAATGTCTCGAAATATAATCATGTTCCACTAGTAATTTTTCTATCAACTACATTACTAGTGTGATCTGCATCTGACTTTAAATTTCACTCAAAATTCACTCGTTGGATGTCCTAGACCAGATTGTGAAATTTCAACAAACTACCTCAGAATTATTTTCAACAATCTCTTAAAAAACTTTTTATAGCATGAGTAATCAGTAATCAGTCAACATCATAATTTGACCAAACAGATTAAATTCAATGATGAAAAAGTGGTTGGTCAACTTTTAAGCACAAATCAAAGTCATAGATAAGAATAAGTCATGTAAGATCATATCAAGTTAGAATCTGTCAACCCTCATAATTACTTCAAGTAATTCTTATTTAAAGATGATTGGTTAAAAAAACAGAATTAACATCATCAATCATTTCACATAACTGGCTGATTTAATTTAGATTATGGTGCAGATTTTCACATTTTATCTATCGTTTGAAAATAAATACAATTACCTGTTTTACCTGTACGATAATCTTTCGTTGTTTTCCCATTGTGAATCTGTCACCTTTATACTAGGCTAAGGAACATTGATTTGTCGCCCGTTGTGTGTCTGGAACAGCCAGAATCCAGATAACACTAATGTTGTTTCTTAGCCTGCCACCACACCTACACGGTAAAAGATTTTTGTGACCTCTTTGTTTTTATAGGTCCATGGTTCTTAGTGGCAGAATAATTTGATGAATAAGTTTGAGTAGACTCAAAACTATTAATATATGTTCCTTTTGGCACGCAAACTTGTTTTGTCCTTTTATTCTTGTTCCAATAGACATGAAATTTGTTTGTAGAATTCTTAGGAGCCCAAACTTGTATAAATTTTGTGTTCTTGTTCCTATGACTACAATTTTCAACACGATGACCAATTATTTCACATCTAGAAAAGACACTCTTACCTTTTGCATCATCAACTTGTGTTTTCCTAAAACCTAGTCCTTTTCTGTTGTTAGCAAAAAGTTGGTTTCCCAATAACATGTTGAATGATTTTTCTCCTCTTGAAAAGTTATTCAGAGTTTTCTTAAGATTTTGGACATTGGTTTTTAATGTTGTGTTTTCAGTCACAAGTGAGGTGCATCTATTTATAAAATCCTTTCTCCTAGTGTCAATGATTTCCTTAAGACTCAAGTTTTCTTTTTCAAGATTCTCAAAGTTATTTTTAAGCTTTGATAATTCTGAATCTTTGCATTTTTTACAGTCTAGGTTTTGAATATTTCAAGTTCAGTTTCTAACCTAGTATTTTCATGGACAAGTTCTCTTCTATCAGATTTCAGTTTTTCGATTTTAGAATCAAGAGTATCAATTGTTTTAGTAAGATCACAACACATAAAAACAAGTTCTTTATAAGAATAGTCCCTTACCTCACTAGATTCCTCTGAGCTTGTTTCTGAATCTGATTTTTCCATAAGACACAAATTAGCCTCCTCTGAGCTATTATTCGAACCTTCCTCTCCTTCTTCATCATCCCAGGTCGCTGCAAAGACCTTCTTCTTCTTTTTCTTTCCTTTGTTGTTTTTGAGAAGTGGACAGTTTTGTTTGATGTGACCAGGCTTATTGCAGTTATAGCAAGTCAATTCATTATCGGAATTGTCAGAATCTTTTGACCTATTACCATTTGTTTTCTTCTTGCGTGGCCCGAATCTTGACCATTTTCTAAGATTACTGACAGCCATTGCAAGCTCTTCAATTGGATCTTCTTCTTCATCGCTCTCTTCTTTGCTCTTTAAGGCAATCGTCTTCTTCTTTGATTCGGAGTTGTTGCGTTCCTCCTTTGTTTTTAGCTCAAGCTCATATGTCATCAAGTTGCCGATCAACTACTCCATGCTTAGTTTACTCTGATCTTTCGATTCTGGTATTGCCGTGACTTTTGCCTCAAAGTTCATTGGTAAGACTCGTAGCACCTTCCTCACAAGCTCTACCTCAATGAATACCTTCCCAAGCGCTCTAGCATTGTACACCAAAGTTGAAAAGCGTCCAAACATGTCCTTTATGCTCTCGCCTTTGTCCATCACAAAGTTCTCATACTCATTGCTGAATAGGGCTAGACGAGACTCCTTGACTTGAGAAGTTCCTTCATGTGTCACCTCCAAGGTATGCCAAATTTCCTACGCAGTTTTACAATGAGAAATTCTATTAAATTCATTCTTATCAAGAGCACAGATCAAAGCATTCATGGCTTTAGCATTTGTAGTTTTTAATTTCTTATCGTTAGCATCCCACCTATCCTTAGGTTTAGGAATCTCAGTATCACCAACAGTTATATTGGGAGATTTATAGCCAGTTTCAATAATGTAACGACCCCGAATTTCTATATATTTAAATTAATAATTTATTGTATTTTTGAATAAAAATAGTAAAATAAATTTGATTTAGGTGATGCGAGTTTCCCCGATATCCAAGTATATCTGAATAAATCATTTAAAAATTTAAAAAATATTGTATATATGAGAATATATATCCGTATTTGAACATATCTGACTAAATTTGAAATAATAATATATATTTTGACTTGAATTTAAAATTGTAAATTAATGGTTTGAAAATAAAGATACAAATTATATAGGATATAAAGTATAAATAAAAACGTTGGATAAAACAAAAAGCATGTAGTATGTATAAGATAAACTGTAAAATCTAAAGTAAACCATTTGCTAAACCTTAACAATAATTTTTATAGCTTTATATCTATATACACAAAATAAAAACAAACTAGACATACAAATAAAAATATATGTACAAGCCTCACGAAATAAAACAAACATATACATTCAAATACAAATACAAGTAGATAAGTATGAATTAACTTGTATAAGAAACCAAGAAGTACAAGCAAATAAAAGGTAAGTATGAACAAACATCATCTCAGCCGAAATGCAGGCAAGTAAAATAACATTGACAAAAGTAAAATATATATGTACAGCTGAGTTAAAGTAATGCAAAGCAAAGATATGTGTATTCATGTACAAGAATAAGTATAAAGGTACATTAGCATTTAATGTTTGCATCCTCAAGTACACACAACAAATTATCATCAGCCTCCAATTGAAGGAAAAATCTCTGCGTGTGTTTGTACTGGAAGAAAATATCATTTGTACAAAATGAACACACACTGTACAAAGTTTTATACCCAGTAAACTTCATTTTCCTTATATCTCCTCTTAATTTCATATTTCGTTCCATTTCAAAACTGAGAAACATTGGAAATTTAAGATCATTCAAAATTTAAACAAGCTTCAACTTTAAACAACAACAACAATACAAAATCAAAGCCAGAGAATCAAAGATGAGAATTTCAGCTTGCAAATTCTTGTTTCAAGTAGCAGCTCTGTTCTTTCTTAATCAAGGTGAGTAAACAATTAAAACTAAATATATGTGTTTATCTGTTGCTTATGATGCCTGAGTTTGAAGTTGCCTTGTTATGCATATATACATATATATGAATTCCTCTGCGTATAAATATTTGTAGAAGTGAATGCTAGGTTATGTGGAAAGTACCTCTGTCTTCTCATTTCAGAGCATCCAGCTTGATCAAAAATAAAATAAAATTCAATATATCTCTTCCTGATTTTTGTTAAACCTAGATGTATAAATCAAACTTGATCTTAATGACAGGGTATTTGATTTAAAACATTTCCAGTGAAAATCTGATAATAGTTTTGATAAGAAGGAAGAAGAACAGTAAGAGTTTAAATATATCAAAATCTCAACTTTAATAACTTGTTGTTTCAGATATATATTTTGATTCGTCATCAAAAGATATGATTTTTAAAAATAAAATGGGGATTTTTAAGTTGATATTTTGGGAGGAATTGAATGTTGAACGGAATTAGCATTTTCGCCAAATTCCGGTGATCAAAGTCGAACTGGGTGTCGTGGTCATTGGTGGAGGTGGCTGGAGTACTGGCGATCGTAGGAAAAATGCATTGGGAATTTTTAGTGGATCGTGTTGGCCAGTAATGATCGAGATAGGGTTTTATACCCTGAATTTGACGTCGAAGTTTTACTTGTATTCGCGGCGACGAGGAGCAATCGGAGGCGATCGCGTGTTGTGCCGTGGGTATTGGGGGTCGTGACGAAGCTTCGGAGAGATTCGCGTGGACTCCGGTGACGTCACGCGGTGGGACGAGGCGGTTCTTGGTGAACTGGATTGGTTTCAGGAAGGAGCAGATGGCTCGATTTCGTTTCAGGGGATGTTCGACGATGTGGGGTATTGGTGATGGTTAGAAAGATCACCAGCGACTGGTAGGAAGCTTTGAGGTTGGTCGGAAGCTGTTGGACGATCAGTGCACGTGCACCGTGATTCAATGTGTCAGTGGAAGAAAACCAAGAAGAAGAAGTGGTGGAGTCTGGAAAGAAGGGGATGTTTGGCTCGACTTGATATTCGAGATTTTCTGATGATTTTCGGAGGGGGACTTCGAGTTTTGGTGGGTTATTCCTGTGATTTAAGTATCACCGTTAAAAAAAAAGAGAAGAAGAAAATAACAAATTCAGGAAAGGAGGGACTCGGGAAATCCTCGTGTGTTTCGAATTTTTGCTCGAAGCAAATAGAAGAGGAGCTCGGGTATATGAGTTTCCAGATTTTAACAACAGAACATTGTCTTGAAATCTAAATTGTAAATCAAGGTTTAAATGGAATTTTAAATCAAAGATGAAATATGAATTTCAGATCGGTCTTGAAGTAAAATTAAGGAATGATTTGTTTATCAACTTAATAAATTAATAATTAAGATTTATTTAAAATTTGAGATTTATTAAAAGTAGTTAAGAAATGTTATTAGTTAATAAAGATAATTAACTAAGAATTTTTAAGTATTAATTAATGTGATTTATTTTGATAAATAATTAGATAAATTAGTTAAGATAATCAACTGTAAATTGTTAATTACTTAATGAAAGCAATTAAGGGGTTAATTAAATTATTAATTTATTAATTAATGAATTTAAAGTTAATTAATTTATAATTGACTAAATAACTTGGATTAGTGATTAATCCGGTTTCAATTAATCAGGTGATCAATTTATCTTCCTTATGGATGTTTGTATTCTATTGAATGTTGTGTATTGGATTGATAACTCTGTTATGTGATTGTGATGCCTTGTAATATGAATTGCTTTGTGCTGAGCTGTTATACCTATGATGAATATACTGTTATATGAATATGAAAACCTTTGACCCATAGAACGACATTTGAAATTCGGTGCGACAGGGAGTCGGATTCCAGTTGGTTATCCGAAACCCACATCGAATTGTAATGATGAATCTTTGTGACTGATAAATTTATTTTATCTATGAATCTGTGAATGAAGATAAGCGTTATCGATTTTATCGCTTATCGATATATCTGTGATGATTGATGTTGCACTATTGTGTAAAACCCCTAGACTACACTTTTACACACACAAATATGGATTTCACGAGGAAATCGGTTAAGTCACAGATAATTTAAATTTAATATTTTTGAAATTGAAAATCTTAATTTCAATTAATTTTGGAAATGAATTTGGGTTAAATGTTAAAGGTTTTGAAATGGAGTTTTTAAGATGAAAGTTATTTTAAATGACTTAATAAAGTTTTCCAATTTAAATAATTTAATTTAAATTTAAATTCAAGAGTTAGAATTGAATTCCATAATTGGAAATTATGGTTAAAGATATTATAAATGTGTTTATATGAAGTTAAACCATTTTAAAAATATTGTTTGAGAATTTGAATTTAACCCAAAGACTTTAACTCGTATAAATGAATCAGATTTCCAAAATAAAAACTGTTTGTTTTCAAATAATAAAAGCTTTCAGATAAGAAATGAAATTCCAGTTTAATTAAAGGAATTTCAAGACTGAATTGAAAAAATGGTTTTCCAAGTTATGAATGAATTCTTTTTGAAAGCTATGAATTAAATCTGTTTATTTTTAACAGATGTAAAATGATGAATTGTTTAACCATTTGAAATGAAATTGTTTTGAAAACTATAAGTTAAATCTTTGATTTAAAGATTTAACGAGTTAAATTGGAATGGGGATTAATTTGGAAAATCTGTGATTAAATCTTTTATTTAAAAGATTAAAGTGTGGAAATTGTTTTAAACCGTTGAAGGTTGTTAAAATGAATCTTTTTGTTTAAAAGGTTTGAAATGGTAATTTGTTAAACCATTTGAAAAGAAAGTTTGGGTTTAAGTTGTGACTTAATTGAAATCCCAATATCCATATGTTTTTGAATATTGCGCTCACTATTCGGTTTAGCCGGGAAAGGACCTTTGGGTCATATAACCCATTCCGAATAGTGATACGTCGTATATGGATAGCATTTGAAGACCGGTGTTGAAGACCGGATATTTTTCGAAAATGAAAGGACAACCTGTCGAATGTCTCTGCACCGAGTTGCTCCGGTATAGAGATTTATATCACTCTTTTGTGATGGGAAGTCCGGACGTGATTGGAAATTATCCGGATGTGCAAGGGCTTCGTGAGAAGTGCCTTCGGTTCTGTTCGATCCCGGAACAGACTTGTATGGTTACATGTCTGACATTACACTTTGAGATATAAAGCCGATTTCTTTCAAATACATTTCTGTTGGTGGCGGAGAATTTATTCTCTTAGCTTAACACCCTTCTCTGAGACGTACGAGCTCAGAGGTTATGTAGTTGAAATTTATCAGCGATATATCCCAATTTGGTAATGTGACATGCTGAGTGTTGCTGTGTGATGATCAATGTTTGATCATTTGTTTGATCATTTATCTTTGTGATCATAGGTTGATCATCTGTTGACCCAAAGCGTGGCTTTTTGAAAAAGCGTAGCTTTGTGGACGAGACTTCGTCAGAGCCTCACAACCCGGAAATGGTCGAAACAGGAATGTTGCGGCAAGGTTATGAGGGTCGTGCCCTTTAGGGTATGTCATTTCCTTCTGGAAAGGGGTGGTGTTATGGTATGGAGCCCTGATACTTACTCATGTGGATACACTTATTTATTATGTGTGATGATGGTTATCGAGCGCTCGGATAAAGGTCCCAAAGGACCGGGGGATGGCATATTCGTGAGTTACCTGTTATAGGGGTAACCCGGCCTTGTTGGCAGAGAGCAGTTTGTCTCTCGGAGCATCCCGCCAGAGGCGTTTCTTTCGTGGAATAGGAAGTTCCTTAGCCTGACCATTTGTTGGAAATCCATCTTCCAAATACGAACTTGTACGGTTTTAGTTGTAGAACCTGCCATCTAATATGGTAGCTATAGTAGGCATAGTATAATGGTACCTATGCTGGCTAAGATTAATATTATACTTTCGAAATATTTTCTGCACTATGCACTAATAATAATATCAAGATGATTTTACGTAGTAAGCATCTTTGACTATCATAAGAAGAAATCTCCTCCAATTCTGCGTTTGCATTGTGTGTGTGGCGGGAGGTCTTATGGTAGTTTCATTTTCTAAAAAGCATTGTGGGTTTCAATGTTTAAAAGCCTTTTGTGTTTGTTTAAAGATAAACTGTTTTTGTTGCTCACACCAGTCCCATGACTGATCCGGAGTTTATTGTTCCCTTCCTAAACTCTGGGTGCTCATAATTTTCTACACGAGCAGTCTAGAGTTGGATTTTTTCAGATCTTCAGGTTTAGTAGATTATCTGGAGCTAGTCAGTCCTTGGACGACTGACCTTGCTTTCCGCTAGCTATGGATTGGAGCATTCTATTGGAGATATTCTATCCGCTGCTGATGTTAGCTATTTTCTTTCCGCTGCTATTTCTTGTATCATATCTCTGATGTATATTGGTATCTGTTGTATCATTCTGTTGTATCATACTGTATCGGATTTTGTATCTGTCATTGTATCAATGTTATATATATTGATATATTCTTTTTCTTCCGCTGTGTCGTTATACTTAATGTTGTTATAGCTCCGGCGAATCGGATTTGAACGGTCGAATCTGCGGCATTCTAGTACAATGTGAAGTACGGATGTTGATTTTCGAGCGGGCAAAATCCGAGTCGTTACATGTGGTATCAGAGCTAAGGTTGAACTTTAGCTCAGGAGTATAACACGTTAAGTAGCTCATTAGAGATAGGGTGAAGTGTACCCTAGAATGAGTATTCCTCAAATATCCATCCGTATGCCTCAGTAAATTCTCTTACTATCCACTGATAGTAGATATGAGTGCAAGAAGAGGACGAGATAGGGGATAGGGGAATACGATTATAAATGGTCAATACCCTAAAACAATGGAAGCAATCTTTTTGTTTATCAATTTCTTTTGTTCAACATCTTTTCTCAATTCTTTGATAATTTCTGGTAGATCCAGGAATAAATTCGATATATAAAAAATGGGACGTAAACTCTAGATAGGCCAAATTGTTTGTTTGGATGTATTGTTTGCTTTGATTGTTATAGTTGATAGGTATACCTTAGTTCTAAACTGAAAGTTATGAAATTGTATCCATATATCTATTAATTCTTTGGGTCTGGAAATATATTCTACGGATGGTTAGTTATCCTTTCGAACTAACCGATGCCCCTGCATATTTCGTAGATCTGGATAACCCGAGTATCTTCTGAAGTGTTAAAATAGATTCGTTCTTGTATCTGTTATTGATATTCTGATTTGGTAAGCCAAATGCAGAATAGCTGTTCAGTTTGATTTGATGAAACTTTCTTCATCTATCTTTGTGTCTCTTTGGTAATTTCGAGGACGAAATTCTTTTAAGGGGGGAAGTCTGTAACGACCCCGAATTTCTATATATTTAAATTAATAATTTATTGTATTTTTGAATAAAAATAGTAAAATAAATTTGATTTAGGTGATGCGAGTTTCCCCGATATCCAAGTATATCTGAATAAATCGTTTAAAAATTTAAAAAATATTGTATATATGAGAATATATATCCGTATTTGAACATATCTGACTAAATTTGAAATAATAATATATATTTTGACTTGAATTTAAAATTGTAAATTAATGGTTTGAAAATAAAGATACAAATTATATAGGATATAAAGTATAAATAAAAACGTTGGATAAAACAAAAAGCATGTAGTATGTATAAGATAAACTGTAAAATCTAAAGTAAACCATTTGCTAAACCTTAACAATAATTTTTATAGCTTTATATCTATATACACAAAATAAAAACAAACTAGACATACAAATAAAAATATATGTACAAGCCTCACGAAATAAAACAAACATATACATTCAAATACAAATACAAGTAGATAAGTATGAATTAACTTGTATAAGAAACCAAGAAGTACAAGCAAATAAAAGGTAAGTATGAACAAACATCATCTCAGCCGAAATGCAGGCAAGTAAAATAACATTGACAAAAGTAAAATATATATGTACAGCTGAGTTAAAGTAATGCAAAGCAAAGATATGTGTATTCATGTACAAGAATAAGTATAAAGGTACATTAGCATTTAATGTTTGCATCCTCAAGTACACACAACAAATTATCATCAGCCTCCAATTGAAGGAAAAATCTCTGCGTGTGTTTGTACTGGAAGAAAATATCATTTGTACAAAATGAACACACACTGTACAAAGTTTTATACCCAGTAAACTTCATTTTCCTTATATCTCCTCTTAATTTCATATTTCGTTCCATTTCAAAACTGAGAAACATTGGAAATTTAAGATCATTCAAAATTTAAACAAGCTTCAACTTTAAACAACAACAACAATACAAAATCAAAGCCAGAGAATCAAAGATGAGAATTTCAGCTTGCAAATTCTTGTTTCAAGTAGCAGCTCTGTTCTTTCTTAATCAAGGTGAGTAAACAATTAAAACTAAATATATGTGTTTATCTGTTGCTTATGATGCCTGAGTTTGAAGTTGCCTTGTTATGCATATATACATATATATGAATTCCTCTGCGTATAAATATTTGTAGAAGTGAATGCTAGGTTATGTGGAAAGTACCTCTGTCTTCTCATTTCAGAGCATCCAGCTTGATCAAAAATAAAATAAAATTCAATATATCTCTTCCTGATTTTTGTTAAACCTAGATGTATAAATCAAACTTGATCTTAATGACAGGGTATTTGATTTAAAACATTTCCAGTGAAAATCTGATAATAGTTTTGATAAGAAGGAAGAAGAACAGTAAGAGTTTAAATATATCAAAATCTCAACTTTAATAACTTGTTGTTTCAGATATATATTTTGATTCGTCATCAAAAGATATGATTTTTAAAAATAAAATGGGGATTTTTAAGTTGATATTTTGGGAGGAATTGAATGCTGAACGGAATTAGCATTTTCGCCAAATTCCGGCGATCAAAGTCGAACTGGGTGTCGTGGTCATTGGTGGAGGTGGCTGGAGTACTGGCGATCGTAGGAAAAATGCATTGGGAATTTTTAGTGGATCGTGTTGGCCAGTAATGATCGAGATAGGGTTTTATACCCTGAATTTGACGTCGAAGTTTTACTTGTATTCGCGGCGACGAGGAGCAATCGGAGGCGATCGCGTGTTGTGCCGTGGGTATTAGGGGTCGTGACGAAGCTTCGGAGAGATTCGCGTGGACTCTGGTGACGTCACGCGGTGGGACGAGGCGGTTCTTGGTGAACTGGATTGGTTTCAGGAAGGAGCAGATGGCTCGATTTCGTTTCAGGGGATGTTCGACGATGTGGGGTATTGGTGATGGTCAGAAAGATCACCAGCGACTGGTAGGAAGCTTTGAGGTTGGTCGGAAACTGTTGGACGATCAGTGCACGTGCACCGTGATTCAATGTGTCAGTGGAAGAAAACCAAGAAGAAGAAGTGGTGGAGTCTGGAAAGAAGGGGATGTTTGGCTCGACTTGATATTCGAGATTTTCTGATGATTTTCGGAGGGGGACTTCGAGTTTTGGTGGGTTATTCCTGTGATTTAAGTATCACCGTTAAAAAAAAAGAGAAGAAGAAAATAACAAATTCAGGAAAGGAGGGACTCGGGAAATCCTCGTGTGTTTCGAATTTTTGCTCGAAGCAAATAGAAGAGGAGCTCGGGTATATGAGTTTCCAGATTTTAACAACAGAACATTGTCTTGAAATCTAAATTGTAAATCAAGGTTTAAATGGAATTTTAAATCAAAGATGAAATATGAATTTCAGATCGGTCTTGAAGTAAAATTAAGGAATGATTTGTTTATCAACTTAATAAATTAATAATTAAGATTTATTTAAAATTTGAGATTTATTAAAAGTAGTTAAGAAATGTTATTAGTTAATAAAGATAATTAACTAAGAATTTTTAAGTATTAATTAATGTGATTTATTTTGATAAATAATTAGATAAATTGTTAAGATAATCAACTTTAAATTGTTAATTACTTAATGAAAGCAATTAAGGGGTTAATTAAATTATTAATTTATTAATTAATGAATTTAAAGTTAATTAATTTATAATTGACTAAATAACTTGGATTAGTGATTAATCCGGTTTCAATTAATCAGGTGATCAATTTATCTTCCTTATGGATGTTTGTATTTTATTGAATGTTGTGTATTGGATTGATAACTCTGTTATGTGATTGTGATGCCTTGTAATATGAATTGCTTTGTGCTGAGCTGTTATACCTATGATGAATATACTGTTATATGAATATGAAAACCTTTGACCCATAGAACGACATTTGAAATTCGGTGCGACAGGGAGTCAGATTCCAGTTGGTTATCCGAAACCCACATCGAATTGTAATGATGAATCTTTGTGACTGATAAATTTATTTTATCTATGAATCTGTGAATGAAGATAAGCGTTATCGATTTTATCGCTTATCGATATATCTGTGATGATTGATGTTGCACTATTGTGTAAAACCCCTAGACTACACTTTTACACACACAAATATGGATTTCACGAAGAAATCGGTTAAGTCACAGATAATTTAAATTTAATATTTTTGAAATTGAAAATATTTATTTCAATTAATTTTGGAAATGAATTTGGGTTAAATGTTAAAGGTTTTGAAATGGAGTTTTTAAGATGAAAGTTATTTTAAATGACTTAATAAAGTTTTCCAATTTAAATAATTTAATTTAAATTTAAATTCAAGAGTTAGAATTGAATTCCATAATTGGAAATTATGGTTAAAGATATTATAAATGTGTTTATATGAAGTTAAACCATTTTAAAAATATTGTTTGAGAATTTGAATTTAACCCAAAGACTTTAACTCGTATAAATGAATCAGATTTCCAAAATAAAAACTGTTTGTTTTCAAATAATAAAAGCTTTCAGATAAGAAATGAAATTCCAGTTTAATTAAAGGAATTTCAAGACTGAATTGAAAAAATGGTTTTCCAAGTTATGAATGAATTCTTTTTGAAAGCTATGAATTAAATCTGTTTATTTTTAACAGATGTAAAATGATGAATTGTTTAACCATTTGAAATGAAATTGTTTTGAAAACTATAAGTTAAATCTTTGATTTAAAGATTTAACGAGTTAAATTGGAATGGGGATTAATTTGGAAAATCTGTGATTAAATCTTTTATTTAAAAGATTAAAGTGTGGAAATTGTTTTAAACCGTTGAAGGTTGTTAAAATGAATCTTTTTGTTTAAAAGGTTTGAAATGGTAATTTGTTAAACCATTTGAAAAGAAAGTTTGGGTTTAAGTTGTGACTTAATTGAAATCCCAATATCCATATGTTTTTGAATATTGCGCTCACTATTCGGTTTAGCCGGGAAAGGACCTTTGGGTCATATAACCCATTCCGAATAGTGATACGTCGTATATGGATAGCATTTGAAGACCGGTGTTGAAGACCGGATATTTTTCGAAAATGAAAGGACAACCTGTCGAATGTCTCTGCACCGAGTTGCTCCGGTATAGAGATTTATATCACTCTTTTGTGATGGGAAGTCCGGACGTGATTGGAAATTATCCGGATGTGCAAGGGCTTCGTGAGAAGTGCCTTCGGTTCTGTTCGATCCCGGAACAGACTTGTATGGTTACATGTCTGACATTACACTTTGAGATATAAAGCCGATTTCTTTCAAATACATTTCTGTTGGTGGCGGAGAATTTATTCTCTTAGCTTAACACCCTTCTCTGAGACGTACGAGCTCAGAGGTTATGTAGTTGAAATTTATCAGCGATATATCCCAATTTGGTAATGTGACATGCTGAGTGTTGCTGTGTGATGATCAATGTTTGATCATTTGTTTGATCATTTATCTTTGTGATCATAGGTTGATCATCTGTTGACCCAAAGCGTGGCTTTTTGAAAAAGCGTAGCTTTGTGGACGAGACTTCGTCAGAGCCTCACAACCCGGAAATGGTCGAAACAGGAATGTTGCGGCAAGGTTATGAGGGTCGCGCCCTTTAGGGTATGTCATTTCCTTCTGGAAAGGGGTGGTGTTATGGTATGGAGCCCTGATACTTACTCATGTGGATACACTTATTTATTATGTGTGATGATGGTTATCGAGCGCTCGGATAAAGGTCCCAAAGGACCGGGGGATGGCATATTCGTGAGTTACCTGTTATAGGGGTAACCCGGCCTTGTTGGCAGAGAGCAGTTTGTCTCTCGGAGCATCCCGCCAGAGGCGTTTCTTTCGTGGAATAGGAAGTTCCTTAGCCTGACCATTTGTTGGAAATCCATCTTCCAAATACGAACTTGTACGGTTTTAGTTGTAGAACCTGCCATCTAATATGGTAGCTATAGTAGGCATAGTATAATGGTACCTATGCTGGCTAAGATTAATATTATACTTTCGAAATATTTTCTGCACTATGCACTAATAATAATATCAAGATGATTTTACGTAGTAAGCATCTTTGACTATCATAAGAAGAAATCTCCTCCAATTCTGCGTTTGTATTGTGTGTGTGGCGGGAGGTCTTATGGTAGTTTCATTTTCTAAAAAGCATTGCGGGTTTCAATGTTTAAAAGCCTTTTGTGTTTGTTTAAAGATAAACTGTTTTTGTTGCTCACACCAGTCCCATGACTGATCCGAAGTTTATTGTTCCCTTCCTAAACTCTGGGTGCTCATAATTTTCTACACGAGCAGTCTAGAGTTGGATTTTTTCAGATCTTCAGGTTTAGTAGATTATCTGGAGCTAGTCAGTCCTTGGACGACTGACCTTGCTTTCCGCTAGCTATGGATTGGAGCATTCTATTGGAGATATTCTATCCGCTGCTGATGTTAGCTATTTTCTTTCCGCTGCTATTTCTTGTATCATATCTCTGATGTATATTGGTATCTGTTGTATCATTCTGTTGTATCATACTGTATCGGATTTTGTATCTGTCATTGTATCAATGTTATATATATTGATATATTCTTTTTCTTCCGCTGTGTCATTATACTTAATGTTGTATAGCTCCGGCGAATCGGATTTGAACGGTCGAATCTACGGCATTCTAGTACAATGTGAAGTACGGATGTTGATTTTCGAGCGGGCAAAATCCGAATCGTTACAAATAATGTCCCAAACATCATAATCAACAAAACTAAGATAAATACCCATCCGAACTTTCCAATAAGCATAATCATTCCCATTAAACATGGGTGGCCTAACAATAGATTGCCCCTTAGAAAAAGCATTATTTGGTGGATTCATGACTCTAGAGTTAAAGAAAAAAATACCAGGCTCCGATACCACTTGTAGGATCTAGATTAACCCTAGAGGGGGGTGAATAGGGTTATAGCAAATTTTTACGAATTTACTGAATTAAACACGAAAACAAACTGCAGAGAAGTAAATATGCTGAGAAGTAAATCACACACAAAATTTACCCAGCTTCGGCAACCCCTGCCTACTGCTGCATTCCCAGATTTCTATTAGAATTAAACAGTCTCCCGCTTACAAACACTCTAACAGACTCGCACACCCTGCTACCGCCTATAGAGTTTTGCAAACTCGCACACCCTGCTTACTAAACTAATCCTAACTAGACAATCTGACACTATCTAAACCCTAGGTGGTGATGTACCCTGATTTGAAAAGAAAAACAGAATTTAAAACAAAATAACTCAACACCCTAATTTAAATTCTCCTTGCCCAAGTAATTATAAAGAAATTCCGATCGAACATATTATCACTCAAGAAAAAAAACAGTGCAGCCCTGTTTCTTTTATCATTATCAGCCCGTTCCTTTGTAATGCTTTGTGAAAAAAATGATGGCTTCTCTTCTTTCTGAATTTAGGGCTTTGGCTCTCTGCTTCCAAAATTAGGGCTTTCGTGCTCGTGTTTGTGAGATTATCTACGGCTTCGGCCTCGTCTTCCTTTTGTGGAATTGATTTCGACTTTGGCCTCGATCTCGTTCCTCTGTGAGCAATTAGGGCTTTGAGGCGCCGCTTGAATGCTGATCGATTGAACGAATAATCGCCTGTTGCTCTGTCGATCGTTTTACTCCTTGTAGCTTGCTTTGGAAGCTTCAGATCGAATTCGACTTGATGATTTCGGTATGTGATTTTCTCCTTTTACTTGCTGGTTTTGATTGCTTGAATTCGATGATGTTTATTGCCGATGATGATGGGTTTATATAGGATACGATATCCTTGATTTTTGTCGTATAACTTTGTTTGAATTTGTCAACAAATTTTGCTCGGCCGCTTGATTTTTCTTTAATGATGCTGATGATTTCTGACTATTTCATATGCGTATATTTCGTTTTTCTATTTCGTGATAATCACGGTATTCATTACGTGATGATTCTTTTCTTAGTCAAACTACTTGGCCACCACAGTATCGTTCACCACGTCTCTGACCTGTTCATATGTGTTTATTTACTTGGTTTTTACGGCACTGACTTTGCTGTGTGACGATGATTCCTTTCTTTGTGCTTGTGATAGATTCCTTGATCACCTCTGTTTCGAATTTCTGGTTTGCTCGATTACCATGGTTTGATTTCTGATGACATTTTGTTGACTTCGGTCTCTTGTTTATGTGATTCCATGACTTTATACTCGACTTTGGCCATTTGTTTTTATTCCCGTAGCATTGAGTTCAAAAACTAACTTTGGCTTGACCTTTGTAAAAATATTGTTTGTATATGTGCATATATACATTAGTATGTGTGTATGCATATATTGTTGACTTTTCATTGCATTCCATTGTTTGTTTGTATTTGTTGAGCTTGCATTTGAGTTGTAGCTGTTGTTCTTGACTTTGGGTTGCACTGCTACATGATGAACTTGTATTCATCTGGACTTGTTTGATTCTGACCCATGCTTTGTGTACTTTGGTTACTGTCCATGTTGCTTGTATGTGGTCTTGTGACATAGTGTATCAGTGATGGTTTGTCATTGTGTAGCTTCTGGCTTGTATTCAGTTACATTGCACTGTCCATGCATGATGATTGTCACTTTTGCACTTTGAGTTGTTGTATGCATTTGAGTTCATCCTCATTTGCATTGTTGCAGTTGCTATTCTTCATACCTGAACTGGTCTTGAGTTGCAGACTTGAGTTTGTTTGTTCATGTGCACCACTTGTACACCATCTGGAGCTTGTTGTATTCATTTAGTCTGGTAGCTTCATGTAAATGATGCATGTTGTACTGATGTGTATTTGCATTGACTTTTGTCCACTGTACTTCGAGTCATGTTGTCTCGATTCCTGTATGTTGTCACTGCACACTGGTCTTGATTTCATTGGCGTTATTGTGTGCATTGTTACATTGCATATATATCTTGTTGAGTTCACCCTGGCTCCTGTGTTCATTGTGATCTGCTACTTGTTGTTTCCAGTTGTACTTGATCATTTTGTATCTGCACCCTCAGTTGAGTAATTGCCACTGTCTTTCTGTACTTGTCTTGTGATTTTGTTTGTTGCTGTGCACTTGAGTCTTTTTGAGTTCATGTGTATAGATGCCTTTTACTCGAATCTGTTGTATTTGCTGCCTTCATGCTTGTGTAGCCTTTGCCTGTGCATGTTTGACTTTATAATTGGACTGTGCATTTATTTGGGCTTGCCTGTTCTCATGCTTGAAGTCGTATCCTGTACAACTGCCCTGTGTTGAATCCAGTTTCAGAACTCGGATTTGACCGTGTGCTAATGACTTGACTTTATTTATATTGCACTTGAGTTGAATCCGATAATTTGGGTTCGACCTGTGCTCACCTGTCCCTGTAAAAATATCAAGTGTATATATATCGATGTGTACGGCCTTGTGGCATGTACAGTGATACACTGTGCATGTCACATTGTTCGTGTGTGATGAATTCAAATATGAATGATGACGAACAACCCAAAAAACTAAGGCAAATATTATTTTCAAAATCACATTTTTATTTTATAAAAATATTTCCTTTTCAATTTTACTGCGTCAATATATATTTCTGCAAATTGCTCAGATGCTGGATTCACATTGGAATGAAGTTGAAGATAAATACGAGTGTGAGTGATATGTAGTGAGGAACTAATGTAACTCTGAAATTGTGATGTAATTGTATTGTGACTGAAATTGTATAGTTATAGTGAGAGCTTGAAATTGTACTATAAAATTGTAATAAATATTTGTTTGAATAAAATATTCGTTTGAATTCCAATTCTGTGTTATTTATTTTATTCAGCAAATATTTATTTTATCTGTGAAAAATAAATAGTACAATATCAAATACATTTAAATGAATGTATATATGTTTATTATCATCAAACAAAAAACATATACATGCATATTCCACAATCTCCCCCTTTTGATGATAACAAACATATATTGAAGATTTTGACTATTTTAAATGTATTTGATTATTCAATTTGCTCCCCCTATTTAAATGCTCTCTTTCTACACAATACTCCCTCTACATATAAGAATGAGAATAAAGAATTCAAATGAGCCTTGATATCTTTGACCTTTATTTTCAAAATCTTAACTTTTCACTCCCCCTTTTGTTATCAGCAAAAGAATAATAGTAATAGAAAAATAGAGATATAGTGATAGACATTAATACAATACTAAATCTCAATCGAGTATAAATATTTATTTCAATAAGAAAATCAAACAAAAATCATAAATACTTTAATTGACACATATTCCACTTTAGAATGATATGAATGATTTCATCAAATAAAACCATATAGTTGTGTCTATTTGTGGTATATTTATTTCAGGAATTTGAATATCTACTAACCATACATAACTGTTAGGACTTTTAAAATGAGATTAGTAGTATTCTAAAAAAATTTAAAAAATGAATTCAAGTATCTTCTAATCACGCATAACCGTGAGGACTTTTAAATGGGATTAGAATCAACTTGTCTATTTAATTAATTAATTTTGATATGCGTTCCATACATGCATAACCGTGAGGACTTTTAAATGAGCATGGAAGCACATAAACAAAAATCCAAGTAATTCACCCATGCATAACCGTGAGGACTTTTAAATGAGAGTGAATATTTTGGATATTATTATTTATTGTTAGAAATATAATAAAATTGAAGCACAAATGATTTCCCGTTTAAACTACCACATATTGACATACTATATTGATTTTTGATGAGTGATGGTCGATAGAAAAATGATAGAAATAGAAATGATCATGGAATATTTATCAACAAAAAGTTTTTATAACTCTTGTTTAAATTTCTAAAGAAATTTTCTAATTATACTTTCTCAAGTCATAATATATGATTAATATCAACACTCATCTTATTTTCAATCACTATGTATCTTTTTAGATAATTATTAGGGGGTCAAATCAGTTAATCAATTTCAAAAATAGTTATAAAATCAAATAACTAATCTGATACAAGGTCAACAGAAATTATTTTCTAGAAGGGTTTTTAAGAAAATTTTCTGCTAAAATAGCAATTATTTCAAGTGAAAAATATGCAGATATTTTCTTTGAAAATTGATGCAGCAAATGAATGTCTCGAAATATAATCACGTTCCACTAGTAATTTTTCTATCAACTACATTACCAATGTGATCTGCATCTAACTTTAAATTTCACTCAAAATTCACTCGTTGGATGTCCTAGACCAGATTGTGAAATTTCAAAAAACTACCTCAGAATTATTTTCAACAATCTCTTAAAAACCTTTTTATAGCATGAGTAATCAGTAATCAGTCAACATCATAATTTGACCAAACAGATTAAATTCAATGATGAAAAAGTGGTTGGTCAACTTTTAAGCACAAATCAAAGTCATAGATAAGAACAAGTCATGTAAGATCATATCAAGTTAGAATCTGTCAACCCTCATAATTACTTCAAGTAATTCTTATTTAAAGATGATTGGTTAAAAAAAACAGAATTAACATCATCAATCATTTCACATAACTGGCTGATTTAATTTAGATTATGGTGCAGATTTTCACATTTTATCTATCGTTTGAAAATAAATACAATTACCTGTTTTACCTGTACGATAATCTTTCGTTGTTTGCCCATTGTGAATCTGTCACCTTTATACTAGGCTAAGGAACGTTGATTTGTCGCCCGTTGTGTGTCTGGAACAGCCAGAATCCAGATAACACTAATGTTGTTTCTTAGCCTGCCACCACACCTACACGGTAAAAGATTTTTGTGACCTATTTGTTTTTATAGGTCCATGGTTGTTAGTGGCAGAATAATTTGATGAATAAGTTTGAGTAGACCCAAAACTATTAATATATGTTCCTTTTGGCACCCAAACTTGTTTTGTCCTTTTATTCTTATTCCAATAGACATGAAATTTGTTTGTAAATTCTTAGGAGCCCAAACTTGTATAAATTTTGTGTTCTTGTTCCTATGACTACAATTTTCAACACGATGGCCAATTATTTCACATCTAGCAAAGACACTCTTACCTTTTGCATCATCAACTTGTGTTTTCCCAAAACCTAGTCCTTTTCTATTGTTAGCAAAAAGTTGGTTTCCCAATAACATGTTGAATGATTTTTCTCCTCTTGAAAAGTTATTCAGAGTTTTCTTAAGATTTTGGACATTGGTTTTTAGTGTTGTGTTTTCAGTCACAAGTGAGGTGCATCTATTTATAAAATCCTTTCTCCTAGTGTCAATGATTTCCTTAAGACTCAAGTTTTCTTTTTCAAGATTCTCAAAGTTATTTTTAAGCTTTGATAATTCTGAATCTAAAATTTTGCATTTTTTACAGTCTAGGTTTAGAATATTTTCAAGTTCAGTTTCTAACCTAGTATTTTCATGGACAAGTTCTCTCCTATCAGATTTCAGTTTTTCGATTTTAGAATCAAGAGTATCAATTGTTTTAGTAAGATCACAACACATAAAAACAAGTTCTTTATAAGAATAGTCCCTTACCTCACTAGATTCCTCTGAGCTTGTTTCTGAATCTGATTTTTCCATAAGACAAAAATTAGCCTCCTCTGAGCTATTATTCGAACCTTCCTCTCCTTCTTCATCATCCCAAGTCGCTGCAAAGACCTTCTTCTTCTTTTTCTTTCCTTTGTTGTTTTTGAGAAGTAGACAGTTTTGTTTGAAGTGACCAGGCTTATTGCAGTTATAGCAAGTAAATTCATTATCGGAATTGTCAGAATCTTTTGACCTATTACCGTTTGTTTTCTTCTTGCGTGGCCCGAATCTTGACCATTTTCTAAGATTATTGACAGCCATTGCAAGCTCTTTAATTGGATCTTCTTCTTCTTCATCGCTCTCTTCTTTGCTCTTTAAGGCAATCGTCTTCTTCTTTGATTCGGAGTTGTTGCGTTCATCCTTTGTTTTTAGCTCAAGATCATATGTCATCAAGTTGCCGATCAACTCCTCCATGCTTAGTTTACTCAGATCTTTTGATTCTTGTATTGCCGTGACTTTTTCCTCAAAGTTCATTGGTAAGACTCGTATCACCTTCCTCACAAGCTCTACCTCAGTGAATACCTTCCCAAGCGCTCTAGCATTGTACACCAAAGTTGAAAAGCGTCTAAACATGTCCTTTATGCTCTCGCCTTTGTCCATCACAAAGTTCTCGTACTCATTGCTAAATAGGGCTAGATGAGACTCCTTGACTTGAGAAGTTCCTTCATGTGTCACCTCCAAGGTATGCCAAATTTCCTACGCAGTTTTACAATAAGAAATTCTATTAAATTCATTCTTATCAAGAGCACAGATCAAAGCATTCATGGCTTTAGCATTTGTAGTTTTTAATTTCTTATCGTTAGCATCCCACCTATCCTTAGGTTTAGGAATCTCAGTATCACCAACAGTTATAGTGGGAGATTTATAGCTAGTTTCAATAATGTCCCAAACATCATAATCAACAAAACTAAGATAAATACCCATCCTAACTTTCCAACAAGCATAATCATTCCCATTAAACATGGGTGGCCTAACAATAGACTGCCCCTCAGAAAAAGCATTATTTGGTGGATTCATGACTCTAGAGTTAAAGAAAAAAATACCGGGCTTCGATACTACTTGTAGGATCTAGATTAACCCTAGAGGGGGGGGTGAATAGGGTTATAGCAAATTTTTACGAATTTACTGAATTAAACACGAAAACAAACTGCAGAGAAGTAAATATGCTGAAAAGTAAATCACACACAAAATTTACCCAGCTTCGGCAACCCCTGCCTACTACTGCATTCCCAGATTTCTAATAGAATTAAACAGTCTCCCGCTTACAAACTACTAACAGACTCGCACACCCTGCTACCGCCTATAGAGTTTTGCAAACTCGCACACCCTGCTTACTAAACTAATCCTAACTAGACAATCTGACACTATCTAAACCCTAGGTGGTGATTTACCCTGATTTGAAAAGAAAAACAGAATTTAAAACAAAATAACTCAACACCCTAATTTAAATTCTCCTAGCCCAAATAATTATAAAGAAATGTTGGTCTAACATATTATCACTCAAGAAAAAAAACAATGCAGCCCTGTTTCTTTTATCATTGTCGGCCCGTTCCTTTGTAATGCTTTGTGAAAAAAATGATGGCTTCTCTTCTTTCTGAATTTAGGGCTTTGGCTCTCTGTTTCCATAATTAGGGCTTTCGTGCTCGTGTTTGTGAGATTATCTACGGCTTCGGCCTCGTCTTCCTTTTGTGGAATTGATTTCGACTTTGGCCTGGATCTCGTTCCTCTGTGAGCAATTAGGGCTTTGAGGCGCCGCTTGAATGCTGATCGATTGAACGAATAATCGCCTATTGCTCTGTCGATCATTTTACTCCTTGTAGCTTGCTTCGGCTGCTTCAGATCGAATTCGACTTGATGATTTCGGTATGTGATTTTCTCCTTTTACTTGCTGGTTTTGATTGCTTGAATTCGATGATGTTTATTGCCGATGATGATGGGTTTATATAGGATACAATATCCTTGATTTTCGTCGTATAACTTTGTTTGAATTTGTCAACAAATTTTGCTCGGCCGCTTGATTTTTCTTTAATGATGCTGATGATTTTTGACTATTTCATATGCGTATATTTCGTTTTTCTATTTCGTGATAATCATGGTATTCATTACGTGATGATTCTTTTCTTGGTCAAACTACTTGGCCACCACAGTATCGTTCACCACGTCTCTGACCTGTTCATATGTGTTTATTTACTTGGTTTTTACGGCACTGACTTTGTTGTGTGACGATGATTCCTTTCTTTGTGCTTGTGATAGATTCCTTGATCACCTCTATTTCGAATTTCTGGTTTTCTCTATTACCATGGTTTGATTTCTGATGACATTTTGTTGACTTCGGTCTCTTGTTTATGTGATTCCATGACTTTATACTCGACTTTGGCCATTTGTTTTTATTCCCGTAGCATTGAGTTCAAAAACTAACTTCGGCTTGATCTTTGTAAAAATATTGTCTGTATATGTGCATATATACATTAGTATGTGTGTATGCATATATTGTTGACTTTTCATTGCATTCCATTGTTTGCTTGTATTTGTTGAGCTTGCATTTGAGTTGTAGCTGTTGTTCTTGACTTTAGGTTGCACTGCTACATGATGAACTTGTATTCATCTGGACTTGTTTGATTCCGACCCATGCTTTGTGTACTTTGGTTACTGTCCATGTTGCTTGTATGTGGTCTTGTGACATAGTGTATCAGTGATGGTTTGTCATTGTGTAGCTTCTGGCTTGTATTCAGTTACATTGCACTGTCCATGCATGATGATCATCACTTTTGCACTTTGAGTTGTTGTATGCATTTGAGTTCATCCTCATTTGCATTGTTGCATTTGCTATTCTTCATACCTGAACTGGTCTTGAGTTACAGACTTGAGTTTGTTTGTTCATGTGCACCACTTGTACACCATCTAGAGCTTGTTGTATTCATCTAGTCTGGTAGCTTCATGTAAATGATGCATGTTGTACTGATGTGTATTTGCATTGAATTTTGTCCACTGTACTTCGAGTCATGTTGTCTTAATTCCTGTATGTTGTCACTGCACACTGGTCTTGATTTCATTGGAGTTATTGTGTGCATTGTTACATTGCATATATATCTTGTTGAGTTCACCCTGGCTCCTGTGTTCATTGTGATCTGCTACTTGTTGTTTCTAGTTGTACTTGATCATTTTGTATCTGCACCCTCGGTTGAGTAATTGCCACTGTCTTTCTGTACTTGTCTTGTGATTTGGTTTGTTGTTGTGCACTTGAGTCTTTTTGAGTTCATGTGTATAGATGCCTTTTACTCGAATCAGTTGTATTTCCTACCTTCATGCTTGTGTAGCCTTTGCCTGTGCATGTTTGACTTTATAATTGGACTGTGCATTTATTTGGGCTTGCCTGTTCTCATGCTTGAAGTCGTATCCTGTACAACTGCCCTGTGTTGAATCCAGTTTCAGAACTCGGATTTGACCTTGTGCTAATGACTTGACTTTATTTATATTGCACTTGAGTTGAATCCGATAATTTGGGTTTGACCTGCACTCACCTGTCCTTGTAAATATATCAAGTTTATATATATCGGTGTGTACGGCCTTGTGGCATGTACAGTGATACACTGTGCATGTCACATTGTTCGTGTGTGATGAATTCAAATATGAATGATGACGAACAACCCAAAAAACTGAGGCAAATATTATTTTCAAAATCACATTTTTATTTTATAAAAATATTTCCTTTTCAATTTTACTGCGTCAATGTATATTTCTGCAGATTGCTCAGACGCTGGATTCACATTGGAATGAAGTTGAAGATAAATACGAGTGTGAGTGATATGTAGTGAGGAACTGATGTAACTATGAAATCGTGATGTAATTGTATTGTGACTGAAATTGTATAGTTATAGTGAGAGCTTGAAATTGTACTATTAAAATTGTAATAAATATTTGTTTGAATAAAATATTCGTTTGAATTCCAATTCTGTGTTATTTATTTTATTCAGCAAATATTTATTTTATCTGTGAAAAATAAATAGTACAATATCAAATACATTTAAATGAATGTATATATGTTTATTATCATCAAACAAAAAACATATACATGCATATTCCATAAGCCATACACATTAGAATTTTGGACTAAATTAGCTAGGGGCTATAGCTAATGTATAGGGCGCGACCCTACACCAGTCCCATCTGGTATTCAAATATTTGAGTCATTTACTTAGGGTTAACTACCCATCAAATTTTCCTTGAAAACATCTTTCAAATTGATTTAACCCTTTAAATCATACTTAAACAAGGAAAATATACTCTATGCTTTACTCGAATCACTTTGCCATGTTATATATACTTTACACAAAACATTGTTGATGAAAACATTTGAATCCTTTGTTTAAAACATTTAAACAATCTCTTTCGAAACCTTTGAAAGTACTCCTCTCGAAACCATTGAAAGCACCCTTTTCGATACAAGTAAACTACTTTACTTTATAACCTTAAGCCGAAAGGCCAAAACATACTTTTCAAAACCATTTACAATAGACCTTTCAAAAACATTGGAAGTATCTTTACGAAAGCTTTATAAAACCTTGGACATCCTCTTTTCAAAACACTTTAAACATGCATTTCGAAAACATTGGAAACCCTCCATTTAAACACTAAGGTAAACCTTTCGAAAACATTAGGGAACCACCCCTTCGAAACCTATCATATACCTTTCAAAAACATTAAGTCCTTTTCATAAATCAAACCTTTCGAAAGCGTTGGGTTTAGGTAAAAATACGTGAAACATAGTTTCGGAACCATTTAAAACCTTTCTTTCGAAACCTTTAGGTTTAACCTTGAAAATATCAAAAGGGTCTTAAAAGAACTAAGTTGAAAGCAATTTCCTAAGTAAAAGGAGTGGATGGTGTCGAAAACAATCCCTTCGAAAGTATTGGAGAAGCGGCTCAGGATTTAAAGCGAAAGAACCCTTTCGAAGGCATTACTTCGAAAGGTAGAATGCGGCAGTAGGGGTTTCGACCCCTTCGAAAGCATTTTCATAAAACAAAGGCGGCAACCTATTTCGAAAGCTCTTTTCTTTTAAAACACTTAACCGGGTTGAAAGCATCCTTTTCGAAAGCAAAGCAAGCGACATTTCCTTTTGAAAGCAAAACAAGGTATTGACCCCTTTGAAAGCCTGTTTCGAATCTATACCTTTCGTCTATCTCCAATCCACTACGTACCAAGTCTTTGATACCATGTGTATTGGTTTCGAACTGATTGGAGGCGGAAGTACGAAGTCGAAAGGTGCTGTCGAAAGTGGAAAAACAGCAAAAGCCTTGTAAAACTGATTTTTAGCTTTATAAATTAATTCCTTTTCAACTAACCTCCTTATTTGTCATTATATAATTGGTTGCCAATTTCTTTTCCAAAATCTTTTTTAAAAGTGCTGCCGAATTTCAGAGATTAAGAATTTAAAATATTTACAACTTGCCCCCTCTCCTTTTATAAACATATAAAACATTTAAGTCTCATACCTTAAATAATTTTATATACTTATTAAAACACTTTGGAAAATTCTACAAAAATTCTCATAAATCACTTTCAATATGTTTTCTAACATATTTAAATTTCTAACTCAAAACTAATATATAATAGCCGTAATTAATTTTAGACCCAATTTAACCATTTTCTTCATTAGAAAATTTATAATAAATCCACATTAATTCAGAAAATTATGAAGCTTGAAACTCATCTCTAAAATAATATTTCTGACCTTATATCAAAATCGCAAGAAATTTGGATGTCATTTAATAGGTTTTTCAAGTTAAACCTTTGCATAAAATCTATATGAAATAACATTAATCATCAACACGCATATATATCCTTTTAAACAATCAAAACATGGCAAATCATTTGCAAAATAAATTCAGATCTCATCTAAAACCGAAAATAATAAAATGAGATGTAACCTATTATTCACCTTTAGCTTGTGATTAAGGAATTTGATATTTGCTTCTTGAATGAATTGATTAAGCTTCCTTCTTTTGATTCTTGCTTAATTTCCTCTTACTTTCCCTGAATGGTGGTCGGCCTCTTCCTAGATTTAGTTTTGTTTGTGGACGTGTAAAATGAAAGTGGCATGAGGGTTTAGGTTATTAGAATATAACTCATTCCTATTTTGCCCTTATCTATTTCCTTTATCTATTTCATTTTAACTTCCTCTTAGTTCATTAGTTAATTTGGCACCCGCTGCTATTCAAATCTCAATTCCCTTAATCATTTACATTATTTTATTTAATTTAACTAATTAAATGTCTTAAATAATGTTAATCAAAATTAGGATCGTTATAAGTAGACTATGAGTCATATTGATAGGACTGTCGAAGAAGGGTTATGGGATATATGACGAGATTTTACGACTAATGATGGTTGTCTAGAGTACTCGACCGCAGTAACTTCATGACGGGAGTTGTATGGATAGTCTAGTATGAGGTCTATTATTGATGATGTGTGCAAAGGGATTGTTGATACTTGAGATGATGAGGCACGCTCTTAAGATAAGGGTATATGAGATGATTAGAGTCCCTTGACGTTAGAACTTGATCTTCCCGGATCATAGAGTCATTTGATGTTAGGAGCTAGGTAGGGCTATATACTATAGTTCTTTGACGTGAGGACATAGTGATGATATGGTAGAGTTCCTTAACATTAGAACCTGTTTGTACTCTAATGGATTGAGTGGTCGGGGGCGCCGAGTAGTCCTTGATGATGGGATGAGTGTAGGAGTATTATATATCCAATGCACTGAGTGAGTGAATGTGAGGATGTATGACAGATGCATGTTTGTTTGATTGCTTATCACCTTATCCTCTTAGGGATGTCAGCTGAGACCGATATTATTGATGTAGATATCTAGACACCCCTTAGTACTTTGATGTATGGTACACTCATGATGACTAAGATGTAGAGTAGAGTATATCTCATATATGTGCTAACTCTGTGGATGCAGGAACGGGTTAGCTGTGATTTTCCATACCATTTGTCCTAGTATATTGACTTTAAAGTATTTGAGATTTCTATCGCTCACACCAGACTATTGTTTGACCTAGGTAGGACTGTCAATGGATATCCTAAAAATCCGAAATCCATCTGCATCCGTATCCGAAAAGCGGATAAATATTCGATATCTGAAAAAACGGATGTGGGTACGAAGACATCCTCATCCAAAAATTATTTGTCCGGTATTTTTCAGGATTTTAGTATAAATTACGTGTATTTTAGTACGATGAAATATATTTATTTATTGTTTTAGTAAGTTATAAGTTTATATTATACGCATTAAATGCATATTAACTGCACAAAACTATTTATTATCATCATATTTGTTCATTTTTAACTTTTTAACAATCAATGGGATTGAAAAAAAGTTTGTGTTACACAAGAAATTTTCATTTATATTTATTGATTTATCGATCGTTAGCGGATAAGATAATTATCTTATATCCGTCCGTATCCGCGAACGTGGATATCCGATATCCGAAAATGATTGGTGCGATCTACATAGCATAATTGGTGGTTATTTAATAAACCGAAATGTATAAAATATAATGAAATTATGTAGATATCTATCAATAGTGTTTAAATTATTTGAGTTGGAAAACAGATCTTTTCTATATATTAAATGAATAAGTCTTATAGGAAATAATATGAAAAATAATATTAGTTGTCATCGGTTATTATATTATTGTCAAATCTTCGATTTTGATTTGATATTAATTAGTAATTATCAAAAAACGTTGAACCCTACCAAATTATATTATTGATGACATTCTTCATCAACCTTAGAATAGTGGTGATTGTGGACCATTAACCATGGGATGTGGATCAAAGGGTTTTACGCTTAGTATTTAGTAATGTAAGAAACAGAAAATAAACAAATAATGAGATATAATGAACTAAAATGGTTTTATCCGTGAGGGATATACATCCACTATGAAGGTTTTTCTACTTTACAAAGTTGTATAAAGAGTAATATGTTCACTGTGCCTTCAAAATCAGAAAAAAGAAGACGAAGGGTTTACTAAGTTAACACCGGAGGTTTATCAGGAACATTAGAGTTTCTCTTTGGAAATGCTAAAGGAGTTTATTTTTATTTTTATGTTTTACCATTTTGTATTGGGCTAAGTGTTTAATGGGTATGACTTCGATTGTAAAAATTTGTAAAGATTAGTGTTAGTGACTAAAAAAATAAACATTTAGCTTACTGGAAAAAAGCAAGTCACTTTCCATTTGCAAGAGAATATATATACATATATATATATATACATATATATATATATATATATAGCTGAAACCGATAAGTTGTCAGGTTTGTGGCAGTGATGTGGACAGTAAGAATGAGCTGTTAGAAAAGTTGGTTGAATGGTCAGGGTTAAATGAGATATTATGGCTAGTCTATGATCTTGTAAATGGAGGTTAAATGATGGACAGCTAATGGTCATTTGGTGGTGGTTTAATGGTTCCTTCTAGTTACATTGAAAATTTGTCAAGGGTTAAATATCGATGATTATTGCATGTGTATTATTGAGTGGGCTGCTATGTTGTATATTATGGAGGAAATGATATTTGTTATGTAGAAAATGGTAAATGAAAATAGGACTGTCAACGGATACTTTCGGATGCGGATAGTGCCATATCCGCATTCGCATCCGAAATGATTTTCGGATATCGGATATCCGCATCCGCGGATACGGACGGATATCGGATAATTATCCTATCCGCTAACGACCGATAAATCAAGAAATATAAATATAAATTTTAAGTTTAACATACATTTTTTTCAATCCAATTGATCATAAAAGTGTTAAATATAAACAAATATGGCGATAATAAATAGTTTTGAGCGGTTAATAAGCATTAAATGTATATAATATAAACTATTAACTTCATAAAACAACAAATAAATATCTTTAATTATACTAAAATATACATAATTTGTACTATAATATTGACAAAGACCGGACGGATAATTTTCGGATGCGGATGTCTTCGTATCCGTATCCGCATCCGTTTTTTCGGATATCGGATATTATCCGCTTTTCGGATACGGATGCGGACGGATTTCGAATTTTTCGGGTATCCATTGACAGCCCTAAATGAAAAGGCGGTGGTTGGGTAATTATAGGCTAGTAATGACTATTTAATCATCGTTAGTGGATAGAAGTTATGGTAAATGGATAGTGTAATTAATTAGGAATAATGGAGCTAAGGGTTAATTGTCATGGGAATTAATTGGGCGGTTATGTTGAAAACTTTACAAAGAAATTAATGAGTAATCCGTTAAGACCAAGAAACAACTTGGTGGAGAGTAGAGCCGCCAACGTAGATTTGAGTGTGAATCAACTAACTAATTAATGGTATGAGATGTAGTGGACTTGAGTGTGCATGAGGTAATCTAGGAGCTATGAAAGACATGGTCTACTGGGTATAATGAGTGTGTTAGACTGAGAATCGAAAGTAGGGCTGTCAATAAATACCCGAAAAATCCAAAATTTGTCTGCATCCGTATCCAAAAAGCGGATAATATATGATATTCGGAAAAATGGATGCGGATGCGGATACGAAGACATCCTCATCCGAAAATTATCAATCCGGTCTTTGTCAAGATTATACTATAAATTATGTGTATTTTAGTATAATAAAAGATATTTATTTATTGTTTTATTAAGTTAGTAGTTTATATTATTTCAGTTAATGCTTATTAACTGCTCAAAACTATTTATTATAACATATTGTTTATATTTAGCACTTTTATAATCAATTGGATTGATAAAAATGTATGTTAAACTTAAAATTTATATTTATATTTCTTGATTTATCGGTCGTTAGCGGATAAGATAATTATCCGATATCCGTCCGTATCCGCGGATGCGAATATCCGATCCGAAAATCATTTCGGATGCGAATGCGGATATGGCACTATCCGCATCCGAAAGTATCCGTTGACAGGTCTAATCGAAAGGCCTGGGTTGGGCAATAGCCTTTTCGAACGAGGTACTGGCATTGTAGCTTGGCATCCCTTCGGTTTTCTATTATGGTGTAATACGTTTTCTTTTTTTCTATGCATAAAAAACGTGCAAAGCATTTAATATCCAAGTTTGCTCTTGTATGTGCAAAGGGGTGGACTTGTAGATCTAGTGATTTTCAGTAAGCTACTTTGCTGTTTTTATTTGCTCAATTTTACATAAAAGTTGCTTCTTTTATCATGATGTTAATCAAGCATGACCCATTATTTTGAATTATTAATCGTTGATTTTGGATACATAACCACCGATTGACTAGATTCATTATTTTGTTGTTGTGATCTTGCTAGTATTTGATAAGTGTTGTTATTAGTTGCTTGAAGGTCTGATCCTAAATTTTCTTGACGAGCGAGTTACCTTGCTTATTTGTTAGATATAAGCATAAATTTCGGCTAAATAATTAGGCAATAACTGCCAACGCTGTACTCAAATGCATTGATCGTGATTTAAGATATGTTGAACATTTATACTGTGTTAAAATGATCCTGAAGGATTTAGGTGTCCGATTAGGACCTGGGGATATTCATCGGTCGTTGGGAGAATCCAGTAGGAAACACATATTTTGGGATGCTTTCACGTGGGAGCTATTTTATTTGGTGTTCAGGAGAGATTCTACTCGCTTATCCATAAATAACAGGTTAACTAATATTGTTAACAACTAGCGTTTGATAAATATATACTCATGAGAAATATAATGTTTAGTGATTTCACGGAGAGTTTGTTAGAAACCATTGCATTGATGAATGATTTCACGGAGAGTCTTTTACTGTCATCCACGTTAGATTGTTAGTTTGTCTACGTATATTGCTGCAGTCTTTTACTGTCATCCACGTTAGATTGTTAGTTTGTCTGCGTATATTACTGAAGTTAACACAGCACTTATCGTTGTAGTTTAACACAGCACTTTGACGTTGTTGTTACTACAATTTGTTGTACATTCATTACGGCTGGAAATTTGATTTGTAAACTTGTGTAAGAAGTTTATAACTGATTAGTCTCTGTTTTGATATACTGGTTGTATAACAGAGTTGACATATAGTGTCTGATAGTAACATGTTTATAATGTACCGTTGTTTCTTACTTAAAATTATTTTACTGCTTTCGAATGGATGATGTGGTCTAGTGATTTCTATGCACTTAGGTTTTAATTTTTATAATTTGATTTATACGTTGGTTCCCGCATATTTATTAAAATTGCATGGGCAATGCTTTGAGTGATATGTATTAACATTGGAAAGTATTTTTATAATTGAAAAGGATTTTGTAGAACTATTTATGTGTGCTTTTGTGCTTTAATATAATTGTTTCTATTTATTCTCCGGTCGACTTGTAAATATTCCTAGTTCTTGGTTGTTTCTCCGCTTCAGTGTACAGATAGACATATGGTCTAGTCTTCTATTTGGCCGCATCTAGAAGTTATTCATATTTATTTTTGATTTGGGTGTGAGTGCCTTGTTTCACTACGGGCGGTATGTGCGAACTTCTTATAGCGTCCAAGTAGAGGTTCCTGGAGAGAAATGTGCACCACTTGTCCATTTGTACTTTATCTCTACTAGGGTTATGGTGTTTCAATCGAGGACTTCTCAGAGCGAAGCTCATGCCATCAAAACGCTACATTTTTAGTTGGTGCATTATGGATGTTCGAAATTTAGGGCTATGTAAAGGGCAACATTCATGATCCAACATTAGATCATTGCTCCATGTCAAAAAGCAAGCTACAATGCTACGTAAGTCAGAAATGTGGTCTTGACTGATGGCATTTCTCATTTTCTAACACCAAGGCCTTTCTCTATAGTAAAAGAGAAAACTGGAGCACTATGAACATTCAAATTCCGAATTGGTGCAAAGGACTGGGCTCATCATCTAACGCTAGCACCTTGCTTCACTGAAGGTGGACAAGAAGTGCGCTACAAATGTTAGATATTCACATTTATGCGATGGGTAGAGCTCACTGTCTAATGCTAGCACCTTGCTCCACCAAGAGAGGAGAAAGGAGTGCTACATACATTAAAAATTTGAGGATGCACGGAGGGCACTTCCCTCCTTGCTTCACTATGGGAGCAAGCATGAATCAACTGACTTTTGGGAATGGGTAATCATTGTGTCACCAAGCATGAACTAAGCTCTCCAATTGGGTCTTCAAATTTATCCCCCAGGAACAAGCTAGGCACCCTCCAACGGGGTCTTTGGATTTATTTCTTTAGTTCTCCTCGTTGCCTCGTGATAATATTGTAAATTTACTTAGTAGTTGACTTAAATAAATATAAATTTAGAGATACGAAACGAACCATGAATAAATCCAAGCAACCTCATTGCAAATCCCGGTGTCTTTTTGTAGGCTTTTCCCTCCGATTGAATCGAAGAATTAAAGTGATTATAGAAACATGAGTTTAATTAGTTGAGTTAATAGATATGTTGAGGTACTTGTTAGTGGAAGTTTTGACCATAGTGGTGACTGTAGGTGTGAATGTAGATGTTAATGGGAAGGTTAATATGGGATCCTCCTTCTAATGCTAAAAAGTTGATGATATTTTTCGTCCTTAGAATAGTTGGTGATTGTGGATTTAACCATATAGTGCAGACTAAATGGATTTTGTGCTTAGGATTTAGTCAAGAAATATGTATAAAATGCATAAGTTGATTTTGAGCTTAGGATTTAGTAAAGAAATATGTATAAAATGCATAAATAACAAGGTATAAGGATTTAGAGTGGTTTGCCCCATAAGGGATTTACATTCACTATAAAGTTTTTTCTACTTCATTATTGCTCACGAAGAATACTGAGCTTTGTACAAAGTAAATATTCTTTGTGCTTACAAAGTCAAGTCTCCCACTCATTTGTAAGAGATGACATTTATAGCTAAAAACTGATAATGTGACCACGATGATGTGGCAATGACATGGATGGCTGGGATTGAAATATGGGTGTATCGAGGAATATAGCCTAAGTGTATTTTAGTCAAAAATACTAACTTATGAATAACTACAATAACTAATTTAACTAACGGGTAGAGTAATCAACAGAGTTTGAATATAAAGTAAATAAAGTAAGCATGATAAAAAATTTATACTTGTTTGGACCTCAAGTTTTACATCCAGTCCCAAGACCCTCTTTGGAATTTCCACTAGTTATACCCTCGCTTAACCCAGAGGAATATTTCTCTACAACACCTCCTGAACCACAGAACATGACTTCAATTGTATATTTGAATACAGATTTGTCAGTAGTAGTACAAAGTTCTTACAACCTACACGGGACTTTGAATTGGCCTAGAAGGTAATAAGACAGTAAGAGATCATAAAATAATCAGAGATCAATAGACTTAGGATATGAGAGATTGAATGCACTAGAGTAGTAAACTTGGGAGAAAGATCAATGAATTGAAGTCAAAGATCAATGACATTACTATAATGTGAAAGTTGTTTGAAAATAGTTGCATTTATTTGTAGAGGAATGAGGAAGAAGGAGTCATGACCCAAAGCTTTTAATAAAAATTTATATCTCAAAACAATTTGCGATCATCTAGGTTACACAAGCCAGTTGCTCGCTTTGGTATAAACTACTTTTACTTAGTACTATGGACCTAACTACTGGGGGTATCTAAGCCTATAAAATCATTTTAAAAACTCATAGCAATTCGTAAATTTTCGAAAATTTTAGCATAATTTGTAGATGTTTAAGAAAGACTCCTAAAATAAAATGTGAGAGTCATATGGGTTCTAATAAGACGTTTCCATTAAGATTACTAAAGCACTACACTTTCGACAAGCACCATTGTCCCAGTGGTTAAGTGGTTCGGCTTTGGTGCGAGAGATCACAAGTTCAAAACTTGCGTAGCGTGATTCGAACATATATTGACATGTGATTTGTGTTATGTTGTCCTAGTGACATGTTGTATCTAAGTACCATTTCAAAAAAAAAGCACTACACTTTCAACTCAAATATTAGAACATGCCTCTTTGAAATTCCTTGTGCTAAGTTCTTGCCTCCATCTTGTTTAAGTAATGCTTCATATGCCTAATGTTCATTTGTTCATTGCCCCCATGTAGCTATTAATACTAGTATTGATTTCATCATCAAAATTTAAGATCTAACATTCTCCCCGTTTTGATGATAACAACTATATATTGGCATTATTATATAACTTGTGTTGTAATATTATAAAGTGTGAATATGCTATACAATGTTTATTATATTTTGTTTAGTCCCACATTATGGGATAGGTCTAATTGCTATGCTCCATGACCTATATATAAAGGAGTCTATGTAATGTAAATCGATGAACATCTGAGTAATAACATTTTCTCCTCTCTCCTCTTTTTTAATGGCTTCTTATCTTTTGTTAGTTTATAACACGTTATCAGCACGATCTCTACAAAAAAACATTATAGATCTACAATTGTGATAATCTATGAAATCAGATCTATTCTTTTCCAGATCCAATTATAGATCTCAAAATGGTAAGTCGTTTTTTTTCTGATTGATTTGATCTTCCAAATCAATTTTTCTTTTTCTTTTTTTTAGATTTCATTCCATTCTAGATCTACTTTTTCAGATCTGAATCTAGATCTTATATAGATCTAAACTTTGAGATCTCATTCTTATTTTGTTGTAATTATATTTCAGATCTAATTTTTTTTTGCTATTTTTCTGATCTTATTATATTGTTGATCTCAGTATCATGCTTATTTTTATGTTTTTGAGTTCATTTATTTTAGAATGCAAGTTTGAACTTGACAAAATTTGATATTGTTGATTCAAGCAAATTTATTGAATTTGATTGTATTTAGTTTGGACATGGATTTGAGAAATCAAACATGGTTGATAAATGGAGTTTTCATTTTAAAAACCTTTGATTTGATTTAGATTTGAATGAAGACTTTGAAAATTATTTTGATATATGATTTATATTTCCAAAAGAAATATTTTATTGTTTCTTAGAGAAACAAATATAAAGATAATATGTACATAGAAGATCGTATTAAGTTTAGATCTAACATTGATTTTGATTTTGCACATCTTCTGAAATGAATGGAAACATTAATAAAAGCTTACATGATAAGCTTAATATCTTCCAATATTTCCTTTTAAAAAAAAAGGGAAAAAGAAAATAGGAATTGAGAACCTGCAGTTTCTATAATGATAAAAGGTTGAGTTTTCATAAATCAGTAAATTACAAGTTTCCTTAAAATAAAGAACCAGAAGTTCTAACTAAAAAAAGGAGGATCTGAAAATTTAATCATCAAACGGAAATATGTTTTGACAACAACCTGAAGTTGTGCAAAGAAATAATTTTAATAGAAGTTGTATAACTCAAAGTCCAAGACCTGAAGTCTTGAATTATGAAAAGACTTTCTGGTAAAGTTTACAAGTTCGAATTCTTATCAGTATTTTTTTTAAATTTGTCAAAATGTACAAGCTAAAAAAAGGGAGAAATTTACACAAAATTTGAGAACCTGAAGTATATAACAAATTAATGAACTTGTACTTTATGAATTAGAAGCCCGAAGCTCTATTGAAATTGTGTAAAATGATAAGATTGTACTTCTTGAAGAAGTTAAAGGAAATTAATAAATCATTATATGAGATAATGATGTTGCATTCAAGAGATTACAAAAATCTCCAAATGAGTTATACCTTACCTTATATCTTCACATTTACATTATATTAACCAAATATCCTGAAGATATTGTGTTATATGATATTTCAAACATCACCAAATTGAAAAAGTAACAATTAATTTAGTATTGGAAAGGGATGTTTATTATTTGGTATGAATTCAAATAATATTTCAATTTATATGTTGTAGTCAGTTTAAATTATTTTTCCCAATTATTTACTTCCAATTATGGAAAAAGCATACATGATCAATTAACAAGTTTTGCGCAATGCAAAGTCTAATTTCATTTCAACGAGTAACTGTAATTTAATTATCCTCTTTGTTTCTTTCTCATTTATAAATCTATGGTAACTCAAACTTGAAGTTTGATAAGTACTATAAAATAATTAGTAGATCTGTTTTTTTCTAATCCAAAAAAAAAATTCCGATGTTTTGACAAATTACTTCTATGTACATATGGCTAGCTATTTAGTTATAGAAATACATTTTAACATTCTCTATAATAGATAATTTATATGCCATACTATTTATATACACGGATGTGTGTGTGTGTACACATTAATCTCCTAAAGAGACATTTTAGAGATTTATTTATATTTATATTGCAAAATCCAACATCCCAGAAGAGATGTTATAGGAATTTTATTTTTGTTACATTGCAATTCCATAAAAGGAAACACTATATTCCCTGAAGGAATATCATATAAGTAATAACAATAATTTATCCTTGAAAAAAGGGAATTGTATACCAATATTACACTTCAGAAGTAGTGGTTTTATCTTCGCATCTTACTTTCATTCGGTGCATCTAATTTTGTTACTGTGTTTAAAGTTTGATATGTCATTTCAAAGATAGTTACAACAAAAATCTCTAGTAGGGATGTTTTATATTATTGTAAAGGTAGTAATTATGTAATTTCTACAAAAGAAATATTGTACATTGATATGGCATTCCAATAGTGCATATATATCTCTAGAAGAGATAAATTCACTCTAGAAGTGGTGATGATAAAATATTCCTAAAAGAGACTAATAAATTAGGAAATGATAATATATCTCTAGAAGAGATTTGTTTATATATTTGGTCATTTTATTAAACCAAATAAATGCATAGAAATTTGATTGTGTAGGATCCTAATTTAGTTTAGATTAGATCCTAAAAGTTTGAGAGCTATGCAACGTGTATCATATATTTCATTATAATTATATCAAACCTCCCAAATAGGTAAGAAATTAAATTATCTCTAGAATATATTGTTCTATGTTCATATGTCTAATTATATCATAAAGGTCATGTTCCTAGTTATTATTTCATAAGAAATATTATATGCGTTATCATTTCTTGAAGAAATATCTTTAAATATTCTCCTAAAGAGATAGTCTATATTTCATATCATAATTTTCATGCAAGCTATACATACGGTCTTGAGGAGATATGTATCTGTAACATTCCAAGTATCCAGAAGATACTTTTATTATTATTTTTACAGTAATTATTTTTAGAACTCTCAAAAGAGATGTGTAGAAATGTCTATATGCAATTATAAATTATTCTTTGATAAGTAATCATAATTAATGTTCAAAATTGATATTTGAGATATAATTGAGGAATAAAACTTAACAACTTGAAGTTGTGTGTATATTTTGTTCGAACCAGAAGTTCGATATGGTTCCAAATTAAATGTTTTGAACATTATCATGCGGTTTTAACGGATTCACATTGTCATTGATTTATAAATAGAAATTAATAGTTTGGATCCTTGTAATAGTTTGTTCTAAAAAAATCACTAATTCAAATAAGAAAGAATATGAAAATTTATAATATATGTGTAATACGTGGACGCACGTATACATCCATATATGTAAATATTCAGCTAACAACCTGAAGTTTGTTATAAGCTCATCTTATAGATTATGCATAGATATTATTTAGTGATTTAAAATTCAATCAACATAAATGTTGAATGACTTGAAGTCATGTATGTATTCAAATGATCTACACAATAAGTAAATTCCTTCAATTGGCTAGATCAATGAATGAGAACAAACTCTAATAAGAAATATCAATTGAATGCATTTTATCAACTGATAAAAGAATTATCCTCCTATTATTAATATGTATGGTGTATTTGCTAGTAGCAATATCATAATGGATCAAAATGAGAATCCAAAGATGATTATTATTTAATGTGACAATGTTTGTCAACATTGAGGTGGAGGATAAAGGGATACAAGCTCATTTTGATCATCAGTGTTAAATATTTGTTAAAATATGCAATGATGCAAAATATTAAGTAACTTGAATAAATTATCAATAATATCCCTAGTAGACTTTCTCCAATATAGATTTGAATCCTTGAAGGATCAAAATGTGTAAACCACATCTGAAATGTGGTTCAAAAGTCAGTTCAAAATATTTTTGAAGTAAGTAATAAAGATGCCAAATAAATGAGGTGGGTGTTCTTGAAGAAACACTTAAGGGTGCTCTGAAAGAGATCCATGACATGATTGTCAAATAACCCTAGAAGTGGTTTAGGTACCTAAAATATGATAAATAAAGAGATCTTAATAAATCATATCTAGAACTGATAATAAATAATCATGGATTATAAATTTATAAATGATAAAGCGCTTATGTTTATAAATGGATTAAAGATCCTGGATTAGAGAAAAACATGATTGGCCATCATGAAATTCTCCTAAATAAGAAATGTGGACCTGTAGTCCACAAAATGAAATTAGAAACATGTATATAAAGTGGCAAAAGCACACTAAAATTAATAAAGCACATATAGTATCAACAGCATATTAAGTGCCATGGGCATGTTGTTTTTAGAGATAATTGAATTGATTGAAGCAGTAAAAGTGTTTGAAACACTTAAAATACCCTGAAGGTATTAATATTGTTTAAATGATAATAAACAATGAAAGTACACAAATTCCTAAAGAATATAAATAACTTTGGTGGTTATAAAGAAGGTAAAGAACAAGGAGCATAAATTACAATTTCTTTTAAGTACTGTTGTAATGAAAATCTTGATATAATTCATGATGAGTAGATTAATTCCTATTTTTAAGTATTATTATAATGAAATTCTTAATATCCATTGAAGTGGTAGTTGCGGTATGCAAATACTTATTAAAGTTTAAAAATTCCTAAAGAATATATATAACTTTTGTAGTTATAATGAATGCAAAAGACAAGAAGCGTAGATTACAACCTTCTTCTAAGTATTGTTGTAATGAAAATCTTGATATACTTCAAGATGAGTAGATTACCTCCTGCTTTTTATTAATGTTGTAATGAAATTTTTAATATTCATGAAAGATGTATTGTTTCAATACGCAAAACTGATTTGAAGCACAAAAATGAAAGCACGTGAAGTGTTTTTCATAAAAGTAGCATACAAAATGCATAAAATGCAAACCACATTGGAAGAAGCAATATTTTAGAAAATTTGATTGTATCGAAGGAAACTATTAATAAATTGTATTATTAATGAGATACATATTTATGGATCCAGAAGTATCTATAACCAATTTGAGTTATCGAAAGACGAATATGAATTCAGAGGAAATTTTAAATCAGGGGGAGTATTCATAAGTATTTTATAATGCACTCTTTTTCCTTAACTAAGATTTTCCCCACTGGGTTTTTTAATAGTAAGGTTTTAATGAGGCATTATCTTGATCCAGAAGTAACAACTCCCCAGTAACATTTGAAATAGGTTATAATGTACTCTTTTTTCTTATTTAAGATTTTTCCCACTGGGTTTTTCTTACTAAGGTTTTAACGAGGCATTGTCTTGGTCTAGAAGATTCAAACGTCTTTTCAAGAAATAACATCTCAAATATGTTATTTAAGTTAAATTGTTTTTTAATCCTTGACTAAGGTTTTTCCCATCGGGTTTTCCTTTGTAAGGTTATTAATGAAGTATTGTATTGGTCCAGAAGTATCAAACTCTATTTGATTCTGTAAATATTGAAATATGTCATACTATATTGTACTCTTTTTCCTTCACTAAGATTTTTCCCATAGGGTTTTTCTTAGTAAAGTTTTAACGAGGCATTAGTTTGATCCAGAAGCATCAAACTTCATTCGAAGAAATGAGAAAATAAAATATGTCATTGTACTCTTTCTCCTTCACTAAGATTTTTCCCATAGGGTTTTTCTTAGTAAGGTTTTAATGAGGCATTATTTTGATCCCAAAGTATCAAACTCTTTAGAAGGAATATCATTTTATGATATTTATACTTTTACAAGTCGCACTCTTTTTCTTGTTCAAGATTTTTCCCATTGGGTTTTCCTAACCGAGGATTTCAATGAGGCAACAGACAATATCTATATAGCTGAATGGATATATACAAGCAAGATAATAATGAAGGGAGCAATTATCATATATGTTTCAAAAGTGACAACTTCAAGTTAACAGAGCATCCAAAATTTTGAAGACGCATATTCAAGGGGGAGTGTTGTAATATTATAAAATGTGAATATGCAATACAATGTTTATTATATTTTGTTTAGTCCCACATTATGGGATAGGTCCAAATGCTATGCTCCATAGCCTATATATAAAGGAGTCTATGTAATGTAAATCAATGAACATCTGAGTAATAATATTTTCTCCTCTCTCCTCTTTTCTAATGGCTTCTTATCTCTTGTTAGTTTATAACAACTTGAAATATTTGCTCAATACTCCCTCTATCAATGTGCTCTTCCCTAATCAGTTTGTCGTCTGATTATTATTTTCCCCTTTTTCATCAACAAGGAGTATAGAAATTGTATGGATAAGAGAATGCACAAAAATAGGAAAATATATAACATAACAACATGGGATCATAGAATGAATACAAACCACAAGACACACACAAACAACTCAAAAATATAAATGAACCACACAAAATTACAATCAGAATGCACAAACTAGAACAACAATTACATAAAACTTGACATAAAAGGACAATGCATACAAAATATCAACAACAAACTACAATGATCACATGATGTATAAAAGAAAAGAAAAAACTAAAAGATAACATAATGTCTAAAGCAATAACTACAAAATGTGTGACGACCCACCTTTTTGGACGATTTAAGTCGAGAACAAACCACACATGTCTAACTCAAACCATTTAAAAGGGAAAATTATCAATGGAGTTAATAAGAAAATAAGAGAAAAGAAGGAAAACAAAACACAGAATCTCACAGTGGAATGACAAAATATAATAATTATATAAACAGTTCATGAAGCTGTTTTACAATATTCATTTGATTTCAATTTTACAACATAATTCAGAGTACAGTCAATAAACATACCAAAATAATGCAGTGGAATAATAATAGTAATTACGATCAAACAAACTCCATCTTCATCTTAAAGGAATAATGTCTTCAAACACTGAAATATTCAGGCTGACCCGAGCGTAATGAAAAGACAAAACACTCAAGTTAGAACTAAAAGTTCTTATGTAAGTTAAATCAATAACAAGTAAATGTGAGTGTAATAGCTTCAGAGATGTTTACGAGATTTTCCATCTTCTATCAAGTGTACAACGTGAGTGTAATAACTTAAGAGATGTTACAGAATTTTCCATCTCCTAAGGATCCATTAAACTATCTATATGTAGTAAGATATGCTATATATGTAGTGTCTATCAGTAAAGTATTAAAATAGCCTTAAGGCTTTACATTGATCCCCCTAAACACATTTTTAAGCAGGTAGTCTATGCAGGTCTTGTAACACAACCAATAACGTCCGTAGCCAGTGAGTCCCCTATAGGTACCATACTAAAACAAAATCGTAGTGGTTGCGTATAAGGATAAAAGTATGACAAGGCACGTGAGGCAATGCCCAAGGTAGGATACTACCAATTCGAGTCGCCTGACTGGTGGTAACCCCTAACGGCCCACCACGAACATCCATCCCATAATCAAATCAAGGTGCACCAATCAAGTCAAAAATCAGTATGGTAATACGAAGAACAGATGTCGCTAGAGGTAGTTAGCCTCAATGGTCAGGACAAGTCGTCCTGTTTTAGTCATTTCCAATTGGCACAAGTGTCGGGGTCTATCCATCATCGTTCTCTTTCTTCAAATCCAACAAACGTTCGCCAATCCAACTACTTCATTCTGGATCATCCACCACGTACACAGTTGTTAAAGTGGATTCGGTATTGATAAAGAGTATGCTAATATTTGGCCCCGGTCTCTTTAACAACCAAACGTCATTATTCACACCGGTGGGTTCTTTTAAATTTCATGAACAAGTCATATTACATATCAAAATATCAGATTCACTTCAAAACCATTTCGAATTCAAAATAGGTTATACCTTCATAACAAAACATTCATATTTAAATCAAAGATTAAAATCTAAATAGTTCCCCTTTTAAAACAGTTTGAATATTGAAAATGAGTTTGAATAATTAAAATAGTTTGAATATTGAAAATAATGTTGATAATTAAAAATAGTTTTGAATATTGAAATTATTTTGGATAATTAAAATAGTTTTAATATTGAAAAATAGTTTAGATAATTAAAATAGTTTTAAAGATTGAAAGTAGTTAGAATAATTAAAATAGTTTATATATTAAAATAGTTTATATTAAAACTGTTTCTTCTTCCACAACAATTTGAACTCAGGTTCAAATTCCAAATCAAAACGAATTTAATTTTTCGACTTCCAATTCAAATCAAAATTTAATTTAAATCAGCCTCAATTCAAAACGATTACAACTTTACTTCAAATTCAATTTAAATGGTTCTAATCAATGTTGACGGTTTCAATTCAGATTCTCATTTAAAACAAACAGGAAATTATTGTCAAGGACAAAATTTCTTAGCATTTTAGCCTCAAGGACAGACCTTCAGTATTTTAGTCTGAAGGACAACTTTCGTTAGGTATCAGTTTTTATAGTTTTTAGGTATCGGTTTGTAGTTATTGGTAGCAGTTTTTAGGTATCAGCTTTTAGTTCAGTAGCAGTTTTGGAAGAATGTTTGTCCTTATGAATAATTTTGAAAGAATGTTTGTCATTATGAATACTTTTTATGAGAATGTTTGTCCTTGTGGTTAAAATATTGAGGTCGTGTCCTTGAGGCTAAAAATATACAAATTTTTGTCCTTTAAATTAATTCCTCCTAAAACAAATTAGTTGAAATCAATTTCAAATCCAAGATTCGAAATATCAATTTAAACCACTCTGATTTAATAAATTTCGAGTTAAATTCAAAATTTTCAACCCTTTAAAATAATTCAATTTTGATAAATTTACATCATATTTCAATTTCAACTTTAAGGTTCAGAATTAAATTCTGTAACAATTTCGTTTAAACAGTTTCAATTTTTGATCTTTCAAAGCTCGAATTAGAAAATAATTTAATTCATGTGAAGTCAAATTTATTTTCTTTAAACGATATCATTTAAACAAATCCAATTCCAATATTTTAAAACCATTTAATTTAACCAAATCCGGTGTCTGTATATATACCCAATGGCCAAGTGATCAGTTATTTCAATTTTAATTACATGGATGGATATATATCATTTCAATCCATAATTAAATGACATAGGTATATATCATTTCAACCTATTTCCTAGTTCATTTCAAATATTACAAGTGGCACTTTATATAATGTCAATAATATGTAGGGTAATAATAGGATATGTCAAAATAAATAAACAATCATACATCCAACATATCAATTAATAGGCATCTAATCACAATCAACATCCAAATCAACCAATATATCACAACAGTTACTAGTTACCAATTGTCGGTGTTTAACTAGCAATTAAATTTCAATCTTAATTTAAATGTCAATTTAATTAAATATCAAATTCAAATTCAATTTAATGTCAATTTAAATTACCAAACAACAATCAATAAAATCTTATCACTTCATAAATTTAATTTAACTAACATAAGAAAATTTAGTATTGCGTGAGTAGGTTAAATCACTCACCTTTGATTTAAAGCTCATTAAAAATCCAACAAAAGCGCAAAATCTCAATAGCCTCCAAATTCAACCAAACTAGTTTCATATTGTCCGGAATTTCGATATGAGTCAAATGGAAGAAACCGCGCATCAATCAGAGTTCGTATGCAAAAGTTATGCAAGTTAGAAGTTTTAAGTTTAAATTTCAATTAAAATAAAGAAAAGGGCAAAACGGTAATTAACGTTACCATCTCCAAACCCTACAGAATAGTCGAACCCCACAATCGTGCTTCAGACGCCTCGACGAGTGCTGCTACCCCGATCCAACTCCATCGCCGTGATCCCCGGACCGAGCCGCCCCTCTGGACCCCACGCGGCCAGCAGCGCTGTCGCCGGCCATGCTCCGCCACCACCCTGATTCGCCAATTCTGGCGAATTCTAGCCACTTCATGATGATCAGCCTTCATAGATCGAAACCATTCGCCAAGCTCTACGCCGTGGTACCCTTCGATCATCGTATAGTCGACGATCCACCGTTGAATCCAAACCCTAGAATGAACGACCGAGGCTGTTTCATCAATTTCTAGTCGAACAGAGCTTCGATTGCATAAACGAGTTGCAGATGCTGATTCCATTCGTCGAGAGCTTTGCAACGATATATAATTTGCTAGGGTTTGAGCAGTTTGAATTTTGGATTAGATTTGAAATCAGTAATTATGGTTTTAGGGTAATGACCATTGGAGAGGAGCAATTAGATCTGAAAAGTACATATAGAAAATAGAATAGAAAGCTGCTAGGGTTACAGAACAGCATATATATAAACAAAGATAGAACAGGAATAGATGGAACAGATCGATTGGGCCAAAGCGACAACAAAGGCCCGAAAAGCCCGTTTCGTTCCCAAAACGAAAATAGGTCATCCCATATATCGAAATGTAAGTTTTCAATGAAACTAATTTCAAACTCTAATTCTATTGTATATAGAAGTTAGCTTTAAAATCAAATTATATTTATTCTTACACGTGAATTTAAGATGAGTTATTAATAAACTGATTTAATCACTTTTAAATTCTAACTTAAAAGCTTTCTATCATCATTTTGATTAAACAAGAATTAATAATCTTTTAAAATTAAATTTTCCATGTTAAATTCAAGATTTAAATATTAAATTAATTTCAACATTTAATTACAATAGTAATAAAATCTTAGTCCATTATAGTTTAAATTTCAAACAATTTCTTTTATTCTGATTTACATACTTTATATTAAATCGACAATTCCCTTATGTATTAATTAAACATAAGTTTCCATTTTATTTCGCTCATCACCCTACAGTTAACATCTTCTTCCATATTAACTGCAATATTTAATTACACTTATTCCAATTAATTACCAAATAATTGATTTCTTATTCTATGTTAAAACCAATTAAATTAAACAACCTATGATTTCTCTTTTCAATACATTATTTATTCTATTCCTTATTAACCTTACAATTATACCCAAATTAAGCTCTACAATTATATTCTAATTAGAGATAAACATTCATTTCATTCTTTATAACATTAACATTTGTTATTTGCAATCGATGAAATTTACATTCAAACGGTTATTAATTATATTCAAATAAATATCATTAAATCATATTCTAATATGCATTACATCTTTACCTCATTAAAATTTGTCGTTTTAGAATTCATTTAAGATCAAGTTATATATTCTAACATTTTTTTACATTAATAAATCCTAAATTTTAATTTTTGACAATATTAAATTCCAAAGTCTTATTTAATTTAATAATTTTAATTGTCAAAAATACGGGTCGTTACAATCTCCCCCACTCAAATTTTTCATCCCCGAAAAAGAACAAGAAAGAATAAAGAAATCTGATATATTTTGTTTAAAATAGTCAATTTATAAACAATTAATCCTACATATTTAAGTTTAATAAAAATTTGAAAATAACTCAACTTCTATGAAAAAAAATTCTAGGTCCTAAATTTACGAAAAATTTCGACAGCATTTTCTCTACGCGACTAGGTCCGGAAAAATAATAATATAAATAATTACATTGTATATATCTTATTTCAATAATAAAGCATCCTAAACCATGGGAAAACAAATAAAATACCGCTACAAAACAGTAATTCGTAAACGTACCTATTTTTCGGGCAAACAAGCTCTATTTATTAAACCAAAAGCAACAGTTATTGCTTCCATAAACCTGTATCTTACTTGCATAATCCAAAAAAGTTAAAACTATGTAAAAATGGCAATATATTAGTTGTTCCAATCAATAGTACAAGCAACACAACATATACAATAATCATATGCAAACAAAAGTAGTACGACCATTATATGTAACAAAAGAATCCATCATACATCCATAGCAATCAAAAGTAATGGTTTGTCCAGGTTCAGAAACTTTTCATCGTACAAGGGTGATAAATAAACTACCAAGTGAACGTTACGCTCAACAGCCTTTGGTAATTACTCAATAGATTATTCATACAACCTCAAACGATTTGAAGTGTCATTTTCCAAACTTCCCATAAGCCAAACAACATAGAATTTAAATATTATTTAAGTTTGTATCATGTACACATATCATTTGTACACAATATCAATTCTTATCACTTGTTTGAATACACACATTTCACTTTCGAGCTAGTAATGTTAATTCGACTACTCTAGTGCGGACTCTGATCCGATTTCTTGATTAGAAATCTCTGTTTACCTTGCATAGCTATAAACTATGATAGAAAACTTCAAAATCATATCAAATATCAAATTTTTGTCGTCAAGAATCGAGCGAAAAATCCTAATTCGGACTGGTGTGAATTACTACAAATCATGTATTCAAATCTAGATCAAAATTGTTATGCGAATAAAATGATCTACGCACAACTTACATATTTGATTCTATTGGTTTCTTTTTATGCATTATTTACTTTTAATTTATTTTAATTCTCATCCATTCATACAAAATCATCTTTTACTAATTTATATTCATTTGCTTATATAAATTATTTCCCATTCAATATCATCAATGAATAAATTCTTAAAATATTTTGTATGTTTCTTTGCAGTTTAATTCACATTTATTTACTTATATAACTTGATTTCCATTTAATATTAGTATTCATTAATGAATCATTTCATACTTAAGTTTCTCTTTTCTTTGATTCACATTAATTTCTTCATATATAGTATCATTTAATATTAAATCCATTTGTGAATCATTTCAACATTTTCTTAAGTTTAAAATCATTTATTAAATAGTATTCACTTTTTACCATTCAATTTAATTATTATGCATTTCAAAACATTAACTTAAGTGTATAACATTTCTTGAAACATCTTAATTCTTTATTTATAAACGTAATTTCATTTTGAAACACATTTTTTTGCTACTTAAGTTTTTACTTGTATAATATTCCATTATCTTTTAGTTTACAAGTTACAAACTTCATTTCTTTTTTATAGTTTCATTAAACACTAAGCATTAAATTTTAGATTTCAATTTGGAAGTTTCCAACCCTTTAACTCATTGAAAATTCCATTTCATTTCAATAATTGAAAATCACTAATTAACAGAAAACTTAAGAACTAAATACCATGTTTCATTTCAAATCTTCTTGAAATAACTTGTGCTGATATCGTTTGTATATCAAATCATACTTGGGAAATTTAAATCAAAATTAGTTTATCAAAAGAAATGTGTAGCAAAGCTACACCAGTGGCCTTCCCACTTCGAAACTCGAAAATGAATGTTGATGATGCTGCGGTCATCACTGAAATTATTTTCCAGCAACAGAAGAGGGGAGTACAGAATTTATTTTCTTTTAAAAAAATTCTTTTGAAAACATTTCTTTCAAATCCCATTAAAAATAATTCTATCCGAAAATACTTCCAAATAATATTAACATTATTTTTCCAAAAATATTTGAAAACCAATTTCAAAACACCGAAACTCAAGTTCTCAAATTTTCAATATAAAATCATTTTATTTGTAAATCATATCTTATAAGCCATATTTATAATATAACATACAATAGTCAATAGTTTTAAGAACCTTGACAAACCAAACAATAAATGAAAATAATCAAATATTATCATTTCCTAACAAATAATACAACAAAAATAACAATATAAATTTTTGAAAAAAATTATTCTTTTAAATACAAAATTTAATACTAGGTAAATTATTTTACTTACGATTTCAAAAACAATATTGTGTCGGTGTACCCTGTTCAAGTTTTTAGAAATCCTTATCGATGCAATAGCGTCCTATGTACCGACCAAAATTCATAAATACTCAACAGAACAAATTAACACAATATAAAACATTTTTATAGCACTAACAAATACTTTCTCTCATAAATATATACACTCAAACTCATTCTAGGGTATTACTACCATATCCCTAATGAGTTTATCCCAAACAGCCTAAGGTATCTTTAAACCAAAGCTCTGATACCAACTGTGACGACCCACCTTTTAGGACAATTTAAGTCGACGACAAAGCACATATGTCTAACTCAAACCATTCAAAATGGCAGATTTAAAGTTAAATCTCAATTTAATCCCGTTAATCTTACCCAAATTTGAATTCCCACTTCAAATTTCAAATTTCTATCAATATTTTTCTTACTTATAAGTTCAAAAACTTATTTCACTTTGGGTTTTTTTAGATCACATTCCAGGGAAAATCAAAACTCAACAACTTAGAGTTTATTTCAATTCATTTTTGATATTATGTATATCCATACATATATACATATTTATTTCTTAGCCCACCAGGTCATACTTATAAACCACCCTTGGTTTTTATTCAAAACAAATTCCTTTAAAATTTTCAAACAACTCTTATTTTAAAATAAGATCACATTCAAAAATATTCTGAATAATATTATTTATTATTTCTTTTAACATTCTGAAAACAATTTCAAATGTTTCTAGACTTAGAATTCAAAACTTCACTATTTAAATCCATTCTAACTTACAAGTCATACTCATCTAAAAGTTTACTTCCTTAAAACGTTCATTTTATTTTATCAATAATTATTATTGAAAAACAAACATTACAATAACCATTTTATTTTCTGGTTTAAATCCATTTCAAATTTATCTTATTTAATCCTTATTTGGATATATATATATATATATATAACTTAAATTCTTATTCCATTTTCAGTGACCAACAACCAATTTCTTTATATACAATAATTGGAAAATTATTTGCTCTATATATAAGCTTTTATAAAAATCATCTATTTTTAAAACCATTTAAAAATCATTATATAAGAAATAACAAGTACGCTCTCATATATATATATACATACACACTCAACTCATTCTAGGGTACCACTGACCCTATTCTTAATGAGTAAACCTCCAGAGCTAAAGTTCCCGCTTAACCTTCAACTCTGATACCAAATGTAACGACCCAAAATTTTAGACCCCGAAAATTCGACATTAATACGTCCACTGTAGAAATGTCAAACAATCGATCGCCAGAAATTCCAGATTGTTAGAGTTAGAATAAAAGAGGTAGAAGAAGAGACAAAAAAACAAAACACAGAATCTCACATTCGCAGCGGATCAAAATATCATATCAATTAATAGCATTTATACAAAGGAAAGCTGTATCTGCTAATTTACAATCAGTACATCAGAGTTACAACCACACACAATAAACTGGACATTTATAGTTAACTTGTCCTAGATAAACAACAATATATCACAGCGGAATATACTCCATACGTTCCTGCCATCCAGCTCGCCTCCTGAGCTCCAGAACGTCCTAACCCGAAAATCTGTAATACTCGGTCTGACCCGAGCATTACATCAAAGTAACACCCGAGTCAGGCTGGAAACCAGCGTGAGTAAACCCATGCAAATTTGAAATACTAAGCTTTAAACATAGTTGAAATCCCGGGTAACTCGTACCTTACTACGAGTTCATAACTGATTATGGTCAACACTTATTTCACAAATCAACCCCTAAGTACCATTACTTAGTTTCAATGGTCCAGTTCACTTAAATTATTTCATTCCAGCCTATTGATTACACATATCAAATCTATAAAGAATTATAGAAGATTTCAAATCGAAGTGGTTTCGGGTATTTATTGATACCCGACTCCGGTCTCTTCGAGTTCCATGTCATCTTAACCCAAGTTATTCAAATACAATACAACTTTAACACAGGATGTGTAACAACCCGCATATTTTACAATTATCTATTTAAATGTTTTATTTAAATATGGTATCGTTAGTCGGATTTTATTTCGAAAAGCTAGTTTTAGCAAACTGTCAAATTAGGACTCGAGACCACCCCCATTGAGTTCAAAATGATGTTTGCGATCTTTTTGAGTATAAACTTTGATAAGTTTGGAGTTAGTGGAATTTTGCTACTTTTTCACTTAGGGCTTTGGTTTTGTTTCAGCCCATTACACCCAAGCTTCACCCCTCTTCTCTTCATTACTTCATTTCTATTTCCTAATACTCAAGCTTTAGCAACAATGGAGAGAGGAATGGGAAATTAAAAACTCCAAGCCCTAGTTTCCATTTGCAAATCAAGTTCTAGCTCCAAATCAATAGAAGAAGTTTTGGTAAGCCCCCTCTTCTTCTTCTCTAACTTATTCTCTTATAAATTTCAGAAATTCCTAAACCTAACTTAGGAATTGTTTCTCTTTTAAGCTTAGATTCAAGCTTGTTGGGTTGGAATTGAAGAGTGATTGTCCTTGCCATTGCTCTATAGCTTCTTCTTCGTTTGTTTTGGGTTTAAAGGTGAGATTTTTATCTCACATCTATGACTATAATTATCTTTGGTTGTTTGGTATGAATTCCTAACACTTCTTCATGTGCATTTGCCCTTGATTTGGATTGGTTTTGTGAATATTCCAATTTTTGGGTTTTTTAAGTCAAATTTGAGTGAAAAACCTTTTATGGATGTTTGATCATGCTTTTGGTGATGCACCAAGGAGCCTATAGGGCCGGGTTGCTGATTGGCATAAACCCTTAGAGCCAATGTTCGTCCAATTGCATTTTGGAAGAGTTTGCTCTTCATTTGGATAGGCTGAAAAACAGCCCAGGCATGATTCAGTCGACTAAAATCTCTGTTCAGTCAACTGAATTTGGAACCCGAAAGTTTCCAGGCAAGATTCAGTCGACTGAAAATCTATGTTCAGTCGACTAAACCTGGAAACAGAAAGTTTCCAGGCAAGATTCATTCGACTGAAATTCTCTATTCAGTCGACTGAACCTGGAAACAGAAAGTTTCCAGGCAGAATTCAGTCAACTGAAAATCTCTGTTCAGTCAACTGAATTTGTTGTTTCTGCCCACTTTGCCGTTTGGGATTGAATTTCCAATTTGAATCGATTCGAGATGATCCTATTTGTTGTTATCATTTATTATGACTTTGATGACTCCTTTTTAGGGATCTTTGAATATCCATTTCGATGGATTCTTTATCGGTTTCTTGAATTTGATTCACGTCTTCGTATGTGGATTTTAATGATTGATTGTTTCTACAATCATTTTTATGGTTTGTCACTTTAAAAATATAAAGGTTTTCAATGCTAGTAGTAAATATCAAAACTCTTTCATCAAAATGATTTCAACACTATTTTATTACAAAGCTCATTTTCTTAAATAGTTTTCCAATCAACTAGTATATACAAACCTTTACCTCACTCGTATGAGAAATCCAATTAAACGACTTAGTAAAACAAGTGGTATGAAACGCTTGCGTTCACTTCGTCGGTTAATTCTTGGACTTGTTCGATTGAATCTCTTGTGGCAATTTTCTAGTGGAGATCTACAATTTGTTCGTAAATATTTAAGTTAAGCCAGTGGTTATGGGACATGAAGCTAAACTCATATATTTACTAGCTTAGTGTAATTGACACTTCTTGATGATCGATGATGATCATTTTTGTGATTTAGACTAGCAATGTGCGATGTCTCTTTGTCTGCAAGGGAGACTAAACCCCGTTTCTGTGGAGCTTCGGCTCAATTTGGTGGGGTAGCGACCCATGGTCTTTGAACCGTTTTGTGGAGCTTCGGCTCAAAAGAAATGGTTAGCAACCATGGAATAGCATTCCATTCTGTGATACACGTGTTGGTGAGTTTTCATGCTCCCGTTTTGTGATAGGCCTCCCCCTATTTGTGATTTCTGGATTTCTGTCGATGATTTCTAGAATTTGTGTTTCACCAACTTTTGTGATTTACATTGGTAAGTTTTATCAATATTTGTGCATTGGTGAATTTGTGTGTCATTAACTTTTGTGATTGGCATTGATATAATTGTCAACATTTATGGTTTGGTGAATGAAATAAAGAGTATGACATTCCTTTTTATCTTTGAGAAGATTCTTGTGATATTGATTAATCTCTTATTGATTTTCAATTACGTACTTATCACAGTATGGCATTATGGTTAAGATACGTTTTTGTCATATCTCTTATTCTATATTATTTCATCTGATATTTATAGTTAAACTGATCTGTTTATTATTTTCTTATTAAATAATACTCGGGTCAGACCGAGATGTTACATGTGCTTCTGCTTGACTCCTCGTTTGGGATTATTATTCTAACTTTTGGCTAACTACTTAGAATAGTAGTTCATTTTGTTGTATACATTTGTGATATAGAATCCATGATGTATACTTATTATTTTGTGTAGCACTTGTAACTATTCTTTTGTGATATTGTGGATCTTGTAGACCACTACTCTGATAAACACTTTTAAGTGTTATATATTCATATCTATTTCCGCCTTTGTGATATGGATGTCTGTGACTGATTTGTGTTATGTTTATTTCTATATTTGTTTCCGAAGATATTATAGCCACTGTGTAGTAGCTTTGAGTTTTGTATCGGTATGTCGGATTCCCTCTTAAAATAAAATGCATGTTATACTATCTGACATATTGGTGCTCGCACAAAGCAATTACATGGATGGTCGCTCCTCAACAACCTTATTCTCCGTGCCAGTTAACGGCATTACTCCGTAGTGTTCTTGGCTAGCGTGGGTATAGAGGTGGGGCGTTACAGCTTGGTATCAGAGCCAAACTTTGGAACAATGTAGAATAATCTGACAAGGATCATCGTCCTAAGTCCATCTTAGGAGTCGTGCCTTAGGATTTTATTCGAGTCAATTGGACCCGTTTTATCCTATTTTCTTTTATGATTCCTTGTTTTATTCAATCAAGTTTGCTTGATATTTGTTTGGAGAATAATCTTTTCTTTTTCTTTCTTTCTTTCTTAAAGAAGGGAAATGGTTAGACCAGGCCGCCCCAACGCCGGTCAATCTAGTGCTACTCCCCAGGATGGAGTTTTTATGTCTGCCCAGCAGCTTCTTGATCTTGTAAAGAATGCTCAAGCAGCCGGTTCTATTCCGGAGCCTACTCACCCTAAGTCTGGATTTGCACGCTTGTGCAACGATTATACCAACTTGGGTGGAAATCCATTCAAAGGTTATGAAACCATTATTGAAGTCCAGGCTTGGCTAAGAACATGCGACCACATCTTTTCTCACATGAATCTTATTGATCTTCACCGAGTTCAGGTGGCCTCTAGTATGCTCCAAGAAAGAGCATTAGACTGGTACGAGCTTCTGATTTGTGAAATTAATGAAATGGATCTTACTTGGGAGCAATTCCGGGAACGATTCGAATTAAAGTTTGTGCCAGAAGCTGAGAAGGTGACTTTGGCCCGTCGTTTCATAGACCTTGTTCAAGGTGAATCCTCCATGGCAGATTATGTCACATCCTTCGAGTCACTTTCTAAATACGGGGTCGAATACATAAACACCCCATTGAAGAAGAAACAAAGATTTGTCTATGGCTTGAACAAAAATCTCAAGAAGCCATTACTTCTAAAATTAGAAGTTTCCTTTGATCAACTCATTGATATCGCTCTTCGTCTTGAAGAGGAGGATAGGGAGAGTGATGTTGAAGTGGTGGGTGCCAAACCAAACTTCAACAACAACAAGAAAAGGTCTATAAAGTCCAGAGGCCCGTATCCTAATAAGAAAGGAAAACAAGCAACTCCTGTAGCAAAGACTTCTTCCTCTAGTAGTGGGCAATGCTACAACTGTGGTTCTAAGGACCATTATGCGAATAAGTGTACAAAGCACCGCGCTTGTCGCTATTGCAAAAGCCCGGATCATTATTTATCTGCATGCCCAAACTCCTAAATAAGAAGGAGGGAAAGTTAAATGTTGCTCAAGCCCCTGGCAACACATCTCGTGGTCAAGGTATATCTCATTCTATCCTTGATGGCATTATTATATTTCGTGATCATTCTATTCGAGTTCTTTTTGATACGGGTGCGTCCCATTCCTTTATATCAAAGGAACTTGTTGATACTTTTTCTTTAAGTGTTGTTGCTTTAATGACTTCTTTAAGAATCGTGAATCCGGTTGGTGGATCCACAACCCTCAGTTTACTTTGTAAAGATGTCGAGATTGTTTTATATGATTTTTCTTTCCAAGCCGATTTGCATGTCATGCGTTACTTAGGCTTCAGAATGATTTTGGGAATGGATTGGCTTAACCATTATGAAGCTCATATCCTATGTCCCGAGCGGACTATTTATCTTCGACATCCTCTATCCGTTAAGCAGATTTCTATTATTCTTAAAGATTCGGATTCCACTTTGGCGGCATCTTTATATTCTTTAAATCCTCATGATGACGATAATGATGATGAGGAGGATGTCATTTCTCTTATTCACGTTGTTCGTGAATTTTCCGACATATTTGAGCCCGTTTTAGGACTACCACATAAGCGAGCAATTGAGTTTAGAATTAATCTTATCCCTGGAGCTCAACCTATCACTCGTCCTCATTATCGCATGTCCAATAAGGAAAATGAGGAGATGCACAAACAATTATCCGAATTGGAGACGAAGCAATTTATTCGCTCTAGTTCCTCGCCTTGGGGAGCTTCGATTATTTTTGTGAAAAAATATGATGGTACACTTAGGCTCTGCGTTGACTACCGCCAGCTTAATGATCTCACTATCAAGAATAAATATCCATTGCCTCAGATTGATGATCTATTTGATCAACTTAGTGGTGCTAGAGTCTTTTCACAATTGGACTTAGCAACTGGTTTTCATCAGCTTCGTATTGCAGAGGATAGTATTCCTTTGACATCATTCCGTACTCGTTATGGATCGTATGAATGGCTTGTTATGCCATTTGGTTTGACGAATGCTCCAGCTTATTTTGTTGACCTTATGAATCGAGTTTTCAAAGATTTCCTCGATCGATTTGTTCTCATCTTTATTGATGATATTCTTGTGTATTCAAAAACCGAGGAGGAACATGAAAAGCATCTTCGGATTGTGTTGGAAACTCTTAGGAGCAACCAATTAAAAGCAAAATTTTCTAAATGCCACTTTTGGCAATCTCGTGTGAAGTTTCTCGGTCATATTATTTCCGAATCCGGAATTTTCGTGAATCCTTCAAAGATTGAAGCGATTCAAAATTGGAAGAGACCGGAGAGTGTGACGGAAATTCGTAGCTTTCTTGGATTGGAGGGTTATTACCGTCGTTTTATCAAAGACTTTTCTAAAATTGTCGTGCCTCTTACTAGCTTAACAAAGAAAGGCGTTAAATACATTTGGTCGGACAAATGTGAAACTTCTTTTCAGAAATTAAAAGAACTCCTTTCCGATGCTCCTATTCTTGTGATTCCCGAAGGAAACCAAGATTTTGTTGTGTATACTGATGCTAGTAGCGTTGGTTTGGGTGTCATTCTTATGTAAAGAGAACGTGTTATTGCTTATGCTTCTAGGCAATTGAAGCCAGCCAAGACTAGATATGCCACTCATGATTTAGAGCTCGTGGCTATTGTTTTCGCTCTTCGAATTTGGCGTCATTATCTTTTGGGAGAAAAATTTATTCTTTATACCGATCATAAATCTTTGAAGTATTTATTTTCTCAAAAGGAACATAATTTGCGTCAACAACGTTGGCTCGAGTTCCTTGCATCATATGATCTTGATATTCTTTATACTCCCGGAAAGGAAAATCGTGTTGCCGACGCCCTTAGCCGAAAGCAACAAGCGGTTGTTTCTATGATGATATCCGAATGGAATGATCTCGAGACTTTGTCTACTTGTGAGATTCGAGATCGTGTATCCGATTTATGTTCATCTCTTGTTTTATGTAGCCTTGAGGCTCATCCATCTCTTTTGGACCGCATTCTTGAAGTTCAAAAACTAGATCCCGAATTGGTTCTTCTTGGCCAAAATTTGAGGGATAAAATTGATATTGAAGGTATGAAAGACTTTGATATTGATTCTCGTGGCGGTATTCGAAAATTTGGTAGACTTATCATACCAAATATTAGTGATTTTCGAAAAGACATTTTAGAAGATTCCCATCGTTCCAAATTTACCATTCATCCCGGTAGTAGTAAAATGTACACAAATATGAAGCGACTTTATTATTGGAAGGGAATGAAATTTGATATCGCTAACTTCGTTAAGCGTTGCATGACTTGCCAACTCATTAAGGCCGAGCATCAAAGGCCCGGTGGGTTATTGCAACCTTCAGAAATTCCAATTTGGAAGTGAGATCAAATTTCCATGGATTTTATTGATGGCCTTCCCCGTTCTCGTTCGGGTCATGATAGCTTGTGGGTGATAGTTGATAGACTTACTAAATCCACCTATTTTATTCCCGTTCGGTCTAATCGGACCGTTCCTCTTCTGGCCAAACTTTTTATTAAAGAAATTGTTAAATTGCATGGAGTTCCTACTTTTATAGTTAGTGATCGTGATCCATTGTTTACTAGTGGATTTTGGAAGAGTCTTCAAAAAGCTTTGGGAACGAAGCTTAATTTTAGCACCGCTTATCATCCACAGTCCGATGGACAAACCGAGCGTGTGAATCAAACTCTTGAAGATCTTCTTCGTGCTTGTGTTCTTGACTTTGGTGGAAGTTGAGAAGATCATATTTCTCTTGTTGAATTTTCCTATAATAATAGCTTCCAATCTAGTATTGGTATGGCACCTTTTGAGGCACTATACGGAAGGCCATGCCGATCTCCTTCGTGTTGGCTTGAAGCCGGTGAGAAGCTGGTTTTAGGACCGGAATTTATTCGTGATGCCACAGAAAAGATTGACCTTATTCGTCATAAGATGAAAGAAGCTCAAAGTAGACAAAAATCTTATGCCGATAATCGAAGAAGGAAATTAGAATTTTCTGTGGGAGATTTTGTGTTCATTCGTGTTTCACCCATGAAGGGTGTTGTGCGTTTCAGTCGATCGAGAAAATTAGCACCTCGATATATTGGCCCATTTCCCATCACCGAACACATTGGTTCCGTGGCTTATCGCCTTTTGTTACCGCCTCAGCTTTCTGCTATTCATGACGTGTTTCACGTCCCTCAACTACGGAAATGCCTTTGAGATTCTGACACTATTCTTGAGCCCGGTGTTGTTGAAGAAATTGAAGTTTCGCCTAATTTAACATATGAACAACATCCTATTCGTGTTATTGCTTTGGAGGTTAAACGCCTTCGAAATAAAGATGTCCCGCTTGTGAAAGTTCAATGGTCCTCAAATCCTAAGGATTGCTCTTGGGAATCTAGAGAATTCATCGAGCGAACACATCCGGACTTACTCTCTTGAGCTCTTTGAGGTGAACTTCTTATTTCAAATTTCTTCTTTTGTGTTGATATTCTTTTATGGTTGTTACTTTTTGTTCAAATATTTCTTATGATTGCGAGGACGCAATTTCTTTAAGGAGGGGAGTCTGTAACAACCCGCATATTTTACAATTATCTATTTAAATGTTTTATTTAAATATGGTATCGTTAGTCGGATTTTACTCCGAAAAGCTACTTTTAGCAAACTGTCAAATTAGGACTCGAGACCACCCCCATTGAGTTCAAAATAACGTTTGCGATCTTTTTGAGTATAAACTTTGATATGTTTGGAGTTAGTGGAATTGTGCTACTTTTTCACTTAGGGCTTTGGTTTTGTTTCAGCCCATTACACCCAAGCTTCACCCCTCTTCTCTTCATTACTTCATTTCTATTTCCTAATACTCAAGCTTTAGCAACAATGGAGAGAGGAATGGGAAATTAAAAACTCCAAGCCCTAGTTTCCATTTGCAAATCAAGTTCTAGCTCCAAATCAATAGAAGAAGCTTTGGTAAGCCCCCTCTTCTTCTTCTCTAACTCATTCTCTTATCAATTTCAGAAATTCCTAAACCTAACTTAGGAAATGTTTCTCTTTTAAGCTTATATTCAAGCTTGTTGGGTTGGAATTGAAGAGTGATTGTCCTTGCCATTTCTCTATAGCTTCTTCTTTGTTTGTTTTGGGTTTAAAGGTGAGATTTTTATCTCAAATCTATGACTATAATTATCTTTGGTTGTTTGGTATGAATTCCTAACACTTCTTCATGTGCATTTGCCCTTGATTTGGATTGGTTTTATGAATATTCCAATTTTTGGGGTTTTAAGTCAAATTTGAGTGAAAAACCTTTTATGGATGTTTGATCATGCTTTTGGTGATGCACCGAGGAGCATATAGGGCCGGGTTGCTGATTGACATAAACCCTTAGAGCCAATGTTCGTCCAGTTGCATTTTGGAAGAGTTGGCTCTTCATTTGGATAGGCTGAAAAACAGCCCAGGCATGATTCAGTCGACTAAAATCTCTGTTCAGTCGACTGAATCTGGAACCCGAAAGTTTCCAGGCAAGATTCAGTCGACTGAAAATCTCTGTTCAGTCGACTGAACCTGGAAACAGAAAGTTTCCAGGCAAGATTCAGTCGATTGAAATTCTCTGTTCAGTCGATTGAACCTGGAAACAGAAAGTTTCCAGGCAGAATTCAGTCAACTGAAAATCTCTGTTCAGTCAACTGAATTTGTTGTTTCTGCCCACTTTGCCTTTTGGGATTGAATTTTCAATTTGAATCGATTCGAGATGATCCTATTTGTTGTTATCATTTATTATGACTTTGATGACTCCTTTTTAGGGATCTTTGAATATCCATTTCGATGGATTCTTTATCGGTTTCTTGAATTTGATTCACGTCTTCGTATGTGGATTTTAATGATTGATTGTTTCTACAATCATTTTTATGGTTTGTCACTTTAAAAATATAAAGGTTTTCAATGCTAGTAGTAAATATCAAAACTCTTTCATCAAAATGATTTCAACACTATTTTATTACAAAGCTCGTTTTCTTAAACCATTTTCCAATCTACTAGTATATACAAACCATTACCTCACTCGTATGAGAAATCCAATTAAACGACTTAGTAAAACAAGTGGTATGAAACGCTTACGTTGACTTCGTCGGTTAATTCTTGGACTTGTTCGATTGAATCTCTTGTGGAAATTTTCTAGTGGAGATCTACAATTTGTTCGTAAATATTTAAGTTAAGCCAGTGGTTATGGGACATGAAGCTAAACTCGTATATTTACTAGCTTAGTGTAATTGACACTTCTTGATGATCGATGATGATCATTTTTGTGATTTAGACTAGCAATGTGTGATGTCTCTTTGTCTGCGAAGGAGACTAAACCCCGTTTCTGTGGAGCTTCGGCTCAATTTGGTGGGGTAGCGACCCATGGTCTTTGGACCATTTTGTGGAGCTTCGGCTCAAAAGAAATGGTTAGCAACCATGGAATAGCATTCCATTTTGTGATACACGTGTTGGTGAGTTTTCATGCTCCCGTTTTGTGATAGGCCTCCCCCTTTTTGTGATTTCTGGATTTCTATCGATGACTTCTAGAATTTGTGTTTCACCAACTTTTGTGATTTACATTAGTAAGTTTTATCAATATTTGTGCATTGGTGAATTTGTGTGTCATTAACTTTTGTGATTGGCATTGATATAATTGTCAACATTTATGGTTTGGTGAATGAAATAAAGAGTATGACATTCCCTTTTATCTTTGAGAAGATTCTTGTGATATTGATTAATCTCTTGTTGATTTTCAATTACGTACTTATCACAGTATGGCATTATGGTTAAGATACGTTTTTGTCATATCTCTTATTCTATATTATTTCATCTGATATATATAATTAGACTGATCCATTTATTATTTTCTTATTAAATAATACTCGGGTTAGACCGAGATGTTACAGGTGCTTCTGCTTGACTCCTCGTCTGGGATTATTATTCTAACTTTTGGCTAACTACTTAGAATAGTAGTTCATTTTGTTGTATGCATTTGTGATAAAGACTCCATGATGTATACTTATTCTTTTGTGTAGCACTTGTAACTATTCTTTTGTGATATTGTGGATCTTGTAGACCACTACTCTGATAAACACTTTTAAGTGTTATATATTCATATCTATTTCCGCCTTTGTGATATGGATGTCTGTGACTGATTTGTGTTATGTTTATTTCTATATTTGTTTCCGAAGATATTGTAGCCACTGTGTAGTAGCTTTGAGTTTTGTATCAGTATGTCGGATTCCCTCTTGAAATAAAATGCATGTTATACTATCTGACATATCGGTGCTCGCACAAAGCAATTACATGGATGGTCGCTCCTCAACAACCTTATTCTCCGTGCTAGTTGACGGCATTACTCCGTAGTGTTCTTGGCTAGCGTGGGTATAGAGGTGGGGCATTATGGGATGTCACTTTATACAGCAATTCATCTCGATAGATAACCACATTATCACCGTTCAACCCAATCATATCACAAAACATTTCATATCAGAAACATCAAATAATCCAAGGCATTCAATATCATTCAATCATTCATAAGCAAGATTAATTAGTCACACCATTCAAATTAATTAAATAAATTAAATTAATTTCTCTAATCACTTTTTAAATCCTGCTTACTTAACATTAATTAATTACAAACCATTAATTAATCATCCCTTAATTATCCTCTTTAATTACATTAAGTAATTAGCCTTTAATTAACAACACAAATTAATTAACCTTCACCCGTTCACATTAATTACATTTATCCTTAATTAATTACTCAAATTAATTATCCTATAATCACTTACATTGATTAATTATCCTTTAATTAATCACACTCATTAATTAACTAACCCTTAATTAATTTCCTTAATCAATCAATCCTTTAATTAATTACACTAAGTAATTAATTCTTAATTACTTCCCTTAAGTAGTTTACCTTTAATTACTTTCATCAAGTAATTATTCCATTGGTTAATTATCCTTAATTAATTATCCTTGATCCTTAATTAATTTAACCTTTAATTGCTAATTATATTGATTAACCCTCAATAGATTAATCCTTTAATTACTTACATTAAGTAATTATCATTTAAGTATTTAATCTTTAATTACTTAATTAATTTATCCTTAATAAATTTCTTAATTATCAAAATCCCCTTAAATTAATTATGCTTAATTAATCATCTTCAATTAGTTACAACCCTAATTAATTTAAAGGTAAATATAACTTAATTATATCATTAATTTTTTTAGAAAAACATTTAAGAACCAATTATAAAAATATAACTTATTGATAAACTTTTATCATTTAAAATTCTTGAAAACTTGTTCAAATGCCTTGCTTTGGACCTAAATCATTCTTTAAAAATTGAAAACCTGTTTTCAATTGATTTTTAAACTTGTACTAACTCTCTAATTTATAAAAACTATTAACATTTACTTAAATTATAAATTCTGGAAACACACCAGATAACCCGAGCCATAGTCATAAAAACTCGAACAAAATCCCGAGTTCAAACCCATGTTCCTTGCTATCCACAAAACTTCGAGCCAACACGAAATTTTTTCGAGCATCAACCCGAGATACAAGCTTCGTCCCCAAACGAAACATGCCCAGACACTAGAGAATGCCGCGTGCACGTGCACAACCTCCCAAGCCTCCTCCGATCATCGCCTCCGGCCCTAGAGCATCACCTACGACCTCGTCCATCAGCGCGACACCCTAGAAGTATGAATCAAAGGCCAAAACGAAAATTCGATACTCGATCGAAAATCTAGAAAACGAACGCATTGGAAAAACAACCATCGCCGACGATCTCGACCACGTCCTCCTTCGCCGACATCACCAGACCTTCATCACGTCGCCACGCTTCTAATCTCCCCTCGTGATCACCTACCATCACCCACGACCATCGCGAAAGATTCATGAACATCATCGTTCCAAAATGATTCTCGAACCCTAGTCTAGCTCCAACCTCACCGCTCGATCACCAAAAAAATCCATCTCCATTTTTCCTGTGATCAACCATCCACCGGCCACCTCCAATTGAAAACTCGCCCCAAACTCCGACACAGATTACCAGAAATCGACAAAAATGTCGAAACCCATCATCCCACCATACCTCATCCATTTCTATTTTAAAAATCACAATTCCTATCTCTAAATTCATGAATTTCAAACTAGAATCAAGTTATAGACTTGATTCATAATTTCCTGACAATTAAATTTGGACCAATTTTTATCAGACCTGGATATTTCATATTTTATAAATAAACAGTTCATATATATCTATGAATTTTATTTTTAAAATTAAGTTTATATACTCACAAACATTTTCTATCTACAAATTTTAGCCTATCATCAGATATCTGGAGAGATATGAATTTTATTTTATAAATTTAGAAGCCTGTATATTAACAGAGGGCTATATTCATACACACGGTCTGAACAGGCAAATACACACATACATTCTCATGTATAAACATATACAAACCATATTATTCTTTCAAAAATTTATCACCATCATTTAAACATATTCATAGATTTTCAAAACTGTTTTTAAGTTAAATGTTTTCTCACCAAAGTTTAAACAGAGAGATGAACATCCATTTCTAGGCATGCATCTAGATATATACAGCACATCATATATATACATACATGCGTTCATACACATAAACATTTGGTTATGATCATAGGTTTTAAACTGAAGTTTACTCACCTGTCTGGGCTTGAACAGAGGAGCAAATTCACTTTGAAAAACTGGAAGTTGTCTGGATGTAGAACTTTGATTTGTTTTGTTTGAGATGTTCTGATATTTGATTCTGAAGTTGATCTACTAGCTTTCAAGTTTGATTATGAACTGAACTTGTTTTAAATCTGAGTTTGAAACTTGAACTTCCAGGTTTGAATTTGAACAAAAGTTGCTCACTTTATTTTGATTTGTTTCCAGGTTCAGTTTGATTCTTGTTTTAAGCTTTTGACCAGATTTGAGTTTGAATATGGGAAAAGTTTTGTTTGAAATTTATCTCTTCTCTGGTTTGTATATTGTTCTCAGGCTACTGATTTCTTAACTTTGAAAATGAAGATAGAAAAGGGTTGAGAAGAAAGAGTATAAGTATATTTAGCCTTGACTTAATGATTTTTTAAAAAAAGGTAAAATAGATTGTGACACTTTTTTAATTTGTATACACTTGTCATTAGATATATTCTTAGGCTTCCATTTGTAATTATGTAAACATTTAACTTACATTTGTAATTCCATGTATTAATATGTTTTTAAATGATTTTTATAAAAATTACATATATATTTCCTATTAAGTAAATACATTATTTTAATTTATATAAATAAATCTTTTAAAGAAAATAATATAATACCAATTATATAAAAGAAATAAAATCATATATAATATATTTTTAAATCCAAAATATTTTAAGATATTTATCCTTTTGAATTTCCAATTCAATTTTAATCTAAAATCAAATTTAAAATCAACCCATATATATATATATATATATATATATTTAACAACACATTTGTGACGACCGCCCATGACCCCTGCATCGAACCTAGAAATAGGTGCGCTGTACAGTGTGCCAGGCGACCATGGACGATTGCCAGGGTAAATTAAAACAACAGAATCTATCGTATTACTCACAGCGCTTGGACAAAATACAATAGAACATATATATAGTGAAGCTTCACAGAATATAAACTCATCAATAATACTTCATAATAGTTGAATACAAACATCTGAACAGTCAATACATCAAGCCTCACTACATAACACTCAAAGAATATACAAGCAGCGGAACATCTAGTACATATAGTAAGAAGATAATATGCAATCCTCCAGCTCGTCTTCGACATCAACACCGTGGAAAGCAAGAACAACACCTATCACCTGCTACCTAGTCTGCCCGTCCCAAAAATGGACGAACAGCCCAAGGCAATAAGAGTTAAAACATAAAGCCTTGAGTCAGACAACAGTCTTAGTGAGCGGTAAATTAACTAACAACATACCAAAAGAGCATAAAGGAAAAAAGAATAGGTATACAACCCTCCCACTCCACCTCTTTCTACTGTGATAGCCCCCAAACACACACTAAGCAGAAGCAAACATAGCAAACATATCAAAGCATACAATTTAAAGTAAAGAAATTATCACTCGAGTCAAGGGCGATGCTTTCCAAGTACAAACCCCCAAGGCCTAAACCAAGATCAGATAAGCACCCAAAAAATACCGCTCTTGAGACCGAATGACGATACAACCAAACATCCATGACTCTGGCTATCACTGTTATCATTGCTTCGATATCATCGTTAATTAAATGACCGGCTCTTTATTTCATCCGTCCATCAAGGGCTAATGGAAACCCCAGTTCTAGACATAACTCCGCACGTCATCATGACCAGTGCCTAGGACTATCGAATCTGCCCTGAGTACTTGACTACCAATCAGAAGCCTTCAGGGACTATCGAATCTGCCCAACGTACTCTTGCTTTGAGCATGCTAGAACCTTCAACAACGATGATATCTCAGCCTTCTAGTCATCCTTCTCGACGACTATTTCCATACTAGCTCAAGCGCCTCTCGAGCAAACCATTATCCTCAAACCCGAACCATATCACCGAGTTATCAATCTGCTTGGAATGATCCCGTCTGGATTAGACCAAGGCTATCTCGTATCATACTTTGCCTCATCATCATCATAGCAAAGCTTCATCTCAACATCATCATCAAATCTATCCATATGAGCTTCATCATCCGCTACATATGCCACGAGCAGCTTTTCCAATTCAAGAGCCTTTCCCTTAGCTTTTGAATCATCTTCGGTCTAAATCAAATCATCAATCATCTAATACATAGCAATCAATCAAATCAAACATTAATCCAAGTAAACAAGCATTCAAATATGATCTAAATAGACAATTATAACAATAATGGCAATTTCGTAATTAAAGAGTCAAAAGTCTAATAAGCATGAAAACATGAGCAATATCTCTATAATCTTGATGAATGAACTTGCATAGGTTAACATGTAGTAAAATGGATGCCAAATCATTATGAACAATGGATCTATATGGATCTATACTTAGGATTAGGAAAATGCATGGAAATCACTACTTTAACTCAAAATCAAGCCAACGATCCGATATACTCCTTTGGATCCGTGTGAGAGATAATCACCACTCACCAAATTACCTAAACACCTTAAAAGAAACCCACTTCAGATCTGGACAGCGAAGGATCTAACTCGATCTATCACAAAACCGCTTCAAACGATGAAATCTCTCTTCGATGGATGAAGATCTTCAATCTAAGCTCTTGAATCTTCAATTTGATCTTCGATATGGATGAAAGGAATCACTAGATTTAGAGTGGAGAAAAGAAGTGAAGAAGTGTAGAAGTCGAGCTCTCAAAATGTCAACACTTCGTCGCTTCAAAATCCGGATCCCAAAAATGAAGAAGAACCCTCCTATTTATAGGCTGAAATCTACCTTAGGTCGCTCACTCGGAGTTAGGTCGTCCACGACCTACGACCTAAAATCTTCGACCTAACAGCCCCAAGCCTCTACGACCTAACCAGATGCACTTCCTCGTGACCTACGACCTAACCAGATGCGCACCTACGACCTAACAACTTAGCGCATCAGCGCACCCAAACGACCTACGACCTAACGAATGATGCAGCCTAGCGACCTAACACAGACCGCATCCTCGCGACCTAACAATGCCACGACCTAACGACCTAACAAACCTACGACTTAACACACACACGCGACTTAACACTTAGCCAGGTTACGACCTAACTCCTTATGTCGTCTAACGACCTAACTACGCTAACTCGCTAACTTTCTTAGGTCGCTGCCTATCCTTAAATCGCTCACTCTCTTAGGTCGCTAATTCCTATAGGTCGCTAACTCCTATAGGTCGCTAACTCCTATAGGTCGCTAACTCCTATAGGTCGCTACAAACCCTTAAGTCGCTCAAAACCTTAGGTCGCTAACATCCTATAGGTCGCTCCAACCGACCTAACCTACCCCACGACCTAAGCCACCACACGACTTATCTTCTAAACGACCTAACTATCACACGACCTAACCCAAACCCTTAGGTCGCCAATTCCCTTAGGTCGCTCCAATCTCCTAGGTCGTCTACCCCTTAACTCGTCCACTTCCTTAGGTCACTCCAAACCTTCATACGACCTAAGACTTAGACTCTGGACGACTTATCAATAATGCGACCAAATGACAACTGTTTTACGATGTTTCGATCCGTAAAAATACGGGTCGTTACATTCTCTCCCCCTTAGGAATTTCGCCCCCGAAATTCCAAACAAACATAGCAATCAAAGACTATTCTGCATGCATACCATCCATAGCAATCAACAAACCATGCATCCAATTCTGGCTTAGCATGCAGAATTCTAAAACTTAGAACAAGTTACAATGTCATTAGATGACACGACACTTTAGGGCCATACCTTGAAGAGTTCAGGATGAACTGCTTTCATCCTCTCTTCCACCTCCCATGTACAGTCGTTATCATCATCACTCCATTGTATCTTGAGCAACTTAACTACCTTCCTCCTAAGCTGTTTCGTGTCGGTTTCCACAACACGAAGCGGCTTACGAGGCCTCTTATCGACTGGATCAACTTCGAAATCTTCACAGCTATCAGCAGAAACCACTGTATTCGAGTCGTGCACATACTTCCGTAGATACGATACGTGAAAAACATTGTGCACACCCGACATCTTCTCTGGTAACTCCAATCTGTAGGCAAGCTTTCCAATTCGCTCGGTGATCGGGAATGGTCCAACAAATCTCGAAGTCAATTTTCCTTTCTTCCCGAATCGAATAACATTCTTCAGAGGAGAAATCTTCACAAAAACCATATCACCTACGTCGAATTCCAAATCTTTACGACGCTTATCGGCATAACTTTTCTGACGGTCTTGGGCTGCCTTCATTCGTTGCCGAATGATCTCTATGCAACCCAAGGTCTGTCGAATCATCTCTGGCCCAAGTATTAGCTTTTCTCCTGTCTCTAACCAACATGTCGGAGAGTTACACGGTCTTCTATACAATGCCTCATACGGTGCCATACCAATGCTTGACTGGTAACTGTTATTATACAAAAATTCCACCAAATGAAGGTGATCTTCCCATGATCCTTTGAAATCCAAAACACAAGCTCTGAGGAGATCTTCCAAAACTCGGTTGACTCTCTCGGTCTGACCATCTGTTTGAGGGTGATAAGCTGTACTCAAACACAACTCGGTTCCCAAAACTTCCTGGAAGCTCTTCCAAAATCCACTAGTGAACAATGGATCTCGATCGCTCACTATACTCTTCGGAATACCATGGAATCGAACTATCCACTTAACATATAACTCAGCCAACTTTGATGTAGTCCTAGTCGATCGAACAGGAATGAATCTTGCACTCTTAGTCAAACGATCTACAATGACCCAAATCCCTTCATTTCCCGTTCTTGTTCTAGGTAGTCCATCAATAAAATCCATCGATACTTGCTCCCACTTCCATGTAGGAACTTCTAACGGCTAAAGCAATCCACTTGGCTTCTTCTGTTCGGCTTTTACCAACTGGCAGTTCATACATTTGGAAATAAAATTTCCAACATCCTTCTTCATACCTTCCCAGTAATAGGTTCTCTTCATATCCCGATACATCTTATTTCCACCTGGATGAATTGTCAGCTTCGAGTGATGACTTTCCCTCAGAACCTCATTCCTCAATTCATCAATATCGGGAACAACTAGTCGTCCTTGCTTCCGAAGCCAACCCTCTCGATCGACCTCGAATCCTTTATCCTTTTCTGGGTCCAATCCAGATTCCAAATCACGGATAATCTTGACAAGCTTATCGTCTCGCTTTTGGCTCTCGCCAATCCTTTCCACAAGTGTCAGTCTTATCGATAAGTTTGCCAACATCTCAGGTTCCAATTCACATCTAGGCCTGAAGTCAAATCCAGCTAAATACTCGAGATCCTTCCATTCTGAAAACATGGCTCCCAATCCTGCATGTCTTCGACTTAACGCATCTGCCACTGCGTTACCTTTTCTCGGAGTATAAGCTATAATAAAATCATATGATGCCAAAAACTCTAGCCATCGCTGCTGCCGAAGATTCAAATCCTTTTGGGAGAAAAGATACTTCAACGACTTATGATCCGTAAACAACTCAAATCGAACTCCCAATAGATAATGTCTCCACATCTTCAGAGCAAATACAATCGCCGCCAACTCCAAATCATGAGTCGGATAATTCCTTTCATGCGGCTTCAGTTGTCGACTTGCATACGCAACAACTTTATCCCTCTACATCAGCACTGCTCCAAGTCCAGTACCACATGCGTCGGTGTAAACCACCATCTCATCATTCCCACTTGGAATAGTCAAAACAGGAGCACTTGTCAATCGCTCTTTCAGGATTCCGAAAGCTTGCTCACACTTATCAGCCTATCTGAACACTTGGTTCTTTTTCGTCAATCCTGTTAACGATGCAGCTACCTTGGAGAAGTCTTTGATAAACCGTCGATAATATCCTGCTAATCCAAGAAAACTTCTCACATTAGATGCATTCTTAGGTCTACCCCAATCCTGGATTGCTGCCACCTTAGCGGGATCAACCGCTATTCCATTTCCAGAGATAACATGGCCTAAGAACCTTACTTCACTCTTCCAGAAGTGACACTTCGAAAACTTAGCCTTCAGCTGATGTTTCTGCAAGATTTCCAAAACAATATGCAAGTGCGTCTTGTGCTCTTCTTCAGTTTTGGAATAAATCAGAATATCATCCACGAACACTAGCACGAACTTACTTAACTGATCTCTGAACACTCTATTCATAAGATCCACAAAATATGCTGGTGCATTAGTCAATCCAAACGACATTACCATCCACTCAAAGAAACCGGACGGTGTCCTAAAAGCAGTCTTCGGAACACTATCCTTAGCCACTCTTAATTGGTGAAATCCCGTAGCCAAATCCATCTGAGAAAACACCTTAGCTTCGTGAAGCTGATCAAACAAGTCATCGATTCTCGACAATGGATACTTGTTCTTCTTATTCACCTTATTTAGCTCACGATAACCCACACACAACCTCAATGATCCATCCGCTTTGGTTGCGAACACAACTGGTGCACCCCATTCGGACACACTACGCCGAATGAATCCTCTCTGTAAAAGGTCATCAACCTGCACCCTCAACTCTTGCTGCTCCCTAGGCGCCATCCGCCTAAGAGGCATCACAACAGGTCTGGCTCCTTCAACTAGATCTATACGAAACTCGATCTCTCTATGCGGCGGTAACCCTTTGACCTCGTCAAAGACATCCTCAAATCCATTAGTGATTGGCACAGATGACAGTCCATCCCATGGGACAACCAGCGAATACATGAAGCTCATGAAGACGACTTCTTCATGCTTACATCGTATCACAATCTTTCACCCCTCCACATTCTCGACTGTCACCTCCAACCTCTCACAATCAACCTTTGTCGCATACTTCCTAAGCCAGTCCATACCCAAAATAATTCCGAACCCCGAAAAGTTCAGAACAAAACAATCGCAAACAAAAGAGCAATCATGACTCGATACAATCAGACCACGGCATAACATACACAAACAAGACGAACCCCCAACTGGATTAGTCACAACCAATGGCCTATCAACAATATCCGGTTCTAAACCCAACCGGCCTACAAGTTCACTGCAAACAAAAGAATGCGACGCCCCAGTATCAAATAGAACTCTAACTGGAACACCACATATGGAAAGAGTACCTTGAACCACTACACTCTTTCCCTTCTCTTCAGTGGTAGGAGCTTTCGAAGACGATGGAACAGCTCCCAAAGCATAAGCTTGCACAATCTGCTTTTCCTTCCGCGGTTCTGGACAATTCCTCTTAACATGCCCCAGCTTGTCACAGTTGTGGCACTTCACCGGCACCTTCGGATTCTTGCAATCCCTGGAGAAATGGCCCTTCTGTTGACAATTGAAGCAAGTCACTTCACCCTTCGGCTTCTTCTGGCCATCCTTACCTTTTTGTTGCTGCTGCTTCTTCTTCTTGTTTCCACCCTGCTGTGGTCTAGACTCCTCCTTGGTCACAGCAACAACAGATCCCTCTTTAGGAAACAGATTCTCATGCCTGAGAGCTTTCTCCACAAGCTTCTCAAATGAATTGTCCAAATGATCCACCAACTGCCTCCCAAGATAACTGTCCAAGCCTGTCACAAACTTCTCATTCTTCTGATATGAAGATTCAATATACGACCAGGCATACTTGGACAAAGCTTCAAACTCAGAAACATACTCAAGAACTGATTTTCCACCTTGCTTGAGTTCCACAAACCTCTTGAACAGAACAGACTTCTGAGCTGTAGAAATGAACTTAGCTTCAAACCTGGCTTGGAATTGCTCCCAAGTAATCTCTTCCTCCGGAGTATCAATGGTGATAGAGTTCCACCAATCAGAAGCTCTCCCTTGAAGCTGTCTTGATGCTAACTTCCTCTTAGTCGCATCCTCAATTCCCAAATCACTAAAGATCCTTCTACAAGCATCTATCCACCTCTGGACTTCAATGGTTGGTTCCGTTCCCAAGAAAACCTTTCCTCCAAGAGCAGAATAATCCTTACACAACTTAGCAAAATCCACCGGCTTTGGAGTTTGAACTTGAACTCCAACATCCACCGATGGCCCCGGAGCTGGCATCCTTCTCATGATCGAAGTCATCATAGCTTCGAACATAGCATCATAATCAGCAGCCCCTTCAGTAGCACGGCCTTACCTAGCAGCTGGTCTCCCTCTTCGACTCATCCTTAATATCTATAAAAAGGAATGATTAGCACACCTAGAGAAACAACTGCATAAAGGACTCAAACTCTACTAAGCTACTATATTATATATAGTAATCATCCATCAAAATACAATTACGTCTCTCATACGTAGTTACGTCAGCGAGCGTTGGGTAAAATCGATTAACCAAAGCTCTGATACCAAATGTGACGACCGCCCATGACCCCTGCACCGAACCTAGAAATAGGTGCGCTGTACAGTGTGCCAGGCGACCATGGACGATTGCCAGGGTAAATTAAAACAACAGAATCTATCGTATTACTCACAGCGCATGGACAAAATACAATAGAACATATATATAGTGAAGCTTCACAGAATAGAAACTCATCAATAATACTTCATAATAGTTGAATACAAACATCTGAACAGTCAATACATCAAGCCTCACTACATAACACTCAGAGAATATACAAGCAACGGAACATCCAGTACATATAGTAAGAAGATAATATGCAATCCTCCAGCTCGTCTTCGACTTCAACACCGTGGAAAGCAAGAACAGCACCTGTCACCTGCTACCTAGTCTGCCCGTCCCAAAAATGGACGAATAGCCCAAGGCAATAAGAGTTAAAACATAAAGCCTTGAGTCAGACAACAGTCTTAGTGAGCGGTATATTAACTAACAACATACCAAAAAAGCATAAAGGAAAAAGGAATAGGAATACAACCCTCACACTCCACCTCTTTCTACAGTGATAGCCCCCAGACACACACTAAGCAGAAGCAAACATAGCAAACATAGCAAAGCATACAATTTAAAGTAAAGCAATTATCACTCGAGTCAAGGGCGATGCTTTCCAAGTACAAACCCCCAAGGCCTAAACCAAGATCAGATAAGCACCCAGAAAATACCGCTCTTGAGACCGAATGACGATACAACCAAACATCCATGACTCTGGCTATCACTGTTATCATTGCTTCGATATCATCGTTAATTAAATGATCGGCTCTTTATTTCATCCATCCATCAAGGGCTAATGGAAACCCCAGTTCTAGACATAACTCCGCACGTCATCATGACCAGTGCCTAGGACTATCGAATCTGCCCAGAGTACTTGACTACCAATCAGAAGCCTTCAGGGACTATCGAATCTGCCCAACGTACTCTTGCTTTGAGCATGCTAGAACCTTCAACAACGATGATATCTCAGCCTTCTAGTCATCCTCCTCGACGACTATTTCCATACTAGCTCAAGCGCCTCTCGAGCAAACCATTATCCTCAAACCCGAACCATATCACCGAGTTATCAATCTGCTTGGAATGATCCCGTCTGGATTAGACCAAGGCTATCTCGTATCATACTTTGCCTCATCATCATCATAGCAAAGCTTCATCTCAACATCATCATCAAATCTATCCATATGAGCTTCATCATCCGCTACATATGCCACGAGCAGCTTTTCCAATTCAAGAGCCTTTCCCTTAGCTTTTGAATCATCTTCGGTCTAAATCAAATCATCAATCATCTAATACATAGCAATCAATCAAATCAAACATTAATCCAAGTAAACAAGCATTCAAATATGATCTAAATAGACAATTATAACAATAATGGCAATTTCGTAATTAAAGAGTCAAAAGTCTAATAAGCATGAAAACATGAGCAATATCTCTATAATCTTGATGAATGAACTTGCATAGGTTAACATGTAGTAAAATGGATGCCAAATCATTATGAACAATGGATCTATATGGATCTATACTTAGGATTAGGAAAATGCATGGAAATCACTACTTTAACTCAAAATCAAGCCAACGATCCGATATACTCCTTTGGATCCGTGTGAGAGATAATCACCACTCACCAAATTACCTAAACACCTTAAAAGAAACCCACTTCAGATCTGGACAGCGAAGGATCTAACTCGATCTATCACAAAACCGCTTCAAACGATGAAATCTCTCTTCGATGGATGAAGATCTTCAATCTAAGCTCTTGAATCTTCAATTTGATCTTCGATATGGATGGAAGGAATCACTAGATTTAGAGTGGAGAAAAGAAGTGAAGAAGTGTAGAAGTCGAGCTCTCAAAATGTCAGCACTTCGTCGCTTCAAAATCCGGATCCCAAAAATGAAGAAGAACCCTCCTATTTATAGGCTGAAATCTACCTTAGGTCGCTCACTCGGAGTTAGGTCGTCCACGACCTACGACCTAAAATCTTCGACCTAACAGCCCCAAGCCTCTACGACCTAACCAGATGCACTTCCTCGTGACCTACGACCTAACCAGATGCGCACCTACGACCTAACAACTTAGCGCATCAGCGCACCCAAACGACCTACGACCTAACGAATGATGCAGCCTAGCGACCTAACACAGACCGCATCCTCGCGACCTAACAATGCCACGACCTAACGACCTAACAAACCTACGACTTAACACACACACGCGACTTAACACTTAGCCAGGTTACGACCTAACTCCTTATGTCGTCTAACGACCTAACTACGCTAACTCGCTAACTTTCTTAGGTCGCTGCCTATCCTTAAATCGCTCACTCTCTTAGGTCGCTAATTCCTATAGGTCGCTAACTCCTATAGGTCGCTAACTCCTATAGGTCGCTAACTCCTATAGGTCGCTACAAACCCTTAAGTCGCTCAAAACCTTAGGTCGCTAACATCCTATAGGTCGCTCCAACCGACCTAACCTACCCCACGACCTAAGCCACCACACGACTTATCTTCTAAACGACCTAACTATCACACGACCTAACCCAAACCCTTAGGTCGCCAATTCCCTTAGGTCGCTCCAATCTCCTAGGTCGTCTACCCCTTAACTCGTCCACTTCCTTAGGTCACTCCAAACCTTCATACGACCTAAGACTTAGACTCTGGACGACTTATCAATAATGCGACCAAATGACAACTGTTTTACGATGTTTCGATCCGTAAAAATACGGGTCGTTACATTCTCTCCCCCTTAGGAATTTCGCCCCCGAAATTCCAAACAAACATAGCAATCAAAGACTATTCTGCATGCATACCATCCATAGCAATCAACAAACCATGCATCCAATTCTGGCTTAGCATGCAGAATTCTAAAACTTAGAACAAGTTACAATGTCATTAGATGACACGACACTTTAGGGCCATACCTTGAAGAGTTCAGGATGAACTGCTTTCATCCTCTCTTCCACCTCCCATGTACAGTCGTTATCATCATCACTCCATTGTATCTTGAGCAACTTAACTACCTTCCTCCTAAGCTGTTTCGTGTCGGTTTCCACAACACGAAGCGGCTTACGAGGCCTCTTATCGACTGGATCAACTTCGAAATCTTCACAGCTATCAGCAGAAACCACTGTATTCGAGTCGTGCACATACTTCCGTAGATACGATACGTGAAAAACATTGTGCACACCCGACATCTTCTCTGGTAACTCCAATCTGTAGGCAAGCTTTCCAATTCGCTCGGTGATCGGGAATGGTCCAACAAATCTCGAAGTCAATTTTCCTTTCTTCCCGAATCGAATAACATTCTTCAGAGGAGAAATCTTCACAAAAACCATATCACCTACGTCGAATTCCAAATCTTTACGACGCTTATCGGCATAACTTTTCTGACGGTCTTGGGCTGCCTTCATTCGTTGCCGAATGATCTCTATGCAACCCAAGGTCTGTCGAATCATCTCTGGCCCAAGTATTAGCTTTTCTCCTGTCTCTAACCAACATGTCGGAGAGTTACACGGTCTTCCATACAATGCCTCATACGGTGCCATACCAATGCTTGACTGGTAACCAACAAGTGGGCACCGCCCGATTCATCCGATTTCGAAAGATCGAGCCTTCTTTGAAACGACGTAAAATGATGCACAAATGAAGACTGAACTTAGCAAACCCCATCCTCAGCAACTTCATCACCCATCGGAACTACTGCCCATCTACCACTTACCTGAAACACAAATGCCATTGGATACTTTATTAGGTTGAAGCTACAAAAAAAGCTCTACTACTATTAAATGCAAGTATATTTGGTGGTTCTACAGAGATAAAGGAGATTCACGTTAAAGAAGATAAAGAGATATTAGGTAATGCTTTACTTGCTGTGAATGAAACTCCACCCGGACCACGTCGTAAAGTAGTTGCTACCAAGGGGAGATATATGTATACATTAACTTTACGCGGCTTATATGTAAATAATAATGACCAATTCATGATAGGTGGGGCATGAGATAGCTTAAGGGACTTACATTGGTCACTGAATTCAACTGTAGAAGGTGTATTGTTATAGCCTACAGAAATAATCCCAGAATAGGCAGTTGTAGTTTGTTGAAAGGAAGTTGCATTTGCAGCATCAGAATCATAATGAAACGATCTTGGTTGAGCAGCAGCAAAAAAATTACCATCATCCCGGCTCTTAGGAACAACAAAAATGGGTTTATCACCTATGACAGAAACAACATCACTCCCACTAGCGACAAAGTCTTTCATCAAAAATCAAAGCTTCGTCAGTAGGCACTCCACCGATTAGAGGATAGGCAGTCATCGATTCAAGTTTAGAAACAAAAATTACATCGGCTAAAATCCTAGAAGTAGTGTCAGTGAATCGGGGATGAGCAGGCACGCGAAGGGAGGAAGGCAGGATGACTATTGGCGCAAAAGCAAGACTACAGTATGCTAAAGAAACTTCATTACCAGAGCCGTTGGCATCGTCAAATCACTTTTTCTCATTATTGTTCCTTGGCATCCAAATCGACGATGAATAATGATAGCAAGCACGAAGAGAAGAGGGATGGATCGCGAATTGGAACTTCATCAATCAGACTTGCGGATCCCCAAAGAAGATGAATCGCAAATTGGAACTTGATACTTGATTTATTCTAATCGCCTGAAATCATCTTCCATCTCCACGCGAATTGATTTGAGAATTATGAATTGATTCTAATCGCGAATTGGATTTCGTGAATTTGCTGGATTTCGTGAATTTTCTTTTTGATTTGGGGATTTCGTGAATTTGCTGGAAGTATGAATTTGGGGATTTCGTGAATATGGTAAACTGAAAGGGGATCTACACCAACATAAGCGGGAAAACGAAAATTTGGTAAAAAGTGCAGCGGTGATCCATTTTAACAGTTGGATTAAATGTAGACCGTTGGATCGTATTCACATGGATTGCTAATTTTATTAATTTTTTAATTTGTATACATCTATAGCTACTGCAACATCTTGTTGATACCTATGCTAACACCTTGAAGCGAGTGTTGTAATAGACAAAAATCAGCATACCTATCGTTACATTATAGCTAGCAACACCTTGTAATTTCGTTGCAGTAGGCCATCTATGGCGTAGTGTTAGGTCGCTCCAAACCTTCATACGACCTAAGACTTAGACTCTGGACGACTTATCAATAATGCGACCAAATGACAACTGTTTTACGATGTTTCGACCCGTAAAAATACGGGTCGTTACAACATTATTTGTTCTAAAGGAATAATTTGCCAATGTTAAATAATTATATTAGTATATTATCAAATAAATATTTATCCAGATATTTATAATTTAGCTTCTATTATATTTTCAAATTCATTTATGTAACAGCCCGCAAACCCGACCCCTTGAATCGACACTATTCTCCAACATATCGACTCAAAGTGAACGGAAATACGAACTATTAGGGTTAAAGAAGAAGGAGGTAGAAGAAAAGGAAACAACACATCAGAATCTTACATTGCAACGGAATAAAATATAATAGATAATAACTGATCCTTTACACAAAAGAAACTATATTTGTTTATACATACATCATCAGAATACAACATCAGAGTACAATACAATCAACATCACAATTCAGGGCAGTTATAATAACTTGTCCTCACAAGATGACTATACCACTTAGGATACACAGCGGAATACAACAAATATGGGTGATACGTCTCGCCATCCAGCTCGTCTCTTGAGCTCCATAACATCATATCCTGTATTTGTAATACTCGGTCTGACCCGAGCATTATAATAAAATAACACCCGAGTCAGTTTGGAAAACCAGCGTGAGAAAACACACTCAATTGGATTATTAAAGTTTCAAAACCCTTTGAAATCAAAAGCATCTCGTAAGACCACGCCACAAATAAACATGTCGGGTTTTTACCTTACGATAGCCAAAACACTTTCTTATCAAATCCGTCTGATATTATAATAGTGTCTATATACAAATACTTATTCAAATAGCTGAAATTGTTACATGATTAAATTCCAGCATACTAGCCACAAAGTGGGTTCTACAAACAAAAACCGTAAAAGGCGCGTAGGGAGAATTGATTTCCAACTAATGACTAGGCACTGGGGTACCACCTATCACAGTACCTGGTCTAGATCTTCGTACCGAGGATCACGCCCAATCCCCTGCAACACAAGACCGAAACTACCCCTTACTGGATAATCCCGAGTAAGATCACCCCGCGGTTGGGATCAGCAACCGCACCACTAAGCCGAATAAAAAGGAACATCTAGACAGGGATGACCTCACCCTAATGGGTGCTACCCACTTAACCTTGCTGCATAACCCCTGATTTTCAGTCATTCCCGGTTGATGAGGCTCGAGCTAAGCGTTACCTTTTTAGAACATATCCCTTGGAATGCTCATCGTCCACCTGACGATGTTCTGAAAGCATTCATCCACACAAGTCCGTTCCAGGTTCGAACGGAACCGAAGGCACTACTCCTACTACATCCATTTTGGAATCACCCTCAGGATTAGTAGCGATTATCCCTTGCACTTCACTGCTCCATCTTCGACTCCCAAACTCGTTTTCCACACGAAAACGTACAAACCAGATCGAAGTGGTTTTCGGGAGATAAATCCCGATCCCGGTCTCTTCGAAACGATCAGCGCATTGGCCAATATTGATAGTTGGTTATTTAACTATCAAATAACATTCACAAACAACCATCAGACCTTTAAATAATTTCTCCCAAATTATTTATTAACCTCAAAATATCTTCGCCAGACATATTTCCACTTTTCAACCCTTTGAAAACAGTTTCAAACCATCTTTCTCTCAGGGAATAAATTTCCCAATATTTTCTATTTCCACTGAAATCACCAAGTACAAATACTTAGACGTTAAAATCATTTAAAACACTTAATTATAGAATATACTTTTAAACATTTAGATTTAAAACTACTTTAATACTTTATTTTAAAAAAATACACTTTAAGAATATTTAAAATAAAGCTACTTTATAAAATATAAAACTAAATTTTTATCCTTTTAACATAATACCAATTAACCTTTAAATAATTACTACTAAAATAAATTTGAAAAATACTTACTTTAACATTTAAACATTTAAAAATAATAGATTTTCCAAAACATACTTTTAAAACAACTTTGAAACTTTAACTTATACTTAAGAATTTGCTTTGAAAACGTACTTGGCTATCTAGAGAAATATACTTCTCTTTCACATCTTTAAAAATAAATCACTATTTATTTTTAATCAAATTTACCCATTCCTTTTATAAATCCCCACCTTGAATTTATCCTCTGTAATGCCCCAAAATTTTGAGGAAAATTATTTTAATAAAATAATTCAGTTCTAAAAATATTTAGATTTAATATGGTAGAATTTTTGGGATTAAATAATGTGCAAGGATATGTGTGCATATGCACACTGGAAATGGCACAGGAAAAATCCAAGAATTTGTGGCAAAAGGGGAGACAGAAAAGTTTTATTTAAAAATAAGAAAGTGAATTCTTATTTAAAGCATTGGATTTTAACTTAGGCCTAACCAAGTTAAAAATGAAATATATGCCCATATGTATTTTTCTGTGAAACATGGGGAAATTAAATAAAATAAAAAAATAAAATAAAAAAATATTTATATACATATACACATGTATATTTTCTATGAGCAGAAATACATTGGAACTAAGCAAGAAAAATAACACTAAAATGGTATGAGATATAATATAAGCAAGTATGTTATGTATAGGCAAAAATAGAAAGAGGGGGATTTCCAGAAATAAACAAATGAGTAAATTTAGTCACACACTTTTAACATGCCTTGAGTGAGTGACCATTTTCAAAAAAAGTAAAGAAAAGAAAATGCAGCCTTAACTAATTGATATGGCCGGGGTAATCAAGGATGGAAATATGAAAACATAAAATGCAGAATACATGATGTTAGTTAGGACAAAAGTGGAATTTTATCTTGGTAAAACCCTAGAGGAAAACATTTATATAAATAGGCAGTTATAACCAAAAAATCATTTTTACCCGAGCTGCTTAAAAATAAGAAAGAAATAAGAAAAGAAAAAAAAGGGAAGGAGAAACACATAGGGATTTTTGATCAAAGGAAGGAAGAACTTAGGTGAGTGATCTCACTAAATTCATGGCATTAAGACTTGATATGAAGCAGCCAAATTTCTATATTGCTATTTTCATTTTCTTGGTTTTGTTGAACATGATTTTATCAATGCTCTTTGGATGGTTCTGATCTGTCATGATTTTTATTATGGATGTTTTTGGATGATTTTTGATCTGTTATGATGTTTCCTTCTGATGTGTAACCCACTGTTTTTTTTTACTGCATTCAGAAAAGCTAAGAATACTCTCAACTGTTTTGGATCTATGGCATGGAAATTTTAATTAAGAAAATATTATGAGCTGCATTATACTTTGTATAAGTGCTGAGGCTTAAAAAAAGATATTAAGGGTGCAATAGAAATTCTATATGTGCTGAGCCCTTAATTAAATAGAAAAAAAAAACCCACTAGTTAAAAATTATGGTTAAGCTTGATCTTGAATCTGGTTCAATCATAGTAACTAGAAAATTCAAATAACTCAACATGCCATGTCTTCATTGTTCAGTTGAAAATATCCTTGCATTTCTATTTGAGATCAAGACATCTATTGATCACATCCCTGTAAATGATTGTCTGCTTATTTCTGGAAAATTATACTAGTAAGATGTATGGACGTTTCCATGTTTACAGTGACATGTTCACCTAGCTATCTGATGGTTGGATTTAAACTAAAACTACTAGTAAATAAACTAGGGATGGTAAACCAAGAAGGCTGCTGGAATGCTTGTTATATTTGAAGTAGGCAAGTTGGCACATGGTTTGTTTAAGCCCTGAGATCTTTGTGCAATGATGTGAATTAGTTCATTGCAATGTGCCCCCGTGATTCCTTGATAGCAGATGAGGTTAGGAATTTTAAATGGATAATACAACCTATAAATGAAGAAATAGAAACTAGAGATTTTCTTAAAATTGGTTGGAGTGGAACCATGGTTGTTCCAGTGCTTCTATCTGCAATTATTATATGTTCATGTTTGCTTAATTATTTATGTGTATATGAATGATTGATAAAGTTATCACTCATGTACAAAAATTATCCGAAACATAGTAAAACAGATGAATAAAGGAATTAAATATGCAAGTATTTATGCTTATCTTCTATCTGCTTAATGTTATGAATATTATGTTGTTGCTCATACCAGATCATTGATCTGACCCTTGTTTGCTCATGGCATATGGGAGTGTCTCATTTTAAATTAAGGCAACCACAAACGCTCTTTCAGGGGTTGCAAGACTTAAGTAGGAAGGAAGGTTATGGCTAATGAGAAAAATGGATGAGCATGCTTGCTAGTTTTAATAAGAGCATAGAATGAGATATCTGCATGTATTCATGGAAATAGAGTTTTTAAATTTCTTGTTATGTAATGACTTTGCTGTGTTGGTTAAACTGGTTGCTAGTGTTGAGTTCTGTTATGTGTAAATGGTTTGAGTACTGAAGTATGGTCTGAGATATGAAAAAAAATATGCTTACATTATTAGTTATGAAAATCTGGAAAAAGGAATATATACATATATATATATTTGAGCAATTGTCTAGCCTAACCTATATTGAGTTCTAGGCAAATTTGGGTTATTTATAAGTATTGAGTTTGGGGTAAAATTTGGGTTATTTATAAGTATTGAGTTTGGGGTAAAATATGGGTTTAAACTAGTGAAATTCTTTTAAGTATTTAATTGCCTTTCACTGGAATATTTTGTAAAAAGATTTAAGTCCATTTCTGGGTTGTTTTGAGAAGAGTAAACACAAAGCAAAAAAAAGGAGCTTCAGATGCTATGCAAATGAATGGCATATCATTGTTCCATGATCAAAGTGTCTGGCTGACACAATCACATGAACTAACCAGCTTCAAAAGAATGTAGTTATGGTTGAACATGTTTGATTATATTTTGAGAGTAAAAGAAACACATCAAAATCTTTAGTTTTCTTTTGCAAATGTTTAACCAAAAACTCTCATTAAAATGCTATAAACAGATGTGCATAATTAGTTGTGTCATATTGGTTAAGATTAAAACAGAAAAGCTATATTGATTGAATCAAAAGTAAGAGGGTTTCAAAGGAGACACCTAAATTGAAAATGATAATTGTAAATATCATTTTCTGGTACTTAGTCACACATCAAACATTTGAACTATGCTAAAGAAAAAAAAATGATAATCTCAAGTATTCTGAGATTATCTGCTAAGATAAAAATTAACAGAAAAATCATGGTTAGCATGATAAAATCTAGTATAAATAAATATGCTCGGGATATACTTATATACTGCAAATATCAAAGAATCTGGGAATTTAATTATGAGTAGATTAATTCAAATCCAAATCAAATAGAACTTGCTCTTGTTTACAAAATTTAAAATATATATATACTCTGATTTAAACAAGATGGATATATACATCATCATATGTATATGTATATTTTTATGATTAAACTGATATATTTATATTAGTAGGAATTTTAAAATCTTGGACAAATTGTTTGAAAAGAAAATGACTCTAAGAATTAAATTGAATTGTAAATGTAAAAGAAAAAAAATTTCCCAATAAAATTAAGGCAAATCTGGAGGGTAATTTCAGTTGGTATCAGAGCAAATGGTTGCATTGATTGTTGAATACTATAGATATGTATTATATCTATTTGTTTTGGATGAAATAATTTAGATAGGAAAATATTAACTATAGAAAATACTCACAGTACACTAACACTATTTGCCCATAACTTGGTTAGCAAACCATGGTAGGAAGGGGATCACATCAAGCAGGAACAAGTGCACCACAAATGCTTGATATGCAAGAGTTTGTAAGGGTTTTAAGGGATGGAATTGGGCATATGCCAGAGAATCCACATGAGGAACTTTCAAAACTATTAAAGGCTTATACAAATTTGGGAGGTAAGAGTTTTGAAGGGACTGAGAATGTGATGGAAATTCAAGCATGGTTGAGAACATTGGATAGGATTTTCAATGACATGCAGCTTGATGATCAAAGGAAGAGGCAAGTGGCTTCAAGACAGCTGAAAGGAGTAGCTTTAAGTTGGTGGGAGGTGATCATAGCTGGGAGAATTGAAAATGAAATCACCTGGAATCAATTCAAGGAGATGTTGGAGGCAAGATTTGTACCAGCATCAGCTAAGACCACATTACTTGAAGAATTTATTAGACTCAGGCAAGGAACTCTGAATGTCACTGAATACACTCAGAAGTTTGAGGGGTTATCCAAATATGGAGCAATGCTAGTGGCAGATGAAGCATCCAAAAATGATAGGTACATTAAAGGTTTGAACCCAGGACTTAGTAGAGCCATGTTACCATATGCAGATAGGACTTTTGATCAAGTAATAGATCTGGCTTTAAAATCGGAGCAACATGACAAGGAAAGAGAGAAGTACAGGAATTTTAAGAACCAAAATAACAAGAAGAATAAGGGAAGATATCACCCTTATGATAAAAAGAAGGAGGAGACAGACAACAAGAAGGCCAATGACATCAAGGCTAATGATGCTAAGAAGAAATTGGTCTGCCATCATTGTGGAAAGGAAGGACACATCAAACCAAGGTGCCCAGAGTTAAAAGGAGGAGCCTTCAAATGCTACCTATGTGGGAAAGAGGGGCATATGAAGAGGAACTGTCCTGAGTAAAAGCAGCAAGGGAAGTTAGCAAATCTGGAGGGTAAAAGCAAATCTACAGTGGAAATTAATGCTGAAAATCATAGCCAAGTGGAAGGTACATTACTTATTTGTACCATACCCATAGCAGTAGTTTATGATACTGGGGCAACTCACTCTTTGATTTCTTATGAACTAGTTAAAATGCTAAAATTTAATTGCATATTGGTTGAAACTCCATTGCTTATACAAAGTCCACTGGGGAGTTCTAGTGTTTTAGATATGATTTGTATGGATGTGGAATTAAACATAGGAGGAGATACTTTTATTTCCAATTTATATGTTTTAAACTACCCAAATATAGGTGTTATATTGGGGGTAGACTGGTTAAGGCAATTTAAAGCCATAATTAACTTAGAATCATTCACCATATCATTGCAAAATCTTAGAGGCCAGAGAATCATAATTTTATGTGAAGTAGCTAAAGAAAGGAAATTATATCACTTAGTTGACTTGGAAAAAGATTTCAGTGAACTTACTATTGAAGAAATTCCCATAGTCAATGAATACTTGGATGTGTTTGGGGAGGTTAAGGGTGTTCCAAACCATAGACCAGTGGAATTCCAAATTCATTTAGTTCCAGGAGCAAGCCCAATGATTAAAACGCCAACTAGAATGGGGCCAAGTGAACTAAAAGAATTGAAAAATCAGTTAGAAGAACTAGAAAGCAAAGGATTTATAAGGCCAAGCAATTAATGCTGGGGTGCTCCAGTAGTGTTTGTAAGAAAACATGATGGTACTTTGAGAATGTGTATAGATTACAGAGAGCTAAATAAAGTTACTATTAAGAACAAATACACATTGCCTAGAATTGATGGTCTCTTTGATCAACTCAGTGGAGCTAAAATATTTTCTAGGTTAGACTTAGCATCTGGGTTCCATCAGATGAAGGTTGAGGACTCAAGTGTTAAGTACGCTGCATTTAACACTAGATATGGTTTGTATGAGTTTCTAGTTATGCCATTTGGGCTGACAAATGCCCCTTCATATTTTGTAGTTTTAATGAATAGAATATTCAGAGATTATTTAGACAAGTTTGTGCTAATTTTTATTGATGATATTTTGATTTATTCCAAAACAGTAGAAGAGCATAAAAGTCATTTGCATCTGGTTTTGTCTAGATTGAGGGAAAAAGATTTAAAGGCAAAATTTTCAAAAGGTGCATTTTGGAAAGAGGAAGTACATTTCCTTGGCCATGTCATTTCTGCAAAAAGAATTTCAGTGAATCCCAATAAGGTTGTAGCAATTCAAGCATGGAAAAGACCAAGCACAGTGGGTGAGGTTAGATCATTTATGGGGATGGCAGGATATTATAGGAGATTTATAAAAGACTTTTCTAAAATGTCATCACCACTTACAAATTTAACTAGAAAGAATCAAGTGTTTATATAGACTGAAAAATGTGAGCAAGCTTTTATCAAGATAAAAGAAGCCTTAGTTAATGCACTAGTGTTGAGAGTACCTGAAGGAAATGAGGGATTAATTGTGTATACTGATGCAAGTGGCTCTGGGCTAGAGGCCGTGTTGATGCAACAAGACCAAGTAATAGCCTATGCATCTAGGCAATTAAAGCCACATGAAACTAGGTATGCAACCCATGATCTTGAACTAGCAGCAGTAGTGTATGCCTTGAAGCTCTGGAGACATTACTTATTAGGTGCCAAATTTATTTTGTACACTGATCATAAGGCACCGAAATATCTATTCTCACAAAAAGATTTAAACATGAGGAAACAAAGGTGGGTGGAGTTTCTAGCTGCCTATGACTTAGACATAATCTATACACCAGGTAAAGCAAACAAAGTTGCTGATGCTCTAAGTAGACAACATGCTAAGTTAGCCATGTTGATGATAGAAGAGTTTAAGGACTTGTCTTTGCTTGCTGAATTAGAAATTAGGGAGAATGGCTGTGTGCACATGGATGTACATGTGCATGGTGCACAGGAAAATAGAGGGAAGTTGAGCTTGATGACACTTCAATCTGAATTAATTTTGAAGGTAAGTAAAATGCAAGACCAAGACCCTATTATAGTTGAGAAGAAAATTCTCATATCAAAAGGGGAAGAAGTGACAAATTACCATATTGATAAAAATTGGTTATTTAAGGAACAAGAATAGGATATGTGTTCCAGAAAACACAGAATTGAAGGAGGAAATATTAAATGATTATCATAGGAGTAAGTACTCCATACACCTAGGCAGTACAAAGATGTATCAAAATTTAAAAATAAATTTTTGGTGGAAGGGAATGAAGTCAGATGTAGCCAAACATGTTGCAAGGTGTATGACTTGCCAACAAGTTAAGGCAGAGACACAAAGACCATCAGGGTTGTTACAACCTCTTAGCATACCAAAGTGGAAATGGGAAGATATATCTATGGATTTCATAGATGGACTGCCTAGATCTAAAAGAGGAAACACAAGTATACGGGTGATAGTAGATAAGCTAACTAAAGTAGCACATTTCATTCCAGTCAAATCAGAAAGGAATGCACCAAAATTAGCACAAGTATTTATGAAGGAGGTGGTAAGATTGCATGGCATTCCCAAAACCATTGTGAGTGATAGGGATACCATCTTCACCTCAAGATTCAGGAAAAGTTTTCAAGAAGCCATGGGGAGTGAATTATGCTTAAGCACTGCCTACCATCCACAATCAGATGGACAAACTGAGGTGGTGAACAAAGTTCTAGAAGATTTATTAAGAGCATGTGCATTGGATTTTGGAGGCAACTGGGAGGATCATCTCCATCTAGCTGAGTTTACATACAATAATGGTTATCAAAGCACCATAGGGATGGCTCTATTTGAAGCCTTATATGGCAAGCCATGTTTATCACCTGTATGTTGGGTAGAGATAGGAGAGAGGGCTGTTTTAGGGCCTGAATATGTAAAGGAGACTACAGAGAAAATTGGGCTAATAAGAAAAAGGATGGCAACAGCTCAAGACAGGCAAAAGAAGTTTGCAGACATGAAGAGAAAGCAGGTGGAATATGGAGTAGGAGACTTTGTTTTCATCAAGGTTTCTCCTATGAAAAAGGTCCTGAGGTTTGGTAAGCAAGGAAAACTCACACCAAGGTATGTTGGACCCTATAAAATTCTGGAAAGAATAGGCTCTTTAGCATACAAATTGGAACTACCAGAGGAAATGAAAGCAATGCATAATATTTTTCATGTGTCACAACTTAGAAGATGGGTACATGGTAAAGAAGAAATTCTGGAAAAGCCTACCCAAATTCAAATAAATCCAAATTTGGTTTATGAGAAAGAACCAGTGGGGATTTTAGCTAAAGAAGAAAAGAAATTGAGAAGCAAAACTTTGAAACTAGTGAAGGTCCAGTGGAGTCTTGATCCTAATGATTGTACATGGGAGTTAGAAGGAAAAATTAGGATGGATTATCCAAAACTTTTTGTAGATTAAAGGTAATTTTTAATTTCTGGAGAATTTAATATGTATGGTTATTATGGTTGAATTTGTTTGCTTATGCATATGTTTGATGGATTCCTTAGAGTCAGTAAATGCTTGTTATAAGTGTTAGAAAAATTGTGAGGACACAATTCCTAAAAGGAGGGGTGAATGTAATGCCTCAAAATTTTAAGGAAAATTATTTTAATAAAATAATTCAGTTCTAAAAATATTTAGATTTAATATGGTAGACTTTTTGGGATTAAATAATGTGCAAGGATTTGTGTGCATATGCACATTGGAAATGGCACAGAGAAAATCCAAGAATTTATGGAAAAAGGGGAGACAGAAAAGTTTTATTTAAAAATAAGAAAGTGAATTCTTATTTAAAGCATTGGATTTTAACTTAGGCCTAACCAAGCTAAAAATGAAATATATGCCTATATGTATTTTTCTGTGAAACATGGGGAAATTAAATTAAATAAAAAAATAAAATAAAAAAATATTTATATACCTATACACATGTATATTTTCTATGAGCAGAAATACATTGGAACTAAGCAAGAAAAATAACACTAAAATGGTATGAGATATAATATAAGCAAGTATGTTATGTATAGGCAAAAATAGAAAGAGGGGGATTTCCAAAAATAAACAAATGAGTAAATTTAGTCACACACTTTTAACATGCCTTGAGTGAGTGGCCATTTTCTGAAAAAGTAAAGAAAAGAAAATGCAGCCTTAACTAATTGATATGGCCGGGGTAATCAAGGATGGAAATATGAAAACATAAAATGTAGAATACATGATGTTAGTCAGGACAAAAGTGGAATTTTATCTTGGTAAATCCCTAGAGGAAAACATTTATATAAATAGGCAGTTATAACCAGAAATTCATTTTTACTCGAGCTACTTAAAAATAAGAAAGAAAGAAGAAAAGAAAAAAAAAGGGAAGGAGAAACACATAGGGATTTTTGATCAAAGGAAGGATGAACTTAGGTGAGTGATCTCACTAAATTCATGGCATTAAGACTTGATATGAAGCAGCCAAATTTCTATATTGCTATTTGCATTTTCTTGGTTTTGTTGAACATGATTTTATCAATGCTCTTTGGATGGTTCTGATCTGTCATGATTTTTATTATGGATGTTTTTGGATGATTTTTGTTCTGTTATGATGTTTCCTTCTGATGTGTAACCCATTGTTTTTTTTACTGCATTCAGAAAAGCTAAGAATACTCTCAACTGTTTTGGATCTATGGCATGGAAATTTTAATAAAGAAAATACTATGAGCTGCATTATACTTTGTATAAGTGCTGAGGCTTAAAAGAAAGATATTAAGGGTGCAATAGAAATTCTATATGTGCTGAGCCCTTAATTAAATAGAAAAAAAAATTCCCCACTAGTTAAAAATTATGGTTAAGCTAGATCTTGAATCTGGTTCAATCATAGTAACTAGCAAATTCAAATAACTCAACATGCCATGTCTTCATTGTTCAGTTGAAAATATCCTTGCAATTCTATTTGAGATCAAGACATCTATTGATCACATCCCTGTAAATGATTGTCTGCTTATTTCTGGAAAATTATACTAGTAAGATGTATGGACGTTTCCATGTTTACAGTGACATGTTCACCTAGCTATCTGATGGTTGGATTTAAACTAAAACTACTAGTAAATAAACTAGGGATGGTAAACCAAGAAGGCAGCTGGAATGCTTGTTATATTTGAAGTAGGCAAGTTGGCACATGGTTTGTTTAAGCCCTGAGATCTTTGTGCAATGATGTGAATTAGTTCATTGCAATGTGCCCCCGTGATTCCTTGATAGCAGATGAGGTTAGGAATTTTAAATGGATAATACAACCTATAAATGAAGAAATAGAAACTAGAGATTTTCTTAAAATTGGTTGGAGTGGAACCATGGTTGTTCCAGTGCTTCTATCTGCAATTATTATATGTTCATGTTTGCTTAATTATTTATGTGTATATGAATGATTGATAAAGTTATCACTCATGTACAAAAATTATCCGAAACATAGTAAAACAGATGAATAAAGGAATTGAATATGCAAGTGTTTATGCTTATCTTCTATCTGCTTAATGTTATGAATATTATGTTGTTGCTCATACCAGATCATTGATCTGACCCTTGTTTGCTCATGGCATATGGGGGTGTCTCATTTTAAATTGAGGCAGCCACAAATGCTCTTTCAGGGGTTGCAAGACTTAAGTAGGAAGGAAGGTTATGGCTAATGAGAAAAATGGATGAGCATGCTTGCTAGTTTTAATAAGAGCATAGAATGAGATATCTGCATGTATTCATGGAAATAGAGTTTTTAAATTTCTTGTTATGTAATGACTTTGCTATGTTGGTTAAACTGGTTGCTAGTGTTGAGTTCTGTTATGTGTAAATGGTTTGTGTACTGAAGTATGGTCTGAGACATGAAAAAAAAATGCTTACATTATTAGTTATGAAAATCTGGAAAAAGGAATATATACATATATATTTGAGCAATTGTCTAGTCTAACCTATATTGAGTTCAAGGCAAATTTGGGTTATTTATAAGTATTGAGTTTGGGGTAAAATATGGGTTTAAACTAGAGAAATTCTTTTAAGTATTTAATTGCCTTTCACTGGAATATTTTGTAAAAAGATTTAAGTCCATTTCTGGGTTGTTTTGAGAATAGTAAACACAAATAAAAAAAAAGGAGCTTCAGATGCTATGCAAATGAATGGCATATCATTGTTCCATGATCAAAGTGTCTGGCTGACACAATCACATGAACTAACCAGCTTCAAAAGAATGGAGTATGGTTGAACATGTTTGATTATATTTTGACAGTAAAAGAAACACTTCAAAATCTTTAGTTTTTTTTTGCAAATGTTTAACCAAAAACCCTCATTAAAATGCTATAAACAGATGTGCATAATCAGTTGTGTCATATTGGTTAAGATTAAAACAGAAAAGCTATATTGATTGAATCAAAAGCAAGAGGGTTTCAAAGGAGACACCTAAATTGAAAATGATAAATGTAAATATCATTTTCTGGTACTTAGTCACACATCAAACATTTGAACTATGCTAAAGAAAAAAAATGATAATCTCAAGTATTCTGAGATTATCTGCTAAGATAAAAATTAATAGAAAAATCATGGTTAGCATGATCAAATCTAGTATAAATAAATATGCTCAGGATATACTTATATACTGCAAATATCAAAGAATCTGGGAATTTAATTATGAGTAGATTAATTCAAATCCAAATCAAACAGAACTTGCTCTTGTTTACAAAAAAATAAATAAATAAATATACTCTGATTTAAACAAGATGGACATATACATCATATGTATATGTATATTTTTATGATTAAACTGATATACTTATATTAGTAGGAATTTTAAAATCCTGGACAAATTGTTTGAAAAGAAAATGACTCTGAGAATTAAATTGAATTGTAAATGTAAAAAAAATTCCCAATAAAATTAAGGCAAATCTGGATGGTCATTTCATCCTCCCAATTATCCATTTATATATTACTTCACTTTTATAAACCCAGTTTATAAATTTCATGGTCTCAACTTCCTTTTAAAATCCCAGTTTCAAACACTTAATCAATTTTCAAATTGATTTCCAAAATTTACTCCATTTTAAAATAAATTCTTTACTTATCCAATTTTATTTCAAAATATATAAATTTCAGGTTTAACTTCCTTGTGATGATTTAAAATCTTACTTTACCTGATAAAACAAATTTCCACATTTATTCCAAAATTCTTCTTTTATTTCTTTCTAAACCATTTTAATTCTGAATTAAAAAATAAATCTTTCATCCCTTTAAATAATATCACTTAAGTTTAGAAATCCACTTATCCCCATTTATTCAAAAATCTCCTTTACCATACTTGGAATTTATTTCTTAGAATTTAAAAATCAACTTTATTCTTTTCCAATTCATTCTTTAATTTATACAAATTTCTATAATTATTTACTTAAAATTCTCTCTTTTATATCCTTTCAAAATCCAACTCTATACATTTTTGATAACTCGGTATATCCAAATATATTCAATCAAACAATAACGTCCAACATTTTAATTACCAATATAATCTATCACAGATTATCACATAAACCATATCACAGAATATTAAACAATCTAAATAATTTTGAGGAATCAAGTTGGATCCCTCCAACCTGTTTCCCTGCATCCACAGATGTTGTAACAACCCCAAATTTTATATAAATTTAAATTGATAATTAATTGAATTTTTGAAGACAATATGATATATTTAAGTTGAACAAAATAAATATATAAGTATGAACACTAATACAAATACATTGGATAAAAAATCTAATAACAAATTAAAATTTAGAAATTCATTTATATTACAAAAATTATGAAATTATAAAATAAAAATAAAAATAAAAGGAATACATAAATAAATTATAACAACATATTAAATATAGAAATGCATCCAAAAATAATAAAAGAAAATTAAAATAAAATATAATCTCACTTATATTACAAAGTGAAAAAACAAAAGAAATAAAAATAGAAATAGAAATAAATTAAAGACAAGTTAAAATTAAAAGTTGAATCTCTTGGGCCTTGCAAATGAAGATATATGATGCAGCCTAGAAAGATGAAGATTTAGGTCGAGTACGACCTAACATGTTGGTAAGTCGGGTACGACCTAAGGAGGAGGCTAACGGGCTAAATCTTGGTGAAGAGTCGTGGGAAGTTGAAGTTTTATGTCGTATGCGACCTAATGAGTTTGAGGATCACGAGCTCCGACCTAACAAGTGCTTTAAGTCGTTCCAACGACTTAGTGAAGATCGACAACGACTTAGTGGATATTCGCGAGTTAACGGGCTAAAGGGAAAGGCGCTCGCACGAGCTAACTGTGCCGAGTCACGACCTAAGGAATCTACCGACTTAAGAGTTAGGTCGTATGAAGCTGGTTATCTCTTAAGTCGTCTGCTTGATAAGTCGTACATGTTTTAGGTCGTTACCGACCTAAGTTAAGTCGCTGAAGCAATGGCGCATGCTTTTAAGTCGCTCACTACTGATAAGTCGTTCAAGTGTTAAGTCATGAAGTTTTAGGTCGTTTCCGACTTATGGGTTGTAAAAGCGTTATGTTGTATTTGCTTATGTTGTATTGTTTTTAAGTCGGACTGTTTTAGTTCGTAATGTTTTAGGTCGTGGCTGACCTATGGTAAGTCGTGTGTTTTAGGTCGTGACCGACCTAGGAGTGGTGCAGTTTTTTGTGGCGTGTGTTGTAACTTCTATAAATAGGCCGGTGGTGCCATTTGTAATAGTTTAGTTGATTTTGAATAAAATTTTGTTTTGTTAGCTTTGTGCTTTCATCCAAATTGGTAGTCGAGTGTAATCTCCTATCTCCACCTTCGACATTCGAGTGCGCTCGAATCTTCGATCATTGAAGCCAATTCGCGGAATCAAGTGCGCTTGATCAACGCTCGAAGAATTGTAGATCTCTCTTCACGGTATCGTGCGCGATCAACGTGTCAAAGATAGCTAGAATTCGGTATCTTCAGATCAACGAATTCGGGCATTTCAGTATTCATCAATCCATCGATTGCTACATTCATCGATCTAAATTGTTTTTGTGTAATCCGCTGCGTCAGTTTGGTATCAGAGCTTGTTTAGCCAATCATAGCTAAAACGAGTCTTGGAGCCAATTAGTTTGAAGAGATCAAGTCGAGCCGAGCTATTTCATTCAAGGCCGAGAAGTTGTTGTTCATCGTGTTCTTCGCAAATTGCAACAAAGTGGGAGTTTTCGATCCATTTCACCTTGGATCTAAGTTCCAAAGGTGTTTGAAATTTGGAGTTGGAGCCGAAAGTCAAAGTTTTGAAGAATCAACCATGCCGCCGAGAAGAGCTAATCGTCACCAAAACGTAGAAGCTTTGTATAGAAGAGAAGAAGATGATGAGATGGAGCAAAGAATTAATGAAAACTTTAGTGAGAAACTTAATGAAGGAATTGGACGATTAGAGAAGATGATGTTGGAGATGAATCAAAATCAGAGAAGGGCTTCACCTGAATCTAACCATGGGAGAAGTAGAGTTTCACCACATTCCAATCGAGAGAGAAGTAATGATAATGATCATAGAAGTGTGAGCAGAGACAGTTATAGAAATGTTGATGAACGGGAACGGGATCGGAGGAATGCCGGTAGAAGGGATGTTGGTGGAAGGAATGATGGTAGTAGAGATGTGGGTGGACGAGATAGACAACGATATACATCTGATTTTAAAGAGGAGTTTGAAGGTGGTAGTGTTCATGGACGAAGCCAAGGAAGAAATCAAGCGGAGTATGATCACAAGTGGGAGTCTGGGATGAAGACTGAAATACCAGAGTTCAAGGGTGGTATGCAAGCTGAAGAGTTTCTGGATTGGTTGTCTAATGTTGAAGAGATTTTTGACTTCAAAGAAGTTCCAGAACATCGTAGAGTAAAGTTGGTTGCTACAAGGTTGAGGGGTAGAGCTTTGGCGTGGTGGCAGCAAACCAAACTTACACGTGAACGGATGGGGAAGTCAAAGGTTGAATCATGGGAAAAGATGAGGAAAATGATGAAGTCCACATTCTTACCTTATAACTATCAGTCGCTTATGTATCAGAGGTTGCAAAACTTGAGACAGGGGACGAAATCTATGAATGACTATGCTGACGAATTTTATCAACTAATTGCAAGGAATGATATTATGGAGACGGAAGAACAATTGACAGCTAGATTTGTTGGGGGGTTGCGAATGCAGATACATGATATGGTTAACATGTTTGATCCCAGATCTGTAGGGGAAGCACACCAGAAAGCGTTGGCTTGGGAGAAACAGGGAAGACGTGGTGGTGGTGTGTTTTCAAATTCCAACAATCCAGTGAAGGGTGTTAGTGGAAGTTCTAATGTTCCAAAAGCTGTTGCAAAACCAGTTGTGAATGAGGTTGGGAAGGCGAAAGTCAATAATAGTTTCAAGTGCTACAATTGCCAAGAAATGGGCCACAAAAGTAATGAATGTCCTAAGCCGAAGAAGAGAGCTATGATAGCGGAGGTTGAGGATGGGGATGAAGAAGCCGAATGTTCCAATTCACCACCTGATGAGGGGGAAGAAGAAGTGTCGGGAGACGAAGGTTGTAATCTGATGATGAGGAGGTCTTGTTTGACACCAAAGCAAGAGGAGGATTGTAGTTGGTTGAGGAGCAATATTTTTCAGTCGACATGTACTATTCTGGGGAAAGTTTGCAAATTTGTTATTGATGCTGGAAGCTGTGACAATATAATTTCTTCAGAACCTGTGAGGAAGTTGGCATTGAAGACTGAGAAACATCCGAAACCGTACAAGTTGGCTTGGTTGAGAAAAGGTGGGGAGGTGAAGGTTGGACGAAGGGCTTGTGTGAATTTTTCAATTGGGAAGAAATATAAAGACGAAATCTGGTGCGATGTTGTGGACATGGACGTATGTCATATGTTGTTGGAGAGGCCGTGGCAGTATGATAGGGCGGTGCAACATGATGGGCGTACCAACAGTTATAGCTTTATGTTTGAAGGCACAAAGATTACTCTAGTTCCCAAGAAGCGACAACAAGAAGAAAACAAACTGGAGGAGATTGAAGAGTTAAAAACCTTGTTATCATTGAAGGAGTTCGTGGAAGAGATAGAAGAGAGTCCTGAAGTTTTTATGTTGATTGGGCATGAAAGCAGTGAAGTTGCTGAAGTTCCAGAGGAAGTGAAACCAGTTTTGGAGGAATTCAACGATGTGTTTCCAGAGGAATTACCGAAGGAGTTACCGCCGCTTAGAGACATAAAACATCAGATTGACTTGGTGCCAGGTGCTGCATTGCCTCATAGACCACACTATCGGATGAGTCCAAGGGAACACGAAGAGTTAAGGAGACAGGTGGAGGAATTACTGGAACAAGGGCGAGTTCAGGAGAGTTTGAGTCCTTGTGCAGTGCCAGCTTTGTTGGTACCTAAGAAGGATGGAACGTGGAGGATGTGCACAGATAGTAGAGCATTGAACAAGATAACAGTCAGATACAGATTTCCGATGCCGAGGCTTGATGATCTGTTAGATCAAATCAGTGGGTCTGTGATCTTTTCAAAGATTGATCTTAAAAGTGGTTATCATCAGATTCACATTAGACCAGGGGACGAATGGAATACAACATTCAAGACGAGGGAAGGATTGTATGAATGACTGGTGATGCCGTTTGGTCTATCGAATGCACCGAGTACATTCATGAGGGTGATGAACCAACTTTTTAGGCCGTACATTGGGAAATTTGTGGTGGTTTACTTTGATGATATTCTGATCTACAGTACTAGTACAGAAGAGCATGTTCAGCATTTGAGGAAAGTGTTAATTATCCTTCGTGAAGAACAATTCTACGCTGCTACGAAGAAGTTTGTTTTTATGGCGAGGAGTGTTTTATTTCTGGGGTATGTTGTATCGAAAGAAGGAATACAGGTGGACCAAAGTAAAGTTGAAGCTATCAGAGATTGGCCGCAACCCAAGACGATAACGGAAGTTCGTAGTTTTCACGGGTTGGCTTCATTCTATCGAAGGTTCATTCCACACTTTAGTAGTGTGATGGCGCCGGTTACAGATTGTATGAAGGGCAAACAGTTTGCATGGTCGGAGGAAGCAGGGGTTGCTTTTGAGCAAATCAAAGAACTTTTGACGTCAGCACCAATTCTAGCGCTACCAGATTTTCAGTTAGTGTTTGAACTACATACTGATGCATCCAAGGTTGGGATTGGAGGAGTGTTGAGTCAGAAGGGACGTCCGATTGCATATTTCAGTGAGAAGTTATCAGTAGTAAAGATGAGATATAGTACGTATGATGTGGAATTTTATGCTGTTGTACAAGCTATTAAACACTGGAGACATTATCTATTTCAGAAGGAGTTTGTTCTTTACACTGATCATGAGGCATTGAAGCATTTACAAGGGCAAGACAAGATTTCAGCGAGACATGCATCGTGGATTGCGTACCTACAACAATTTACTTTTGTTGTCAAACATAAGTCAGGAGTGACAAATCGTGTGGCTGATGCTTTGAGTAGGAGGAGTCATTTATTGACAACAATGAAAGTTGAGGTGACAGGTTTTGAATTATTGCCAGAGCTGATTGAAGAAGATCCTTACTTTATGAAATTTGTTGAAAAAGTTAAGGAGGGGAGTGCCGATGAATTTGTGTTGGTGGATGGTTTCTTGTTTAAAGGAAATCGATTATGTATCCCAAATAGCAGCTTGAGAATGAAGATTATCAAGGAGTTGCACGAGGAAGGACATGTAGGACGTGATCGTACATTACAGTTGATTTCACAATCTTATTTTTGGCCATCGATGAGAAAAGAGGTTGAGAGATTTGTGGAACGATGTCATATCTGTCAGGTGTCGAAAGGAACTGCGACCAATGCTGGATTATATATGCCGTTACCTGTACCAACTAAACCTTGGGTTGATGTGAGTATGGATTTTGTTCTGGGGTTACCGCGAGCTCAAAGGGGAAACGATTCCATTTATGTGGTGGTTGATCGGTTTTCGAAAATGGCACATTTTATTGCTTGTAAGAAGACGGCGGATGCTGTTCATGTTGCTCAGTTATTTTTCAAAGAAATCTATCGACTTCATGGATTGCCAGAATCTATTGCGTCGGATAGGGATACTCGTTTTCTGAGTCACTTTTGGCTAAGTTTGTGGAAGATGGTCGGAACAAAGCTGAATTTTAGTAGCGCTTACCATCCGCAAACTGATGGGCAAACAGAGGTGGTTAACAGATCGTTGGGAAATTTATTGCGATGTCTGGTGAAAGATAATCTGAAAAGCTGGGATGTGAAGTTATGTCAAGCAGAATTCGCTCATAATCATGCGATAAATCGTAGCACAGGTTTCAGTCCATTTCAGATTGTATATTCAAGTTTGCCAAGGGGACCGTTGGACTTAACGCTAGTACCACAACCGAAGGGGATGGTAAAACGAGCTACTGATTTTGTTGATGGGTTGACTGAATGTCATAAAATCATTCAGGAACGATTGGAGAAAGCGAATGAGAAGTACAAACAATCCGTAGATTTGAAGCGAAGAAGCGTTGAATTTAATAAAGGAGATTTAGTATATGCTGTACTAACGAAAGATCGTTTTCCAACAGGAGCATACAATAAACTAAAAGCACGAAAGATTGGTCCTGTAACGATCGTGAAACGGATCAATGAAAACGCTTATAAGTTGCAGCTGCCGGAGGATGTATACACGTCTGATGTGTTTAATGTTAAACATCTTATACCATATCATGGGAATGAGTTTGGTATGGAAAAAGAGGGTGCAAATTCGAGGACGAATTTTTCTCAACCTGGGGAGGATGATGCAGCCCAGAAAGATGAAGATTTAGGTCGAGTACGACCAAACATGTTGGTAAGTCGGGTACGACTTAAGGAGGAGGCTAACGGGCTAAATCTTGGTGAAGAGTCGTGGGAAGTTTAAGTTTTATGTCGTATGCGACCTAACGAGTTCGAGGATCACGAGCTCCGACCTAACAAGTGGTTTAAGTCGTTCCAACGCTTAGTAAAGATCGGCAATGACTTAGTGGATATTCGCGAGTTAACGGGCTAAAGGGAAAGGCGCTCGCACGAGCTAACTGTGCCGAGTCACGACCTAAGGAATCTACCGACTTAAGAGTTAGGTTGTATGAAGCTGGTTATCTCTTAAGTCATCTGCATGATAAGTCGTACATGTTTTATGTCGTTACCGACCTAAGTTAAGTCGCTGATGCAATGCCGCATGCTTTTAAGTCGCTCACTGCTGATAAGTCGTTCAAGTGTTAAGTCGTGAAGTTTTAGGTCGTTTCCGACTTATGGGTTGTAAAAGCGTTATGTTGTATTTGCTTATGTTGTATTATTTTTAGGTCGGACTGTTTTAGGTCGTAATGTTTTAGGTCGTGGCCGACCTATGGTAAGTCGTGTGTTTTAGGTCGTGACCGACCTAGGAGTTGTGCAGTTTTTTGTGGCGTGTGTTGTAACTTCTATAAATAGGCCGGTGGTGCCATTTGTAATAGTTTAGTTGATTTTGAATAAAATTTTGTTTTGTTAGTTTTGTGCTTTCATCCAAATTGGTAGTCGAGTGTAATCTCCTATCTCCACCTTCGACATTCGAGTGCGCTCGAATCTTCGATCGTTGAAGCCAATTCGCGGAATCAAGTGCGCTTGATCAACGCTCGAAGAATTGTAGATCTCTCTTCACGGTATCGTGCGCGATCAACGTGTCAGAGATAGCTAGAATTCGGTATTTTCGGATCAACGAATTCGGGCATTTCAGTATTCATCAATCCATCGATTGCTACATTCATCGACCTACATTGTTTTTGTGTAATCCGCTGCGTCAGTTTGGTATCAGAGCTTGTTTAGCCAATCATAGCTAAATCGAGCCTTGGATCCAATTAGTTTGAAGAGATCAAGTCGAGCCAAGCTATTTCATTCAAGGCTGAGAAGTTGTTGTTCATCGTGTTCTTCGCAAATTGCAACAAAGTGGGAGTTTTCGATCCATTTCACCTTGGATCTAAGTTCGAAAGGTGTTTGAAATTTGGAGTTGGAGCCGAAAGTCAAAGTTTTGAAGAATCAACCATGCTGCCAAGAAGAGCTAATCGTCACCAAAACGTAGAAGCTTTGTATGGAAGGGAAGAAGCTGATGAGATGGAGCAAAGAATTAATGAAAACTTTAGTGAGAAACTTAATGAAGGAATTTGACGATTAGAGAAGATGATGTTGGAGATGAATCAAAATCAGAGAAGGGCTTCACCTGAATCTAACCATGGGAGAAGTAGAGTTTCGCCACATTCCAATCGAGAGAGAAGTAATGATAATGATCATAGAAGTGTGAGCAGAGACAGTTATAGGAATGTTGATGAACGGGAACGGGCTCGGAGGAATGCCGATAGAAGGGATGTTGGTGGAAGGAATGATGGTAGTAGAGATGTGGGTGGACGAGATAGACAACGATATACATCTGATTTTGAAGAGGAGTTCGAAGGTGGTAGTGTTCATGGACGAGGCCAAGGAAGAAATCAAGCGGAGTATGATCACAAGTGGGAGTCTGGGATGAAGACTGAAATACCAGAGTTCAAGGGTGGTATGCAAGCTGAAGAGTTTCTGGATTGGTTGTCTAATGTTGAAGAGATTTTTGACTTCAAAGAAGTTCCAGAACATCGTAGAGTAAAGTTGGTTGCTACAAGGTTGAGGGGTAGAGCTTTGGCGTGGCGGCAGCAAACCAAACTTACACGTGAACGGATGGGGAAGTCAAAGGTTGAATCATGGGAAAAGATGAGGAAAATGATGAAGGCCACATTCTTACCTTATAACTATCAGTCGCTTATGTATCAGAGGTTGCAAAACTTGAGACAGGGGACGAAATCTGTAAATGACTATGCTGACGAATTTTATCAACTAATTGCAAGGAATGATATTATGGAGACGGAAGAACAATTGACAGCTAGATTTGTTGGGGGGTTGCGAATGCAGATACAGGATATGGTTAACATGTTTGATCCCTGATCTGTAGGGGAAGCACACCAGAAAGCGTTGGCTTGGGAGAAACAGGGAAGACGAGGTGGTGGTGTGTTTACAAATTCCAACAATCCAGTGAAGGGTGTTAGTGGAAGTTCTAATGTTCCAAAAGCTATTGCAAAACCACTTGTGAATGAGGTTGGGAAGGCGAAAGTCAATAACAGTTTCAAGTGCTACAATTGCCAAGAAATGGGCCACAAAAGTAATAAATGTCCTAAGCCGAAGAAGAGAGCTATGATAGTGGAGGTTGAGGATGAGGATGAAGAAGCCGAATGTTCCAATTCACCACCTGATGAGGGGGAAGAAGAAGCGTCGGGATACGAAGGTTGTATTCTGATGATGAGGAGGTCTTGTTTGACACCAAAGCAAGAGGAGGATTGTAGTTGGTTGAGGAGCAATATTTTTTAGTCGACATGTACTATTCTGGGGAAAGTTTGCAAATTTGTTATTGATGCTGGAAGCTGTGACAATATAATTTCTTCAGAAGCTATGAGGAAGTTGGCATTGAAGACTGAGAAACATCCGAAACCGTACAAGTTGGCTTGGTTGAGAAAAGGTGGGGAGGTGAAGGTTGGACGAAGGGCTTGTGTGAATTTTTCAATTGGGAAGAAATATAAAGACGAAATCTGGTGCGATGTTGTGGACATGGACGTATGTCATCTGTTGATGGGGAGGCTGTGGCAGTATGATAGGGCGGTGCGACATGATGGGCGTACCAACAGTTATAGCTTTATGTTTGAAGGCACAAAGATTACTCTAGTTCCCAAGAAGCGACAACAAGAAGAAAACAAACTGGAGGAGATTGAAGAGTTGAAAACCTTGTTGTCATTGAAGGAGTTCGTGGAAGAGATAGAAGAGAGTCCTGAAGTTTTTATGTTGATTGGGCATGAAAGCAGTGAAGTTGCTGAAGTTCCAGAGGAAGTGAAACCAGTTTTGAAGGAATTCAACGATGTGTTTCCAGAGGAATTACCGAAGGAGTTACCGCCGCTTAGAGACATACAACATCAGATTGACTTGGTGCCAGGTGCTGCATTGCCTCATAGACCACACTATCGGATGAGTCCAAGGGAACACAAAGAGTTAAGGAGACAGGTGGAGGAATTACTGGAACAAGGGCGAGTTCAGGAGAGTTTGAGTCCTTGTGCAGTGCCAGCTTTTTTGGTACCCAAGAAGGATGGAACGTGGAGGATGTGCACAGATAGTAGAGCATTGAACAAGATAACAGTCAGATACAGATTTCCGATGCCGAGGCTTGATGATCTGTTAGATCAAATCAGTGGGTCTGTGATCTTTTCAAAGATTGATCTTAAAAGTGTTTATCATCAGATTCGCATTAGACCAGGGGACGAATGGAATACATCATTCAAGACGAGGGAAGGATTGTATGAATGGTTGGTGATGCCGTTTGGTCTATCGAATGCACCGAGTACATTCATGAGGGTGATGAACCAACTTTTCAGGCCGTACATTGGGAAATTTGTGGTGGTTTACTTTGATGATATTCTGATCTATAGTACTAGTACAGAAGAGCATGTTCAGCATTTGAGGAAAGTGTTAATTATCCTTCGTGAAGAACAATTCTACGCTGCTACGAAGAAGTTTGTTTTTATGGCGAGGAGTGTTTTATTTCTGGGGTATGTTGTATCGAAAGAAGGAATACAGGTGGACCAAAGTAAAGTTGAAGCTATCAGAGATTGGCCGCAACCCAAGACGATAACGGAAGTTCGTAGTTTTCACGGGTTGGCTTCATTCTATCGAAGGTTCATTCCACACTTTAGTAGTGTGATGGCGCCGGTTACAGATTGTATGAAGGGCAAACAGTTTGCATGGTCGGAGGAAGCAGGGGTTGCTTTTGAGCAAATCAAAGAACTTTTGACGTCAGCACCAATTCTAGCGCTACCAGATTTTCAGTTAGTGTTTGAACTACATACTGATGCATCCAAGGTTGGGATTGGAGGAGTGTTGAGTCAGAAGGGACGTCCGATTGCATATCAGTGAGAAGTTATCAGGAGCGAAGATGAGATATAGTACGTATGATGTGGAATTTTATGCTGTTGTACAAGCTATTAAACACTAGAGACATTATCTATTTCAGAAGGAGTTTGTTCTTTACACTGATCATGAGGCGTTGAAGCATTTACAAGGGCAAGACAAGATTTCAGCGAGACATGCATCGTGGATTGCGTACCTACAACAATTTACTTTTGTTGTCAAACACAAGTCAGGAGTGACGAATCGTGTGGCTGATGCTTTGAGTAGGAGGAGTCATTTATTGACAACAATGAAAGTTGAGGTGACAGGTTTTGAATTATTGCCAGAGCTGATTGAAGAAGATCCTTACTTTATGAAATTTGTTGAAAAAGTTAAGGAGGGGAGTGCCGATGAATTTGTGTTGGTGGATGGTTTCTTGTTTAAAGGAAGTCGATGGTCGGGAAGATGGCCAGAGGTGGTCGGAGAGGGGTGCACCGTGCACACATGCACATTCATGTTTTGTTTCTGAAGATATTCGAGTTTGGGAAGACGAATGGCTCGGGACTGGGTACGGGAATATGATGGTGGGGCTCGGAGTTGTCCTCGGGCTCGTTTGGTTAGATATCAGGGTTAAAATTTTAACAGATTTTTAAAATTAAATTGAAAGGAAGAAATGGCTCGGGTGCTTAATCGGTTTTTTTGGTGTTGGGCTCGGGTTACTTTCACTTGATAACTTAACAGGTTTTGAAGTTATTAAAGGATTAAGTTTTAAAACAAATTAAAACAAAATTTTAAGAAATATAAACTAAGTTTCCAAAAGTAAAGTATTAAGCAAGCTTTCAAGGATTTAAATTATAAAGTTAAATTGTTTTAAACTTATTTGTTTTATGTAATTAAAAGTTAATTATCTTACTAAATCTTTGATTGTTTTCAAATAATTAAATGAAGGATTAATTACTTAATGCATTAAAGGATGATAATTTAAATGAATAATTTATTAAGTTGATTAATTTATTAATGTAGTTAATTAATTAAAGGTTAATTACTTAATGAAAGTGATTAAGGATTGATTTATTAATTAAGATTGATTAATTAATTACTAAAGGTTGATTAATTTATTATCAAAGAGTAATTAATAAATGATTCAATTAATAAGATAATTAAGGGTTGATTTATTTATTAATGAATTAATTAAAGGATAATTGAATAATTAAAGGTTAATCATTCAACAATTTAAGGTTAATTAATTTAATTAATTTAATTAATAAATGATTAAAGGATAATCAATCAAATGATTTGAAATTAATTTATGTTAATTAACCATGATTGATGACTTATCTGATTTAAATTAATCAGACATTTAACTGACCTTACCTATGGATTTTTAGACTCTATTGAATGTGAATTGTTTGATATCCTTGATATATGATGCTTTGTGATACACTTGATTTATGTTGTGATCTGTGATAAATTATCTGTGATGTAATTTATTATCTGTAATATCTATATATCTATGGTCTGTGCATGAACGATAAGCGTTATAGTTTATATCGCTTATCAACTATATCCTGTATTTTGATCTGTGATGATTCATTGTGTTGCACTATTGTGTTAAACCCCTGGACTACACTTTTACACACACAAATATGGATTTCACGTGGAAATTGGTTAAGTCACAGATGATTTAAATTTGATGTTTTTTTGAAATTGAAATTTTAATTTCAATTGATTTTTGAGATTGGGAATTTGGGTTTAAAGTGAAAAGCTTTTGAAATGGAATTTCAAAGATAAGTCTTATTTTCGAATAACTTAATTAAGTTTTGAAATTTAAATAATTCAACTTGAATTTGAATTCAATATTTGGAATTGAATTCAATGATTGGAATTTTGATTAAAGATATTATAAATGTGTTTTATATGAATTTAAACCACTTTTAAAATATTGGTTTGAGAATTTGAATTTAACCCAAGAACCTTAACTCGTATAAATGAATCAGATTTCCAAAATGAAACTGTTTGTTTTCAAAGGGATAAAAGCTTTCGGATAAGAAAAGAAATTCCAGTTTAATTAAAGGAATTTCAAGTTTGAATTGAAAAAATGGTTTTTCAAGTTATGAATGAATTCTTTTTGAAAGCTATGAATTAAATCTGTTTATTTTTAACAGATTTAAAATAATGATTTGTTTAAACCATTTGAAATGGAATTGTTTTGAAAACTATGAGTTAAATCTTTCATTTAAAGATTTAATGAGTTAATCCAATTGAAATGGAAATTAATTTGGAAAATCTATGAATGAATCTTTTGTTTAAAAGATTAAAGTATGGAAATTGTTAAACCGTTGAAGGTTGTTAAAATGAATCTTTTTGTTTAAAGATTTGAAAATGGTAATTTGTTAAACCATTTGAAAGAAAAGTTTTGGGTAATAAGTTGTGACTTAATTGAAATCCCAATATCCATATGTTTTTAAAGATTGCGCTCGTTATTCGGTTTAGCCGGGAGAGGACCTGGGTGTCATATCATCCATTCTGAATAATGATACATCGTATATGGATAGCATTTGAAGACCGGTGGTGATGACCGGATATTTTCGAAAACGAAAGGACAACTCATCGAATGTCTCTGCATCAACTGATCCCCGGTATAGAGATTTGATCATCCTTTGTGATGGGAAGTCCGGACGTGATTAGAAAATTATCCGGATTTGCAAGGGCTTCTTCGGAAGTGCCTTCGGTTCTATTCGAACCCGGAATAGACTTGTATGGTTACATGTCTGACATTACACTTTGAGATATAAGGCAGATTTCTTGTAAATACATTTCTGTTGGTGGCGGAGAATTTATTCTCTTAGCTTAACACCCTTCTCTGAGACGTACGAGCTCAGAGGTTACGTAGTTGAAATTTATCAGCGATATATTCCCAATTTGGTAATGTGGCATGCTGAGTGTTGCTGTGTGATGATCATTGTTTGATCATTTGTGATATGATGCATTTGTTTGATCATTTATCTTTGTGATCATTACTTTGATCATCTGTTGACCCAAAGCATGGCTTTGTGACAAAGCGTAGCTTTGTGGACGAGACTTCGTCAGGGCCTCACAACCCAGAAATGGTCGAAACAGGAATGTTGCGGCAAGGTTATGAGGGTCGCGCCCTTTAAGGTATGTCATTTCCTTCTGGAAAGGGGTGGTATCATGGTATGGAGCCCAGATACTTACTCATGTGGACACACTTTATTTATTATGTGTGATGTGGTTACCGAGCGCTCGGATAAAGGTCCCAAAGGACCGGGAGGTGGCATATTCGTGAGTTACCTGTTACAGGGGTAGCCCTGCCTTGTTGGCAGAGAGCAATTTGTCTCTCAGAGCATCCAGCCAGAGGCGTTTCTTTCGTGGTATAGGAAGTTCCTTAGCCTGACCATTTGTTGGAAATCCATCTTCCAATACGGAACTTGTACGGTATTAGTTGTAGAACCTGCCATTTACTTATGGTGGTCACCACTGCTTAGATGGTAGCTATAGTAGGCATAGTTCGGAATGTCTATGTTGGCTAAGATTAATATTATACTTTCGAAATGTTTTCTGCACTATGCACTAGTAATAATAACCCAATGATTTTGCGTAGTAAGCATCTTTGACTATCATAAGGAGAAATCTCCTCTGATTCTGCGTTTGCATTGTGTGTGTGTGCGGGAGGCCTTATGGTAGTTTCATTTTCCAAAAGCATTGCGGGTTTCAATGTTTAATTTTTTTTTTGTATTGTTTAAAGATAAACTGTTTTTGTTGCTCACACCAGTCCCACGACTGACTCGGAGTTTATTGTTCCCTTCCTAAACTCTGGGTGCCCACCATTTTCTACACGGACAGTCTAGAGTTGGGTTTCGCAGATATTCAGGTTGAGTAGATTATCTGGAGCTAGTCAGTCCTTGGACGACTGACCTTGGTTTCCGCTAGCTATGGTTTGGAGCATTCTATTGGAGATATTCTATCCACTGCTGGTGTTATCTATTTTCTTTCTGATGCTATTTGTTGTATCATATCTCTGATGTATATTGATATCTGTTGTATCACTCTGTTGTATCATATTGTATCAGATTTTGTATCTGTCATCGTATCAATGTTATATATATTGATATATTCTTTTTCTTTCGCTGTGTTGTTATACTTTATGGTGTTAAAAGCTCCGGGATGCCAGATTCGGCGTTTGAATCTACGACATTATGAGTACAAGTGAAGTACGGGTGCCGATTTTCAAAGGCCGAGTTTTTGGACTCTTACAGAAGTTAGCACAATACCAATTCCACTTCAAGGTGGAATATCACGGTATATGGGTTTAAATAATATCATCCGCTATTATGCGGCGCATAGGGTCTCATCCGCTATATAATGTGGGAAATCAATCACTCCAATATATACTATATATACTACTATATATAATATAACACGTCAAATCAATTCAATCATTCAACCAATTATTTAAATTTAACCATTTAAATGTAAATTAAACCCAAATGAGTGAGATTAACTCACCTTTCCTTTTTGATATTGCAATCCGATCCAAACCAGCTTGTTTCTTCCTGATTTTAGACCTTGTATAACATCATATGATTTTATTAATATTTTAAAATTCCTATATATTTTCCAAAGTCATATATATGTATATATAAATTCTAATAAAATAAAAATATTTTTTTCAAACCTATATATTTATTTTACTTTATTTTCTAAAAACAGCATAAACCAAAAATAATATGTATAAATCAGACTTTATATAAATTCCTACATATTTTCCAAAACCCTATATGTATATATTTTAAATCTTAACCAGAAAGTTGAAGTATTATATATTCCTAATCTATACATATATATACACTGAATTAAAATAAAATAGGTTTATACCTTACAGTAAAAAAAACCCGGCCTCACCACCACACAGCAACCTTCGACCGACCCTTCTCCTCCTTGAGTCACCATCTTCCCCATGCTCGAGACCCCTATTGCACGAGAACCAAGGTTTTAAATCTCCCCGAGATCAGCCGAGATGAAAATCCGAGATATTAGCCAAAATCCGAGATTTGGCAGCTTGGTTAGTTATAAGTCTTTTAAATATCGCCCGAGACAGCCGAGATATTTGCCCGAGATATTGGCCAAAATCCGAGATTTGAAACCTTGACGAGAACCCTCTCGCCGCTTCCCCTAACTTCCAATCACCCCCACTTCCTCACGAAACCATCGTCGAACTCCCACGCGAACCCATACCCAGCCTCCCTCATTTCGCACGCGAGCATGGACGTGACGTCGACCGAGATTAGCTCGACAATGCCAAGTGTTGTGGCGCAGCGAGCTAGGGTTCCACATTGCCTCTAATACGCACTATCTACTATTGCCTCGATAGCTCTGAATCGAATGAGTTCGGCCACATGAATGCGATTTCGAATCGCGTGCCTTAGATGCGACGCGCTCTCTTCGAAAAGGAAAGGGGTAACGAACATCAGGAATGAGGGTTTCGACTTTGACTCGAACTGGGGATGAAGAGATCGGCTTTGGTTTTGAAATTTCGATTCGTGAATGAATTTTGAAAGGAAGAATGGAAGACGAGATTTTGTTCGGCCATTTGAAAAAAAGAAACGACAAGATTTTGATCTGAACAGAAAAGAAAGGAGAGGCATTGATTTGAACGAAGGGAAAAGTTAGGTCGGCTATATTGTGCGAACAATGATGTGAATTGAGATGAAAAAAAACGCTGATGTGAAGGAATGTCGGCTGGTGAAGGTTTCTTGTATGGGAATATACATATATAATTTAAATTGAATTCAAATTATCTCAATGAATGCAACTTCCAATCTCGAACCCCTAACGAGGCATGCCGCTAGGCGTTTATAAAGTTATGCCCCTATTCCGAACGCAAATGGAAAAGGTTTCGAGTCCTAATTCGATCGTATGGAGAAGATAGCTTTTTGGACCCAGTTATTATATTGAATTTTCGATATAGATTTCAGCGCGTTTATCTATCGTACAATCACACGAAAACTCCAAACACTTCGAAAATTGAAATCCGCTAATAATACACTATTACGGATCCAATGGAACTGGTTTCGTCGAAATCCAAGACTGTGCCTCGGAAGGCTATTTTCAAATATCAATTTAAACGATAAAATTTCAAAACTTAACAGAACACTTCCAAATTCAAGTTTAAAACTTCTATTATCTTCAGTGCTATCAATATAATTTTTACAAGCCTTTGAAATATTTTTATCGAGCTCAAAACACCAGATTCAATATTTTACCCAATTTCAAATTATTAAATTCAATAATTTAATTATCAAATAAACAGTGGTATTTGAAATTCATATTAAAACTAACTATCAAATATTTAAAATCCATTAAATATTCTAATTTCAAATATTCAAAATTTCTGGGTCGTCACATTCCTCCCCCCTTAAAAGAATTTTGTCCTTGAAAATACTAGTTAAGAAGAATGGTCCATAACCCGTTCATCATTTTTCCAAAACCAAACAATTTCAAACAATCTCTTTATTTAAAGACACCTTATTATCCTTACTAACTTTCCACACACTCATCCAAAGTTTCAAATTAGCATTATTTACTCAACAATTCAAATTTAAATTTAAGACCAAATTCAAATTATCAAAATTTTCTAAAAAAATTTCTAACTCCCTAAATTTCCGAAAAATTTCGCCAGCGTCTCCTTTGCGCGGCTAGATCGGTACAACTACAAAATGCCTCTACAGGTCCCAAATTTCAAAAGAAAATGAAAAACCAAGTGGATGGACCAGAAAATCATCAAATTTCATACAGAAATTTAAATACATACCTTTTTAGTCGGGCAATTCAAATTTATCTTCTGAAATCAAAAATCGAAATTCCCTTTTGCTTTTAAATACCTGTATATCCTACTTAGCAATAATATCCAATCACAACATTCAAAATCATTTCATTCATTGTTTTACAATAGTTTCAATATCTATTTCATTCAAGCCCGTACGATGTACATATATCATTCGTATGCAATATCAAATCCGATCGCTCACTCGATCACACAATTTCACTTCCGAACTAGTATCATTCACCCAACTTCCTAGTGCGGACTCAGATATGGTTTCTTGATCAAAAACCATAATTCTCCTTGCATAGCCATATACTATGATAGAGAACATCCATAATCAATCAAAAATCCATATCCAGGGTTCGCCGTCGAAAATCGAGTGAAAAATCCCAACTCGAATCGATATAACTATCTCGAAATTCTGTGCTCGAATCTGGTTCAAACCATTATGCGAATAAAATAATATACGTACATCCTACGTATTAATTTCAATTGATTATCAACTATATCGATTCTCTTTTATTCACATTCATTTGATTTCTATTTACTTATTCACAAATTTCCCTTTTCACAACTGATAAAACAAATTTCCACATTTATTCCAAAATTCTTCTTTTATTTCTTTCTAAACCATTTTAATTCTGAATTCAAAAACAAATCTTTCATCCCTTTAAATAATATCACTTAAGTTTAGAAATCCACTTATCCCCATTTATTTTAAAAATCTCCTTTCCCATACTTGGAATTTTATTTCTTAGAATTTAAAAATCAACTTTATTCTTTTCCAATTCATTCTTTAATTTATACAAATTTCTATAATTATTTACTTAAAATTCTCTCTTTTATATCCTTTCAAAATCCAACTCTATACATTTTTGATAACTCGGTATATCCAAATATACTCAATCAAACAATATCGTCCAACATTTTAATTACCAATATAATCTATCACAGATTATCACATAAACCATATCACAGAATATTAAACAATCTAAATAATTTTAAGGAATCCAGTTGGATCCCTCCAACCTGTTTCCCTGCATCCACAGATGTTAGCACAATACCAATTCCACTTCAAGGTGGAATATCGTGGTATATGGGTTTAAATAATATCATCCGCTATTATGCGGCGCATAGGGTCTCATCCGCTATATAATGCGGGAAATCAATCACTCCAATATATACTATATATACTACTATATATAATATAACACATCAAATCAATTCAATCATTCAACCAATTATTTAAATTTAACCATTTAAATTTAAATTAAACCCATATGAGTGAGATTAACTCACCTTTCCTTTTTAATATTGCAATCCGATCCAAACCAGCTTGTTTCTTCCTGATTTTAGACCTTGTATAACATCATATGATTTTATTAATATTTTAAAATTCCTATATATTTTCCGAAATCATATATATATATATATATAAATTCTAATAAAATAAAAATATTTTCTTTCAAACCTATATATTTATTTTACTTTATTTTCTTGAAACTGCATATACCAAAAATAATCTGTATAAACCAGACTTTATATAAATTCCTACATATTTTCCAAAACCCTATACGTATATATTTTAAATTTTAACCAGAAAGTTGAAGTATTATATATTCCTAATCTATACATATATATATACATAGAATTAAAATAAAATAGGTTTATACCTTACAGTAAAAAAAACCCGGCCCCACCACCACACAGCAACCTTCGATCGACTCTCCTCCTCCTCGAGTCACCATCTTCCCCATGCTCGAGACCCCCATTGCACGAGACACCGCTCGCCGCTTCCCCTAACTTCCAATCACCCCCACTTCCTCACGAAACCATCGTCGAACTCCCATGCGAACCCATACCCAGCCTCCCTCATTTCGCACGCGAGCCTGGACATGACGTCGACCGAGATTAGCTCGACCATGCCAAGTGTTGTGGCGCTGCGAGCTAGGGTTCCACATTACTTCTGCTACGCACTATCTACAATTGCCTCGATAGCTCTGAATCGAATGAGTTCGGCCACATGAATGCGATTTCAAATCGCGTGCCTCAGATGCGACGCCCTCTGTTCGAAAAGGAAAGCGGGTAACGAACATCAGGAATGAGGGTTTCGACTTTGACTCGAACTGGGGATGAAGAGATCGGCTTTGGTTTTGAAATTTCGATTCGTGAATGAATTTTGAAAGGAAGAATGGAAGACGAGATTTTGTTCGGCCATTTAAAAAAAAGAAACGACAAGATTTTGATCTGAACAGAAAAGAGAGGAGGGGCATTGATTTGAACGAAGGGAAAAGTTAGGTCGGCTATATTGTGCGTACAGTGATGTGAATTGAGATGAAAAAAAACGTTGATGTGAAGGAATGTCGGCTGGTGAAGGTTTCTTGTATGGGAATATACATATATAATTTAAATTGAATTCAAATTATCTCAATGAATGCAACTTCCAATCTCGAACCCCTAACGAGGCATGCCGCTAGGCGTTTATAAAGTTATGCCCCTATTCCGAACGCAAATGGAAAAGGTTTCGAATCCTAATTCGATCGTATGGAGAAGATAGCTTTTTGGACCCAGTTATTATATTGAATTTTCGATATAGATTTCAGCGCGTTTATCTATCGTACAATCACACGAAAAATTTAAATCCGATAATAATACACTATTACGGATCCAATGGAACTGGTTTCGTCGAAATCCAAGACTGTGCCTCGGAAGGCTATTTTCAAATATCAATTTAAACGATAAAATTTCAAAACTTAACAAAACACTTCCAAATTCAAGTTTAAAACTTCTATTATCTTCAGTGCTATCAATATAAATTTTTACAAGCCTTTGAAATATTTTTATCGAGCTCAAAACACCAGATTCAATATTTTACCCAATTTCAAATTATTAAATTCAATAATTTAATTATCAAATAAACAGTGATATTTGAAATTCATATTAAAACTAACTATCAAATATTTAAAATCCATTAAATATTCTAATTTCAAATATTCAAAATTTCTGGGTCGTCACATTCCTCCCCCCTTAAAAGAATTTTGTCCTTGAAAATACTAGTTAAGAAGAATGGTCCATAACCCGTTCATCATTTTTCCAAAACTAAACAATTTCAAACAATCTCTTTATTTAAAGACACCTTATTATCCCTACTAACTTTCCACACTCTCATCCAAAGTTTCAAATTAGCATTATTTACTCAACAATTCAAATTTAAATTTAAGACCAAATTCAAATTATCAAAATTTTCTAAAAAAATTTCTAACTCCCTAAATTTCCGAAAAATTTCGCCAGCGTCTCCTTTGCGCGGCTAGATCGGTACAACTACAAAATGCCTCTACGGGTCCCAAATTTCAAAAGAAAATGAAAAACCAAGTGGCTGGACCAGAAAATCATCAAATTTCATACAGAAATTTAAATACATACCTTTTTAGTCGGGCAATTCAAATTTATCTTCTGAAATCAAAAATCCAAATTCCCTTTTGCTTTTAAATACCTATATATCCTACTTAGCAATAATATCCAATCACAACATTCAAAATCATTTCATTCATTGTTTTACAATAGTTTCAATATCTATTTCATTCAAGCCCGTACGATGTACATATATCATTCGTATGCAATATCAAATCCGATCGCTCACTCGATCACACAATTTCACTTCCGAACTAGTATCATTCACCCAACTTCCTAGTGCGGACTCAGATCTGGTTTCTTGATCAAAAACCATAATTCTCCTTGCATAGCCATATACTATGATAAAGAACATCCATAATCAATCAAAAATCCATATCCAGGGTTCGCCGTCGAAAATCGAGTGAAAAATCCCAACTCGAATCGATATAACTATCTCGAAATTCTGTGCTCGAATCTGGATCAAACCATTATGCGAATAAAATAATATATGTACATCCTACGTATTAATTTCAATTGATTATCAACTATATCGATTCTCTTTTATTCACATTCATTTGATTTCTATTTACTTATTCACAAATTTCCCTTTTCACAACTGATAAAACAAATTTCCACATTTATTCCAAAATTCTTCTTTTATTTCTTTCTAAACCATTTTAATTCTGAATTCAAAAACAAATCTTTCATCCCTTTAAATAATATCACTTAAGTTTAGAAATCCACTTATCCCCATTTATTTTAAAAATCTCCTTTCCCATACTTGGAATTTTATTTCTTAGAATTTAAAAATCAACTTTATTCTTTTCCAATTCATTCTTTAATTTATACAAATTTCTATAATTATTTACTTAAAATTCTCTCTTTTATATCCTTTCAAAATCCAACTCTATACATTTTTGATAACTCGGTATATCCAAATATATTCAATCAAACAATATCGTCCAACATTTTAGTTACCAATATAATCTATCACAGATTATCACATAAACCATATCAGAGAATATTAAACAATCTAAATAATTTTGAGGATGGATCCCTCCAACCTGTTTCCCTGCATCCACAGATGTTAGTACAATACCAATTCCACTTCAAGGTGGAATATCGCGGTATATGGGTTTAAATAATATCATCCACTATTATGCGGCGCATAGGGTCTCATCCGCTATATAATGCGGGAAATCAATCACTCCAATATATACTATATATACTACTATATATAATATAACACATCAAATCAATTCAATCATTCAACCAATTATTTAAATTTAACCATTTAAATTTAAATTAAACCCATATGAGTGAGATTAACTCACCTTTCCTTTTTGATATTGCAATCCGATCCAAACCAGCTTGTTTCTTCCTGATTTTAGACCTTGTATAACATCATATGATTTTATTAATATTTTAAAATTCCTATATATTTTCCAAAATCATATATATATATATATAAATTCTAATAAAATAAAAATATTTTCTTTCAAACCTATATATTTATTTTACTTTATTTTCTTGAAACTGCATATACCAAAAATAATCTGTATAAATCAGACTTTATATAAATTCCTACATATTTTCCAAAACCCTATACGTATATATTTTAAATCTTAACCAGAAAGTTGAAGTATTATATATTCATAATCTATACATATATATATTCATAGAATTAAAATAAAATAGGTTTATACCTTACAGTAAAAAAAACCCGGCCCCACCACCACACAGCAACCTTCGATCGACTCTCCTCCTCCTCTAGTCACCATCTTCCCCATGCTCGAGACCCCCATTGCACGAGACCCTGCTCGCCGCTTCCCCTAACTTCCAATCACACCCACTTCCTCACGAAACCATCGTCGAACTCCCATGCGAACCCATACCCAGCCTCCCTCATTTCGCACGCGAGCCTGGACATGACGTCGACCGAGATTAGCTCGACCATGCCAAGTGTTGTGGCGCTGCGAGTTAGGGTTCCACATTATCTCTGCTACGCACTATCTACAATTGCCTCGATAGCGCAGAATCGAATGAGTTCGGCCACATAAATGCGATTTCGAATCGCGTGCCTCAGATGCGACGCCCTCTCTTCGAAAAGGAAAGGGATAACGAACATCAGGAATGAGGGTTTCGACTTTGACTCGAACTGGGGATGAAGAGATCGGCTTTGGTTTTGAAATTTCGATTCGTGAATGAATTTTGAAAGGAAGAATGGAAGACGAGATTTTGTTCGGCCATTTGAAAAAAAGAAACGACAAGATTTTGATCTGAACAGAAAAGAAAGGAGGGGCATTGATTTGAACGAAGGGAAAAGTTAGGTCGGCTATATTGTGCGAACAGTGATGTGAATTGAGATGAAAAAAAACGCTGATGTGAAGGAATGTCGGCTGGTGAAGGTTTCTTGTATGGGAATATACATATATAATTTAAATTGAATTCAAATTATCTCAATGAATGCAACTTCCAATCTCGAACCCCTAACGAGGCATGCCGCTAGGCGTTTATAAAGTTATGCCCCTATTCCGAACGCAAATGGAAAAGGTTTCGAGTCCTAATTCGATCGTATGGAGAAGATAGCTTTTTGGACCCAGTTATTATATTGAATTTTCCATATAGATTTCAGCGCGTTTATCTATCGTACAATCACCCGAAAAATTGAAATCCGATAATAATACACTATTACGGATCCAATGGAACTGGTTTCGTCGAAATCCAAGACTGTGCCTCGGAAGGTTATTTTCAAATATCAATTTAAATGATAAAATTTCAAAACTTAACAAAACACTTCCAAATTCAAGTTTAAAACTTCTATTATCTTCAATGCTATCAATATAAATTTTTACAAGCCTTTGAAATATTTTTATCGAGCTTAAAACACCCGATTCAATATTTTACCCAATTTCAAATTATTAAATTCAATAATTTAATTATCAAATAAACAGTGATATTTGAAATTCATATTAAAACTAACTATCAAATATTTAAAATCCATTAAATATTCTAATTTCAAATATTCAAAATTTCTGGGTCGTCACATTCCTCCCCCCTTAAAAGAATTTTGTCCTTGAAAATACTAGTTAAGAAGAATGGTCCATAACCCGTTCATCATTTTTCCAAAACCAAACAATTTCAAACAATCTCTTTAGTTAAAGACACCTTATTATCCTTACTAACTTTCCACACTCTCATCCAAAGTTTCAAATTAGCATTATTTACTCAACAATTCAAATTTAAATTTAAGACCAAATTCAAATTATCAAAATTTTCTAAAAAAATTTCTAACTCCCTAAATTTCCGAAAAATTTCGCCAGCATCTCCTTTGCGCGGCTAGATCGGTACAACTACAAAATGCCTCTATGGGCCACAAATTTCAAAAGAAAATGAAAAACCAAGTGGCTGGACTAGAAAATCATCAAATTTCATACAGAAATTTAAATACATACCTTTTTAGTCGGGCAATTCAAATTTATCTTCTGAAATCAAAAATCCAAATTCTCTTTTGCTTTTAAATACCTATATATCCTACTTAGCAATAATATCCAATCACAACTTTCAAAATCATTTCATTCATTGTTTTACAATAGTTTCAATATCTATTTCATTCAAGCCCGTACGATGTACATATATCATTCGTATGCAATATCAAATCCGATCGCTCACTCGATCACACAATTTCACTTCCGAACTAGTATCATTCACCCGACTTCTAGTGCGGACTCAGATCTGGTTTCTTGATCAAAAACCATAATTCTCCTTGCATAGCCATATACTACGATAGAGAACATCCATAATCAATCAAAAATCCATATCCAGGGTTCGCCGTCGAAAATCGAGTGAAAAATCCCAACTCGAATTGATATAACTATCTCGAAATTCTGTGCTCGAATCTGGATCAAACCATTATGCGAATAAAATAATATACGTACATCCTACGTATTAATTTCAATTGATTATCAACTATATCAATTCTCTTTTATTCACATTCATTTGATTTCTATTTACTTATTCACAAATTTCCCTTTTCACAACTGATAAAACAAATTTCCACATTTATTCCAAAATTCTTCTTTTATTTCTTTCTAAACCATTTTAATTCTGAATTCAAAAACAAATCTTTCATCCCTTTAAATAATATCACTTAAGTTTAGAAATCCACTTATCCCCATTTATTTTAAAAATCTCCTTTCCCATACTTGGAATTTTATTTCTTAGAATTTAAAAATCAACTTTATTGTTTTCCAATTCATTCTTTAATTTATACAAATGTCTATAATTATTTACTTAAAATTCTCTCTTTTATATCCTTTCAAAATCCAACTCTATACATTTTTGATAACTCGGTATATCCAAATATATTCAATCAAACAATATCGTCCAACATTTTAATTACCAATATAATCTATCACAGATTATCACATAAACCATATCAGAGAATATTAAACAATCTAAATAATTTTGAGGATGGATCCCTCCAACCTGTTTCCCTGCATCCACAGATGTTAGCACAATACCAATTCCACTTCAAGGTGGAATATCGCGGTATATGGGTTTAAATAATATCATCCGCTATTATGCGGCGCATAGGGTCTCATCCGCTATATAATGCGGAAAATTAATCACTCCAATATATACTATATATACTACTATATATAATATAACACATCAAATCAATTCAATCATTCAACCAATTATTTAAATTTAACCATTTAAATTTAAATTAAACCCATATGAGTGAGATTAACTCACCTTTCCTTTTTGATATTGCAATCCGATCCAAACCAGCTTGTTTCTTCCTGATTTTAGACCTTGTATAACATCATATGATTTTATTAATATTTTAAAATTCCTATATATTATCCAAAATCATATATATATATATATATAGATTCTAATAAAATAAAAATATTTTCTTTCAAACCTATATATTTATTTTACTTTATTTTCTTGAAACTGCATATACCAAAAATAATCTGTATAAATCAGACTTTATATAAATTCCTACATATTTTCCAAAACCCTATACGTATATATTTTAAATCTTAACCAGAAAGTTGAAGTATTATATATTCCTAATCTATACATATATATATATACATAGAATTAAAATAAAATAGGTTTATACCTTACAGTAAAAAAAAACCCGGCCCCACCACCACACAGCAACCTTCGATCGACTCTCCTCCTCCTTGAGTCACCATCTTCCCCATCGTCGAGACCCCCATTGCACGAGACCCCGCTCGCCGCTTCCCCTAACTTCCAATCACCCCCACTTCCTCACGAAACCATCGTCGAACTCCCATGCGAACCCATACCCAGACTCCCTCATTTCGCACGCGAGCCTGGACATGACGTCGACCGAGATTAGCTCGACCATGCCAAGTGTTGTGGCGCTGCGAGCTAGGGTTCCACATTACCTCTGCTACGCACTATCTACAATTTCCTCGATAGCTCTAAATCGAATGAGTTCGGCCACATGAATGCGATTTCGAATCGTGTGCCTCAGATGCGACGCCCTCTCTTCGAAAAGGAAAAGGGTAACGAACATCAGGAATGAGGGTTTCGACTTTGACTCGAACTGGGGATGAAGAGATCGGCTTTGGTTTTGAAATTTCGATTCGTGAATGAATTTTGAAAGGAAGAATGGAAGACGAGATTTTGTTCGGCCATTTGAAAAAAAGAAACGACAAGATTTTGATCTGAACAGAAAAGAAAGGAGGGGCATTGATTTGAACGAAGGGAAAAGTTAGGTCGGCTATATTGTGCGAACAGTGATGTGAATTGAGATGAAAAAAAACGCTGATGTGAAGGAATGTCGGCTGGTGAAGGTTTCTTGTATGGGAATATACATATATAATTTAAATTGAATTCAAATTATCTCAATGAATGCAACTTCCAATCTCGAACCCCTAACGAGGCATGCCGCTAGGCGTTTATAAAGTTATGCCCCTAATCCGAACGCAAATGGAAAAGGTTTCGAGTCCTAATTCGATCGTATGGAGAAGATAGCTTTTTGGACCCAGTTATTATATTGAATTTTCGATAAAGATTTCAGCGCGTTTATCTATCGTACAATCACACGAAAACTCCAAACACTTCGAAAATTGAAATCCGATAATAATACACTATTACGGATCCAATGGAACTGGTTTCGTCGAAATCCAAGTCTGTTCCTCGTAAGGCTATTTTCAAATATCAATTTAAACGATAAAATTTCAAAACTTAACAAAACACTTCTAAATTCAAGTTTAAAACTTCTATTATCTTCAGTGCTATCAATATAATTTTTTACAAGCCTTTGAAATATTTTTATCGAGCTTAAAACACGAGATTCAATATTTTACCCAATTTCAAATTATTAAATTCAATAGTTTAATTATCAAATAAACAGTGATATTTGAAATTCATATTAAAACTAACTATCAAATATTTAAAATCCATTAAATATTCTAATTTCAAATATTCAAAATTTCCGGGTCGTCACATTCCTCCCCCCTTAAAAGAATTTTGTCCCTGAAAATACTAGTTAAGAAGAATGGTCCATAACCCGTTCATCATTTTTCCAAAACCAAACAATTTCAAACAATCTCTTTATTTAAAGACACCTTATTATCCTTACTAACTTTCCACACTCTGATCCAAAGTTTCAAATTAGCATTATTTACTCAACAATTCAAATTTAAATTTAAGACCAAATTCAAATTATCAAAATTTTCTAAAAAAATTTCTAACTCCCTAAATTTCCGAAAAATTTCGCCCGCATCTCCTTTGCGCGGCTAGATCGGTACAACTACAAAATGCCTCTACGGGTCCCAAATTTCAAAAGAAAATAAAAAACCAAGTGGCTGGACCAGAAAATCATCAAATTTCATACAGAAATTTAAATACATACCTTTTTAGTCGGGCAATTCAAATTTATCTTCTGAAATCAAAAATCCAAATTCCCTTTTGCTTTTAAATACCTGTATATCCTACTTAGCAATAATATCCAATCACAACATTCAAAATCATTTCATTCATTGTTTTACAATAGTTTCAATATCTATTTCATTCAAGCCCGTACGATGTACATATATCATTCGTATGCAATATCAAATCCGATCGCTCACTCGATCACACAATTTCACTTCTGAACTAGTATCATTCACCCGACTTCCTAGTGCGGACTCAGATCTGGTTTCTTGATCAAAAACCATAATTATCCTTGCATAGCCATATACTATGATAGAGAACATCCATAATCAATCAAAAATCCATATCCAGGGTTCGCCGTTGAAAATCGAGTGAAAAATCCCAACTCGAATCGATATAACTATCTCGAAATTATGTGCTCGAATCTGGAACAAACCATTATGCGAATAAAATAATATACGTACATCCTACGTATTAATTTCAATTGATTATCAACTATATCAATTCTCTTTTATTCACATTCATTTGATTTCTATTTACTTATTCACAAATTTCCCTTTTCACAACTGATAAAACAAATTTCCACATTTATTCCAAAATTCTTCTTTTATTTCTTTCTAAACCATTTTAATTCTGAATTCAAAAAAAAACTTTCATCCCTTTAAATAATATCACTTAAGTTTAGAAATCCACTTATCCCCATTTATTTTAAAAATCTCCTTTCCCATACTTGGAATTTTATTTCTTAGAATTTAAAAATCAACTTTATTCTTTTCCAATTCATTCTTTAATTTATACAAATTTCTATAATTATTTACTTAAAATCTCTCTTTTATATCCTTTCAAAATCCAACTCTATACATTTTTGATAACTCGGTATATCCAAATATATTCAATCAAACAATATCGTCCAACATTTTAATTACCAATATAACCTATCACAGATTATCACATAATCCATATCACAGAATATTAAACAATCTAAATAATTTTGAGGAATCCAGTTGGATCCCTCCAACCTGTTTCCCTGCATCCACAGATGTTAGCACAATACCAATTCCACTTCAAGGTGGAATATCGCGGTATATGGGTTTAAATAATATCATCCGCTATTATGCGGCGCATAGGGTCTCATCCGCTATATAATGCGGGAAATCAATCACTCCAATATATACTATATATACTACTATATATAATATAACATATCAAATCAATTCAATCATTCAACCAATTATTTAAATTTAACCATTTAAATTTAAATTAAACCCATATGAGTGAGATTAACTCACCTTTCCTTTTTGATATTGCAATCCGATCCAAACCAGCTTGTTTCTTCCTGATTTTAGACCTTGTATAACATCATACGATTTTATTAATATTTTAAAATTCCTATATATTTTCCAAAATCATATATATATATATATATATAAATTCTAATAAAATAAAAATATTTTCTTTCAAACCTATATATTTATTTTACTTTATTTTCTTGAAACTGCATATACCAAAAATAATCTGTATAAATCAGACTTTATATAAATTCCTACATATTTTCCAAAACCCTATACGTATATATTTTAAATCTTAACCAAAAAGTTGAAGTATTATATATTCCTAATCTATACATATATATATACATAGAATTAAAATAAAATAGGTTTATACCTTACAGTAAAAAAAAACCCGACCCCACCACCACACAGCAACCTTCGATCGACTCTCCACCTCCTCGAGTCACCATCTTCCCCATGCTCGAGACCCCCATTGCACGAGACCCCGCTCGTCGCTTCCCCTAACTTCCAATCACCCCCACTTCCTCACGAAACCATCGTCGAACTCCCACGCGAACCCATACCCAGCCTCCCTCATTTCGCACGCGAGCCTGGACATGACGTTGACCGATATTAGCTCGACCATGCCAAGTGTTGTGGCGCTGCGAGCTAGGGTTCCACATTACCTCTGCTACGCACTATCTACAATTGCCTCGATAGCTCTGAATCGAATGAGTTTGGCCACATGAATGCGATTTCGAATCGCATGCCTTAGATGCGACACCTTCTCTTCGAAAAGGAAAGGGGTAACGAACATCAGGAATGAGGGTTTCGACTTTGACTCGAACTGGGGATGAAGAGATCGGCTTTGGTTTTGAAATTTCGATTCGTGAATGAATTTTGAAAGGAAGAATGGAAGACGAGATTTTGTTCGGCCATTTGAAAAAAAGAAACGACAAGATTTTGATCTGAACAGAAAAGAAATGAGGGGCATTGATTTGAACGAAGGGAAAAGTTAGGTCGGCTATATTGTGCGAACAGTGATGTGAATTGAGATGAAAAAAAACGCTGATGTGAAGGAATGTCGGCTGGTGAAGGTTTCTTGTATGGGAATATACATATATAATTTAAATTGAATTCAAATTATCTCAATGAATGCAACTTCCAATCTCGAACCCCTAACGAGGCATGCCGCTAGGCGTTTATAAAGTTATGCCCCTATTCCGAACGCAAATGGAAAAGGTTTCGAGTCCTAATTCGATCGTATGGAGAAGATAGCTTTTTGGACCCAGTTATTATATTGAATTTTCCATATAGATTTCAGCGCGTTTATCTATCGTACAATCACACGAAAAATTGAAATCCGATAATAATACACTATTACGGATCCAATGGAACTGGTTTCGTCGAAATCCAAGACCGTGCCTCGGAAGGCTATTTTCAAATATCAATTTAAACGATAAAATTTCAAAACTTAACAAAACACTTCCAAATTCAAGTTTAAAACTTCTATTATCTTCAGTGCTATCAATATAAATTTTTACAAGCCTTTGAAATATTTTTATCGAGCTTAAAACACCAGATTCAATATTTTACCCAATTTCAAATTATTAAATTCAATAATTTAATTATCAAATAAACAGTGATATTTGAAATTCATATTAAAACTAACTATCAAATAGTTAAAATCCATTAAATATTCTAATTTCAAATATTCAAAATTTCCGGGTCGTCACATTCCTCCCCCCTTAAAAGAATTTTGTCCCTGAAAATACTAGTTAAGAAGAATGGTCCATAACCCGTTCATCATTTTTCCAAAACCAAACAATTTCAAACAATCTCTTTATTTAAACACACCTTATTATCCTTACTAACTTTCCACACTCTCATCCAAAGTTTCAAATTAGCATTATTTACTCAACAATTTAAATTTAAATTTAAGACCATATTCAAATTATCAAAATTTTCTAAAAAAATTTCTAACTCCCTAAATTTCCGAAAAATTTCGCCAGCGTCTCCTTTGCGCGGCTAGATCGGTACAACTACAAAATGCCTCTACGGGCCCCAAATTTCAAAAGAAAATGAAAAACCAAGTGGCTGGACCAAAAAATCATCAAATTTCATACAGAAATTTAAATACGTACCTTTTTAGTCGGGCAATTCAAATTTATCTTCTGAAATCAAAAATCCAAATTCCCTTTTGCTTTTAAATACCTGTATATCCTACTTAGCAATAATATCCAATCACAACATTCAAAATCATTTCATTCATTGTTTTACAATAGTTTCAATATCTATTTCATTCAAGCCCGTACGATGTACATATATCATTCGTACGCAATATCAAATCCGATCGCTCACTCGATCACACAATTTCACTTCCGAACTAGTATCATTCACCCGACTTCCTAGTGCGGACTCAGATCTGGTTTCTTGATCAAAAACCATAATCTTCCTTGCATAGCCATATACTATGATAGAGAACATCCATAATCAATCAAAAATCCATATCTAGGGTTCGCCGTCGAAAATCGAGTGAAAAATCCCAACTCGAATCGATATAACTATCTCGAAATTCTGTGCTCGAATCTGGATCAAACCATTATGCGAATAAAATAATATACGTACATCCTTCGTATTAATTTCAATTGATTATCAACTATATCAATTCTCTTTTATTCACATTCATTTGATTTCTATTTGCTTATTCACAAATTTCCCTTTTCACAACTGATAAAACAAATTTCCACATTTATTCCAAAATTCTTCTTTTATTTCTTTCTAAACCATTTTAATTCTGAATTCAAAAACAAATCTTTCATCCCTTTAAATAATATCACTTAAGTTTAGAAATCCACTTATCCCCATTTATTTTAAAAATCTCCTTTCCCATACTTGGAATTTTATTTCTTAGAATTTAAAAATCAACTTTATTCTTTTCCAATTCATTCTTTAATTTATACAAATTTCTATAATTATTTACTTAAAATTCTCTCTTTTATATCCTTTCAAAATCCAACTCTATACATTTTTGATAACTCGGTATATCCAAATATAATCAATCAAACAATATCGTCCAACATTTTAATTACCAATATATTCTATCACAGATTATCACATAAACCATATCACAAAATATTAAACAATCTAAATAATTTTAAGGAATCCAGTTGGATCCCTCCAACCTGTTTCCCTGCATCCACAGATGTTAGCAGAATACCAATTCCATTTCAAGGTGGAATATCGCGGTATATGGGTTTAAATAATATCATCCGCTATTATGCGGCGCATAGGGTCTCATCCGCTATATAATGCGGGAAATCAATCACTCCAATATATACTATATGTTGGGTAAATTTCTCACCCAGGAGATCTCAAGACCATGAAGAGCTAGGCTTCATTCGACATCCTCACCACATCCGAACCAGCCACCACCGAACGAAAGACACTCACCTCTACCGAATCAAGCTTCATCCCATTGCCGAACCGACTCCAAAACCATGTCACACCGAACCAAGCTTCCTACCGATCCATACTCCCACCGGACCAACTGCTATACCGAACCATGCTCCACCATACTCCCACCGGACCAACTGCTATACCGAACCATGCTCCACCATACTCCCACCGGACCAACTGCAATACCGGACCAACTATAACAAGGCCAGCCCAGGCCCATCAGCAACTATACACATCCTAGACCCCTACCCCCAGCCTCACTCTATAAATAGAGGGGCAGGGGTACAGTAATGGGGACAAGTTTGAGAGCTCAAGCACGGAAGGAACTTTCAAACAACTTTCTTTTAATCAAAGCTTTTACTTGTAATCAGAATAAGAGAAGAGAAATAACATATAAAGTGGATGTAGGCACATTCTGGCTGAACCACTATAAATTTGCGTGTCTTTTTACAGTTTAGCCCCTGTTTTTCATATATTTGCATAAATCGCTCAAATCACTAAGAATAACATAAGATCTACTAAATCATACAACTTCGAGGTGTTTGTCCATTTTCTATGCAAACATTTTTGGTGCTTTCACGGAGAACTAGAAGCTCGAAGCTTCAGCTTCATCCACTTAACGAGTTTTCCTAACAGCATCGTCCGCCACTTGGAAAACATGCCTCCCAAACAGAGAAAAGATGTTAACAAAGGAAAAAACATCGCATCCAGCAGTCTTCCAGATCCAGCTGTCACGAATCAAATAAATCGTCCTCCTCCAGCAACAGTAACAAATGAAGGACAGGCTAACCCAACCACTCCTGCCACAGAACAGCCTACAGCAATTACTAGGGCAGATTTGGACAGAGTTGTGGTTGAAGTAACTAACCGCTTCACGTCCCAGCAGGAAGCCTTGGTGGACCATCTCATGTCACGCTTAAGGGACGCTGAAGAATCCAACCGCAACACTGAATCATGGGGCGAGTCCCAGTCTGGAGGATCTCAGAGACAACAAAGATCTTCCTTCTTCGAAGGAGCTAACGGCAGAAGTAGCCGTGGTAGGAGCCGAGACCGAGCACAGCCCGAAGTTAGGCCTGAGGAAACGTTTGGTACCGAACCCAACGGGGGAGGTACCGGGCGAAGGTCAACTGTAGCTGAGCTTGTCATGCTGCCTAACCACAGAAACGCCAGTGAACGGAGCCGAGCTAGAGTCCAGCCCGAAGTTGGACCCGAGGAAGTGCTTAGATCAAAACTCAGCAGGGGGAGATCAAGGCAAGGGCCAACTGTAGCTGACCCGAGCGTGCTCCCAGAAGATCAAAGGCAGCCACTGGAAAATATGAGGAATGATAGACGATACCATCCCTACAGGTCATCTGGACGGAATCAATCCCACAGAACAGAACCAAACTCATTTCTATCTGCTCCAAGTTCTAATGAAAGGATGGCACACTTATTCAGAGAGTGTGTCCAACGGGAGCAAAGAGATCGAGGGATAGGCGCTAGGGTAACCAGCCCTTTCGCCCGCAATATCGAAATTGCTATCACCCCCCAAGAATGGAAGATGCCAACAATGGAACCCTACAAAGGAACCTCCGATCCCGTTGTACACTTATAGAGGTACACGCAGCATATGCTCATGAGTGGGGCGACAGAGGGAGTACTGTGCAAATGCTTTCCGCTCTTCTTAGCAGATCTTGCTACCTCCTGGTTCTGTCATCTACCCCAGGGATCCATCAGCTCGTGGGAGATGTTGAAAGAAAAATTTATCAGTCAGTTCCGCATTCATGTAGAGCAACCTAAGGACGCTTATTCCCTATCCAGTGTCAAACAGAAACCTGGAGAGAAGCTGCAGCAATACCTAACCAGATTCAACGCCGCAGCAGCCGCAGTCCAAGATGCCGATGAGAAGCTTATCCTAATGGCCCTCTGTAGTGGTGTGCATCCGGACACTAAATTTGCTAGAAGGTTGACAAAAGAAAAACCGGCTACTTTACCCGATTTCTTCCATGAAGCCGGGAAATACATGAGGCTTGAAGATGCTGCCATTGAGGGGCATTCAGGACAGCAAAATAAGACAACCCATAGCAACGCCCCTGCTGTGGCAAGGGATGTTCGAAGAAATGATTCCAGAGACAATGCTGGGGCAAGAAGGGAGAAAAGCGCCTATATCGGCCAGGACCGAGATTCGACACTTACACTCCTTTGAACGAGACCGTCAAAAATATCTTCCTTGCCACCCAAGGCGAAGTTAGATACAAACGCCCACCATACAAGAAGGAATCCGATAACGCACAGAAGTCTGGAAAGTTCTGCCGCTTCCACGAATCTCATGGGCATGATACCAACGAATGCCATCATCTCCGAGATCTGATTGAGGAACACATCAGAAGGAAGAAACTGGAACGTTATGTAAAAAGTCAGGACAGGACTCCAGCTTCTGCCAACGAAAACCCAAGGCTACCCTCGCCGGGGGCCGATAGAGGAAACCGCAACGCTAGCAGCTCTAGTCAAGAAAAGATAGTGGTCCATACCATCTCAGGAGGGCCACACATCGCAGACAGAAGCTGGAAAGAGATGGAAAGGTACGGAAAGTCGCTTAGAGACAATAAAGACTATGTCAATTCGGTTATAGAAGAACGCCACCCGAAGCGGAAAGAAAGTGATGACATCACATTCGGTAAGCGTGACCTAGAAGGAAGGCAGTACCCTCACATGGATCCCATGGTCATCTCTGCCCGACTTGGTCCCGCCGAAGTTTACCGAATCCTGGTAGACACTGGAAGCTCAGTAAACATCCTGTTCAAACACGCATTCGACAAAATAAAGCTATCAATGAAGGATGTATCTCCCTGCGATAAACCACTACACGGCTTCACTGGAAATGCAAAATTGCCCTTCGGGCAACTGGACCTCTTTGTTGAGATTGGAAGCCATCCCCGCTCCGCTGTACGGAAATAGACGTTTGTGCTAATAGAAAACCAGTCGGCCTACAATGCCTTCTTAGGAAGGCCATCCTTGTCTAACTTCAAAATTGTCTTAGCCCCATGGTGCCTAAAGATGAAATTTCCAACAGACAATGGGGTAGGGGAAGTGGAAGGAGATAAGGACGTTGCTCGAGACTGCTATGTGACTGAACTTCGCAACAACCACAGGAAGGATAAAGGGAAGGGTGTAGAGATTGCCCTCTGCACAAAAAATCTAGAAGCATAACAACTAAAGAAAGCCCCTCCTCTTCGATATACCAGCGACCCTTTCAATGAATTAGATCCTAGGGACAAAGAGGAGGAGGCCACCGCCGAGCCTGCAGAGGCTATGGAGTTTATATCTGTAGACAAGCACGACTCGAGTAGACTATTGAAAATTGGGTCCCAACTAAAAGCCGAATTGAAGGAACAACTCATCGATTTTCTCCGCCACAACTTGGATGTATTCGCTTGGTCACACGCTGACATGACTGGAATCTCCCCCGACATAGCCTGCCACGTATTAAACATTGATCCTACCAAGGCGCCTGTAAAACAAAAAAAGAGAAGTATGGGGGCAGAGCGATCAGCAGCCCTCGATGAAGAAGTAAAGAATCTACTCGCCAATGACTTCATACGAGAAGCTATCTACCCGGAATGGATCGCCAACCCGGTGCTGGTAAAAAAGGCTAATGGGAAGTGGCGAACCTGCATTGACTTTTCCAACCTAAACGACGCCTGCCCAAAGGATTGCTTCCCACTTCCCAGAATCGACCAACTTGTAGACAGCACAGCCGGGCACGAACTCCTATCTTTTATGGATGCATACTCAGGATATAACCAAATTCCTATGCATGCTCCCGACCAAGACCACACTAGTTTCATCACCAACCGAGGTTTATACTGCTATAAGGTAATGCCTTTCGGACTTAAAAATGCAGGATCCACCTACCAGCGCCTCGTCAACAAGATGTTTGCAGGGCTAATAGGACAAACTATGGAAGTATATGTGGATGAAATGCTGGTAAAGTCAAGGAAAGCCAAAGATCACGTAAGCCACCTAGGCAAGATGTTTCAAGTACTTCGGCAATATGGAATGAAGTTGAATCCACTAAAATGCTCCTTCGGAGTGTCATCAGGAAAGTTCTTAGGATTCATCGTTCATGCCAGAGGGATAGAAGCAAACCCTGAACAAGTCCGAGCGCTAAGGGATATCAAGATACCTTCCACCCGAAAGGAAATGCAAAGCCTAAATGGAAAAGTGGCCGCCCTAAGCCGATTCATCTCCAAGGCAACGGACAAGTGCGTCCCTTTTTTCGAAGCTCTAAAGAAAGACAAAGGAAAGTTCGAATGGACTGACGAATGCTTAACCGCTTTCCTTAACCTAATCGAACACCTCCAGAAACCACCGGTACTCTCGACTCCAAGTGAAGACGAAGAATTATACCTATACCTTGCTGTGTCATCTCACGCCCTAAGCGCTGCCTTGGTAAGGGAAGACAACCGCACGCAGTGGCCAGTTTACTTCGTCAGCAAAAGGTTTACTGGGGCAGAAGTCAGATATCCTAAACTTGAGAAGCTAGCATACTGTTTACTAATCACATCACGAAAGCTACATCACTACTTCCAGTCCCATTCCATCAAAGTTCTGACTGATCAACTGCTGAGGCAGGTACTCCATCGTCCCGACACTTCTGGGCGACTACTTAAATGGTGCATTGAACTAAGTCAGTATGATATCACCTATCACCCTCGCACCGCCATCAAGGGACAAGCCATAGCTGATTTCATTGCAGAATTCACTACCAACGAAGGTAAGGAGAAATTGGAAATAACAGAAGATATCAAGTGGAATCTCTTTGTGGATGGTGCATCAAACGAACAAGGCTCGGGGGCAGGTGTGGTAATAACCACTCCCAAGGGAAACAAACTGCACTATGCTATAAGATTGGAGTTCGCCGCCACCAATAACGACGCAGAATATGAAGCAGTGATAGCCGGACTAGAAATTGCCATAGAAATCGGAGCCAATTCTTTGTGTCTTCATAGCGATTCTCAACTTATTGTTAATCAAATACTAGGAGAATTCCAAGCTCGAGAAGAACGACTCATAGCATACCTAAAGAAGACCAAGTTACTTCTCAGCCGATTGGACCACTACTTAGTCAAACACATCCCTCGGGAAGAGAACCAAGAGGCCGACGAATTGGCAAAGCAAGCGAGTGTAGGAGACGTCACCGTCTTCGGGGCAGTAACCATCTCAAAGCAACTGGCCCCGAGTTTTGAACAAGTGAATCTGGTAGCTGCAACCGAAGAAGCAACTTGGATGACTCCCATCCGAGACTACCTACAGAGTGGCACACTACCCAACGGGCGCAACGAGGTCAAGAAAATCTTAAGGAAAGCATCCCGCTACATAATACAAGAAGACATCCTCTATCGGCGCGGATTCTCTAACCCGTTATTAATGTGTGTCGCTGGGAGAGAAGCCAAGGAAATCTTATCCAACATCCATCAGGGGAGCTGCGGAGATCACACCAGAGGGCAAACATTAGCAAAAAAGATACTCCGTTACGGATATTTCTGGCCCACCTTAAGCAAGGACGCCTTAGATTTCGTCAAGAAGTGTGACAGATGCCAAAAATTTGCTAAGATTCCACGGCTACCAACAACTGAGATTACTCAAATGACCAGCCCTTGGCCCTTCGCAATATGGGGAATTGACTTAATCGGCGAGCTACCGATGGGCCGAGGCGGGGCCAAATATGCTATAGTGGCAGTTGATTATTTCACCAAATGGGTGGAAGCGGAACCTCTGAATAAAGTATCTTCAGCAAAAGTTATTAACTTCTTGATCAAAAATGTTCTGTGCAGGTACAGAGTCCCACTCAAAATCATATCAGATAATGGACTTCAGTTTGACAGCGAGGAATTCGCCAACTGGTGCCGAGAGCACGGAATTCATAAAAGCTTCTCATCCGTAGCATATCCCCAGGCAAACGGACAAGTCGAAGCGGTCAACAAAATTCTGAAAACTCTGATAAAAAAGAAGCTCGAAAAGTCAAAGGGCGCTTGGGTGGATGAACTCCCTACGACACTCTGGGCCTACCGCACATCTTTCAAAACATCAACGGGGCACACCCCTTTCTCTTTGGCATACGGATCGGAGGCTATGCTCCCAGTTGAAACCATTGTGCCTTCCCACCGTAGGATCCACTATAACCCAGAAGAGAATGAAGAACTCCTCCACATGTCTTTGGATCTAGTTGAGGAGAGAAGAAATGATGCAGTCCTTAAAGCAGCAGCCCACAAGCAAAAAGTGGCAGCACAATACAACTCCAAAGTCAAGCATCGTACCTTACAAGAAGGAGATCTTGTCCTTAAGCGAATCTTCCCTCGCCCCGGAGCACTAGACCAAATCTGGAATGGACCATATGTAATTCATAAAGATCTCCACAATGGAGCTTATATTTTGTCAACAGTGGATGGAGAGGTGATCCAGAGGGCATGGAACATCCAACACCTCCGTCGATACTTTTCATAACTTGTACTGCCCATATGAAGTGAATTAACAAAGAGAATCAGTGGACGTAGGCCTTTTCATGCCGAACCACTTTAAAAAACTTTGTCTCTTTTTTAACTTGTTCCTTTATATCTTGGCTACTTGTTAACTTTATCCTTTTCTGTTGAACAAAATCCTATGCGTATAGCATCTCCACTCAAAGCACTCCACGGCGCAACTTCACCTGGGCAAAACCTAACAGGTACTATGCGAATCTATGCCCTCGCCAATGAGACACTTTTGCTCCAGCATCCCTCTGCTGCGGGTTAACTCATTGCTCGCGATGGCCCTTAAAGCCAACTGTAATGAGCCGATTATAAGCCACCGAGAAGGCCGACTATAGCCGAGGCAGCTCATTACGGCGTTAGGCTCGCCGGCAACTGTGAACCGACTATAAGCCCTAACATAAGGTGTGGCCAGCCAGGGGCAGTTCACAGTTGACGATCGGCACCCACGCTAGCCGGCCACAGTAAATCGAATAATACCCATGATTACGGGCCATAATGGCCCGGGTAGTTACTGTGCGCGATCTCGGCTCCGATGTGTCTTAAGTGCGGCTGTGGTAAAAAAGAATTAACTCCCCGCGGAGGCGTAAGATGGGTGACAAATGTCTCCAAGACCCACGGCTAGGGAAAGTGACTACAAAACACGTTTGCCACGAACTTAAGCACATCGAAGGCCTTCCGTGATTGGAAGTTTTACTTTTTCACATATTTCAATTTTACTTAAAAAGCTTTTCTCCTGTCCTCTATAACGGTCCCTAAAGTACAGGATGCAGAGTAGGAGATACTAGCTAATGGATGTAGGGACTCACGATTGGATGGCAGGGCACTCGACTGCATTCCATGCTCGGTCATACAAGATATTCAAAACTGCCATCTACGATTAAAACATGAAGGGCGGTATTTTCTTCTTTTGTGTACAAATACATGACTATAATTTGTTCACACCACACGCTAATATTACAAGTCATGAAATTATGTTTTAAAACCAGAACCTGACATCAAACACAATTCAATTACAAGAATATGCATAGCTATATTTCTCCTAGGACATGTCAAAATAGCAACAAACATTCGGAAGACGACAAAATCAGCTTAAGTTAAAGAATTACACATCAAGAATAGAGCTATTTATTACAAGTATCAAAATAATTACAACTTAAAAGTTACTCTACTGTTTTAAGACTAACGTATACGGCCATGTTAAGTCTACAAAAAGAATTTTCCAGGTCTGATCAAGGGGCCGGCTGCATTGGAGTTTTATCCTTGTCCTGTTGACCACCTGTCCAGTCAGAGAAAGGATTCATTAGTGATAAGCAACCAAAGTTAATGGAGAGACTAAAAAGGAAGACTTACCAGCACCTGCTTCTTGACTATCCTGGTCGTCATCCTCAACTGGCACACCTGCCTCCTCAGCAGCAAGCAACCGCATACCCTCCTTCACCGCCATCTTCTCCTCCTTGGCAAACTGGGCAGTGACCACATCCATGCTGAAAGCCACACCACCATCTCTATCCGCATCAGCCTTAGCCTCCTCCAGAGCCCGAAGATAGATCTTGGCCATGACCCTAGGATAATCATCCATCCAGGATAGGTTGCCCTGCTTTCAGGTTCGGAAGTACATGTCCTGGAGCATTTCGTCCATCATCCCCTCATTCTCCTCAAACTCCCTCATCCGGGCCTCGGAAGCCGACAACCTTCCAACAGCAGCTTCTCTCTCCAAACGGTATCTCGAGCAGTCAGCCTGAAGGGATTTCCGCATCACCTCCATCTCCTCCTTCAGCCTAACCTGAGCGAGCTCTGCGGCTTCAAGCTTCCCCGACAGCTCCTCTACCCGCTCAAGATCCGCCCTCCGAACCTCATCCACTGTCGAGATGGCCATATTTATCTGTTCCTTGCAGGCGGCCTCCATCTTCCGCAGTGTCGCCTTACTAGCCTCCTCCATAGCCTTCCTCAACCGCCCGGAGGCAGCCTCATGCTGAGAAATCTGAATGGCCTGGTCAGCGAGCTGTTTGGCCTGGTCCGAAACCATCAATCTTAGTCGGATGTTGGCACTCCCAATCTCCTCTCCAGCCTTAACCAGCCGGGCATGATGCCCCATCAGCTTCCTAGTCTCCTCCGCCACCCGATCAATACTAGCCTTGGCCTCGTCTCCCATGGTAACTATCTGAGTGGTAAGTAGATCAAGATCTAAGGACTTAGCCTCATCAAGCACCCGTACCATGGGATTGAGGGGAAGAAGGTGCTCACCAGTAACCTCGTCAAAGGTAATGTCGTGGGAACTTGGATCCAGATCAGGATGACCCGCAAATGGATTACGAGCCAAGTCAGGACGGTCGATATGAGTAACGGAAGGGTTTCCGAATGGGTGCGGAGAGGGTGCAAACTCGCTGTCCTCCTCCGTGATATCATGAAGAGGCTGAGCCGGGAGCTGAGGACCGGGCGAAGGTTCGGATAAAGGATGACTCCTCTTTCTCTGCTGAATACCCTCTTCGATAACCCCGAGAAGAGGACGGTAGCCGACTACATCCCCGGAGCGGTGGGTCGAATGCTTCGGCTTGACAGAAGTTTTGGAAAGCTTGTACTGTTCAAGCCTGTGCCGAAGATCTGAGGCCTTGGCCGTTTTACCTGCTCCTGATATGAAGAAAAAGTGTCACAAGCATATATTGATCTATAATTCGAGAAAACACGGCAGATTAAAAGATAATAAGAAAGGAAACACATCTATGGTTGTACAAACCCTGGGGAGGAGTAGGATACTGCAATAAGTCCTGGATTTCATTCCAGGACGGGAGCGGGTCATAAAATATTCCTAAGTCCCTATCATAAATGGAGCCCGCAGGAATCAAAAGTTCACCTTGAGTCGTCGGAGCCACCTTGGCTGGAATAGTCTGAGGAGGCTCGCTTGCGCCAGTTCCAGCCTTGTCAGCTTTCCCAGTTTTCTCTACCAAAGCCGGATCTTCGTCCAGCCCCTCGAAAGCCTGGTGGAACGCGTCATCCGTCCACTCCTGAATCTCACCCGCTTGCCCAGGAAGCAAGGCCCCGATGCCATCGCCACCTTTATCACCTTCCCGACCATCTCCACCCTCACCTCTTTCCTCCTCTATGTCTTCCTCCTCCTGGGTAAGTGGACAATTGCTGGGGGAGGGACCGTCCGACTTCTTGAGTTTCTTACCTCCGACGGCTGGAGGTTTTGTGAAAGGTTTCCTCTTGCTACTCTCTACCGTAACACCTTCCTTAGTCTGAGCAGCCGCCCTCTCCTCCGCCGTTTCCCTCAGCTTGACTACTGACTGCTGTGGAAGGATTAAGTTATACTCCAGAAGGGTCGCATTTCTGATCAGGAAGGCAGATGATCTATATTTCCCGAGAATAGCTTCTATCTCAGCCGCCGTCTGAACCAGGCGGTCAGTCTCCACAATCGCAAAGCCACCTGTCGCTAGCAAAAATGAGAAAGTATGAGAAGAAGCATCGCAATCGGAATGGAAATTATAAGTAAAAGCATCAACTTACATCCAGAAGTAAAGCGCCGAATTGAAACGGAGTCGTCCCTGACAAAGAACCACTCCTTCTTGAACATGCTGAATTTAGAATACAGATCCAAGACAGGCTTGAAGGTCACGGCTGACTCCAAGCTAATGTACGGGGACCCCTTCTTATAGCCCCTCAGATTATACAAGTACCGGATCTCCCGGTTGGAAGGAGCACGACCATACTTCCTCTGGAAAATGACGAAGAGGCTCACCAGTATTGCATAGGAGTTGGGTTGAAGCTGGAATAGGGCCACCTTTAGATATGTGAGGAAGCTGGCTACCCAAGCGTTAAGAGGAGGAATGGCACCACACATGCAGTGGTATCTGCTGAAGGCGAAGTACCCTTCAGGAGGATCGTACGGCATAACTTCTCTCCCTGGCAATAGCAAGTACGCCCTATCAATTCCAAAAGATCGGGAAATGACATCAAGCTGCTCCTCCTTGAGGGAGCTAGGAAAACAATCGGGCGGGGAGTTCAGAAGTTCCTGAGGGCCGTACCCGTCCACTAGTGATCTCGGGGTTGGTCCGTGACGTTCTGGATTCGGCTGAGCTGGGGGCACGGCAGAGGAACCTCCTTCACCCCCGGATTTCTTTTTGTCTGATCGAGTTTCGGCTTTGCGAGACATTATCTGCAACATAGAAAAGCGTGCTGTTAGAACGGAGGATGTAAACAAATAAACATCAGTAGTCCATTTGGTAATATATAGTATAAGCTTTCATTCGGTGGTAAAGCAACTCACATGATTCGGCACGAGTTGATTTGGCTACACGTGATTCGGCTACAAGTGATTCGGCACGAGTTGATTCGGCTGCACGTGATTCGATTACAAGCGATTCGGCACAAGTTGATCCGGCAATCTTGATCGGTGAAGAAATACACTGGCCTAAGCCTCCCATTTATAGGAGAAGATTGAATCACCGAATCACCTGGTTCGGTTCTGGAGCCGGATGTGAGTGCTCAAACTCAAACAAAGCAGGACATGCGCACGCGCACGTCCTACTTTGGGGGGCAAATGTTGGGTAAATTTCTCACCCAGGAGATCTCAAGACCATGAAGAGCTAGGCTTCATTCGACATCCTCACCACATCCGAACCAGCCACCACCGAACGAAAGACACTCACCTCTACCGAATCAAGCTTCATCCCATTGCCGAACTGACTCCAAAACCATGTCACACCGAACCAAGCTTCCTACCGATCCATACTCCCACCGGACCAACTGCTATACCGAACCATGCTCCACCATACTCCCACCGGACCAACTGCTATACCGAACCATGCTCCACCATACTCCCACCGGACCAACTGCAATACCGGACCAACTATAACAAGGCCAGCCCAGGCCCATCAGCAACTATACACATCCTAGACCCCTACCCCCAGCCTCACTCTATAAATAGAGGGGCAGGGGTACAGCAATGGGGACAAGTTTGAGAGCTCAAGCACGGAAGGAACTTTCAAACAACTTTCTTTTACTTGTATCAAAGCTTTGTACTTGTAATCAGAATAAGAGAAGAGAAATAACATATAAAGTGGACGTAGGCACATTCTGGCTGAACCACTATAAATTTGTGTGTCTTTTTACAGTTTAGCCCCTGTTTTTCATATATTTGCATAAATCGCTCAAATCACTAAGAATAACATAAGATCTACTAAATCATACAACTTCGAGGTGTTTGTCCATTTTCTGTGCAAACACTATATATACTACTATATATAATATAACACATCAAATCAATTCAATCATTCAACCAATTATTTAAATTTAACCATTTAAATTTAAATTAAACCCATATGAGTGAGATTAACTCACCTTTCCTTTTTGATATTGCAATCCGATCCAAACCAGCTTGTTTCTTCCTGATTTTAGACCTTGTATAACATCATATGATTTTATTAATATTTTAAAATTCCTATATATTTTCCAAAATCATATATATATATATATATATAAATTCCAATAAAATAAAAATATTTTCTTTCAAACCTATATATTTATTTTACTTTATTTTCTTGAAACTGCATATACCAAAAATAATCTGTATAAATCAGACTTTATATAAATTCCTACATATTTTCCAAAACCCTATACGTATATATTTTAAATCTTAACCAGAAAGTTGAAGTATTATATATTCCTAATCTATACATATATATATACAAAGAATTAAAATAAAATAGGTTTATACCTTACAGTAAAAAAAAACCCGGCCCCACCACCACACAGCAACCTTCGATCGACTCTCCTCCTCCTCGAGTCACCATCTTCCCCATGCTCGAGACCCCCATTGCACGAGACCCCGCTCGCCGCTTCCCCTAACTTCCAATCACCCCCACTTCCTCACGAAACCATCGTCGAACTCCCACGCGAACCCATACCCAGCCTCCCTCATTTCGCACGCTAGCCTGGACATGACGTCGACCGAGATTAGCTTGACCATGCCAAGTGTTGTGGCGCTGCGAGCTAGGGTTCCACATCCCTCTGCTACGCACTATCTATAATTGCCTCGATAGCTCTGAATCGAATGAGTTCGTCCACATGAATGCAATTTCGAATCGCGTGCCTCAGATGCGACGCCCTCTCTTCGAAAAGGAAAGGGGTAACGAACATCAGGATTGAGGGTTTCGACTTTGACTCGAACTGGGGATGAAGAGATCGGCTTTGGTTTTGAAATTTCGATTCGTGAATGAATTTTGAAAGGAAGAATGGAAGACGAGATTTTGTTCGGCCATTTGAAAAAAAGAAACGACAAGATTTTGATCTGAACAGAAAAGAAAGGAGGGGCATTGATTTGAACGAAGGGAAAAGTTAGGTCGGCTATATTGTGCGCACAGTGATGTGAATTGAGATGAAAAAAACGCTGATGTGAAGGAATGTCGGCTGGTGAAGGTTTCTTGTATGGGAATATACATATATAATTTAAATTGAATTCAAATTATCTCAATGAATGCAACTTCCAATCTCGAACCCCTAACGAGGCATGCCGCTAGGCGTTTATAAAGTTATGCCCCTATTCCGAATGCAAATGGAAAAGGTTTCGAGTCCTAATTCGATCGTATGGAGAAGATAGCTTTTTGGACCCAATTATTATATTGAATTTTCGATATAGATTTCAGCGCGTTTATCTATCGTACAATCACACGAAAACTCCAAACACTTCGAAAATTGAAATCCGATAATAATACACTATTACGGATCCAATGGAACTGGTTTCGTCGAAATCCAAGACTGTGCCTCGGAAGGCTATTTTCAAATATCAATTTAAATGATAAAATTTCAAAACTTAACAAAACACTTCCAAATTCAAGTTTAAAACTTCTATTATCTTCAGTGCTATCAATATAAATTTTTACAAGCCTTTGAAATATTTTTTATCGAGCTTAAAACACCAGATTCAATATTTTACCCAATTTCAAATTATTAAATTCAATAATTTAATTATCAAATAAACAGTGATATTTGAAATTCATATTAAAACTAACTATCAAATATTTAAAATCCATTAAATATTCTAGTTTCAAATATTCAAAATTTCCGGGTCGTCACAATTTATATATCCAGATATCTTTTATTATCAAAATTTTATCTGTTCAATCTATAAATCAGTATTTTCAATAGTTCAATCAGATAATTATCCAATTATCTGATACCCAAATAATCCGGGTTATCACATTCCTCCCCCTTTGATTCTTTTCGTCCTCGAAAAGGAACGAAGCCAGAATTTATTCAATACTTAAAATCATATAAATTATTCTTTGACCATTTTTAAAAAACTTTTTAAAATCTATATAATATTGCCAAAATAGCTTTATAAAAATACTTTTTATAACTCGATGTCTCAACAAGTCCATCCTTGTTCTCATAGAAATTCGGTCATACGTTGATCAGGCGTAGGACTGAAAATCTATAAGTACTTAGCAAACCCATTTTCAGCACTCAGTGAAAATACTTGAAAAATAATTTTACTAAAAAATATAGAAAACATTTTTGAAATCGAGGAAACCTCTTTGGTGAGAATGCTCTCGAAATCATCACCCCCATCCACGGTCCCAGTTAACCCGATGATTACGTTGTCGTCCCGGCAAAATCCATAGATAACTGTAGGCCTCCGCGCCCCTCGATTACGCCATGGAACCCGCTACAGATCGCAGTTACATCCAGGGTTACATTTCCATCGCAGCAAAAGTCCATGTAACTACAGGCATCAGCGCCCTCGAATTTCACTACCAAAAGAATGAAACTTCTCCACTCCCACATAGGTTGCAGACTACATCAGTCAAGTCCCAATGTAGCCTTAGGCTCTCACGGCCTCTCGACTTTCGCTATGTCTTCATAGGTCGCAGTCTACCGATGTTACGTTGCCATCCCGGAAAAATCAAACGTAGACTGTTGGCTCTCAGCAGCACACACGACTTCCGCTATGGTCCGCAGTAGATCGCAGTGACATCGAGCTACACTGTCGTTACAACATAACCTAATGCCTCTGTAGGCATCAGCGCCCTCGACTTTCGCTACCCACTACACATAATCCTCAGGAACTAGTTTGTTCGGACTTCTCACAGGATCAACTTTAGAACCCCCCTTAGGTTTCAAGGCAGTACCAACCTGTGGCACTCCTGAGAAGTTCATTTCAAAGGAGCGCCTTTTTCCCCAGAGCCAATCTCAAAACACTTTATACTATATTCTTATAGTATCTTTCAAATCATACCCTTTATGATTTTCATCCAAATCTCCTTTACACAAAATCGATTCCCAAAATCGATAATTCTCAAACTAGGCTTTCCAAATTTTCCAAAATTGATTTTTCCCAAAAATCAAAAGCCTTTCAAAATCCATAGGTTCCAAAAACCTTTTCTCAAAATAATTCTCATAAGATCCTTTATATATATAAATATATATAACCTTGAAAATCTTTGGATCATTTCATACTCGTATAAATTCCCTTTTTATACTTCAAATACTTTCAGAAACCCTTTCTTCTGGCTATAGATTCAACAATGGGAGTTTATCATATATAACAAAAATATATTTAACTTTATTCTGTTAAACCAAATATTCAAGTTTTATTACTCTTATAAAGTTATTTACCACCTTACTTACTCTTCGAAAAGTGAATTTCAATCATAGAAATATCCAACTTCCACTTTTATTAATCATATATTTTTCAAAATATACTTTTTCATTTCAAAAATCATTTTTACATTTCTTTTCAAAATACCCATTTCATTCAAGCATGTACGATGTACATATACCATCCATACGCAATATCAAATCCGATCGCTCACTCGATCACATAATTCCACTTCCTTTTAAATTGATTCAATTTCAATTCAATTTGAATTAACTTCAATTCCTTTTCCAAATTCAAATCAATTCCCATTTGAACTTAAACTTATTCAACTTCAATCACAATTCCAAATTATTCAAATCAAATTTCAATTTGAACAAATTCCAAATTCAATCTCACTTTAAACCATCTCGAATTATATAAATTCAGGTTTAATTTTCAAATGTTGATTTAATTCCTTAAATCAAATTAACCTTTTTTTAATTTAACAACCTAAATTTAAAAAAAAATTCTGAATCCAAATTTCAAATATTCATATAAATTACTATTTCAAGTTTCAAGCAAGAGTTCAAATCTCTTTAAACAAATTTAAATTTTAAGTTCAAAGTGATTTTATTTTCATCTTAATTTCTTAAAATCAAAATTATTTAAATAATTGCAAATTAAAGATTCATTTCCATTTATATCTGCCATGGGTGTATATCATTTCAATCCATTTATTAATTCATTTTAAACATTCCAATTCACAGTTTCATAGATTAAAAATAACAACAGGATGATAGTAGGATGTGACAAAATAAATAAACATTCAATTTATATAAAACATCCATCAATAGCATTCATCACACATTCCCAGAACTCAAACCCGCTTTGAGATCTTATATAACTCCCTTTCAAGACCAACCTATTTAACTTCCTTAAGTAAAATCTCAATTTAATCCCGTTAATCTTACTCAAATTTGAATCCCACTTCAAATTTCAAATTTCTATCAATATTTTTCTTACTTATAAGTTCAAAAACTTATTTCACTTTGGGTTTTTTTAGATCACATTCCAGGGAAAATCAAAACTCAACACCTTAGAGTTTATTTCAATTCATTTTTGATATTATGTATATCCATATATATATACATATTTATTTCTTAGCCCACCAGGTCATATTTTTAAACCACCCTTGGTTTTTATTCAAAACAAATTCCTTTAAAATTTTCAAACAACTCTTATTTTAAAATAAGATTACATTCAAAAATATTCTGAATAATATTATTTATTATTTCTTTTAACATTCTGAAAACAATTTCAAATGTTTCTAGACTTAGAATTCAAAACTTCACTATTTAAATCCATTCTAACTTACAAGTCATACTCATCTAAAAGTTTACTTCCTTAAAACGTTCATTTTGTTTTATCAATAATTATTATTGAAAAACAAACATTACAATAACCATTTTATTTTCTGGTTTAAATCCATTTCTAATTTATCTTATTTAATCCTTATTTGGATATATATATATATATATCACTTAAATTCTTATTCCATTTTCAATGACCAACAACCAATTTCTTTATATACAATAATTGGAAAATTATTTGCTTTATATATAAGCTTTTATAAAAATCATCTATTTTTAAAACCATTTAAAAATCATTATATAAGAAATAACAAGTACGCTCTCATATATATATATATATATACACACACTCAACTCATTCTAGGGTACCACTGACCCTATCCTTAATGAGTAAACCCCCAGAGCTAAAGTTCTCGCTTAACCTTCAGCTCTGATACCAAATGTAACGACCCAAAATTTTAGACCCCGAAAATTCGACACTAATACGTCCACTGTAGAAATGTCGAACAATTGATCGCCAGAAATTCCAAATTGTTAGAGTTAGAAGAAAAGAGGTAGAAGAAGAGACAAAAAACAAAACACAGAATCTCACATTCGCAGCGGATCAAAATATAATATCAATTAATTGCATTTATACAAAGGAAAGCTGTATTTGCTAATTTACAATCAATACATCAGAGTTACAACCACACACAATAAACTGGGCATTTATAATTAACTTGTCCTAGATAAACAACAATATAACACAGCGGAATACACTCCATATGTTCCTGCCATCCAGCTCGCCTCCTGAGCTCCAGAACGTCCTAACCTAGAAATCTGTAATACTCGGTCTGACCCGAGCATTACATCAAAGTAACACCCGACTCAGGCTAGAAATCGGCGTGAGTAAACCCATGCAAATTTGAAATACTAAGCTTTAAACATAGTTGAAATCCCGGGTAACTCGTACCTTACTACGAGTTCATAACTGGTTATGGTCAACACTTATTTCACAAATCAACCCCTAAGTACCATTACTTAGTTTCAATGGTCCAGTTCACTTAAATTATTTCATTCCAGCCTATTGATTACACATATCAAATCTATAAATAATTATAGATGATTTCAAATCGAAGTGGTTTCGGGTATTTACTGATACCCGACTCCGGTCTCTTCGAGTTCCATGTCATCTTAACCCAAGTTTTTCAAATACAATACAAACTTTAACACAGGATGTCACTTTATACAGCAATTCATCTCGATAGATAACCACATTATCACTATTGAACCCAATCATATCACAAAACATTTCATATCAGAAACATCAAATAATCCAAGGCATTCAATATCATTCAATCATTCATAAGCAAGATTAATTAGTCACACCATTCCAATTAATTTAAATAAATTAAATTAATTTCTCTAATCACTTTTTAAATCCTGCTTACTTAACATTAATTAATTACAAACCATTAATTAACCATCCCTTAATTATCCTCTTTAATTACATTAAGTAATTAGCCTTTAATTAATAACACAAATTAATTAACCTTCACCGTTCACATTAATTACATTTATCCTTAATTAATTACTCAAATTAATTATCCTATAATCACTTACATTGATTAATTATGCTTTAATTAATCACACTCATTAATTAACTAACCCTTAATTAATTTCCTTAATTAATCAGTCCTTTAATTAATTACACTAAGTAATTAATTCTTAATTACTTCACTTAAGTAGTTTACCTTTAATTACTTTCATCAAGTAATTATCCCATTGGTTAATTATCCCTAATTAATTATCCTTGATCCTTAATTAATTTAACCTTTAATTGCTAATTAAATTAATTAACCCTCAACAGATTAATACTTTAATTACTTACATTAAGTAATTATCATTTAAGTATTTAATCTCTAATTACTTAATTAATTTATCCTTAATAAATTTCTTAATATTCAAAATCCCCTTAAATTAATTATGCTTAATTAATCATCTTCAATTAATTACAACCCTAATTAATTTAAAGGTAAATATAACTTAATTATATCATTAATTTTTTTAGAAAAATATTTAAGAACCGATTATAAAAATATAACTTATTGATAAACTTTTATCATTTAAAATTCTTGAAAACTTGTTCAAATTCCTTGCTTTGGACTTAAATCATTCTTTAAAAATTGAAAACCTGTTTTCAATTGATTTTTAAACCTTGTACTAACTCTCTAATTTATAAAAACTGTTAACATTTACTTAAATTATAAAATCTGGAAACACACCAGATAACCCGAGCCATAGTCACAAAAAATCGAACAAAATCCCGAGTTCAAACCCATCTTCCTTGCTACCCACAAAACTTTGAGCCAACATGAAAATTATTCGAGCATCAACCCAAGATACAAGCTTCGTCCCCAAACGAAACATGCCCATACACCAGAGAATGCCTCGTGCACGTGCACAACCTCCCAAACCTCCTCCGATCATCGCCTCCAGCCCCAGAGCATCACCTATGACCTCGTCCATCAGCGCGACACCCCAGATGTATGAATCGAAGGCCAAAACGAAAATTCGATACTCGACCAAAAATCTGGAAAACGAACGCATCGGAAAAACGACCATCGCCGACGATCTCGACCACGTCCTCCTTCGCCGACATCATAAGACCTTCATCACGTCGCCACGCTTCTAATCCCCCCTCGCGATCACCTACCATCACCCACGGCCATCGCGAAAGCTTCATGAACATCATTGTTCCAAAATGATTCTCGAACCCTAGTCTAGCTCCAACCTCACCGCTCGATCACCAGAAAAATCCATCTCCATTTTTCCTGTGATCAACCATCCACCGGCCACCTCCAGTTCAAGCCTCGCCCCAAACTCTGACACAGATAACCAGAAATCGACAAAAATGTCGAAACCCATCATCCCACCATACCTCATCCATTTCTATTCTAAAAATCACAATTCCTATCTCTAAATTCATGAATTTCATTCTAGAATCAGGTTATAGACTTGACTCATAATTTCCTGACAATTAAATTTGAACCAATTTTTATCAGACCTGGATATTTCATATTTTATAAATAAACAGTTCATATATATCTATGAATTTCATTTTTAAAATTAAGTTTATATACTCACAAACATTTTCTATCTATAAATTTTAGCCTATCATATCATCAGATATCTGGAGAGATATGAATTTTATTTTATAAATTTAGAAGCCTGTATATTAACAAAGGGCTATATTCATAAACACAGTTTGAACAGGCAAATACACACATACATTCTCATGTAAACATATACAAACCATATTATTCTTTCAAAAATTCATCACCATCATTTAAACATATTCATAGATTTTCAAAACTGTTTTTAAGTTAAATGTTTTCTCACCAAAGTTTAAACAAAGAGATGAACATCCATTTCCAGGCATGCATCTAGATATATACAGCACATCATATATATACATACATGCATTCATACACATAAACATAAACATCTGGTTATGATCATAGGTTTTAAACTGAAGTTTACTCACCTATCTGGGCTTGAACAGAGGAGCAAATTCACTTTGAAAAACTGGAAGTTGTTTGGATGTAGAACTTTGATTTGTTTTGTTTGAGATGTTCTGATATTTGATTCTGAAGTTGATCTACTAGCTTTCAAGTTTGATTATGAACTGAACTTGTTTTAAATCTAAGTTTGAAACTTGAACTTCCAGGTTTGAATTTGAACAAAAGTTGTTCACTTTATTTTGATTTGTTTCCAGGTTCAGTTTGATTCTTGTTTTAAGCTTTTGACCAGATTTGAGTTTGAATATGGGAAATGTTTTGTTTGAAATTTATCTCTTCTCTGGTTTGTATATTGTTCTCGGGCTACTGATTTCTTAACTTTGAAAATGAAGATAGAAAAGGGTTGAGAAGAAAGAGTATAAGTATATTTAGCCTTGACTTAATGATTTTAAAAAAAGGTAAAATAGATGATGACACTTGTTTAATTTGTATACACTTGTCATTAGATATATTCTTAGGCTTCCATTTGTAATTATGTAAACATTTAACTTACATTTGTAATTCCATGTATTAATATGTTTTTAAATGATTTTTATAAAACTTACATATATATAATTCCTATTAAGTAAATACATTATTTTAATTTATATAAATAAATCTTTTAAAGAAAATAATATAAAACTAATTATATAAAAGAAATAAAATCATATATAATATATTTTTAAATCCAAAATATTTTAAGATATTTATCCTTTTGAATTTCCTATTCAAATTCAATTTCAATTTAAAATCAAATTTAAAATCAACCCATATATATATATATATATATATATATATATATATATTTAACAACACATTATTTGTTCTAAAGGAATAATTTGCCAATGTTAAATAATTATATTAGTAGATTATCAAATAAATATTTATCCAGATATTTATAATTCAGCTTCTATTATATTTTCAACTTCATTTATATATCCAGATATCTTTTATTATCAAAATTTTATCTGTTCAATCTATAAATCAGTATTTTCAATTGTTCAATCAGATAATTATCCAATTATCTGATACCCAAATAATCCGGGTTATCACAAATAGTAATTACGATCAAGCAAACTCCATCTTCATCTTCAAGGAATAATGTCTTCAAACACTAAAATACTCAGGCTGACCCGAGCATAATGAAAAGACAAAACACTCGAGTCCGAACTAAAAATTCTTATGTAAGTTAAATCAATAGCAAGTAAATATGAGTGTAATAGCTTCAAAGATGTTTACGGGATTTCCATCTCCTATCAAGTGTACAACGTGAGTGCAATTACTTTAGAGATGTTATAGAATTTTCCATCTCTTGAGGACCCGTTAAACTATCTATATGTAGTAAGATATGTTATATATGTAGTGTCTATCAGTAAAGTAAAGTATTAAAATAGCGTTAAGGCTTTACATTGATCCCCTACATTTTTAACCCGGTAGTCTATGCAGGTCCTGTAACACAACTGGTAACATTGGTAGCCAATGAGTCCCCTATAGGTACCATACTAAAACAAAATCGTAGTGGTCGTGTATAAGGATAAAAATATGACAAGGCATGTGAGGCAATGCCTAAGGTTGGATACTACCAATTCGAGTCGCCTGACTGGTGGTAACCCCTAATGGCCCACCGCGAACATCCATCCCATAATCAAACCAAGGTGCACCAATCAAGTCAAAAATCAATATGGTAACACGAAGAACAGATGTCGCTAGAGGTAGCTAGCCTCAATGGTCAGGACAAGTCATCATGTTTTAGTCATTTCCATTTGACACAAGTGTCGGGGTCTATTCATCATTGTTCTCTTTCTTCAAATCAAGCAAACGTTCACCAATCCAACCACTTCATTCTGGATCATCCACCACGTACATAGTTGTTAAAGTGGTTTTGGTATTGATTGAGATTATGCCAATATTCGGCCCCGGTCTCTTTAACAATCAAACGTCATTTTTTACACCGACGGGTTCTTTTAAATTTCAAGAACAAGTCATATTTCATATCAAAATATCAGATTCACTTCAAAACCTTTTCGAATTAAGAATAAGTTATACCTTCATATCAAAACACTCATATTTAAATCAAAGATTTAAATATAATAGTTCACCTTTTAAAACAGTATGAATATTGAAAATGGGTTTGAATAATTAAAATGGTTTGAATATTGAAAATAATTTTGATAGTTAAAAATAGTTTTGAATATTGAAAATATCTTGGATAACTAAAATAGTTTTAATATTGAAAAAAAGTTTGGATAATTAAAATAGTTTTAAAGATTGAAAGTGGTTAAAATAATTAAAAAAGTTTATATGTTAAAATAGTTTATATTAAAACTGTTTCATCTTCTACAACAATTTGAACTTGGGTTCAAATTCCAAATCAAAACAAATTCAATTTTTGGATTTCCAATTCAAATCAAATTCATAATCAAATTTAATTTAAATAAGCCTCAATTCAAAACGATTTCAACTTTACTTCAAATTCAATTTAAACGGTTCTAATTAATGCTGACGGTTTCAATTCAGATTCTCATTTAAAACAAATTAGTTGAAATCAATTTCAAACCCAAGATTCAAAATATCAACTTAAACCACTCTGATTTAATAAATTTCAGAGTTAAATTCAAAATTTTCAACCCTTTAAAATAGTTCAGTTTCGATAAATTTACATCAAATTTAAATTTCAACTTTACAGTTTAGAATTAAATTCTATATTAATTTCTTTTAAACAGTTTCAAATTTAGATATTTCAAAGATCGAATTAGAAAATAATTTAATTCATGTAAATTCAAATTTATTTTCTTTAAACAATATCATTTAAACAAATCCAATTCCGGTATTTTAAAACCATTTAATTTAACCAAATCAGGTGTCCGTATATAATTTTCAGCCCTTTGGCCAAGTGATAAGTAATTTCAATTTTAATTACATGGATGGATATATATCATTTCAATCCATAATTAAATGACATAGGTATATATCATTTCAACCTATTTCCTAGTTCATTTCAAATATTACAAGTGGCACTTTATATAATGTCAATAATATATAGGGTAATAACAGGATATGTCAAAATCAATAAACAATCATACATCCAACATATCAATCAATAGGCATCTAATTACAATCAACATCCAAATCAACCAATATATCACAACAGTTACTAGTTATCAATTGTCGGTGTTTAACTAGCAATTAAATTTCAATATTAATTTAAATTTCAATTTAATTAAATATCAAATTCAAATTAAATTTAATGTCAATTTAAATTACCAAACAACAATTAATAAAATATTATCATTTCATAAATTTGATTCAATTAACGTAAGAAATTTAGCATTGCGTGAGTGGGTTAAATCACTCAGCTTTGATTTTTAGCCCATTAAAAATCTAACAAAAGCCCAAAATCTCAATAGTCTCCAAATTCAACCAAACAAGTTTCAAATCGTCCAAAATTTTGATATGAGTCCAATGGAAGAAACCGCGCATCAATCGGAGTTCGTATGCAAAAGTTATGCAAGTTAGAATTTTTAAATTTAAATTTCAATTAAAATAAAGAAAAGGGTAAAATGGTAATTAATGTTACCATCTTTAAACCCTACAGAATAGCTGAACCACACAATCATGCTACAGCCTCTCGTTCTTGCCCAAACCGCCGCCTCTACGAACGCTGCCACCCCAATCCAACCCCATCGTCGTGATCCCTAGGCCGAGCCGCCCCTTTGAACCCCACGCGGCCAGCCCCGCAGTCGCCATCCATGCTCTACTGCCCTAATTTGCCAATTCCGGCGAATTCTGGCCACTTTATGATGATCGTCCACCATATATTGACACCATTCGCCAAGCTCTACATCGTGGTACCCTCCGATCGTCGTATAGTCGACGATCCACCGTTTAATCCAAACCCTAGAATGAACGGCCGAGACTGTTTCATCAATTTCTGGTCGAACAGAGCTTCGATTGCATAAACGAGTTGTGGATGCTGATTCCATTCATCGAGAGCTTTGCGACGATATATAATTTGCTAGGGTTTGAGCAGTTTGAATTTTGGATTAGATTTGAAATCGGTAATTAGGGTTTTAGGATAATGACCATTGGAGAGGAGCAATTAGATCTGAAAAGTACGTACATAAAATAGAATAGAAAGCTGCTAGGGTTACAGAACAACATATATATAAACAAAGATAGAACGTGAATAGATGGAATAGATCGATTGGGCCAAAGCGATAACAAAGGCCCGTAAAGCCAGTTTCGTTTCCGAAACGAAAATAGGTCATCCCATATATTGAAATGTAAATTTTCAATATTTTTAAACTCAATGAAACTAATTTCAAACTCTAATTCTATTGTATATAGAAGTTAGCTTGAAAATCAAATTATATTTACTCTTACATGTTAATTTAAAATGAATTATTAATAAACTAATTTAATCACATTTAAATTCTAACTTAAAAGCTTTTTATCATCATTTTGATTAAACAAGAATTAATAATCTTTTAAAATTAATTTTTCCATGTTAAATTCAAGATTTAAATGTTAAATTAATTTCAACATTTAATTTTAAAAGTAATAAAATCTTAGTTCATTATATTTTAAATTTCAAACAATTTCTTTTATTCTGATTTACATATTCTTTGTATTAAATCGACAATTCCCTTATGTATTAATTAAACATAAGTTTCCATTTTATTTCGATCATCCCTATAGTAAAAGTCTCCTTCCATATTAACTGCAATATTTAATTACACTAATTCCAATTGATTACCAAATAATTGATTTCTTATTCTATGCTAAAACCAATTAAATTAAATAACCTATGATTTCTCTTTTTAATACATTATTTATTCTATTCCTTATTAACCTTACAATTATACCCAAATTAAGCTCTACAATTATATTCCAATTAGAAATAAACATTCATTTCATTCTTTATAACATTAATATTTGTTATTTGCAATCGATGAAATTTACATTCAAACAGTTATTAATTATATTCAAATAAATATCATTAGGTTATATTCTAATATGCATTACATCTTTACCTCATTGAAATTTGTCGTTTAAGAATTCATTTAAGATCAAGTTATATATTCTAACAATTTTTTTTTTACACTAATAAATCATAAATTTTAATTTCTGACAATATTAAATTCCAAGGTCTTATTTAATTTAATAATTTTAATTATAAAAAACATGGGTCGTTACACAATGTATACTGAATGAAGTGATGCAATGTAACTAAGGTTTGATTTCCAATCTAAAATAAATTCATACCATCTAATTGTTCAGAAGTGCCATGGTAGTCTGGAGGAGTGGTAAGTTTTGAATACTCAAATGTGGGCTATGTATGTGGCATGGGTCTCAAAGTACGATATAGTCGTGGAGGTCTAGTAAAACCTATGGCCTCACTATACTGATGTAGGTGCTAGGTCATGAAAGGAAGGTTGAGGCAGGATGGTCAAATCATCAGAGATAAATGGGGTTGTTGGATTTCTTACCTAACCACTAGTTCTAACTCACTCTCCCTAGTATATATTGATCTATATAAGGAAATGAGCAAGCACTTGATACATCCAATCTCTTTGTGTTACACATGTCGCTCCTTTACGATGGCTCTTTGAATAGTTATTATTTCCTCTTGTTGTTACAAAATGCAAGTAATATAGGAATTCTGACAACCACCACCATAATCCACATCATCATCATCATCATCATCAACTCCATTATCAATCTTATCATCACTCCATTGTTTAAGCAAGCCTTCTCCAAATGGAGATATGATATATTCTTTTAATAATTCCCATATTCCTAAAAACTGAGCATCAAACCCTTTCCCATAAGTGTAATAATGCACATGTTCATCAAATTTGTTGACATGGTAATGGTTGAATAAAAAAGTTGAGGTATTCGCATAAGGATTGTGTTGGGTTAATTCTCACCACCAGAATAACCGGACCAACCACCCTCCAAATCAAAGCGGACCAACGAATCCACCGGACCAAGGGATGCCAAACCAACTCTTCTACCAGCTGCCGCCGAACCAAGTGATGCCGAACCAACACACTCCAAGCCACTGCCGAGCCTGCCGGACCAGACACACTGGACCAACATACCACATCTCACCATCGAACCAACTCCATCCAACACCACCGCACCAGACCACCGGACCAAAGTCTCACCGAGCCAAAGCACTACCGGACCGAGGCCTCAACTCCAACCATCTACCACCGAATCAAGGCATTGCCGAACCAAAGTTGCCAGGCCAGATTGCATTAGCCCAGGCCCACCATCAGCTATATACATCCAAGACCCCTGCCCCCAGCCTCACTCTATAAATAGAGGGGCAGGGGTACAACAATGGGGGACAAGTTTGAGAGCTAAAGCACGGAGAGAACTTTCAAACAACTTTCAGATACTTGTATCAAAGCTTTGTACTTGTAATCTAAACAAGAAAAGAGAAATAATATATAAAGTGGACGTAGGCACATTCTTGCTGAACCACTATAAATCTGCGTGTCTTTTACAGTTTAGTCCCTGTTTTTCATATATTTACATAAATCATCCAAATCACTAAGAACAACATAAAATCAATTAAATCAAACGACTTTGAGGTGTTTGTCCATTTTTTGTGCAAACATTTTTGGTGCTTTCATTGAGAGTTGAACTCAAGGCTTCAGCTTCTTCCACTTAACCTTCTTCCTAACAGCATCGTTCATTGCTTGGAAAACATGCCTCCCAAGCAGAAGAAAGATGTTAACAAAGGAAAAAACATCGCAACCAGCAGTCTTTCAGATCCAGTGGTCACAGATCAAGTAAATCATCCCCCTCCAGTAGCAGTACCAAATGAAGGTCAGGCAAATCCGACCACCCCTGCCGCAGAACAGCCGGCGACAATTACTAGGGCAGATCTAGACAGGGTTGTGGCTGAAGTGACTAACCGCTTCACGTCCCAGCAGGAAGCCTTGGTGGACCATCTCATGTCACGCTTGAGGGATGCTGAAGAGTCCAACCGCAACACTGAATCATGGGGTGAGTCCCAGTCTGGAGGACCTCAGAGACAACAAAGATCTTCCTTCTTCGAAGGACCTAACAACAGAAGCGGCCATGGTAGGAGCCGAGACCGAGCACAGCCCGAAGTTAGGCCTGAGGAAACGCTTGGAACCGAACCCAACGGGGGAGGTACCGGGCGGAGGTCAACTGTAGCTGAGCCTGTCATACTGCCTAACCACGGACACGGCAGTGAACGGGGCCGAGCTAGAGTCCAGCCCGAAGTTGGACCCGAGGAAGTGCTTAGATCAGAACCCAGCAGGGGAAGATCAAGGCAAGGGCCAACTGTAGCTGACCCCAGCATGCTCCCAGAAGATCAAAGGCAGCCACTGGAAAATATGAGGAATGATAGACGATACCATCCCTATAGGTCGTCTAGACGGAATCAATCCCATAGAACAGAACCGAACTCGTTCCTATCTGCTCCAAATTCTGATGAAGGATGGCACGCTTGTTCAGAGAGTGCGTCCAACGGGATCAAAGAGATCGAGGGATAGGCGCTAGGGTAACCAGCCCTTTCGCCCGCAATTTCGAAATTGCTATCACCCCCCGAGATTGGAAAATGCCAACAATGGAACCTTACAAAGGAACCTCCGACCCCGTTGTACACTTACAGAGATACACACAGCATATGCTCATGAGTGGAGCAACAGAGGGAGTACTGTGCAAATGCTTTCCACTATTCTTAGCAGATCTAGCTAACTCCTGGTTTTGTCATCTACCCCAGGGATCCATCAGCTCGTGGGAAATGTTGAAAGAAAGGTTTATCAGTCAGTTCCGCATTCATATGGAACAACCCAAGGACGCTTATTCCTTATCCAGTATCAAGCAGAAACCTGGAGAGAAACTGCAGCAATACCTAACCCGATTCAATGCCGCAGCGGCCGTAGTCCAAGATGCCGATGAGAAGCTTATCCTAATGGCCCTCTGTAGTGGTGTGCATCCGGATACTAAATTTGCTAGAAGGTTGACAAAAGAAAAACCAGCTACTTTACCTGATTTATTCCATGAAGCCGGGAAATATATGAGGCTTGAAGATGCTGCCACTGAGGGGCAGTCAGGGCAACAAAACAAGGCGGCTCACGGCAACACGCCCGCTGTAGCGAAGGACGTTCGAAGAAATGATTCTAGAGACAACGCTGGGGGCAAGAAGGGAGAAAAGCGCCTATATCGGCCAGGACCAAGGTTCGACACTTACACTCCTTTGAACGAAACCATTGAAAACATCTTCCTTGCCACCCAGGATGAAGTTAGATACAAACGTCCACCATACAAGAAGGAATCAGATAACGCGTAGAAATCTGGAAAGTTCTGTCGCTTCCACGAATCTCATGGGCATGATACCAATGAGTGCCATCATCTCCGGGACTTGATTGAAGAACACATCAGAAGAAAAAGACTGGAACGCTATGTAAGAGGCAAGAACAGGGCTCCAGCTCCTGCCAATGAGAACCCAAGGCTACCTCACCAGAGATAGGCAAGGGAAATCGCAACACTAGCGGCTCTAGTCAAGAGAAGATAGTGGTCCATACCATCTCGGGAGGACCGCACATCGCCGACAGAAGCTGGGCAGAGATGGAAAGATGTGGAAAGTCGCTCAGAAACAATGAAGACTATGTTAATTCTGTTATAGAAGAGCGCCACCCGAAGCGGAAAGAGAATCATGACATCACATTCGGTAGGCGTGACCTAGAAGGAAGGCAATACCCTCACATGGATCCCATGGTTATCTCTGCCCGGCTCGGTCCAGCCGAAGTTTTCCGAATTCTAGTAGACACTGGAAGCTCGGTAAATATCCTGTTCAAGCATGCGTTCGACAAAATGAAACTATCAATGAAGGATATTTCTCCCTGCAATAAACCACTACACGGTTTCACTGGGGATGCGAAGATGCCCCTCGGGCAACTGGACCTCTTTGTCGAAATTGGTAGTCATCCTCGCTCCGTGGTACGGAAACAGACATTTGTGCTGATAGAAAACCACTCGGCTTACAACGCTTTCTTAGGAAGGCCAGCCTTGTCTGACTTCCAAATTGTCCTGGCCCCATGGTGCCTAAAGATGAAATTTCCGATAAACAATGGAGTAGGGGAAGTAGAAGGAGACCAGGACGTTGCTCGAGACTGCTATGTGACTGAACTTCGCAACAACCATAGGAAGGATAAAGGGAAAAGTGTAGAGGTTGCCCTCTGCACAAAAAGTTTGGAAGCATAGCAACTAAAGAAAGCCCCTCCTCTTCGATATACCAGTGACCCTTTCAATGAATTAGACCCCAGGGACAAAGAGGAGGAGGCCACCGCCGAGCCTGCAGAGGCTATGGAATTTGTATCTGTAGACAAGCATGACTCGAGTAGACTATTGAAAATCGGGTCCCAACTAAAAGCTGAGTTGAAGGAGCAACTCATTGACTTTCTCCGCCACAACTTGGATGTATTCGCATGGTCACATGCTGACATGACCGGAATCTCCCCTGACACATAGCATGCCACGTACTGAACATTGATCCTACTAAGGCGCCCGTAAAACAAAGAAAGAGAAGTATGGGGGCAGAACGATCAGCAGCCCTCGATGAAGAAGTAAAGAATCTACTTGCCAATGAATTTATACGGGAAGCCATCTACCCAGAGTGGATCGCCAACCCGGTGCTGTTAAAGAAAGCTAATGGGAAGTGGCGAACATGCATTGACTTCTCCAACTTAAATGACGCCTGCCCGAAGGATTGCTTCCCACTTCCCCGAATCGATCAACTTGTAGATAACACAGCCGGACACGAACTCTTATCCTTTATGGACGCATACTCAGGATATAACCAAATTCCTATGCATACTTCCGATCAAGACCACACTAGTTTCATCACTGACCGGGGTTAGTACTGCTATAAGGTAATGCCTTTCGGACTTAAAAACGCAGGAGCCACCTACCAGCGCCTCGTCAACAAGATGTTTGCAGGGCTAATAGGACAAACTATGGAAGTGTATGTGGATGACATGCTGGTAAAGTCAAGGAAAGCCGACGATGACGTAAGCCACCTGGGCGAGATGTTTTAAGTACTTCTCCAGTATGGAATGAAGCTTAATCCTCTAAAATGCTCCTTCGGAGTATCATCAGGAAAGTTCTTGGGATTCATCGTCCATGCCAGAGGGATTGAAGCAAACCCTGAAAAGGTCCAAGCTCTAAAAGATATCAAGATACCTTCCACTCGAAAGGAAATGCAAAGCCTGAATGGGAAAGTGGCCGCCCTAAGCCGATTCATCTCCAAAGCAACGGACAAGTGCGTCCCCTTCTTCGAAGCTCTAAAGAAAGACAAAGGAAAGTTCGAATGGACTGACGAATGCTTAACCGCTTTCCTTAACTTAATCGAACACCTCCAGAAACCGCCGGTACTCTCGACTCCAAGCGAAGGCGAAGAGTTATACATATACCTTGCTGTGTCATCTCACGCCCTAAGCGCTGCTTTGGTAAGGGAAGACAACCGCACGCAGCGGCCAGTTTACTTTGTAAGTAAGAGGTTTATAGGGGCAGAAGTCAGATATCCTAAACTTGAGAAGCTAGCATACTATTTACTGATCACGTCACGGAAACTGCGTCACTACTTCCAGTCCCATTCGATCAAGTTCTGACCGATCAACCACTGAGGCAGGTACTCCATCGTCCCGACACTTCTGGGCGACTACTTAAATGGTGCATTGAACTGAGTCAGTATGATATCACCTATCACCCTCGCACCGCCATCAAGGGACAAGCCATGGCCGATTTTATTGCACAATTCACTACCAACGAAGGTAAGGAGCAATCAGAAATAGTAGAAGACATCAAGTGGAATCTCTTTGTGGATGGGGCGTCAAACGATCAAGGCTCGGGGGCAGGTGTGGTAATAGTCACTCCTAGGGGAAACAAGCTACACTATGCTATAAGGTTGGAATTCGCTGCCACCAACAACGATGCCGAGTATGAAGCAGTGATAGCTGGATTAGAACTTGCCTCAGAAATCGGAGCCAATTCTTTGTGTCTCCATAGCGATTCTCAACTTATTGTTAATCAAATACTAGGAGAATTCCAGGCTCGAGAAGAACGACTCATAGCATATTTAAAGAAGACCAAGTTATTTCTCAATCGATTGGACCATTACTTAGTCAAACACATCCCTTGGGAAGAGAACCGAGAAGGCCGACTATAGCCGAGGCAGCTCATTACGGCGTTCAGCTCGCTGGCAACTCTGAACCGACTATAAGCCCCAACATAAGGTGTGGCCAGCCAGGGGCAGTTCACGGTTGACGATCAGCACCCACGCTAGCCGGCCATAGTAAATCGAATAATACCCACGATTACGGGCCATAATGGCCCGGGTAGTTACTGTGCGCGATCTCGGCTCCGATGTGTCTTAAGTGCGGCTGTGGTAAAAAAGAATTAACTCCCCGCGGAGGCGTAAGATGGGTGACAAATGTCTCCAAGACCCACAGCTAGGGAAAGTGACTACAAAGCCCATTTGCCACGAACTTAAGCACATCGAAGGCCTTCCGTGATTGGAAGTTTTACTATTTCACATATTTCAATTTTATTTAAGAAACTTTTCTCCTATCCTTTGTAACAATCCCTGAAGTACAGGACACAGAACAAGAGACATTCGCTAATGGAAGCGGATGCTCACAGCAAGATACTGGACCGCATCCCATACTCGGTCACACAGGACATTCAAAGCTGCCATCTACAAGCAAAATATAAAGGGCGGTATTCCCTTCTTTCATGAGTAAACACGTGACTATAATTTATTCACACCTCACGCTAACATTGCAAGTCATATTTTAAACAAGAACTTGACGTCAAACACAATTTAATTACAAGAATATGCATAGATATATTTCTCACACAACATGTCAAAATAGCAAAAACATTCAAAAGACGACAGAATCAGCTTAAGTTAAAAAATTACACGTCAAGAATAGTGCTATTTATTACAAGTAGCATAATTACAACCTAAGAGTTACGTTACTGGTTTAAGACTAACATATACAACAATGTCAAGTCCACAAAAAGATTTCCAGGTCCAATCAATGAGCCGGCTGCGTCGGAGTCTTATCCTTGTCCTGTTGCCCACCTGCCCGATCAGAGAAAGAATTCATTAGTGATAAGCAACCAAGTTAACAGAAAGACTAGAAAGGAAGACTTACCAGCATCTGCTCCTTGATCATCTTGATCATCATCCTCCACTTCCACACCTGCCTCCTCAGCTGCAAGCAACCGCATGCCCTCCTTCACCGCCACCTTCTCCTCCTTGGTAAACTGGGCGGTAACCACATCCATCCTGAAGACAACACCACCCTCCTTATCTGCCTCAGCCTTGGCCTCCTCTAGAGCCCTGAGATAGATCCTAGCCATAACCCGGGGGTAGTCATCCATCCAGGACAAGTTACCCAGCCTCCAAGTACGGAAGTACATATCCTGGAGCATCCCATCCATCATCCCCTCGTTCTCTTCAAACTCCCTCATTCGGACCTCAGAGGCCCGCAGCTTTGCAACAACAGCATCCCTCTTCGATCGATACCGTAAACAGTCGGCTTGAAGGGACCTCCTCATCGCCTCCATCTCCTCCTTCGACTTGGCCTGAGCAAGCTCCGCAGCCTCAAGTCTCCCCGATAGTTCCTCTACCCGCTCGAGGTCCGCTTGCCGAACCTCATCCACCGTGGAAATGGCCATGTCAATCCGCTCCTTACAGACGGCCTCCATCCTCCGCAACTCCGCCCTACTGGCCTCTTCAATAGTCTTCCTCAATTGTCGGGATGCGGCCTCATGCTGGGAGATTTGGATGGCTTGGTCGGCAAGTTGTTTAGCCTGGTTGGAAACCATCAACCGCAGCCGAATGTTGGCGCTTCCTATCTCTTCCCCAGCCTTGACCAGTCGGGCGTGGTGCCCCATCAGTTTCCTGGTCTCCTCAGCAACCCGGTCAATATTTGCCTTAGCCTCATCTCCCAGAGTTATGACCCGGGTAGTAAGCAGATCAAGGTCCAGGGACTTAGCTTCGTCAAGCACCCGTACCATAGGATTACGAGGGAGGAGATGCTCACCAGTAACCTCATCAAAAGAGATGTCATGAGATGCCGGGTCCAGGTCCGGATGACCCGCAAACGGATTGCGTACTAAGCCAGGATGATCTATTGGGATGACGGTTGGATTCTCAGACGGATGGGGGGAGGGCATAAACTCGGTATCCTCCTCCGTAATATCGTGAATAGGCTAGAGTGGGGCCGGGGGTTCAAGAAGAGGTTCAGACGAAGATCGACTTCTCTTCCTCTTCTGTATATCTTCTTCAATAACTCTGAGAAGAGGACGATAGCCGACTATGTCTCCCGGGCGGTTAGTAGAAGGCTTCGGCTTGGCGGAAGCTTTGAGGAGTTTGTATTGTTCAAGCCTGTGCCGAAGATCTGAGGTCTTGGCCGTTTTGCCCACTCCTGGAGTAAAAATCAAGTGTCACCAGTATGCATTGAGCCATCATTCGCGAATTAAAAAGAACAGAGGGAAATTCACCTTGAACCGCAGAGGTTGCCTCAGTAGAAGCGCTCCCGGAAGATAAATCGACGCCGGTCCCAACTTTCTCAGCTTTCCTGGACTTCTCTGTTCCCTCCAAACCTTCGAAGGCTTGGCGGAAAGCGTCATCCGTCTACTCTTGCATCTCGCCTACTTGCCCAGAAGACAAAGCCCCGACAACGTCGCCACCTCCAGCGCCTTCTCCTCCATCTCCGCCTTGCTCCTCCTCCACATCTCGCTACTCCGGGATATCTGGACATGTGCTGGGAGAGGGACCGTCAGACTTTTTGAGCTTCTTCCCCCCGGCAACCGGATGTTTCGGAAAGGGCCTCCTTTTGCTGCTCTTCGACTCGGCCCCTTCTTTAGCTTAGGCAGCCTTCTCTTCGGCCGTGTCCCTCTGCTTGACCACAGACTGCTGTGGAAGGATCAAGTTGTGCTCCAAAAGTGTAGCGTTCCTGATCAGGTAAGCAGCCGACCTATCTCTTCCAGCAATAGCTTCTATTTTTGCTGTCGTCTGAACCAGGCGATCATTCTCCACGACCGCAAAACCACCTGTCGCTAGCAAAAAATAAAAACACATAAGAATGAGCATTACAACCAGAACGGGAATTAAAAATAAAGCTTTGACTTACATCCGGAGGTGAAGCGCCGAATAGAAACGGAATCATCCCTGACAAAAAACCATTCCTTCTTGAACATGCTGTACTTGGAGTATAGATCCAGGACCGGCTTAAAGGATACGGCCGATTCCAAGCTGATGTATGGAGACCCCTTCTTATAGCCTCTCAAGTTGTACAAATACCGGATCTCCCGGTTGGAAGGAGGACGCCCATATCTCCTCTGGAAGATGACGAAGAGACTCACCAGAATGGCATAGGAGTTGGGCTGAAGCTGGAATGGAGCTACCTTTAGATATGTGAGAAAGCTGACTACCCAGGCATTGAGAGGCGGGATGGCACCACACATGCAATGGTATCTGCTGTAGGCAAAATATCCTTTGGGAGGATCATACGGCATCACTCCCGCATCCGGCAATAGCATGCGCGCTCGGTCGAACTCGAAAGAGCGAGATATAACATCAAGTTGCTCGCCCTTGAGTGAGCTAGGGAAGTAACCAGAAGGCAAGTTCAGAAGTTCCTGAGGACCGTATCCATCTACCAATGATCTCAGGGTGGGCCCATAACGTCCCAGTCCTGACTGGACTGGGGGCACGGCAGAAGGCTCTTCTCTATCCTGAGATCTCTTCTTCTCCGATCAGGTTTCCACTTTGTGAGACATTTATCTACAAACGCAAGAAAGCACGTCGTTAAAACATGGGATGTAGAGATATACAACAGAAAGTTTTCAAGTTCATCCGGTATCAAGTACATCCGGTATTAAGTCAACACGGCATGAAAAGTTTTTTCATTCGGTACTAAGAGACATTTATGCTCATTTGGTAAAACAAAGAAAATCTCATTCAGCAAAAGAGAACATGCCTGGTTCGGCGTTAAGATGACTCAACACTAGATGATTCGGCACTGAGTGGATCGGCACTTAACTAATTCGGCGCTTATGTGGATCGGTTGTCTCAAATAATGGAGGATGTACAAAGGCCCGAACCTCTACTTATAGGCAAATATAGGGCACCGGACCAACTGCACCGGCACACAGGGACCGAATGAAGATGACCAACAAACAAAGTAAGCTGTATGCCAGCATACGCCCCACTTTGGGGGGCAAATGTTGGGCGAATTCTCACCACCAGAATAACCGGACCAGCCACCCTCCAAATCAAAGCGGACCAACGAATCCACCGGACCAAGGGATGCCAAACCAACTCTTCTACCAGCTGCCGCCGAACCAAGTGATGTCGAACCAACACACTCCAAGCCACTGCCGAACCAGGAGCCTGCCAGACCAGACACACCAGACCAACATACCACATCTCACCACCGAACCAACTCCATCCAACACCACCGCACCAGACCACCGGACCAAAGTCTCACCGAGCCAAAGCACTACCGGACCGAGGCCTCAACTCCAACCATCTACCACCGAACCAAGGCATTGCCGAACCAAAGTTGCCAGGCCATATTGCATCAGCCCAGGCCCACCATCAGCTATATACATCCAAGACCCCTGCCCCCAGCCTCACTCTATAAATAGAGGGGCAGGGGTATAACAATGGGGGACAAGTTTGAGAGCTCAAGCATGGAGAGAACTTTCAAACAACTTTCAGATACTTGTATCAAAGTTTGTACTTGTAATCTAAACAAGAAAAGAGAAATAATATATAAAGTGGACGTAGGCACATTCTTGCTGAACCACTATAAATCTGCGTGTCTTTTACAGTTTAGTCCATGTTTTTCATATATTTACATAAATCATCCAAATCACTAAGAACAACATAAAATCAATTAAATCAAACGACTTTGAGGTGTTTGTCCATTTTTTGTGCAAACAGATTGTATTTTTTTGGACTTGGTTTGAATTCTATTAAATGCCATATTCTTTAAAGTCGCCTTAGTCTGATTTATTTGTATCCCATCAACAATTACAAGCCGCTTAAAAAACTAATGAATAAATTTGGCTGAAGCTTCATGATTTAGGAAAATGTTATGTCCGATTAGGTGATCCACTAGTCCAGCTTTGTCCCTTAAGCAATCAGTTTTCCTATCCCTTTATCGTTTAAAAAAATATCATATAAAATCTTATCGTCATTCATTACAATATTCTCCAAACATTCTTCTTCACTAAATATTCCTAAATTAGCTCCAAGCAACTCATTTGCAATTTCCATATTTATGTCTTTAACATTAGTGTGAATAATGAACCGATTTTCTAAAATTTAACCTCGAGGTTGGCGTAAAATAAAGCCAAATAACGTGGGTAAATCTTTGAATTAAAAATTATTTTAGTCAATAATGCTTACTAAACAGGAATTTGAAAATAATTCATGCAGATTATATTAAATGAAATCATTGAAATTTACCACTCCCAGCGAAGTTCTTAAAAGAAATATTCTCTTTATACATCTCCATGGCCACCTCGTTTCTAGGACAATTTCTAACTTTAGAAAAGATAATCAAGCAAGCTTGAGAGGGATAAGAGGTCTCCGGGGTAGGCCTTTTTCTCCTAAGCATGGCTAACAAATTGGATTTGTCACCAATTTGGGAATTGGGTAGGTAAGACCAAAAAGGGATGAATAAAATAGGACTGACGGAGGAAGGTGAGATGTATTTTGTTTATTGTAAAAATTATATATTAAAATATTACAATTTTGATTTGGCCTAGATTTGTGCTAACAAGGTACAGTCGGTAGACTGCTTGGTTACAACTGGTCGATCACATTTATCTAGAGTTGTAAAACTGGGACCGTGTAGTTATGGGTCTTAAATAATTATAAATTTTAATATAAAAATTATTTTTTATTATATATAATTGGTAAATGTATAATTTGCTTAGCCATAAACTCTTAGATCATTGATGTTAATGGATAAGCACATTTTGTTTCCATCTCCTTATGGTTGCCAATACAACATAGGTCGTAAAATCACCTAATAACGTTAAGGGTTCGATCCCTCTTGGGAGATAAAATCCAAAAAAAATTATTTTTGTCAAACTTTTGAATTTTGATTTCAAATTTTAAATACTAAACTTAACACAAAATCTTGTTAATTTGAATATTTGTTGAAGTGAATTTTTTTACCTCATTATATTGACCAACTGATTTTATGATCCGTCAACAGATCCAATACATCACACTTTATATTTTCTATATCTGCACAACGAGGTGTTTTGTCGAAGTATATATAAGATATAAAAATATATTTTTTTATAAATGTTAAGATTTTATTTAGGTTTAGACATTTAATTTAAAAGTATTAACGAACAAATATCGAGTTAATGTCTTAGTTTTAGAAATGTATTTTCACATAATAGTTGTGTAAAAATATGTGCAATTTGATTTTTAGTGTTTACAAAATCTTAAATGATATTTTATTTTATGAAATGATTCTTATAAGAAATGGAGATCAAATATCTATGTGTTTTGTTTTAGAATGATTTACTGAATTTTCTTGATAAGAATAGCACTTGTGTAACCATAATATATGGTCGCTTGTTAATACTAATTCCAAAATCTTTTAGCGCTTGTCATATAAAAATATCTAGAGCGCATGCAAAAGCGGCCGAGATGCGATGACCTTCCTCCACATCTAGTACATAATATACTAATCTAATTCCATAACAGTCCGCTGTGGTGGTACCTGGCAAATGGAGGGAAGCAATCAAGGGTTAAACTACAATCGACCAATGAAGAACCTATAATATATCCCACAACACACAAATAAAATATAATGACAATATCGATATAAAATAACTAAGATATTAGCATAATCAAATTAAACAGGATAGCCATCATATTAGAATACAACATAGGTTCTCAGGTTATAAAAAGCAGAGTAATAGAGTTTATACATACCAGTCTAATAAAATATAGATAACCGTTCTCCACATACTATACGTGCTAGAAAGCACCAGAGCAGTACACAACGAGAATAAGCGATATTGGCTCCAATAACACACATACATATATACATATACATGCTTATATATATAAGCGTCAACATTTTACTTGTCCTCCACATAGCTCTGTACGCTTTCTTATACATATATCTTAATCTAATCATTTATGAGTACCCAAAATGATAAGCAGAAATGCAAATAACGTCGAGTTAGACAAAATTTGCTATGAGCAATCTATAATCTCAAAATAGATATAAAAATCGATATATCATGAATAAGAACATATGGTATGGAGAATCATACCTGACCTATTCTTACATCCAGCAAGTTAGCACGTAACATCAGTATATGCTAGTATATCATCATCATGTGGGTTACTGCTATAATAAGTACAATCTTGGGTACCAGGGTATCCAACTTGATAACACCTACATCGTTTGACATCCATAGTAAACATAAAAACCATCAAATAATCAATGCTATATAATACTTGTATCTTTCAACTAAAATGCCATTAGATATATGATAAATCGTATTATCACTATGTATGATCAGCGACTACTCAAGGCCACTATCTCATCAATGCTCGAATCCATGTCATTCCATACACTTAATTAAGTAAACCATCCCTGTATGGTCTAGAGTAATGGATCACTTCGTATGATCCAGATGTAACACCTACCTCTATACCCATACTATCCAAGAGTATTACTAAATAATACTGCCAGATAATATAGAGAATGAGGTTATGTAGGGTATACACGTGTATATTCCCTTGGGCTAACACTGGTACGTATTTAAACATCATATATTACTCACCATAAAAATATACAGTATCAACATAAATATCGGGTTACTACAGACTCCCCTCCCTCAAGAAAATTTCGTCCATGCAATTTCCTTTAGGGATGAATCTATAACTAAACTAATAACTCATAACTCAATAACACCACTACAATTTATATTTATATACAAAATAAACATTTATCGAACAAACCCACAATACTCCGTTTCCACTATCTCAAGTCAGCATGTTTAGTGATGGTATTGACTCACCAAGTATTTAATAGAGTAACATAAAATCAATGGTTCGACCTTTCTATCGATGGCTTATCAAATGAATCCATTCTATCTTTAATATAATGAAATTATTAATTCAAGAATTACTCTTCAAAGAATGATAACACAACAATTTGCAAATTTCATTTTACTTCAAAATATATTTATTACAGAGGACATTTAGACAAATTTATAAAGTTTACTATTCTAAATTAAGACTTTAATCTCTTACCAAAATAATTTTTCAAATAAATATCTCCATCACAATAAAATTTCTATTCTATTTAAAATAATTCATCAAAATTCATTCATTATCTAATCTCAAAATCTAATTCAACCAAACTTTGTCTACTAGTAGTTAGTAATATAGATAACCAAAAAGGAATTTTTTTTCTTTCCCTCAAAATTTTCTATTATAAAAAACTTCAAATTATATACGTTTCTAAATCTCTTTCCATATTAACTTCTCAAATCTACTTTTTGGTATTTCGCATACTATAATACTATATATATAACACTTCAATCAAATTTTAACTAACACATATCAATACAATAATAGCACATACTTCCTTATAAAGCTTTTCTTAATTCCAGAATATCAAACTTAGAAAATTATTTTTTCCTAAAATATCGCATATTAAAACAAATCAAAATATCAAGACTAAATAAATATTTCATATTAATGTAAATTAAAATAACCAAAACTCTATGAATTTATCGCAATGTCTTTGGAAATCAACTCAAGTTATACTCAAATATTCAAAACTTTACTCAATCCATTTCATCATGTAATATATATATATATATATATTTCAAATTTTCCATTATATAATACCTTGACCAATTCAAAATAGCTTATTAAAATGTAAAACAATTAATAATTACTCATCTAAAAAATACTTGCCAAAATATCTTTCCTAAAATAATGTTTTCCTTTGTTCCAATCTACTTTTAATATTTTATTTACACATTATATAATTATCACTTAATCACATAATCAAAGTATTCAAATTATTTAACATAAATCTAGACACTATTACTCATCTTGATATCTTAAATTCTTGAACTCTTGAAATCTTGAACTCTTGATACTCATGACTCTTCAGTCTTGATTTCTTCAATCTTGAATTCATTAGTTCTGAATCTCTATACTCAGTCTTGAATATTTATACTGTACAGTCTTCATTCTTCAGTACCTGCATATATATCCTGCATATACGTATATATCTAGACAAGAATATTAGTATTTATATTTTATAACTAGTCCTAAGGTTGTTGTCATCAAAACCATCATCTCACGAACTAACAACACTTGCCCCACAAAGTACGTATTGTGAATAACATGACGTGCTTTGAATTAGAGAAACCCAAGTACCCAAGAACAGGCCTATCCAAGTCATTGGTTGGTCATTGTTCTTTTATTAACTTTCGATGGAACAGGTCCAACGTCTCGTTCCATTTAAATTCATAGATTTGGTCATATGGAGTCTTCAGGTTTCTTCCTGACTTAACCTTTCAAAAAGTTGAATTGATTAATACCTTCCATGCACGTTCATACACATGTTTCCGTTGTTGACTTCTGGACGTGTTCAGACATTCGTCGACCTTTTCCAAAGTGCTTTATTCTATACGCTTCCATTTTAACCTAACCCACACGATATCGGTTGCCATTGGGGTTTTTGAATATTTGCTTTTGCCCTTTTCTTTCCTTTTCATCTCATTCATATTCATCATTCATGCACATCTCCTTTCTTCTCTCCATTCGTATTTTTTATTCTTTTATCATTATTTATATATATTATTATTTTTAAATGTAGGAAGGGTCGGCATTTGGTTATGCCGATCCTTTGGTGGATCTGTATGAATATGGATCGGCATACCTTAAGGCCAATCCCTTTTAATATCGTGACCGAATCTTCAGGGTATGACCGGTTCATATCCCCTTCTTTGTCGCATATATAAAAATTCGTACCCCCTTCTTTTCTATCTTCACTTAGCCTTTCACTTTATTTACCTTTGTACAAGTATCCAGCCAAACCCAGATCATTGCCATCACCTTTTCCTTCAATTCTAAAGCCAAAAACAAGCACGAATCTCCATCCCAATCCAAGCTGCCTGCAATTCATCCTTAATCCAAAGTTTCATCAACTCGTCCATAATTTAATTCGATGTATATAGGTACGACGCCACTTTTCAATTTTGTAGCGAGTCGTTTGCGCGAGTTTGAACATTTTTTAGGTGTATAGCTTGATGGGTTTCATTGAGATACGCAGGAGAGAAGGAGAAGATGACGGGGTAGGGGAAGAAGAAGGAGGAAGGAGGGCTCGGCTGGTGTCTTAGAAGGGATGGAGGAGAGTTGGGTCCTTCCTCCCCCCTTTTTTTTTGCAAGTGAACTTGGGAAAAAAGGGATCATTGTAGATCAATTTGATGTAGGGGTATGTTGGAAGTTTCAAGGAGTAGCTTCATTAAGGGATCGGTAGGAGTTGTTTTTGTGAGGGATCAGTAGGAGTTGTTGCATGAGGGATCAATGCTACTGGGCTTAGTTAAGAGATCGATGTGATTTGCATAGCAGAGGGTTCAGCTACATCTGTAGATAGGCATCGGTTGTGAGGACTAAGGCATAGGGATTGGTGTATTGGCTGATGGGAAGGGATTAGTATTGCCAAGTGAATCTTAGTGTAGGGATTGACAACGGGGTTAAGGGATAGGGGTCGGAATGCATAGTAAGGATCGGTATTGACCATTAAAAACCATCTTAACTCAAGTTATTCAAAGATATGATTGTACATTGCCTTGTCCAAGCATAAAGTGACTGATAACAACGCGACTTGCATATCTAGACCAATGGACTTAAGTTTGAACGAACGAATTTCCGACCTACTTATTACGAACTAAGTATAAAATTGGCCCAACATACTTGAACAATTGACTTCATAATCTAGAACGTCAACATTCGATCCTAAATCTTTTGTTGTCGATCATCCTTTACGTCATTTGAGACGGTCAGCGATGACGGTCTCTCTGGACGAAACCTCAAAGATTCGACGTTTTACTTTCGCTTTTTTGATTTCAAACTCCTTACGTTTATTTCATATTGCACTGCACTAGTTCACACACAACATGGGGGGACGGGTTATAATTTCTAATATTGATTGTCTACTAAGTATAGCTGACATAGATTCCAAGTTATACAAAGCATTCAACCACAATGTCTTTTGAATCGGCCATGAGATCAAGTTCTGCTACCTTATCTGAGAAGCCTACACCGAGTCAGCAAATAGAACAAGCAGGAGAATGTGACCCACAAGCCAGTCTTTTTTTCGACATCCCAGTCCTTTCGACATCCCAGTCCTTTCTACGGAAGTTATTGACCCAACTCCTGATGTTGCGGAGGATGCCATCATCCTGAACAATCCGGCTGACTCACAAGCGTCCAAAATCGACAAAGCCGCCCTTCGTCGACTATGTTCTTTCCACGGGATTCCCTTTGAAGACGTTTTGGTTATGTCAAGGCAAGATAGACCTCACTTGCCCCCAGCCGGATATACAGCATGCAACAAGTTCATATGCTAGGCTGGATGCGTGCCACCATTCAAGTCTTTTGTTTGCGAAATGCTGAGATTCATGGGAATCGCTCCTACTCAGCTACACCCTAACAGCTATGCTTTTATCCATGCCACTTTTCTTCTCTTCATGAATGTCTTATTTAGTCCGCCAACTCCCGAAGACATCCGATACATCTACAACTTCAAAAGAGAGGCTGAAAGTCTTTCATACGTCTTCCTTGAACCCTTTCCCAAATGCCAAGTCTTAACGGGACATGGAATAAGCTCTCCTTATTCAAACACGAATGGTTCTACGTACAATGTCCTCCCAGCTTCGTAAGAAGATGGTTGGAAGGACGTAAGTGCTATTCTTGCCTTTTCCTTTAGTTTGAAGATTCAAATCGCAGCTTCTTCCTTAATCATACTAATTCCTTCAACTCTTTCAGGTGTTCGCCCTTGGCCTTTAGGCGCGAATACTCTAGGGCTGTTGCAGCTATTCTCGCTACTCCGGTGGAGGATTAAGACATCAAACTCCTCGTCATCAATGAGTTGCTCTCGCTATTTGGGTTGTTATAAGACGTCCGTAGAATTGGTCTTCCTGGTAGCAGAGTGACTCCAAAGACTGTCCTCGAGAGAAGGGGAGAACTAAACGACCCCGCGGTGCCCCCTGTTGAGGGAACCCAAGAAGGCACCGAAGAGGGAGAGATAAAGGAATCAGAAGATGCAGGGTCGAGAAACGAAGACGCAGGCCTTAAGAAAATGCCAACAGTTGAAGCGCCACATACTAGCAAATCACAACCTCCCCCAAAGAGGGGAAAGGGTTTGGCGTACATGATTCAAAAAGGAAAGCCAGGGCAACCCCATAATGCGTCATAACTCCGGTTGAAAAAGAACTGTCTTCTCAATAGATGGAGAGCTCGTTGAAGGGACTCTCCGACATTTCGATCCCAGACGATTTATTAAATTACAATTTCACTAATTTCGACGTCGAAGGGCTTAACCCACCCACGATAAGCGGTGAAGGCGTGCAACCTTCTAACTGGGGAGAAGAAACTCCAATGAGTAAAGCTAGTTTTACTGGTCCGTCAGGGGGAAACACTAGGACACATACAAGCACTTGCACTCCACCATCTACTTGTGATTAACTCTTTACATAACAACTCCTAATATGCTCATATTTGGCTTTTTTACAAGTGCAATGTCTCACTCGCACGCTTTCAATCGTCTCTGCGGCTCTTCCACTTACAACTGCTTAGGTCAGGATTCCGAATCTAGAAGACGCCGAGACAAAGATGAAGGACGGGACAGAGATTATTATTCTCAAGAATCTTCTTCGTCGTCCAGAAGGAAGTCTCAGACACATGCTCCATGCCAAGGCGATCCATCAAACCCTCATGCTCATAGCGGAGATAAATCTTCACACAAGGGTTCCCAAGCTGCCCCTCCCCATGACCAACACTTCGGGTCGTCAAGCACAAGCCAATCTCGCGAGCGTCGCAAACATACGATGGTCGCGTCTGAACAGATCCCCCCGGTCCCTGCCCAATATCCTACCACAGTAGAGAAACTAGCTGAACTCAAAGCTACTTTCTCAAAAATTTACTTCGACGGGCTCAAGTTTCTTCCCTCCATACATATCATTCCTGGGAGTGCCAAAAAAAGTTCGTTAGCATGCATGAATGACGTGTATGTCCAGCATGAAGCGTTCCTTCATTTAACTGAAAAAGTCTCCGAAGTTTCCATCGAGCGCCAGCACGAGATTGATCGCCTTAAGTTAAAGGCCATTCATGACAAAGATATTATCAAACATCAAGAAGTCGAGTTGTCTGAATGTAAGGCTCAACTTGCTGAGGCAAAGAAAAATGCGGAGGAAACAGCTGAAATAGTAAGTCGCCTAGAGACTTCACATAAGAAGGAACTGGATGCTGCACTTCAACGTAGTGGCAGCTTGGCTTTAGAGAAGGACACCTTACAAAAGGAGAAAGATGTTTTAGCTCATCGTGTTGAGGAGCTAGAAAAATTATTATCCAAAGAGAGGGAGGAAAAGGTTGAGGCACAAGAGGAGTCGCAGAAATATTGCGAGGAGATTGTCGAAACAAGGAACTTGAAGAAGAGACTCGCTGAATAACTCGCCCAAATCGAAGTCTTGAAAGAATCCGCCCGTGAGGAGAGCAGGAAAGAGCTGCTCGCGAAAGCCTCTGAGTTAAGGTAGCGACTGAGTCTAGCAGGGAAGAGATAAGAACTTATTCGATCCGCTCATTTTGCCGAATATAATGCAAAAGTTCTCCTTCACTGCGACATGACATTTCTAGGCAAAGGCTATCTCGAATCACTCGCCGAAGCTTGGGAAATCATTACAAAGATCAAGAGAGAAGAGTTGCGAGTAGCGGAGCTTGATGAAGGGGCTCTTGTGTGGGAAGTGCTCCGAGGAAACGAGCCATCTGACTTGGTTGCCGCAAAACATCAATTCGGTAGAGATCCTACACCGACTAAGGATAAAGAAGATATCAGAGGGCCTTCCGGAACTGAACCACAGGGTCCTCCTCCTATTCAACCGGTCGGAATGTCATCTTCCCATCCCATAGAGCAACATGTCGGTTATGATCCAGACAGGCCCGGACTTGGCCCACACATGCTGTCTCCCATCGTTGAAGGGAGTAACCCGATGACTACTGAGAGCCAACTAGATGCTGGTATCGTGTTGAACTCCTTCGAATTAAAAAAGTTATTGTTTTCAACATATAACGACTAGAGACTAATGCTTGCATTTTTGATGAATTTTTGCTGGTTATCCCGGTCCTGAATTAACTCCTAGGACCGACGTCGCCACAGAGCAGGAAGGAAAAGTGGCGAGGCTCTGGCTACTACAGATACTCCGGGGTCCGATGCTAAAGTGATTGGGACACTCGACGAGGACAAGCCGTAGACCCATCTTTTACTAAGGGGCATGATGACGTTGTGGTCATGGGTGCTTCGGAGCATACCGCTAAATTCAGTATGAAAGAACAATCTGAAAAGGAGAAAAAATCAAAACATAAAGTCAAGGGTGAACCCGATGTGGTGGTGATTGAAGATCCTATCCATATGCCTCCACAATTCATCCCACCCGGCAGGACAACTCCTATTGTGGTTCCTCCTCCTTCCTCAAGTACCTCCACTCAAGGCAGCAAAGGGTCTCGAAAGAGGCGCTCGACCGATTTAACTCCCGAAAAACCAAAGAAGGAGAAGAAATCCACGAAATAGTCAGCGTCTCATGTTATTGTACTTAGTCTGGATAAGTTAGACATGTGTCTCTTTTGTTTTTTCTCTTAGTAGTAGATGCACGAGCATGGATCCCGAACTTTTGAATAATTTGTAAGGAATTTTTGAGATTGTGAATAAGAGGTTTTGATTTTTGATTAATCATCGCATGAATTATTACTTCAATAATAGAGTAATTTCTTACCATTTTTTCACAGGTCTCTTTGATAATTCACTATCTCGATCTCGAAGCTCTCTATAGGCCCCATCTTAAGTCGTAAGCGATGCCAAGCCAAAACCATGACTAATGGTTGTATTTTGCTGCTAACAATTCAAGCCTCTTCCATTGATTTGAGATCGGTACTCGTGAGATAGCGAATGACTGGAAACTCGTTTTTCTACCCATTGATTTTTCGAGATAGCTTGTAGTTTGGGGACTTAAGAGTTTTATTTAGTCCGCGGTCAGGGACTTTAGATTTTCTATCAAATCGTTTATACTCTAGTCTGCTTCAGGGACTTAGAGTACTCTAGTCCGCTTCAGGGACTTAGAGATTTTTGTCAAATCGTTTATACTCTAGTCCGCTTCAAGGACTTAGAGATTTTTGTCAAGTTGTTTATACTCTAGTCCGCTTCAGGGACTTAGAGTACTCTAGTCCACATCAGGGACTTAGAGATTTTTGTCAAGTCGTTTATACTCTAGTCTGCTTCATGGACTTAGAGTACTCTAGTCCGCTTTAGGGACTTAGAGATTTTTTCAAGTCATTTATACTCTAGTCCGCTTCAGGGACTTAGAGTACTCTAGTCCGCTTTAGGGACTTGGAGATTTTTGTCAAGTCATTTATACTCTAGTCCGCTTCAGGGACTTAGAGTACTCTAGTCTGCTTTAGGGACTTAGAGATTTTTGTCATTCTCCCACCTTCGGCGACCTTTGTTCCTCATTGTGAATATTGCCGTTTGATTCATCTATAGAAATCGCCAACCGAGCAAACTTATAAAAACCCCTTTGTTCATTTTCATCGGGGATCGGTATAACTGGTCGATATTTAACTCTACGCATCTGTTCATACATCGCAGATGTCGATATCAGTCAGTTCCAACACATACTTAGCATAACATGCAATAACAGTAATTTATGCAAAGGAAGCTTCAAGCTTTTATTCATCATAAAAATAGGGACATAATAACTTGTCTTATTACATATCAAACAAGTCAAATACCAGAGCAAATATTGAAAACAAATACTATTGAAATGTGATAGAAATAGTCTAGGTGAAATAGCGTCGTAAATGCTCGCTATTCCACGCTCTTGGAAGCGTCATGTCACAACAGTCGCTAGCTTGAAAGTTCCTTCTTCAAGCCTCTGTTCAATGATGTATGGCCCTTCCCATGTCGGGTTCATGTGCGATGGGACTGGAAAAATTCATTTCAGGACAAGGTCACCAACTTCAAAGGTTCTTGGTCGGACTTTAGTATTATAGTACCGGGCGATTCGATGTCGATGTGCGGCTGCTCTCAAATCGGCCTTCTCACGCTTCTCGTCGATAAAGTTCAATGACTCCAATAAGAGATTTTGGTTTGTTCTGGGATTGTAGTAAGTCAGCCGATGGGAAGGGACTTCGAGTTCCATAGGAATGACTGCTTCGGCTCCATAAGCAAGAGCGAATGGGGTGTGGCCAGTCGTAGACTTATGAGTGGTCCTGTAGGCCCACAGCGCCGTAGGTAGTTCATCCACCCACTTGCCTTTAGCCTTTTCCAAATGCTTTTTCAAGATAGACTTTATAATCTTATTTACAGATTTAACTTGTCCATTCGCCTAAGGGTGAGCGACCGCCGCGAATCTCTTTTCAATGTGATAACTCTGGCAAAAGTCCTTAAACTCAGCACTATCAAACTGAGTCCCATTATCAGTCACGATGGTTCGCGACAGACCAAAACGACAAACGATGTTTCGAAAAACGAAGTCGATGACTTTCTTGGTTGTGATCGTGGCTAATGGCTCTGCTCCAGCCCATTTGGTGAAGTAGTCGACTGCGACAATTGCATATATCGTGCCACCTTTGGAAATCGGAAAAAAGCCGATGATATCGATTCCCATAAGGCGAATGGCCATGGACTAACCATTTGTGTGATCTCTGTCAATGGTGCTCTTGGGACTTTCGCATATATCTGGCATTTGTCGCATCGTCTCACATAATCAATGGCATCCCGGTTCACAGTCGGCCAGTAGTACCCATGACGAAGTATTTTTCCCCGTGGTGTGATCGCCACATTCTCCCTCATGGACTTCTTTCAAGACATGCTTTATCTCGTCATGAGCGTAACACCCGAGTAAGGGAATAGAGAATCCCTTTCGATACATAGTTCCTTCTTGCATAATATACCGTGAAGCTTTACGAAGGATCTGTCGCCTTTCGTTTCTTTTCTCAGGCAAGATTCCATGCAATGGGTATTCTTTAAATGGAGTCACCCATGATTCCCTTTTGGGTTTCGTTTCCGATACTTAATCAACTTCCATCACATTTATACTTGGGGTATGTAGTGTCTCGACTAGAACCAAGCCCATAGTTTGCGCATCACCAGTGCTTGCGAACTTTGCCAACGTGTCAGCTTCTCCGTTCTGCTCAAGCAGGATATGCAAAATGTCATAGTATTCGATGTCTGCCAACAACTCCTGAACTCGGGTAAGATATGGAGCAAGCCGTTGTCCCTTTTCCTGGTAGTCCCCTCTAACTCGGTACACCACCAGCTGCGAGTCATAAAAGATTTCGATAGATTTCACCTCGAGTTCTCTAGCAAGCTTAAGTCCAGAAATTCATGCCTCATACTCGGCCTCGTTGTTTGTAGCATGGAAATCAAGTTTCAGAGCATAGCAAATTGACCGGCTCTCATAGTTACAAGAACGATGCCCGCTCCGGAACAATGATCATTGGAGGCTCTATCGGTATATAGCTTCCATTGGACAGTAGGGATTACGCCACTCTCTAGGGGCTCGTCCTGCATGGTAAAATTTGCTATGAAGTCTGTCAATGCTTGTCCCTGGATAGCTCTTTGAGGCAGATATGTGATTTCGAATTGACTGATCTCGATGTTCCACTTAAGAAACCTTCTAGATGTCTCGGGTCACTGCAGGATCTGTCGTAAAGGCTGATCGGTGTAGACGTTGATTGGATGTGCCTGGAAGTACGGGCAAAGTTTGCGCGACCCAATCACCAAGCAGTACGCCAATTTCTCTATCTTCGGGTAGTTTATCTCTGCCCCCGTTAATCGTTTACTGACGTAGTACATCGGTCTCTAGATCCGGTTATCCTTACGAATCAATGCGGCACTTATGGCATGTGGCGATACTGCTAAGTAAATGTATAACTCCTCATGATCTACCTGCTTTGACAAAACAATGGGTCTCTCCATATGACTCACTAAAGCTTGGAATGAACCTTCACAATCTTGCGTCCACTTGAAATTTCTCTTCCCCTTCTTTATCAAATCGAAAAAAGGAATGCATTTATCGGTCGCCCTGGAGATGAACCGACTCAAAACAGTGACTTTCCCGTTCAGGCTCTTCACCTGATTAATAGTTCTGGGTGCTTGTATATCCCAAATGGCTTGAATCTTCTCTGGATTCACTTCAATTTCTCGTGCATTAACAATAAAGCCTAGGAACTTCCCTGACGCAACACCAAATGAGCACTTCAGTGGGTTGATTTTCATACTATAAAATCGAAGGATATCGAACATCTCTGCCAAGTCTCAAATGTGGTTGTTTGATCGCCGTGACTTCACGAGCATATCATCCACATTGACTTCCATCATCCTCCCGATCTGATCTTTAAACATTCGGTTGACCAAACGTTGATAGGTCGGTCCTGCATTTTTTAATCCGAACGGCATTACTACATAACAGTATAACCCAACGTCAGTGACAAAACTGGTGTGCTCCTGATCTGGGATGTGTGTCGGGATTTGGTTGTACCCCGAGTACGCATCCATAAATGACAACAATTCGTGCCATGCAGTTGAATCAACTAGCTGATCAATTCTAGGCGGGGAAAATTATCCTTAGGGCAAGCCTTGTTCAGGTCTGAATAGTCAATACACGTTCTCCATTTCCCATTTGCCTTCTTCACTGGCACGAGGTTAGATATCCATTCGGGATAGAGGGCATCACGAATAAACCCGTTGGCTTTAAGTTTATCCACCTCCTCTTTAAGAGCTATGGATCTCTTGGGATCCATACCTCGTCTTTTCTGCTTCACAGTGGCAGACTTCGGATCAATATTCAATGCGTGGCTCACGATGGCAGGCGAGATCCCACACATGTCAGAATGTGTCCAAGCGAATACATCCAGATTCGCTCGAAGGAAATCAGTAAGTTCTCTCATCATCGAAGGGCTGAGTTGTAATCCAATCTTCAACACCCGCGATGGGTCGTCGTGGTTGACTGAGATATCAATCGTCAGTTCAGCCAGCGCTGCCTTAGCCTCCTTGAGTTACTCCTCATCATCCCTCGGATCTATATCTCTATAGAGCTGAATGTGGTGTCCAAGCCAAGGCTTAGGCTCTATTTGTCAATCTTCTGAAACCTGGATGTGGACAGACTTGTCCACACCCTTTCCCTTCTCTTTCCACCGAGCCTCTCTTAACTCAGCCACATAACAGGCACAGCCAGTTGCCTGATCACCATGCACAACACCTGCTCCATTATCTGTCGGAAATTTCAACGTCAAACACTACGGGGTCAATGCTGCCCAAAATTTGGCCAGGGCTGGACGGCCTAGGAAAACATTGTATGGTGAATCCACATCCAAAACAATGAACGGTAGGATCCACACCCTCCTACGCTTACTTTATCCTAACTCCACTGGCAATTCAACATAACCAACTGCTTCGGTTGCCACACCATTGAAGCCTTGTATACGAGCTTTAGACGGTTTCAAATCTTTTGCCTCCATCCTCATTTGATCATATGCTTTCTTAAAGATAATATTCACAGAGCTTCCGCAATCAATCAAAATTCTCCTCACTAGAGCGGGGCTAATCATGGTAGAGATAACCATCAGATCAATAGTTGGGGCCTCTACTTTACGGCATCTGCTTCTGAATACTGTATCATCCGTCATTGTATGTTGTTGCTTGGCCGGAGTTCCATCCTCTGTATTTGAATAACATTCAAAGTCAACATGTTTCATTGAACTAGCATAACACTCCATTTCCTGCCAAGTCCGGTCCGCAGGGTGCAGTCCACCAACTATCGTGTTTATCACCAACCTCCCACCGGTCTGAGCGGGCTCCTCAGCCTGGCGTGGAGCTTGCCCTCGATTAGGATCAGACGTTCCCTATCCGCCCTCCCGTGGATTCTTGACAAACTGCTGCAACTTTTTCTGGCAAATCAATTTCTCACTAGCATCATGGAGATGCCTACACTCGTCAGTATTGCGCCCATAGCATTCATAAAATCGACATTACTTCCCAGTTTGCTTTTGTTCCTCAGTCGATTCTTTTGGACGTGGCTTCCTATATTGGAAATTATTACAGGTGGACAGATAGATGTTCTCTAGAGATGCATTCAGAGGTGTATAATCGTTATACGTAGGAATCTTTGACTTCCACTTCCCAGGCTCCCTCTTCCGATCAAGATTTCCTTCTCCACTCGTTTTCTGTTGACCCAGCTTGTTTTGAACATTGACCTAAACCTTTCTAGAGTTCTTGCCAGATTGCTTTATTGCGATATTGCTTTGTACCACTTCTCCGCTTGGCCGCGTAGCATTGCTTCTTCTAGACAATCCAACATCTTCCTTTCTCATGAACTGGTTCGCCTTCGTATAGAAACGCTCAGCGTGGCGGGCAGTTTTCTAGCTAGCCAATCACCGAACTCAGATTCTGGGTCAACCCCCTTGTCAAAGCCATAAGTATGGCGTGGTCATTTGGGTTACTAACTTCAGTGGAAATAACATGAAATCTCTGCAAGTAATCCTTCAGTGATTCCCCTGGAGCCTGGATTACACTGGATAGCGACATCACATTTTTGATGCGAGTGGCGTGAATCTGGAACTGCTCCACGAACCTTGTAGCCAACTTGTCAAATCTTGAGATCAATTGAGGTGGTAACCTCATGAACCACATTGTAGCAATCTCAGATAGAGTTATAGAGAAGCATCTGCATTTAGCAGCATCATTTGCTCTTGTTGAATCCATCAACCATTCATACCTCATGACGTGTTGCCGGGAGTCGGTCTTTCCTACATAAGCATGCATCGTAGGCATGTTAAACATTCTAGGATAGTACGATTGTAAAATGTTGCCAGTATATGGGGTGTGACTCCTAGAGACTCCCCAGCCATCGTTCCTCAAGCCCTGGTTTTCCATCATCGGCTGTCTGGCCATTGCGGATAAATCTGGTGTCTGGATAAGTGGCGTAGGGTGGTGGCGGTGCACCATCCCGTGTGAATGTTCTGGCTGGTGTCTTCGGGGAATCTCATGCCTCCTTGGCCTATCATCCTCCATATACGTATCCTGAGCATTCACTTCATTATCATTCTGGAGAGGTAGTTGATCAACATCCAAGCGTGCTCCAGTGTCTAAGTTCCCAGTTCCAAGTCGAGTATGACCTCCCAGTTGCAGTTGAGGAGCCATCCCCCTGGTTGAGGGATTGGTACCGACCCCTAGGGAGGTTTCGGCGCCGACCCGGTTTGGCAGACTGCGCTGGTCTTCCAAGTATTGCTCCAAGTTCCCAGCTTGTGGTGTTTCAACCCTACGACGCCTACGCTTATGGTGCTCGTCCGATGAAGTTGAGCTATCTGATGCCGAGTACGAAACGAGACCTCCATCGGTGCTTTGGTGCTGCTGTTGAGAAATCTGGTTCATTAGGTTGGCATTAGCCTAAATTTGCTTGTTTAGCTGCTTACGACTTTCCATCAACTCCCTTATCAAGTCATTAAATTCGACTCGGGTAATGGAATCAGCAGGTTTGCGAACTGCAGCAGGCTCCATATTCACATTAGCAGGCTAGTTGCTTAGGCCCCCTTGTTGGACACTGGCAGTTTCGTTGACATCAACATTGTGGGAAGTAGATCTGGTGCGCCTTACTTGGATTCCACCGCTTAGATCTCAAAAAATCTGAATAGTATCTGTGAGCTTCTGACAATGAACCTGGATCTCCTTCGGGGGATTTCTTCAATCCAGTAGCAACAAAGGTGATCCTAATAGCCTGAGAATCGACGTTCTCAGTGAAAGCACCAAAATGTGTGCAACCAGATTGGCCACAAACACCCCGAGAATAGATTTAAGTAGTGAAATAAATGAAGAAATTAAATGGAAATAGAGGAATAACACTAAATATCAAGAAAAAATGCAGCAGAAAGCAAAAACAACAAGATTTATAGTGGTTCGGCATTGATTGCCTACGTCCATTTTGAATATTCTCTTTATTTCTTCCCAATCACTTGATTACAGTTACAATCAGTAAGAAATAGTAAGAGATCAGAAAAGAACAAAGGAAGTTGAATACAATAATGGCAGAGTTTCACTTGCAAACCGAAAGTCCTTCAAAATGTCCCTGCCCCTGTATTTATAGATGTGGGCAGCCTCTAATCTGACTGAAACTTTGGCATCTGGACCCCCTTACCATACGGGCCCACCATAGGGAGGGCTAGGCCCAACTCTCAATGGATAGGGGTCGGAACCGACCCCTCCATGGGTTGAGTTTGGGCTAGTGATCCCTATGATAGCTTTCTTATGGTGTAACATGAGGGTACTTCAAGTATCATGATATTCAGACACGTGGAGCTATGGCTCTTGTAGAGCTTTGGTTCGAATTCTAATTTAGTTAGGGAAGTGTCGACCCCTTCTACTATGCCGACCTGGGGTCCTTCCTTCTACTATGCTGAGCCATCTCTATAAGCGTCAACATGTCGACCCATTCCCTATAACCATTGCCATGTCGACCCTTCGACCCATCACTTGGAAACACACTATGCCGACCCGCATTTTTCATGCCGATCACCAGTATGTTGAACACCAGTCTGCCGACCCCACTGTTTCCACATCCTATGCCGATCCCACTATTTCCATATCCTATGCCGATCCCACTATTTCCACATCCTATGCCGATCCCTCTGTACTTCATCCATATTATGCCGAGCCAAACTCACTATGCCGACCCTTTTTGCAGAAGCCATCAATATGCCGATCCCATTGGTTTTACATGTTATGCCGACCCCTTCACAGTTCCCTCAATTTGTCAAACATCCATTCCGATCCCCATTCCAACCAAACCAAATTCCATGATTCTGACATCATGATTAATCTATTTGTCGGCCTTATTTATCATGGGCTGGATATAATTATTCAGACATTATACTCTGGTCATGTGGATGTTGTCTCGTGACCATCCTTCCCATCAACAATCGTGTCTGGGCTTCGTAATCAACCTTGTGTAGCCGGGCCAAGGAACCGGGTAGCAGATGGCCTTTCTCACCATAATTTAAACAAGTAGGGTCCTATTTTCCCTTCTTTTAACTATCCTTTCCTTGAAACTACTTCTACCCTTTATTGTTCCGTTGCTGCTTCCTCTTGCGCCTCCACCTACTTGAGGTTTAACTTCTTCCTTTGGAATAACAACTATCTTCGGCTATGGGTATAAGCTCTCAAGCCTCAAACCCTTCTCAATGATCTTGTCGAAGCTTTCATCGATGTGGCCCACTATTTTTCTCTAAGATAATCATTCAGGCCGATAATGAATTTCTCATTCTTTTTCAAAATGGTATCGATGAAGGACATCCCATACCTTGATAAAGAGTCGAATTCAAAAACGTATTCTAAACTAGATCACCCTACTTGAGATCTGCAAACATCCTAAACATAATTGATTTCTGAGTAGCTGGATCAGACTTCTCTTTTAAGACAGCTGTAGACTGACCCCATGTGATGTAGTCCTTGAGAGTAGGTACTTTGATAGCATTCACCAAACCATCACTTTACCCAGAAGTTGTTGCAATGCTAACTTCCTTTTCTATGTCTCTTCCGACTCGAAGTTATTAAATATGCACTCATGTGTATCTAGCTAGTCCTGCAACTCCATTGCAGATTCCGTTCTCATAAACAGTTTTCCTCCAAGGCTAGCATAGTCCTTATTGAGCATAGCAAAGCCTATCCATTATGCTTGCATTGGAGCACCACCACCTATTTGACTAGGCGCTCCTTGGGTGCTTTGCATCATGTTTATCATCATTTGAGTGAAGGCACATTGGGGTTAGCAACTGCCCCGGTGCTCGCTCCAATCTTGACTCTGGATACATAGTTTCTTGCCATGTTAATTTTATGGCAACTCATTTTATAATATACGACAAGAATGTTTAGTCACTCATTAAGCACAAACAACATAAGTGTTACTTGTGTATGTAAAGTGACTTGCTACATATACACTATTAGTTTTGAAAAAAATAGATAATAAGTAAGCTCTCTCATATAATGCTTCAATCCATGTTAAGGTGTTCCATTTACCCTGTCTCTAATGGATCTTGTAACGACCCTGAATTTTTGACATTTGAAATGTGAATATTTAATTGAGTTTAAAATATTCGAATGATAGTTTAATTTGAAATTCAAATATCAGAATGAATTTGGCGATTAAATTTTTGAATTTAATTATTAAAACTGGGTGAAAATTTAAATCTTTAGTTTTAAGCTTGTTAAAAATATTTTCAAGGCTTAGAAAATTTATATTGATAATTCTGAAGATACTGGAACTTTCGGAATTGAATTTGAAACTGTTTTGTTCAGTTTTGAAATTTTATCGTTTAAATTGAATTTAAAAATAGCGTTCCGGGGCACAGCCTCGGAATTCGATGAAACCAGTTCCATTGGATCCGTGATAGTGTATTATTATCGGATTTCAATTTTCGTAATGCTTGAATTGATCGTTTGGCCGTACGATAAGCAAACACGCTGAAATTAAATTGAAAATTTAATATTATAACTGGTCCAAAAAGCTATCTTCTCCATACGATCGAATTCGGACTCGAAACCTTTTCCATTGTGTTCGGAATAGGCGTATAACATTATAAATGCCTGTCGGCATGTTCCAATTGGAATTTGTTTAAAAAGTTTAATAATTTGTGAAAATATTATTAAATTAATAATATATATCAGTGTATATATATTCACGTATTAGAGATGAAACCCTAATTCATTCTCTAGCCGCCGGCATTGTTTTTCAATGATCGATACTTCTTGATAATGGCAGCCTCTCTTCATTCAAAGAAAAAAAAATAAAAAGAAAACACTTTCGTCCAAATAAATAATGGCCGACACCCAAATTTTTTTCCCTATTTTAAAATTCGAACGAGAGCCGCTCCTACCTCTCTAGTTCGATGTCCCCCACAGTTCAAAATCGAAAATCAAGTTGAGCAATCAAATTCGAATTCGATTTTAACAAAGGCAGCTGTTCGCGATTCTAGAGGGGAAACTCGAGCAGTGTTGCTCGCAAACGAAGGCGATGAGGTCGTGGCAACTGGAATCGGTTGGGGCGCTCGCGTGCGATGGTGGCAAGGGTGTGCGCGCGCGACTCTAGGCGGAGGCGAAGTCGATAGCTTCGAGGCGAGTGGTTTCAGTGGTCGCGTGCGTACGATAGCACGTTCGAGCAAGGGTTTCGCGATGTCGATGAGCACAGTGAAGTCGAATAGCGTGGAGGCCCAGGTAGCGATTCGATCTGGACGAGGTAGGGGATGTCGATGGTTGCTATGCGTCGAGGTATTCGATTTATTTTCTTTCTTCTTTCTTTTTGATTAAACTTGATTCCATATATATATACCAAGATTGAAAAATATATGTTAAGTTTAAAACAGGAAATTTATAGCAGTAAGGTTTATGTTCAATTTAAATTTGATGAAAAAAAAATTAAATAAACATTGTACAGTAAGATATATAAGTAATTCTGTTTTCATTTAATAAAGGGTTTGAAAAGAATAATTTTGTTTCGAATATATTTATGTATTAGAAAATGATTTTCACGGTGAGAAATTTGATTTTTATTTGATATGAATATGCAGAAAATAAAATCTTTACAGTAAAAGGAAAATTATGTATTGCCATTTTAAAATTTCAACAGTGAAGTTTAAACCTGTCTAATCTCATTCTATATATGTATGAATAAGCTTTCGGAAAATAAAAGGAAATTTAGTTTAAAACCAAATGATAGTATAAATTAAATTATAGGTCAATTTAATTTAATGAATGAAAGATTATTGTATGTTATCTCAAATATTAATGAATTGTATAAAATTGTCTATACAAGGTTTAAAACCGTGAAATCGTGAAATAAAGCTGGAAATGAAAATGGATTACAAATTAAAAGAAAAGGTGAGATCTCCTCACTCAAATTGGAAATTTGATTTTTTTTCAATTATTGATTGATAGTTGTTTGGATGTGATATTAGATATAGTAGGATATATCTATATATATAGCAATATATATATATATTGGCATATGTATATATTGCAGTTGTGATTTCCCACATTATATAGCGGATGAGAATCTATTGCGCCGCATAATAGCGAATGATATTTATAAAATCCCATATACCGCGATATTCCACCTCGAAGTGGAATTGGTATTGTACTAACATCTGTGGATGCAGGGAAACAGGTTGGAGGGATCCAACTGGATTCCTCAAATTGTTTGAATATTGTTTTATATGTGAATGATGTGATTTATTGATAATCTGTGAATTATTTATTGATAATTGAAACTGTTGAAGGCTAAAATTTAGCCGAATGTATTTTTGGTATCGTTGGATACCAAAAATAAATGAAATCGGATTTTTGAAATTAAAATTGGAAATTTTAAATAAATTCCTTTTGAAAGAATTGAATAAATTTAAAAGAAGTAATTTTTAAAAGCGTAAAGTTGATTTTTGAAATGTTATCGAATTATTTCAAAAATATGGGAAAGATTGTTATAAATGGATTTTGAATAGTATTTTTCGAAAGTTGGAAAATTTATTGAAAATGGAAATTTAAAGGGTTTGGAAAAGATTAAGGAATTTATTTTTTTAAAAGTGATAAATTTCTAGAAATCCAATTGATAATTGATTTGGTATTGGAAAATAAATAATTTGGGGAATCGATATAAAAATTTATTTGATGTTGAATGAAAATTGATTTGTGTTGAAATAAAGTGTTGAAATAAATTTGGAAATTGATTTGTAAAATGATTTAGCATTTGGAAATAAGTTTAGAAATCAATTTGTAATTGATTTGTGTTGAAATAAAGTGTTGAAATAAATTTGGAAATCGATTTGTAAAATGATTTAGCATTTGGAAATAAGTTTAGAAATCAATTTGTAATTGATTTGTGTTGAAATGAATTTTGAAATCAATTTGTAATCGATTTGATATTGAAATAAAATTGAGAAATCAATTTGAAAGTTGATTTCGTGTTAAAAATGAATATTTGGAAATGTAAATTCAAAATGGAATTTATGAAATGGAAGTGAAATTTGTTTAAAAATAAACACTGATTTATTTTTAAAGTGTGAAGGTTAATTTACAGATTTGAATGTAAATTTAAAATAAATCGATAAGGATTTGTTTAAATTGGTTTAAATGGACCATTTTGAAGTGAAATTGTATTTTCACTATAAAGCCGAGTATATTTTACAAAGTAGTTTTTTAAAATAAAAATTAAAAGTTCTAAAGCTAGTTTTTGAAAAGATATATTTTGAAATATATTTCGCATAAGGAAATTGATTTGAAATTGGTTTTCAAATGTGAAGTGTGGAAAAAAAAATATCTCGTGAAGATATTTTGAAATTAAATAATTTGGGAAAATTATTTGAATTTGATGATTGTTGTGAATATTGTTGATAGTTAAATCACCGACTATCAATATTTGCCTTTGAGATGGCACTTGAATTTGTTTTTAAAAACAAACGCTTATTATTCGGTTTAGCCGGGAAAGGACCTTTGTGTCAGATAACCCATTCCGAATTATAATACGACGATATGGATCGTATTGAAGACCGGGTATTTGTGAAAACGATAGGATGACCTATCGATTGTCTCTGCACCGTTAGCTACGGTATTGAGATTTCCTTTGTGATGGGAAGTTTTATCGGGATTGTGAATATCCGGATTGCAAGGGATTCTTTGGAAGTGCCTTCGGTTCTGTTCGAACCCGGAACAGACTTGTATGGTTACATGTCTGGCATTACATTTTGAGATGTAAAGCTGATTACTTTCAAATACATTTCTGTTGGTGGCGGAGAATTTATTCTCTTAGCTTAACACCCTTCTCTGAGACGTACGAGCTCAAAGGTTATGTAGTTGAAATTTATCAGCGATATATCCCAATTTGGTAATGTGGCATGCTGAGTGTTGCTGTGATGATGATCATTTATTTGATCATTTGTGATCAAAGCGTGGCTTTGTGAAAAAGCATAGCTTTGTGGACGAGACTTCGTCAGGGCCTCACAACCCAGAAATGGTCGAAACAGGAATGTTGCGGCAAGGTTATGAGGGTCGCGCCCTTTAGGGTATGTCATTTCCTTCTGGAAAGGGGTGGTATCATGGTATGGAGCCCATATACTTACTCATGTGGACACACTTTATTTATTATGTGTGATGTTGGTTACCGAGCGCTTGGATAAAGGTCCCAAAAGACCGGGGGATGGCATATTCGTAAGGAGAAATCTCCTCCAATTCTGCGTTTGCATTGTGTGTGTGGCGGGAGGCCTTATGGTAGCTTCATTTTCCAAAAGCATTGCGAATCTGTTTTATTTTCTTTGTGAAAATAACTGTTTTACGATCTCACACCAGTCACCATGACTGACTCGGAGTTTATTGTTCCCTTCTAAACTCTGGGTGCCCATAATTTTCCACACGGGCAGCCTAGAGTTATTTTTATCAGGATATTCTGGAGCTTTGGGAATAAGCTGGATGGCGAGACGTACTTCCGTACTTGTTATTTATTTCCGATGTGTATTCTGTATGTGGACAAGTTTATATAACTGTCCATTGTTGTACTGAGTTGTATATTGACTCTGATGATGTATTGTATAACTGATATAGTTCTTTGTTTAAAAGACTAGTGATTATCTATTATATATTGTTCCGCTGCGAATGTGAGATTCTTTTGTTGTTTCTGTTTCTGTTTTTCTGTTCTTTCTTTTCTTTTGTCTTCTTCTACCTCTTCCTTTTAACCCTAAATGTTCGGTTTTCTGGCATTCGATTACGCGGCAATTGATACAGTGGACGTATTAATGTCGACTTTCGAGCGTCGAAAAGTCAAAACGTTACATTTGGTATCAGAGCATCCGGTTAAGCGATAACCTTGGCTCTGTTGGGTGTTACTCATTAGAGATAGAGTCAGTAGTACTCTAGAATGAGTTTGAGTGTAATAATAGATATGAGTGCATATTTGTTAGTGAATATAAAATTTGTTTTATATTATGTTGACTTATCGGTTGATTGTTTATAGATTCTGGTCGGTGCAGTCTGGCCAACTGTAATCGATAGGGGTTTCTAAACTCTTAAACAAGATAAACTGACACAGTATTGTTTTTAATAGGGTAAATGAAATAATTTTGCCCAAAACTATTTTTGTATAGAAAAGAAATAATTTTCTATGAATTATTATAGTATATGGATGCTTGGTTGTTAGGAAAAGATAATATTGAATTATTATCACTGTTATATGAAAAACAAATAAGAAATAAAATGATATAACCAAAGATTTGAAGATAAATTCATTTAACAAATGAAATTTATAAATATGGATTGAAAGATGAGGAATTGAATTCATATACAAATGAGATTTGTAAAAGGTAAATTGTAAATGTAATTTATAATTGGAAATAGAATTCCAGAGAGAATATTTGAAAATAAATTCAGTAATGGAATAATAAATGAGTTGATAACTTATACAATTTGAATTTTGATAGAATAAATTAACTTAAAGGATGGAGTTAAATTAAAGTAATTATGAGTGAATCAATTAAATAAAGTGAAAGTTGATTGGAATGAAATTCAAATTGAAAAGAAATGAATTTGTGAGTGAACCAATGAAGCTATATTTGTAAATGAATGAATCAGAATTGAATAATGAAATGGATTGAATTCAAGTAAATAAACTTGATAATTTATTAATCCATGAAATAATGAATTGGAAGTTAGTTAAATTAAAGTTGAGTTGTAAGCTAAATTTAAAATGGATTGAATTTGTGTATAAATTCAAGTAACTAGTAGAGGATAAATTTGAAATTTCCTTGTTATTAATTAAGTAAATTCGAGATGAATTGAATATGGAAATTGAAATTCAAAATGAATAAGTAAATGTACTAATTGAATTAAATTAGTGAATGGAATAGATTTGATAAATGAAAATCAAATCAAGAATTGAAATTGGAAATTATTTACAAGAAAATGAACTTGAGTTTTGAAGTGAAATAGTTTAAGTATATATCGAATAAATGCTCGACTTAAGAAATTTTTTGTGAAATGGTTTCAAATGAAATGAATGAGAATATGGAATGTAAGTTAAATTGAATGGAATCAGTTTAAATGATTGTTAGCTCAAGTAATCATTTAGTTGCATGAATATTAACAAATCTGAATAGAAAGAATTGTCGTTTGACAAAAACGAGATTGTATAAATTCTATGAGTTAATAAAAGCAAATAGAAATTGATTTTTGTATCAATTGAAATAGATATGAGTTAGATTCATTTAGAAATGAATTGAATGTAAGAAAGTGAGTTGTTAATCACTTGAATTGAATAGAAATTGAATGTGAATTAGATGGAAGCGATTTAAGTTGAATTGAAACCTTATGAATTGCTAATGGAATTTATTTTGGATGTATGGCTAATGAAATCTATATATTTGTTATTGAAATAAGTGAATTGTTAAATAGATTTCCTATATTTGTCACATACCTGTTTAAATTGAGTAAGTGCAGGTTTTTGAAGCCGTTTGGCTGCATTTTGGGTTGTGTAAATGCTAATAAATAACTGCTTTGCTTAAAATGCTAATAAGGTACGCCTACGCAATAAAAATAGGAAATATGAACTGTTTTTCTGCTTTTCCGACCGAGTGGGTCGATGTATATATATTTATATCTTTTGTCATATTGCAAAAGCTCCTCCGTACAAAGGAGACTCCGCCAAAATTTAATGAAAATTTTGGGAGTTAGAAAAAATTTTGAAATTTTTGGAAATTTTTCACTAACGACAAAAGATTTAAAATTGAGAATTGAGATAAAAGTGAATAAAACTCAATATTCGAAATAGAAGATGAATCGAATTCAAGTAAAATTCGAAATGAAAAATTGAATGAAATTTTTTGGAAATAAAAATATTGAGATTTGAAATGAATTCAAATAGAATTGAAATTGTAAATTTAATTCAAATGGGATTAAAAATGCAAAAGTTGAAGTGAAAATGAATATAAGAAATATTGTATTAAACTTAAGTATGAAATTCTTAAGTAAAAATTTAGAATTGAGAAATATCCTAAGTTAATAAGTGAATAAATTTAACTAGAATGTTGTAATTGGACATTATTTGTTAAGTAAAATATACAGGGTATTTGGGATTGGATTTTGATTTCAAAGATAAATTTGAATTTGCTCGGCAAAGGTATGTATTTGAATTTCGATATGAAATTTGATGAGTTTCTGATTTTGCCACTTGGCATTTTATTTTCTTTTGGGATTTGAGAGTCCGTAGGGACGTTTTGTAGTAGTACCGAGCTAGCCGCGCAAAGGAGACGCTGGCAAAATTTTTCGAAAATTTAGACAGTTAGAAAATTTTTGAGAAATTTTGGATAATTTACGATTTGAATTTAAATTTAAATTTGAATTGTGAAGTAAAATAAAGTTGTTTGAAAACTATGGAAGTGTTTGGAAAGTTAGTTGGAGTGATAACGAATCTTTTATAAAAAGATTTGTTTTGAAAATTTGATAAAACTATTTGGATTTGGTAAAATAGTTAATGGGAATTGGAGCATTTTTCCTGACTTGAAATTTCGGGACGAAATTCTTTTAAGGGGGGAAGATTGTAACGACCCTGAATTTTTGACATTTGAAATGTGAATATTTAATTGAGTTTAAAATATTCGAATGATAGTTTAATTTGAAATTCAAATATCAGAATGAATTTGGCGATTAAATTTTTGAATTTAATTATTAAAACTGGGTGAAAATTTAAATCTTCAGTTTTAAGCTTGTTAAAAATATTTTCATGGCTTAGAAAATTTATATTGATAATTCTGAAGATACTGGAACTTTCAGAATTGAATTTGAAACTGTTTTGTTCAGTTTTGAAATTCTATCGTTTAAATTGAATTTAAAAATAGCGTTCCGGGGCACAGCCTCGGAATTCGACGAAACCAGTTCCATTGGATTCGTGATAGTGTATTATTATCGGATTTCAATTTTCATAATGTTTGAAGTGATCGTTTGGCCGTACGATAAGCAAACGCGCTGAAATTAAATTGAAGATTTAATATTATAACTGGTCCAAAAAGCTATCTTCTCCCTACGATCGAATTCGGACTCGAAACCTTTTCCATTGCGTTCGGAATAGGCGTATAACATTATAAATGCCTGTCGGCACGTTCTAATTGGAATTTGTTTAAAAAGTTTAATAATTTGTGAAAATATTATTGAATTAATATATATCAGTGTATATATATTCACGTATTAGGGCTGAAACCCTAATTCATTCTCTAGCCGCCGGCATTGTTTTTCAATGATCGATACTTCTTGATAATGGCAGCCTCTCCTCATTCAAAGAAAAATAAAATAAAAAGGAAACACTTTCGTTCAAATAAATAATGGCCGGCACCCAAAAATTTTTCCCCATTTTAAAATTCGAACGAGAGCCGCTCCTACCTCTCCAGTTCGATGTCCCCCACAGTTCAAAATCGAAAATCAAGTTGAGCAATCGAATTCGAATTCGATTTTAACAAAGGCAGCTGTTCGCGATTCTAGAGGGGAAACTCGAGCAGTGTTGCTCGCAAACGAAGGCGATGAGGTCGTGGCAACAGGAATCGGTTGGGGCGCTCGCGTGCGATGGTGGCAAGGGTGTGCGCGCGCGACTCTAGGCGGAGGCGAAGTCGATAGCTTCGAGGCGAGTGGTTTCAGTGGTCGCGTGCGTACGACAGCACGTTCGAGCAAGGGTTTCGCGATGTCGATGAGCACGGTGAATTCGAATAGCATGGAGGCCCAGGTAGCGATTCGATTTGGACGAGGCAAGGGATGTCGATGGTTGCTATGCGTCGAGGTATTCGATTTATTTTCTTTCTTCTTTCTTTTTGATTAAACTTGATTCCACACATATATATATACCAAGATTGAAAAATATATGTTAAGATTAAAAAAGGAAATTTATAACAGTAAGGTTTATGTTCAATTTAAATTTGATGAAAAAAAAAGAAATTAAATAAACATTGTATAGTAAGATATATAAGTAATTCTGTTTTCATTTAATAAAGGGTTTGAAAAGAATAATTTTGTTTCGAATATATTTATGTATTAGAAAATGATTTTCACGGTGAGAAATTTGATTTTTATTTGATATGAATATGCAGAAAATAAAATCTTTACAGTAAAAGGAAAATTATGTATTGCCATTTTAAAATTTCAACGGTGAAGTTTAAACCTGTCTAATCTCATTCTATATATGTATGAATAAGCTTTTGGAAAATAAAAGGGAATTTAGTTTAAAACCAAATGATAGTATAAATTAAATTATAGGTCAATTTAATTTAATGAATGAAAGATTATTGTATGTTATCTCAGATATTAATGAATTGTATAAAATTGTCTATAAAAGGTTTAAAACTGTGAAATCGTGAAATCGTGAAATCAAGCTGGAAATGAAAATGGATTACTATTTAAAAGCAAAGGTGAGATCTCCTCACTCAAATTGGAAATTTGATTTTTTTGTAGTTATTGATTGATTGCTGTTTGGATGTGATATTAGATATAGTAGGATATATCTATATATATAGCAATATATATATTGGCATATGTATATATTGCAGTTGTGATTTCCCACATTATATAGCGGATGAGACCCTATTGCGCCGCATAATAGCGGATGATATTTATAAAATCCCATATACCGCGATATTCCACCTCGAAGTGGAATTGGTATTGTGCTGAAATCTATGGATGCAGGGAAACATGGTGGAGGGATCCAACTAGATTCCTCAAATTGTTTGAATATTGTTTCATATGTGAATGATGTGATTTATTGATAATCTGTGAATGATTTATTGATAATTGAAACTGTTGAAGGCTAAAATTTAGCCGAATGTATTTTTGGTATCGTTGGATACCAAAAATAAATGAAATCGGATTTTTGAAATTAAAATTGGAAATTTTAAATAAATTCCTTTTGAAAGAATTGAATAAATTTAAAAGAAGTAATTTTTAAAAGCGTAAAGTTGATTTTTGAAATGTTATCGAATTATTTCAAAAATATGGGAAAGATTGTTATAAATGGATTTTGAATAGTATTTTTCGAAAGTTGGAAAATTTATTGAAAATGGAAATTTAAAGGGTTTGGAAAAGATTAAGGAATTTATTTTTTTAAAAGTCATAAATTTCTAGAAAACCAATTGATAATTGATTTGGTATTGGAAAATAAATAATTTGGGGAATCGATATAAAAATTTATTTGATGTTGAATGAAAATTGATTTGTGTTGAAATAAAGTTTTGAAATAAATTTGGAAATCGATTTGTAAAATGATTTAGCATTTGGAAATAAGTTTAGAAATCAATTTGTAATTGATTTGTGTTGAAATAAAGTGTTGAAATAAATTTGGAAATCGATTTATAAAATGATTTAGCATTTGGAAATAAGTTTAGAAATCAATTTGTAATTGATTTGTGTTGAAATGAATTTTGAAATCAATTTGTAATCGATTTGATATTGAAATAAAATTGAGAAATCAATTTGAAAGTTGATTTCGTGTTAAAAATGAATATTTGGAAATGTAAATTCAAAATGGAATTTATGAAATGGAAGTGAAATTTATTTAAAAATAAACGCTGATTTATTTTTAAAGTGTGAAGGTAAATTTAAAGATTTGAATGTAAATTTAAAATAAATCGATAAGGATTTGTTTAAATTGGTTTAAATGGACCATTTTGAAGTGAAATTGTATTTTCACTACAAAGCCGAGTATATTTTCCAAAGTAGTTTTTTAAAATAAAAATTAAAAGTTCTAAAGCTGGTTTTTGAAAAGATATATTTTGAAATATATTCCGCGTAAGGAAATTGATTTGAAATTGGTTTTCAAATGTGAAATGTGGAAAAAAAAATATCTCGTGGAGATATTTTGATATTAAATAATTTGGGAAAATTCTGAATCTGATGATTGTTGTGAATATTGTTGATAGTTAAATCACCGACTATCAATATTTTCCTTTGAGATGGCACTTGAATTTGTTTTTAAAAACAAACGCTTATTATTCGGTTTAGCCGGGAAAGGACCTTTGTGTCAGATAACCCATTCCGAATAATAATACGACGATATGGATCGTATTGAAGACCGGGTATTTGTGAAAACGATAGGATGACCTATCGATCACCGTTAGCTACGGTATTGAGATTTCCTTTGTGATGGGAAGTTTTATCGGGATTTTGAATATCCGGATTGAAAGGGCTTCTTTGGAAGTGCCTTCGGTTCTATTCGAACCCGGAGCAGACTTGTATGGTTACATGTCCGACATTACATTTTGAGATGTAAAGCTGATTTCTTTCAAATACATTTCTGTTGGTGGCAGAGAATTTATTCTCTTAGCTTAACACCCTTCTCTGAGACATACGAGCTCAGAGGTTATGTAGTTGAAATTTATCAGCGATCTATCCCAATTTGGTAATGTGGCATGCTGAGTGTTGCTGTGATGATGATCATTTATTTGATCATTTGTGATCAAAGCGTGGCTTTGTGAAAAAGCGTAGCTTTGTGGACGAGACTTCGTCAGGGCCTCACAACCCGGAAATGGTCGAAACAGGAATGTTGCGGCAAGGTTATGAGGGTCACGCCCTTTAGGGTATGTCATTTCCTTCTGGAAAGGGGTGGTATCATGGTATGGAGCCCATATACTTACTCATGTGGACACACTTTATTTATTATGTGTGATGTTGGTTACCGAGCGCTCGGATAAAGGTCCCAAAGGACCGGGGGATGGCATATTCGTGAGTTACCTAGTTACAGGGGTAACCCGACTTTGTTGGCAGAGAGCAGTTTGTCTCTCGGGACGTCCAGCCAGAGGCGATCCCATTAGGCAGTAGGAAAGGAAGTTCCTTAGCCTGACCATTTGTTGGAATTCCAATTCCCAATACGAAATTGTACGGTTTTAGTTGTAGAACCTTCCATTTACTTATGGTGGCGCCCCACTGTTTAGATGGTAGCTATAGTAGGCATAGTTCGAAATGTCTATGCTGGCTAAGATTGATATTATACTTTCGAAATGTTTTCCACACTAGACATTAATAATAATATCAACTGATTTTGCGTAGCAAGCAATTTTGGCTATCATAAGGAGAAATCTCCTCCAATTCTGCGTTTGCATTGTGTGTGTGGCGGGAGGCCTTATGGTAGCTTCATTTTCCAAAAGCATTGCGAATCTGTTTTATTTTCTTTGTGAAAATAACTGTTTTACGATCTCACACCAGTCACCATGACTGACTCGGAGTTTATTGTTCCCTTCTAAACTCTGGGTGCCCATAATTTTCCACACGGGCAGCCTAGAGTTATTTTTATCAGGATATTCTGGAGCTTTGGGAATAAGCTGGATGGCAAGACGTACTTCTGTACTTGTTATTTATTTCCACTGTGTATTCTGTATGTGGACAAGTTTATATAACTGTCCGTTGTTGTACTGAGTTGTATATTGACTCTGATGATGTATTGTATAACTGATATAGTTCTTTGTTTAAAAGACTAGTGATTATCTATTATATAGTGTTCCGCTGCGAATGTGAGATTCTGTTGTTGTTTCTGTTTCTGTTTTTCTGTTCTTTCTTTTCTTCTGTCTTCTTCTACCTCTTCCTTTTAACCCTAATGGTTCGGTTTTTCGGCATTCGATTACGCGGCAATTGATACAATGGACGTATTAATGTCGACTTTCGAGCGTCGAAAAGTCGAAACGTTACAGATCTACTAATGAGTCTATGGTCTTCGCTCAACCTTGCTTTAATACCATGTGTAACATTCTCCCTCCACCTTTGGTACCCAATATACCAATCTGATCCAATAGTATAATATAATAACAACATAGATATAAAATAAACGAGAGAGTAGTATAATAAAATGAGCTAGAATAACCATCATATAAGAGTGCAACGTAGGCTCATCAAGTTATACAAAGTAAAGTAATAGAGTTTATACATCCCAATCAAATATACTTTAGATAACTGTCTCTATGCATAACAAGTGCTAGATAGCTCCATTACTCTACACAGTGGAAATAAGAGACAGTGGCTCCAATATTAGATATATAAGAAAGTGTTATGCTCCTGCTCATCCTCCGCACAGCTTCGTATGCTATCTTTTACCTATCTCTCAATTTACTCATTTAAGAGTACCGGGCATGATAAAAAGTAATGCAAATAATCTCGGGTTGGATAAAACTCTTGTCTAAGTGATATAAGGAGATGAAATAAGAATAAGATTCATTAATTGACCCTAAGTGCAAGAGAGAGGTTGATAGAGTTAGAGGTATGCTCTAAAGATAATTATGTAATTTGTTTCATATATCTAACTCGATAACCAATCCTATTTAAAATAAAAGGTGTTTCTTTTTATTATATTTTGATATAATTCATTAAGTAATCAATTTAAAGTACATTATATAGAAAATGCTTAATTGATGTTTTATATGATAGTAATTAAATATGGTGTAATTATGAGAAATTTATCACATTAAAATAGTACATTTTTTAAATATTTTTAGTCAAGATGTTTTGAGACAAGATATCGATACATCTATTGAGACCAGAGTTCGTAAAGCTCCCCAAATGTTGGGCGACGTATTACTCATAGTCATTGGAGGCATCAAGGGGATGCGTACTGATAGTTATTGGATAACTATAGAATGACTCAAACGAGAGTTTTATGTTGGTTAATATAATTAAGATCAAACAGAGAATCTCGAACTAATGATATTGCACAGTTCTCTTAGAATACCGTTGAACTTCAATATGAGCACTCTACTTTGGTTATAGTTAAACCACTACATGGCATCTTGAACGACTACAGTTGGGTCTGAGTTGAAACATTGGAAGTGAAACACTGTTCAATAGAGAATTTATCTCCTTTTTTATATGGGGTTAGTATCACGATCAACCGTTGTCAACTCAAAGTCAAAGTCTTTGGCTTTAGTAGTATGATTGATAACAATTGTTATTATTAAACCAAAGGTTTTATGTTTGGACTAACTAAGTTGAATCTGGACGATGTTGAAATTTTGACCAAAACCAAATTCCATAAGTCCTAATGTGATATAGTGTTAACGAAGAGGATTGATGTAAATAATCGTTACTACCAGGCACTACTTATAATAAGTAAAATTGGATTTTACCAAAAAGATGTGTAAGTGATAAATTCACCCAAAAAGTCACACCACTAGCTAAAGTGACATGTGGACATTAATATTTAAAGTGTTAGATATTAGTTGCAAACTAAATTTACATCTTTGGATCGCACAGCCGTAATGACGAATACTTTAAATAAACCACATGCTTTAATTAATTTATAATCATTGTAAATTAATTGAATTAATTAATGTTTATGAAATATTAATTATTGAAATTTATTTGATTTTTTTGAGTACCATTATTGTTTAATAAAGTGCACATACAAAAGTTACAAACATGAATATCAATATACGATATCAAAAGAATATCTAAATTGGATTTAAATAAATTAATTACTAAGTGGTTTTGAGATTTAAATGGAACATTATGGTTAGCCATGCGTAATGTGAGGAAGATGTTTCAAATGTGATTTGAAAATCCAGAGGAGCAACTAAAGGAAGGGAATAAATCTTCATTCTTTACTCTTCTTTATGACTCATTAGATCTCATTTATGAAATTATTTTTGCCCTTTGCCCTTTATTTCTATTGTTTCTACCAAAAATATAAAGAGGGGAGAGAGGATTTGATGAGATTTAATGAATTAAACAAATAATATTTTGAAGAAGGGAATTGATATGTTTCAAGATTTCCCTTAAAAAAATCTTCTTTCATTCATTTCATTATTATTCTTCCTGAGAAAAATTGATTTTTCTTCCTCTTTCTCTCCTCCTCTCCTGTAATGGCTGATTTCATCATGGCCTCCATGGCTTAAAATCGTAAAAGAATGAAAATAAAATATGGTTGTTGTCTCTTAGTTCATGCAAGATCTAGAGAATAGTTCTATTGAATCCTAGAACATTGATTCAGCATTCAAGGTGCAATACTTTGTTATATCCTAAGGTACTACTCTTATTTAATTTATTTATGTGTTTCTCTTGTACACATATTTCAAACTTAATATGCCTCTTCTCATCTAGTTCATCTTGTAATATGTATTTCAAATCCATTTTGTCCACCACTATTACAAGTATGTTTATTATGTTGATTTGATTCAGATCCACTTTTGTTCTTTATTCTATTCACTACATGTTCATCCTGATTGATACACATTACATTCTTTGCCTCTTTTGATAATTTGTTGTTTTTCTTTATATAATTTAGACCTGAATATTCTTATCATTAATTTACATGTACCTAAGTTGTTTGCTCACCTTTTCTTTCATTTTGAAAACTTTTGGGAATAAAATTAATTGAAAAATATTTTACAATTTTATAACATTTGCATATACAAATATAAATAAACTATATATATTAATTATAATATTTGCCTTGAAAATTGATTTCTTATGTTATATGGCCGATGTTTTGAATATAATTATGTTGGTTATTGTTTTCATAAGAATAAAAGTCTTTTAATCTTGAATTCATCAATGGACTTTGTGCAAAATCCAAAACCTTTTGTTTCCTTTCTAAATTTAAAGTTTGTGTAAAATATTATATCTCTTGTTTCCTTTCTTAATTAAAGTTTGATTTAAATTGTTAACCTTAAAATCAAACATATTTGTATACATATTATAAATTGTAATATCCACATATATAAGTTATTTAAATCTAAAAACATTACTTGAAATATTCGTATACATAGAAACATATATGTGTATGTTGCCTTAACTCAAATTCATAAGATGTTTACTTGTGTATAAAACTATAATGCTCAATCTCAAATTCTTCCTTAATCAAAACTAATCCATTATTGTCAATTTTAGATTTTAAAGCATATGAAATTGTCAAATATAATCTCAATAACATATAATCATATATGCTTTAGTATGGATATATTTTTAAATCAACACCTTGGACAACGAATGCATGTGTAAAGGGAAAATGAGTCCTTTGCGATGTAAATCCCAACACCAACGTATGGTCACATTAACTAAGTACGCTTCTTATCTTAGCATTCGCACTTTACACAAATAAGTGTATTAGATACATTTGTAAACCAAAACTTAATAAAAAAATTGTTTTAACAAATTATTTATTTAAAATATTTTAGATAGGATCTAAAATCCATTCAGAATTTATAGGCCTGCAAGATCGAAAATAGGAATTTTTTTGAAATCTACCTATTTTACCCGCTTTCGACTGGCATGGTTCCTTTAATGGTTGGTATATTGTAAATAAGAACATATGGTATGGAGAATCATACCTGACATGTTTCTACATCAACAAGTTAGCACATATTGCGTCTTTTAACTCAAATGCCATTGTATATATGATAACTCGCATAGTCATTCTACATGAGCAGTGATGCTCAAGATCACAGTTTCATCAATGCTTAAATCTATGTCACTCTGTACATCTAGGAAACTAGACCATCCACGTAAGTCTAGAAGGATCACTCTGTATGATCCAAGTGAACGTCCTTACATGCTCCTCATTCTCGAGCATATATCATAACTTTCGAGTTATCAATACTTAGCATATGTTCCAATAGTAGAATCACTTCTTGTTCCATTCGATAAGTCCACATCGTATTGAGCTTGCCTGCTTGGAAAATCACCAAATGCTCCAACATCTACATCCTAAAGTGTTCAACACAAAATTCTAGTGGTGAAAGAGTTGCTGTAACGAACCAGATTTTCGACCCTCAAAAATTGACACTAATACGTCCACTGTATCGCATGCCAAACATCCAAGTGCTGGAAATATTGATTTGTTAGGTTGAAAGACGAAGGTAGAAGAAAGAAGAAAACTAAACAACACAGAATCTCATAACGCAGCGAATTATATATAATACAACAATGATCTTTACAAAAAGGAAACATCTTTATTCATATAACATCAGAGTACACTAGATTTATCCTAAATTTGGACGGTTATAGAAACCTGTCCTTACATTGACAAACATACAGACTCTATAATACAGCGAAAGAAAAATATACGTGAATACATTTTGGCCATCCAACTCCTCTCCAACTTCAAAGTATCCAGCTAAACCTGGGAAAACATGCTCGGTCTGACCCGAGCATTACATGGAATAACGCCCAGGTCAGTCTGGTAAACCAGTGTGAGTAAAACTCGATAACAAGTAATAACCAAACTAATTTCTACATTTGAAAACCTTTCAAACAAAGGGTATCTCGTAAGACCACACCGTACATAAAAACGGACGGGTTTTTACCTTACGATAACCAAAACATTTTACATCAAAATCCAGGGATATTATCATAGTGTCTAGGTTTAAAGTAAATAGATGAAATAGATGAAATGCTTGCATCTCACATTCGAACATACTCGGTTCTACAATCAAAAATGTAAGGCACGTATTGGAGATTGGATCCCAACAATGGCAAGGTAAGGGACCACCTTCTAATGATACACCTCTAGGAAATGCACCGATGGTAACACAAAGTCGGCTGCCCCTTTAACATGGCATACCAGATTACCTCACCCCCTTGACATCGACGCCTTATACTACCACGGTGTTTGCGCACAAACCAACTCTAAAAGGGACATCTAGAATGGGGTGACCGATCCTAATGGTAGCTAACCACATAGCTCTGTTGCATGCCCTATTTTTGCCATTCCTCCTGGTTGTGAGGCATGAGGCTATGCTTTACCTTTCCGAATAGCAATCCATCTTGGAATGCTGACACCGCCCTCCAGGTGTCAATGCATTGCCAACATTCATCCATACAAGTTCGTTCTGGGTCTGAACGAAACCGAAGGCACTAACACTACTACATCCATTTTGGAATCACCCTTAGGATTAGTAGCAGTAGCCCTTGCACTTCAAAGAGCACCATCTTCAATCATCATCAAGATGTCTTCCACTCGAATGTACATGTTGGTTTGGAGTGGTTTTCGGATATATAAATGTGATCCTGGTCTCTCCGTACGAACAACCCATAATTCTCGGTTGACTCATTCCCGGTTCTTTTGGAAGTAAGTACTCGAGTCCTCATCGGGGAACTCGAATTTATATTCATACTTCCAAAGTCAAATTGGGTCAAACTTGATAGTCAGTTATTTAACTATTAAATAAACAAACAACAACCAATTCCATTTCAGATTTATTTATCCATAGCTACCACTAAGCCTCAAAACATATCTTTGTTTAATAAATCTCTTTCAAAAACATTCATATACTTATTTTTTACATAAGTATATTCACAAAATATTTGTAAGATTATCCATTACCAAATCTCTAAAAGAGGATCTAACTACATTATTTAAATTGGAGAAATGATAACTCTAAGCACTATTCCTTTGGCGTTAAGTGTGGAACAGATATCCCATACCACTGTTTTTAAAAGGCCAGCCTCGAGAAACCCAAACCTCAATTCTCGTTTTATTTATCTTAAATAGATCCTTTTATAAATTTTATTTATCCATGAAATCCTCTTTGCTTTAACCCAAACCCATTTACAAGCATTTATCAACTTCCATACTCATTTATGAACTCTATACAATTATTCAAACCCGATTATATAACTTCTTTATATACTTTCAGACCTTGTATAAAACTTCCCTTTATAGACATTCAAATCCATTTATAAAAACTTTGTATAAATATTAAAACCGTTTCTAAAACTCCTTTTCTGAATACCCAAAAATCATTTATTAACTTTTCGAACTAATTGTCAAATCGTTCTTCAAATATCTTTTTAAAAATAGAATAGCTTTGAAGACCATTTCAAAGAAAATGAAATATTTACTTTACAAAACCAAACGAAGGCTCAACGACTACAATGGATCATTAAATTTGGGTTTAACTTATCTAAGTTATATCACAAATTCTGCCAAACATTAGATATATAAGGAATTCACACATAACACACAATCAATCATAGGTAGATGCCCAAGCTATAAATATAGTTGCATCCATTATTGGTGAAAAATGTACATATAGAAGTATATTCTATATGCTTAAGTTACCATGACCCGCTTATTGAAATTAATTTCCTTGTGTTTATCACATTATCGATATTCAACATTTGTGCTAAACACAAGTCACTTACTTCCCATAAAACGTGTCAACGTTTTATAATTACTACTTTAATTCGTTTGGCTACTTAATGCTCCAGACGAGAGATCCTTTGATTTAAAATTACTTAACTTGAAAAGAAGATTGATTTAAAACATAACCAATTAAGTTTAAAAATAGTTTTGAAAAGATTAAAGTGTATTTAATTAGCTTAAACCCTAATTATATCTTAATTAAATTAATATTAATTCATAATTAAACTTTAATTAACTTAATGAACTTGGTTAAGTCCTAATTAACTTCCTAATGTATCTTAGTTAAGGCTTAAATAATTCATTTTTAGTTAAATCCTAATTAATTAAAAATTAATTTAATAAAAATTAATTAACTAATTAAATAATTATCAATTACCTAATTAACTTAATTAAATAATAATTAATCATTAAATTACTTCTTAACTTCATTAATCACTAATTAAAACCTTATTAATCAATAATTAGTCATTAACCTTCCTTAAGTGTTACTTAACCTCTAATCACTTATTTAATTACTAATTAAGTGCGAATAACCTTTAATTATTTTATTAAATAATAAAATATTAATTTAAATAAAATTAATCTCTTTTTATTTTACTAATTAAGTTTGGAAATCTTTTGCAAAACCATTTCGAAAGAAAATGTTTTAAAACGAAAATCGAAAATTTTGTCGAACCATGTCCATAGCGACTATGGCTATAAGCACAATTCGCTTAAACATACTTTAAGTATAAACACTTGCTTATTCTTTCCTATTTCATGTTTGGAAATATAACTAAGTTTTTGAGACATAGAAACAAAGATAGAAATGTTTAAATAATTTCCAAACTTTAAAACAAGAAAACATAGTTTTTATTTCGAATCGGATCTCACGTCCGTTGCAACACACAAAGTTGTTAACTTTGTTTGAACTTAACATACTTTGGTTCTTAAATCACAACCATACTTACTACCATACTTTTAACATCACAATGAAACACATATATAAACATAAGGTTATACGCTTACTAACTCGATAACATCACATTCATATCACAAATTCAACACCAACCGCAAACATCCATCAAATCACCATCGACCAACATAATAATCATTCAATTTTCTCATCATATTATCACCACAATAACCCATCATAATAAAGTCAAAAACTTTTAAAAAACAAAGTAGTTTTACTCACCTTTATGCTAACTAACTTTGCCCAAACTTCGACTATAACTCGGCAACGCCTCTACACTCGACTCTAGCTTAAAATTTTGAAACTTTGGAGGGGCTAAGGACTTAGAATGGGTTCGTCCAGAGGTGATTTGGCTTGGATAGGGCTTTGTGGGGTAGTGATGGCCTTGGTTTTTGGAAGAGAGGATGTTTAAATGAAAGTATAAGAAGTATAGAAGGTAGGAAGCAAATTACAACACAAAAGAGTAACTTTTTCTATTTTTTTGAACTATGGAAGCCATGGAATTTTTAAAGAAGAAGGTTTAGAAAAAATGAAGTTGGAATGTAAATGAAAATGTGTGTGTGAGGATGTGTATTTATAGATGAAAGAAAGTGGAAAAATTACCATTTTAACCTTAGTTTAAAATATCATAATATGTCATTATTTTGACATGTCACATCACCACCTTCTTCCCCCTCATATGTCACATCTCCCTCCTCTCTAGACACATCCAATAAGCCATGATGGATAATGATGATGGTACTTAAGGAAATGACAAGAGATAATGATATGATTTAGTATATATATAAGTTATTATTTTAAAACCATGTCTTATCACATCACTTGCTAAACATAATTAACATAAGATAATAGATAATTAAGTATATTACTATATGGTTAATTTCTCTTATATGTGTGTACATATAGTGCATAAAGGCAAACAACATTCCAGACAACTTTTCGGTGTCAAAAGTCGAAATTTTGGAAAACGTTCTTCGGTCATATTTTCTATTTTTCTACGAACTATCTATTTTGATAAACAAATTTTAAAAACTATTTTACCATCACTATTAAATAATTATAATAGGTTTATCTGTAAATAAAACCCCATTTATTTATTATTTAAACTTAACTTGAATTCCTAAAGAAATATATAAAACCGATGATATCAACTGTCGATGTCATAAATATATTTTATTTTCCAAAAAAAAAATGAATTATTTTATTTTATAATCTTGTTTGAATACATATATTAGTTTATGTATCCAGAGCTATTCATGATCCTTATTGTTTAAAAGCAGTTTTATTGATATTTTGCCTAGGATTATATTTACAAATTATCAATATTTTACCTCGGTAATTTGTCCGTAGATATTTTTCCCAAACAAAATAACTATTATTATTTACCACTTAAAACATGATTATTTCTTAATTTTAAACCCATATCTAAATATTTAAAAATAAGTATAATTATCCAAGTGATAAATTTGCGGGTCGTTACAATTGCTATTGACCCACCTTGAGTCATGGATCCCCAATACTTAGCCCTTTTTTACTTGGTTGCCTCGCCCTAAAATTCTTGTGTTATGTCTGAAGTTGCCTTGTGCCTTCCTCATGTAAACAAGCAAAATCATCTGGTTGTTACCGATCGAACCTAGAGTCGGTACCGATTTGTTTGCACTTTTCCTTAGCTAAATTTTTGGCTTAAGAATTGCCAAGCTTTCCTCTACATCATCATGCTGTCTCCCAAGTCTTTCCTATGTCTTCTGCCAATAACACATGGGCCGTCTTCATGCTTTCGCCCAACCAACATAGGTAGTTACCAACACATATGAGTCGGTACAGACCTGTTTCACCTAGCCAAAATTTGGCTAAATTCTCGCTTCAACCAACTCCACATCGATCCTACCCTGTTCCACCTGCTTCGATCTGTGTGTAACTACTTTTGCATTGACCTGACTCCAAACTCTCTAGAGTCGATCCATCGATGTTTGCTTATTGCTATAGATCCTCCATCCATTATGTAATTGAATCGAAGAGTATATGGAATAGCTACTCTATCTACATGAATATCATCACTCATAGAGATGATCCAGCCTCCAATTCACTGCGATAAGCGTTTTCATTCATTCAAATATATAAACACAATGTACAAACAACAAAACAAGCATCATATCATGGCTATTAAATCAAAAACACATCAATATCCTAGCATAACGTTCATATGAACACCATATAGCATAAACATGTGTTTAGACCACTTTAAAACCAATAAATATGTTTTTAATCTTGTTTTAAAAGCCAAACAGTTCCAAATTCTTATTTTGACTTTAAAAATGGATCTAAAATATATAGAAACATATATAATAGGCCACGAGGAGATAAATCACTCATGATGCAAAATAGATGTAAATCACACAAATTGAGGAGATCTAATTTTTTACAGCCAAGACCCAAAATTCCCTTCCCCAAAATGCAAATTTGCTAATCTCTAGTTGATCTTCTTGTTAATCAAGCCTTAGTTCCCTTATTTAACTTTATTTGGAATGTATTAATGATGGTTTTGTTGAAGATAAAGTTAATGGAAGATTATACTAGTTTTAGAAATAAGGTAAAACGATTTGGGAATGCCTCTAGTGCTACAGTTAGTACAAATCCCAAAATACTTTGTGGACCTTTGGCTTAGCTTAATTACCACTAAGATCTACCTAAAACTTGTCAAACTTAAAATTACGATGTCTCCTAAACCGCATGGCCAAATTATTTTTATGATCATTGTATGGAAAGAGAAATCATTGCACATTTCATTTGGAACATATTTTATGTAACAACCCGTATTATACATATCGGAGGATCGTAAAATATTATTTTTATATTCATATTGGGTCGTATGACTCTATAACTTTGGACGATGTTGATTATTGACATTTTTGACCCTTAATAATTTTATTGGATGACTTTGACACTAGATTTGTTTTTCGGAGTTTCAGTATTTATACGTTGTAACGACCCGGTATTTAACCACTTTAAATATGGATATTCAAATATATTTTTAATAATTAATTAATGGATTCTATAACTCAAATAAGCTCCATTTTATTAATAACTAGTGATAGTGAAATAATTTTCAAAATTTTTTTACAAAAATAATTATTTTAAAGGAAAATAGAAAATATGACCGAAAATCGTTTTTCGAATTTTCGGCTTTTCGGTGTCTAAAAGTTGTAGGAAAACGTTGTGAAAAATTGAGTTAACATATACTCACATTTATAAATGAGTTAGGATTTATAATATATATTTATATATTTACTTAATAAATATAGTAAGGATGTGACTTATTATGTAAGTATTTAAAACAAAATTTAAATATAAATAAAAGTGACATAATATGTCATTTCTTTGCAAACATTAAGTACTTAAGTAATCAAGTGGATGTTGGCTTTGAAAATAAAGGGAGGGGACAAGAAAATTTCGAAAGTACAAGGGAGAGACAAGGGTGGATGAGGTGGCAACCATGGAGTGGAGGTTATGTAAGGTAAGGGTATTTTGGTAATTGGATTTTTGCAATTTATATAAAAGCAATTTCTAAATTTCCTTTCATTTCTATTCTCATTTCTACTTTTTCAAAATCTTACTCCATCTTGCTTAATTTTTTCAAGAAGCTTTCATGGCTTCCAAAGGGATTTCTAAAGTTTAAAATCTTAGTTTCTTTTACTTTTAAAACTCTAAAACCTTGTTTAATCACTTTACTTTCTTCCTACACCCTTCTCCTTCCAAAAGCAAAGCCACACCACCCTCTACATGACATGGTCGAACCCAAAGGGGCTTAGGCCGAGCCACCTTATTCAGTAAAGACCACAAAACTTGATTTTTTTCTTCTTCAAAAGCTAAGTGAAGATCTAGGTCGCATACAAGTTATAACATAAGATCGCTTAGTTTCATGGAGCTTTGGTGAGAAAAGTTCTCATCTTTTTACTAAGTTTTAAAAATACATATTATTGCTTGGTTTGGTTGTTAATATAGTGTTTGTTGAAGTAAAAATAATGTTGGTTGTATGTATGTAAAAGCGCTTGAATTATAATGATGTTTGGGTATAATTTATATGTGCTTGTATGCTATGGTTTGGAATTAGACTTGAAATGAAGTCTAATGTTTATGTTGGTTAGAAAGGTGAGAACTTTGCTTATGGTTTGGTATTGTGTCATTTATGTTATGATCTTATAGGCGTTTCATATGCTAAGGAAGTTTGTATATGGACTTGTTTAAGTGACAGAAAGATCCCTTGTTTTTTGAAATTTAGTTTTACTTAAGTGTTTACTAAAAAGTTTAATAACGTTTCCAAAAACTTAACTTTTTAGTTTCAAAAGTTTTTCCAAGTAATAAAATTCTTCAAATATAAAAGAAAGGTTTAAAATATTTTTTTTTGTTAAATAAGTTTTGGAAATACGGATCGTATAGCGATAGTAGCTATTAGTGCAGTTCATGAAAACGAACTCTTTTCGAAACACTAAAACTGTTTTCACTTAGGAATCTTTTTGGAAAATGTTTTTACACATAACTTAAGTTATAAAAAGTATTTATTTATTTATTTAACGATTATCTAATTAATTAATTAGGTAAGGTAATTAGTATTTAACCATTAATTAACAAAGGTAATTTGTACTTAAGTGTTAATTTAGCAAGTTAACTATAATTTGCTAACTAATTAAAATTTAATTATTATTTAATTATCAATTGAGGATTAATTATTATTTAATTATTTATCTAATATTAATTAATTAATTAATTATAAAAGGGTTTAGTTATTAATAAATTTATAATTTGGTTAAATTAAATTAAGATTTCATTAAGACTTAATTAAGTATTAATTTATTATTTAATAAAAGTTTAATTTATAATTTCATTTTTATTTAAAGATTAATTATGGCTTAAATATTTATTTACAGATTAATTATGGTTTAAATATCTTTTTAAAGATTAATTATGGTTTAAATATTTATTTAAAGATTAAATACAATTTAATTATTTATATAAAGGATAATTATTATTTAATTATTTATTTAATAGTTAATTATTGTTTAATTATTAATTAAAGGTTTAATTATTATTAAATAAAAAGTTTAAATGCTATTTAATTATGAAATAAAGTTTTTAAAAGTTTTAAACCATTTTATTTCTAAAGGTCGGTTTTGTTTTTAAAAGCAACCCTCTTTTAAAGAAAGATTTTAATCTAAGGGATTTTTTTGTTGAGTACCCTTAAGTAACCCCAATTGAATATGAAACCCAATGGTATTTGTTTAGCAGGATAAAACATCGTTCTACTAATTGAATTATATTTGATATTTGTTTAGTAGAATAAAAACTCATTCAGCCATTATATTAACTTGGACATGTTTTAGAAAAACAAATCCTAGTCTGCTATTATGGTAACTTGAACACTTACATATATGTTGGTTGATTGTTATTGGTTGATTCCCTTTTGCATATCTACTTATTATGTAAATACCCAAGTTACAACTTTATAAGTTAAACGCAAATAAATGAACCATTGTGGTCACTAAGCCTCTGTTTGATTTTATGAAGTCAAATATTTCATTTTATCCTTTTGAATTTGGTTAGTTTATTATTATTTTGAATAAAATATTTAAAAGGATAATTAAGCAATTATTTTACTATGGGTGTTTAAAGTAAATTAATACTTTTTAAAATAATTGTTTGAAATCAATATTTTGTTAATATGGTTTAAAGATAATTAAATGAAGGATGTTTTAAATAATAACTTGTCATTTAAAGGTGTTTAAAATAACTGTTTTGTTTATCAAAGAAACTTTATTAAAATGAGATTTAATAAATGTAATTTTATTTAAATGAGGCTTAGTGATTGTTATAGATAATTAAATCCCTGAATTGTTGTTGTTTGATTATTTGACGGTTAAATAACTGACTATCAAATCTTGACCTGTTTTAACTCAGGAAGAATGTTGTGATATTCGAGTTCCCCTATGAGGACTCGAATACTTATTGCATACTTCCAAACAACCGGAATTGAGTTAGCCGGAAATTATCGCTTAGTTTGGAGACACTGTTTCTAGATTTATCTGAACCACTCCAAACTAATAACGTTCATGATGAAGTATGCTATGGCTATACTATTCTTCCTGAGGGTGATTCCAAAATGGAAGATAGTAAATATTGAATGTTTGTACAATCCTGGAACAACCTATATGGATGAATGCTGGCATTGCATCTATGCTTGGAGGGCAGTGCTAGCATTCCAAGATTGTTTGCTACGAGGAAATGGTAAGAGCGTAGCCTATCAAGCTTCACAACCCGAATATGGCTTAAACAGGGTAGGCCGCAAGGCTATGTGGGTTGCACCCATTTGGGTATGATCACCCCAAGATCTAGTGTCGATATCTATGTATGCTTCGGGGTCCATTTTTTGTTATTGATCACAAACATAGGTGATCATATTCAGTACTATCCGGTCAGGGGTAGGCTGGTCTTATCATGCGGGTTGCAAAGGTAACTATAGCCTATGGTACATTTTATCTAGAGGTGTACTATAAGGAAAGTAGTCCCTTACCTTGCCATTTGTTGGAAATCCATTCTCCTATAAGCACTTTTGGTTTTTGATTGTATACCTATTATCGCTATCATGTACACACAACATAGCTACTTAATTATTGGATTTTTAAACCTTATACATTATTATAATATCACTGGATTTATAATAGAAATGATTTAGTTATGGTAAGATAAAAACTCATCCGTGTTTATGAGCGACGTGGTCTTACAAGATACCTTTGGTTTGAAGGCTTTTATAAAATTAAACTTATGCTTTACTCACACCAGACTCATGTCTGACCTGGAGTTTTATTTCCTTTCCCTAAAACTCTTGGGTGCTCAAATTTGTATGAGCACCCAAGTAGTTCAAGTTTTCCACGGATGCATTTTGGAGGAGCTTGGAGCATGTGGCTTCATCGATAGCTAATTATTCATCTTGTTTCCACTATGTTATATATATGTATTTTGTATAAGTTAGTTTGGACAGCCAGTTATAACTGTCCCATGGTAGAAGTTGTACTATCATGACTCTGATGTATCATTTTGAAATGACTATGTAAAATTTTATGTTGATTAATATATATATATATATATATATATATATATATATATTGTTTCGTTGCGTTGTGAGATTTTGTGTTGTTTAGTTTCTTCTTGTCTTCCTTCTTCTTTTCTTTTTCCCCAACGATCTATCTTTTCGGCACTTGAATGATCGACACGTGAATACCGTGGATGTATCAATGTCGACTTTTGAGAGTCGAAAAGTTGGGTTGTTACATACTGTTATACCGATATACATGCACCAATGCACCAGAGAATTTGGGCGAACAAAAACCGGGTCTGGGTCAAGAAAAAGATGCACAGTCGAAGAATTTTTGAATTAGATGTTTCGGCAGCCCATACAACTCGAAAATGTCCAAAAATAATGTCTTAGAGCATAGTTTCAAATTTTGATGAAATTTATGTTGTTGGAATAGGAAAAATAAAACGTTTCTCTCCATCAAATAATCATCGCAACCGAACATTCCTAGAAATCGTATGAGTATAAAACATATGTTTTTAAATTTTTAAAATTAAAGAGAAACGAGTATACACAATCTCTAACCCCACCCCTACTCTATGAATAGTCAATCTTGTTTTATGGCTGCATCTTATTTCTTCTATTACGCATTTCATCTTCCCACAAAACCCATCCTTCCACCTTTGCTTTCTCCTCATATTTCTCTACCATATCATCACAACTTCAGATGAAATAAAATTTAAGTCCTCCTATTTTTTCAAGGGCTATGCAGCCATGGCCTTCGATTGACCCAGATCTGATCATGGTGGCTAGAAACCATAAATCTGACAAAAAAGTGAATTTTAAAGGAGATTTGATTTGGATTTGGATGATGTAAGTTTGTTCGTATCGGCAAAAGGAGTCCGAAAATGTAAGCGATGGGGGTTGGAAATGACGGTTGTGGAGCAGCAAGGGTGAGAAGTTTGGAAATTAAATGGGTTTAATTTCGTTTATCTTGAGTATGGTGCTTGCGATGTTTCCCAGAGAAAGGCTGGAGGTAGTCGAAGGCTTAGGCGGTGGGGTGGTGCGTGCTTAGGTAGGAAAGCAACGGTTGGTGATGAGGTGGTGTGCCCAGGTTTTAGGAAATAGAAAATGAAATGAAAAAAGGGAAAGGCAGCAGGTCGTGGCCAACATGGTCGGTCGGAGGGGAGCATCGGGTGGCGCGGTGATCGAGGGTAGGAGGAGGCTTCTCGAGTTGCTTGGGATGGTGGTGTGGTGACGTTCATGCATGGATGTGCATATGAATTCTTGTATGCGTGGTTTCATGTGGCGTAATGAGTGAGGAAGGCTCCAGGCATGCATTCATGGGAGAGAAAGAAGTGGTGACATGGCTTGTGAAGTTGGGTGAGAGAGAAAATGGGAAACCGAAAACTGTGTGTGCAGGAAAGAAGAAAGAAAGAAATGGTGACATGGAGGGCCTTTCATGAAAAAAAGGAAATGAAATGGTAATTATTAAATTAGTTAATTAGGCTAAGTGTCTGATTAGTAAAGTTAATTAATTAATTAATATATAAAAAGCAATATCTTATGTTATCCATATCTTTTGCATATGAGGTCCGATTTGAAAGCCCTCTATGACTTGACATAGGATTGGAAAACTTCTTTTGAGGTGAGTAATATTATCTCTCGTCATATTATGATTGTTAGTATTGTATAAAAATGATGTTTGGAAATGATTTTTAACTTTAAAACGTGATTTTTAATATATTTAAACTCACACCTGATTTTATAAAAGAATTTTACAGTGTTTTAAAATGGTTATAAATTGAATATCACATGTTCTTAAGGACACGCTATTTTTAGGAAATTGCTAGATTTAGGCCACTTTAGATATGAATCACTGAATTGGTTAATATAGACGTGTTATATATGTTGTATGTATGCTATGATAGGTGTATGTGTGCTTATTGGTTGCACGTATGCTTGTTTGCTTAGTCCAGTTGAAAATGTCGATCGATAGGTGATATAGTGTATGGAAATATCCTATAAGATAGAATTTCATCCATAGACATTCGTGCATTTCGAACGATCTGAAGATGAAAGACGATGGACTTGGGTATGTGCTCCAGATTTCAGGAAGGATGTCAGACATTTTTCATATTTAGCCATTTTAGCTAAGTACACGACCAAAGTGGTCGTTATCGACCACTTTAGAGCAGCTGGTATCTACCATTATTGATGACGGTCGATTTGGCTAATTTTTAATGTGGGCGATGGAGAGGCTTCGAGGAGCACAATATGATGGTTCATTCATTCATTCGACATTTAATTTCGACGTTATGTCTCTACGATGAGCGATTTTGGAGGTGAAGCAAGGATGCGATGCTTCGACGTGATGGCTCGTAATGGGAAGTGATGGCTTCAGTGATGGATAGCTACACTTCAAGGTGTAGAGCACAGGGCTTTGGGCTAGACTTGAGGAACGATTAGAGGATACTTAAGGGAAAAATGATGATACTCTGCGACTAGTGATGATGGTCGAGAATCATCCCGACTTTGATGACTCATTAAGGGAGTGGTTTGATGACCTGAATATCAGTTCTAGGATGCACTCTGCCATGGAAGACATGTGCAAAGTGATTGTTAATACTCAATGGTTTCCAATTTACTCATAAAGAAGGGCATGCACTTGGGGCCTGATGGCTTCAGGAGCGTGATGACTCCTTATCTTCAGACGGGAGATTTGTTTACCCCGGATTGACGTGATGGTTTGTCTAGTTCCTGGCTTATTAAGTGGCATGGATATAAGTATCATGAAATTAGGACGTTGGCTATCATGATTGATAGTCAACTCTTCAAGCATGATGGCTTAGGTAAGTTATCATATATCCAATGGACTGAGTGTATGTGAGGAAGAGTTATGTGCTAACTCTTTAGATGTAGGGATAAGTCAGGTATGATTTCCTATATCCTTTGTACTATATACTATATCGACTTCCATAGTATTTTAATATTTTTTGTCGCTCACACTGGACTATTGTGTGACTCGAGGTTTTATGGTTTGCTTATAATTATCTTGGGTACTCTTATATGAGTAGACTAGATAGCATGTTAGGTGATACATGACGCTATACAAATGGATGAGCAAGAAATGACGCTTTCTCGTACTTATATTTGGACTCATTATTATTTATTTCACTGTGCAAAACTGTGGAGCTTTGATAATGTTTGACTTACTATTATTAGAGACATATTATTGATTGAGTTTATTTATCAATTGTATAAACTATCTTACTGTTTTGTATAACTAAATGAACCTATGTACTCTGATTATGTGGTTTATGTAGTTACTACTTTCTCGCATGTTTTATGTTTGTGATGATTATTATATTTTATTCGATGCACTGTGAGATATACGACAAGTTTTGTGGCTATTTTATTTACTTTACAACCTGGGTTATCATCCTACATTGGTCGGGCACCGTTGCAACACATTATATAGGTATATTAGGTGCTAGAAGTGTAGGGCAGTTGTCACATTTGGTGTCAGAGCTTAGGTTGCGTGGATGACTTAAGTTGGTACCGTGATCCAGTAGAGATAGGGTAGAGTTGTCGCCTTAAACTTGATTGAGACCGTGTGTGCGCATGCGTGTGTGTATATATACGATAGAGTGCATACTTGTTATATATTTTAGTTTTCAAAACTATATAGTAGTATATATAATATATAAGTTGTATTGCACACACGAATACCACTGATGTAATTTTTCTTTATAAGAGGTTAATCATTCTTATTATAGATTAGGAATAATCTAACATTCGAGAAATGCTGCTACGGACTCCATCTCTAGATTAGAGGATTGGGCATGTTAGGGGGCAGCTAACCTCGATTTACAGGACATGTTCGCTTAAATGGTGCAAAAAATGATTTGAAATGCCCAAGTTACTCTAAATGATTATGGTGCTCAAGTGCAAATGCCAAGAGTCAACTTTGCGGAGCCGTGTAAAGACTACCTAAGTCTAAGAGGCAAACCATTCCTTGAAACGGAGTCGGTCGTTAAGGTGCAAGACTGGATGGATACTTGCGAAAGGATCTTCGATGACTTGGAGTTAGATGACATCATGAGGTAGGATTTTTGACCTCTAAATAACCGCAGGGACGGACAATGAACTGGTGGAACGCCCTTAGAGCTGCGACTCTTAAGGATCATTTTACTTGGGATCAATTCATAGTCTGGTTTGAGATTCTAACTTCTCAGAAGTCGATACTGTCTAAAAGGTTTGCTGACTTGAAGCAATGCAATATTTTTGTGTTGGGAAATGTGGTCGAATTCAATATGCTATTGAAGTATGGTTTACTTTCATTGATACTCCACTTAGAAAGAATGATAACTTATCTTTGGGTTGAACGATCATCTTAGGAAGCGATTGATTGTTGATTGGTCACATTGACGAGAGCTTTGAGAAGTTGATCGAGAAGGCTTTACGATACGAGTACCTCAACAAGTTTAGAAGGTTATTGTTCTGAGGGTGAGCCAAAATCGCAATCGGATAGGTGAAGCAAGCAAGAATGGAACAATGACAACAAGAAGAAATAGATGGTGAAGGCATATGCGTTGAATGCCATTCCGATTTCGTCGAGTGCTCCATCGACAAAAGAGAAGGGAAATGACATTAGTTTCTAGGGTATACTTTCCATTAAGTGTTCCATACATGTTTTATTCAATATCGGGACGTCATATCCCTTTATATTTAGTGCTTTGGTAGATATATTAGGATTGATACTAGAGGTAGTTGACCGAACTTTAATTACGAAGAACCATATTGGAGGCTTAGCTAGTCTGTACATGTTTGCTAAGACTTAGCCTTATCAAATTATGGATGTTCGTATGCTTGTGATTACTTTGATTTGGGTTTTGTTGGGTTTGATATTATAGTTTGGGAATAGGCTGGTTGAAGAGGTACCGAACAACGATGGCTGTGAGAGGCTGTTAATTATAATAGGGACCAACGATGAGCGAAAGGTAGTGTTAGGCTTCCCACTTGATGATGAGGTGACAATTAACTTTCTATATTCGCTCGATATCCCACATGATGAGTTGTCATCTATGTCTATAGGTATCTGGACATGTTCGATGAGGTGGCCAGATTACTGCCACATAGGGAGATAAAGTTTCATATCGATATGGTCACATGTGCCAAACTAATAGTTATGTCATTGAGGCACATGACTCCCAAAGAGCAGAGAGAACTAGAGGTGCAACGGATGACCTATTGAGGCAAGGTTTCATTCATAGGAGCATATCTGAGTGGGGTGCACCTGTAGTGTTTGCTACTAAGGCGGATGACTCTTTGAGGTTGTGGGTTGACCACCATGAGCTGAATAAAGTGATGAGGAAGAACAAGTATCCATTTCCGCTATTGATGACTTGTTCAACCAGCTCCACGGTGCGAAGTGTTCTTATAGTTGGACCTTGCGACAAGGTTTCATTTGAAAGTGTATATGGATCGATAATATAGTTAAACTACGACTAGCAAGTGCGGAATTATAAATAATAATAAATGGCAGTAATAAAAAATGACACCAGGGATTTTTATACTGGTTCGAACTTCTCGTTTTACGTCCAGTCCCAGACTCCTTCTGGAATTTCTCTAACAACCCTCACTTAACCCGGAGGAACAGGTATTACACCGCCTGAGCAACCGAACAGGACTTTTCGCCTAAGCAACCGAATAGGACTTCAAATACAATTTGGTAAATTGTTTCTTGACTTGTGTGTTCTTTGAATAACACGAATATAGTCAATGTAGTACACCCTTCCTATAATCTTCTTGATATGATGATTTGAATGTGCAAAGATAGGAAGTAGAGAATTGAAAATCACTTGTGATTATGATAATACAAAGCAAGTATAGATAGAAAGAATTGGTATTTTAAATAGTGGATTTTCATCTCTATTTATAGTATTGATTAGTCTTAATTTAATAGTTGCAACTATTAGAAGAAGTGCAACTCTTGGTGAAGAAGACAACTCTTCAGAATTTGATATTTCATGAAGAGATGCTTCAGTTCGTCAAGTTCAGATGTCTGAGAGAAAAGTTACAGATGTCTGAATAAAGTTTTAAAATTCAAAAAATAAAAGAAAGAAAAAAACAGTCATTTCAGACGTTTGTATTTTAATTCAGACGTCTGTCTAGGATGACAGACGTCTGTTATTAAATTGACAGACGTCTATTTCATATAGAAATAGAAGCACTACATACATAGAGTTCAGACGTCTGTTATATTATCTTTAGACGTCTGATATTGATGTCAGACGTCTGAATTAATATACAGACGTCTAAATCTGTACTGTTTTGTTCCTTCCTTTATTTTAGCACTTTTGAACTTGAGATATTATATAATTTTGAAAATACCTTTTTATATCTTTTAAATAATTAAGGATATTTATTATTTTAAAGCATGATTTTCAAAAGTATATTTGTGTGTGTGTTTTATCATCATATCAGAGATTGTACAAAAATATCTTAACTTTGAAATAATAAAATTTTGAGAACTTAAACTTGTTGAAGATATGATAATAGCTTCTCTTGTAAATTCCTGCAAGAATATTTGACATTATAGTATATAGGTTGAAATATATAGTTGTCGCATTAAAATCGAAGAAGGCAGGTTCCAACATTCTCCCCCTTTTTAAATATGACAACTATATAATTCATCGGTTAGTATAACCATACCTTTTGCTCCCCCTGTCAATATGACCAATTTATATAGCAGAAATGTTATTATTTCTCCCCCTTTGTCATTAACAAAAAGGGTTGTATGGGGGTGTTAGATATAGAGAAATGACAAAACTGTGAATAACAAAATAGTTAAGAAGTGTAGACAGACCAAGCATGTACCAAGATGATAACAAAACAATATATATTAAGACAGAGCATTTGTTTAACCAACACAAAGAACTAAGAGTGACATAGAGAATTATACAAAGAACAACTAATAAGTTTTAAACATCACAAAAAAATAGAATTTTTATGAAAGTGAAGTTTTTGGACCAAAAGGCAAACCAAAGGAAAAACATCTTCTTTCACCATTCTCCCCAAGTTGGAGAGGAAGGAGGAGAAGATCCATGAGACTTTTTCCACAATTGACGAAGAATTGTCTTGACATTTTTCAATTCTCGTGCATTCTCTTCGACTTTGGCATCTAAATCATCGAATCTAGAATTGATGGTCGAAAAACCTTGTGCAATTTGTTGAGAGATTTTCTTTTGATTTTTAGAGATGGTGATGTCAGACTTGAGTTTTTCATTTTTAGTATAAGAGCGTGAAGTACCAGAAATTAGTTCAATCTCGTAATTTTCCGGGTTTGGACTTTGGATAAAAGCTTGCTCAAAAGCTTCATCTTCTCCTTCATCATCTACCCTTTCATCTTCATCATCCCCTTCTTGTTTAGTATCTCCTTTATCTCCATCATGTCCGGAACTGCCTACTTTTGTTTTTTCCTTTTTCTTTTTGTAAAGCTAGTTGTTCCGCTTTATAATCAGTATATGTTGGAAATGTCGGAGGAGATTCCGATAATCCCATCAAACTAAAGAAGCGAATGTTGGATACCTTAATCTTTTCAAATTCAATTGACGGACTTTTGAATAGACAGGTCAGTTAGAATTCGAGTAATATAAGGAGCAAGGACAATTGAATGCTTCTTCGAGTCGTGATAAGTACGAAATGCATCATAAAAATATTGTGCCCAATTGATTTGTGTATTTGATAATATTGATTGAAGCGCCTTATCTTCATCATCATAAATGACCTCATGGCTTCCTTGCCGGGGAAAAATTGTTTTTATAAGCATTCTAAGCAATAATCGAGGTCGAGGACGAAGATGGTTTGACCTATCTATGGACTTTCCTGGTTGAAAAAGATAATATTCAATTTGTTTAAGTTCCTCTCCTTCTAACTTAAAATCATCTAAGTCGACCCCATCCGAACTACATTTTAAAATTCGTCCAATGTCAGCAGGAGTTATTTGAAGAATGTTTCCAAATACGCTTGTCCAAAGCGTTCCTTTATCTCGATGAAGTCTAATTTTTGGATTGTTAATATTTGCAAGAAATAATAGGATACTAAGTCTACAAATGTTGACTTGATTGTCTTTGAAATCAATAAGACTAGTAATCTGAGATCTATCAGTATAGAGCCTAAGTTTGTACGTAGGAAAATGATCAAGATCATGAAAAATACCATGAAATGATGGTAGAGAAGATAGATGTTTGTAACGAGCCATACTTTGGGGTTCATGGTATAGCCAAGCTGCAATTTGATCTTCCGAAGGGAGAATATGAGGAGCTTGTTGAGAAGAATCTCCTTTTTGTTTCTTTGATTTGGGTGCCATTGTTTAATTTGAAGAAGACTAGGGTTTTTGAATTTTGATTTTGAAAAAAAATAGACGTGATGAAGAAGAGAAACCGCTGGTAGGGTTTATATTGTTTTCTTTCGAACAGGATTTCAGACGTCTAAAAAATATACAGACGTCTGAGGTTCTGTAGATAAGAAACAATTAAGTGAAGTTTAGACGTCTAAATTTTTATAACAGACGGCTAAGAAGCATGACAGACGTCTAAAAAATAGTAACAGATGGCTCAGTAGGTTCAAAATGAAACAGAGAGTAAAAAACATTTTGAACTAAAATCAGACGTTTGGAAATTTTATGTTAGACGTCTATATTGAAGAACAGACGTCTGTTATTTTCAAACAGACGGCTAATTTTATACCAGAAAAAAAATGAAAATTTTTAAACTAAATTTAGACGTCTGTGATAAATGATTCAGACGTCTCTGTGGCTGAAAACAGTAAAAGAAGGTGTTTTACAGACGTCTGTTGTAAAAGAATAGACGTCTGTATGTCTGATGTTGAATATTTTTGCTTAGTTTAACGATAATAAAAAAATTCAAATAATTATTTATTTTGAAAATACAAAGCAAACATGAATAACCAAATCAATATACAATCATATATATATTATCTACTTAGGAGTCTTTGGAGTTTTTGGAGACTTCGGAGACTTCCCTTTGGATGATTCATGTTGATTTTGTTCATCAGACTGTTTAATGAGAGACCATTGAGGCTGTCGATCCCATGAATTTGGGGAAACATGAGGACGTTGAGGTGAAAGAATATGTGCATTTGTGTTGATCGAAGATGAACCACATATTTTTGCAGCACAACGTTCAAGAAAGCTGAGTCGTCTACCATGACTCTTTTGCTCAAAAACCATTTCACGCTGAAAATTAAGTGTTTCCCTCTGATAGTGATGTAAGTCATCTATCTTTTCCTTAGTAGTTGGAGATGGAAATAAATTTCTTCGCGTGCGTTTATTTTCTGGCGTATACCCCGTATGATAACTTTGTGGTGGACATATCGGAATATAAGCTGGAGTTGGTGTTGGAAGTTCGGAAGAACCAGAACTAGGTGTTTCAAAATTAATTGACGAATATTCAGATGAATAGGAAGGCTCATCTGAAGATCAACCAGCCATGGTATATATGAATAATGCAAAGTTAAAAAAGATAATTGAATTTTTGCTTTCACCGTTGTAAAAAGATAAGCTGAATGACAATTTTCTTTGGAAAGAAAGGATTTATAAAGAACTGAAGGCTAAATAATGAATGGTTAAGATTAAAAAAATAATAATTTAATTTTAACCAAAAACAATATGTGTGGATAGAAACAAGTTTTTATATTAACCTTTAAATAAAAACAGAATTGAGTTGAAGTAAACTTCATAAATTTTTGAAAGAGATAATTCCAAGTTCTCGTCTCAATTTTACAAAAGTGTTTTCATTTAATGGTTTGGTAAAAATATCTGCTAATTGATTTTCCAAAGATACGAATTCTAGATTGATTATATCTTTTTCAATATTATCACGAAGAAAATGATGACGAATATCAATATGTTTTGTTCGTGAATGATTTACTGGATTTTTAGATAAATTAATAGCACTAGAGTTATCACAGAAGATTGTAGATTTAGATAAGTTAAAACCAAAATCTTGAAGAGTTTGTTGCATATAAATTACTTGAGCACATGCCAAAGCTGCAGATATATATTCTGCTTCACAAGTAGAAAGTGATACGCAATTTTGTTTCTTACTGAACCAAGATACTAGAGACCGCCCAATGAAGTGACAAGTCCCACTTGTACTTTTTCTATCCGTCCGACTTCCTCCAAAATCAGCATCACTATACGACACTAATTCAAAAGGACATTCTTTCGGATAAAATAGTCCAAAATCTTTGGTTTTGTTGAGATAACGTAAAATACGTTTCACTGCTCTAATATGTGATTCTTTAGGATCGGCTTGAAATCGTGCACACAAACAAACGCTCATCATTATATCGGGTCTACTAGCGGTTAAATATAATAATGATCCAATCATACTTCGATATAATTTTTGGTCTACACTCTTGCCATTTTCATCTTTTTCAAGATGTATGCTTGTACTCATAGGAGTTGGTTTGGCAGAAGTATTTTCCATACCAAAGCGTTTGATTAAATTATTACAATATTTTTCTTGATTTATAAAAATGCCATTATTAACTTGTTTAATTTGAAGTCCAAGAAAATATGTTAATTCTCCCATGTGAGACATTTCAAATTCATTTGTCATTATTTTAGAAAATTCTTGACATAATTTATCATTAGTTGATCCAAAAATAATATCATCTACATAAATTTGAACAATTAAAATATCATGTTTCTTTTTCTTAATAAAAAGAGTTTGATCAACCTTTCCAATTTCAAAACCAGAGTCGATTAAATAACTTTTTAAACGATCATACCAAGCACGAGGTGCTTGCTTTAAACCGTATAAAGCCTTTTTAAGTTTATAAACATGGTCTGGAAATTGTTCGTGTATAAACAAGGGAGGTTGTTCAACATAAACATTTTCTTTAATAAATCCATTTAAAAATGCACTTTTAACATCCATTTGATATAATTTGAAATCATGAAAGCAAGCATAGGCTAATAGGATTCGTATTGCTTCTAATCTCGCGATAGGAGCAAACGTTTCTTCATAGTCAATTCCTTCTTCTTGATTATATCCTTGTGCAACTAATCTAGCTTTATTTCTAGTGATATTACCATTTTCACCAGCTTTATTTTTAAAAACCCATTTAGTGCCAATAACTGATTGATCATTTGGTCGTGGAACTAAATCCCAAACATTATTTCTTTCGAATTGGTTTAGTTCTTCTTGCATCGCAATAATCCAATAATCATCAGTTGAGGCTTCCTTAATATTTTTAGGTTCTATATTAGAAATAAAAGCTATATGACCTATTTGATTTAGTTGATTCCTTGTTTTAACTCTTTCATCAATTTCTCCTATTATATTTTTAATAGGATGATCTTTTAAAAATTTTGGAGGAGTTTTTAATTCAGTTTCAATTTGATTTATAGAAGAGGTATTGTCAGGCACAATGTTGTCAAAAGTAGAGTTTGAATTTATTACAATGTCTTCATCATCATTTGTTTTAATTTTGAAATTTTCATCAAATGATACATGAAGTGTTTCTTCAATAGATTTGGTTCTTATATTATAGATTCTATATGCTTTGCTTCGTTCTGAATATCCGATGAATATACATTCATCCGATTTTGGATCAAATTTTCCTAATTGATCTTTCGTATTTAAGGTAAAACATTTAGAACCAAAAACTTTAAAGTAAGATATATTAGGTTTTCTACCAATGAAGAGTTCATATGGAGTATGTTTAGTTAAAGGTCGAATAGAGACACGATTTAGGACATAACAAGCAGTAGCAACGGCTTCTGCCCAAAATTGTTTTGGAAGAGTGGTTCCATTCAATAAAGTCCTAGCACATTCTTGAAGTGTTCTATTTTTACGTTCAACAACTCCATTTTGTTGAGGCGTTCTTGGAAATGAAAAGTTATGAAATATTCCTTTCTTATTACAAAACTTCTCAAACATTTCATTTTCAAATTCACCTCCATGATCACTTCTAATGTTTTTAATTTTTAGATTTTTAATATTTTGAATCCATTTAGCAAAGATTTTGAAATTTTCAAATGTATCACTTTTGTTTTTCATAAATAAAGTCCAAGTATATCTAGAGAAGTCATCAACTATTACAAAAACATATCTATTGTGATTAATAGATTGAGTCTGGGTTGGTCCAAATAAGTCTAGATGTAACAACTCAAGAGGTTGTAATGTTGAGATGATCTTCTTAGATTTAAAAGAAGATTTAGTTAGCTTTCCTAGTTGACAAGCATCACAAATGCTATTTACCTTAAAATTCATTTTAGGTAATCCTTTTACTAAATTGTTTTTGGATAATTTATTAATAGCTTTGAAATTTATATGACAAAATCTTTTATGCCATAGCCAAGGATCATTTTCTTTGACTAATACGCACATATTTGTATTATGATTTATTTTCATATTCAAAATATAAATATTACGATTTCTTACTCCTTCGAAAATAATATTTTTGTTATGATCAAAAATATTACATTTATTTTCAGAAAATACTATGTTAAAACCTTTATCACACAATTGACTAATACTTAGTAAGTTATGTTTTAAATTTTTAACTAATAAGACATTTGTAATAAGAGGTAAATTAGATGTACCGTCATTGCTCACATCGCCTTTGCCAATGATGTAACCTTTGGAATTATCTCCAAAAGTGATAGATCCTCCATCTGAGTAGATAATGTTAGTTAACATATTTTTGTCGCCTGTCATGTGTTTTGGGCAACCACTGTCTAGAATCCATTTTCCTCTTTTCTTAATTGGTACCTGCAAAAAATATTGAAATTCTATTGGTACCCACTTCCTCTGTTAGGGTCCTAAGGGTTAAATCTTAGGAAGCCAAACCCAGTTGGGTTTAGAGTTCCCTTTAAAAATAAAATTTTCATTCTTATGTACAGACATAATGAAAGATTTAATGTAGTTTTTCCTAATCAAATTATTATTAGTTTTTGGAACCCAAATCATAATTGATTTTGGATGAATAACTTTTGAAGGAGCTTTTTGAATAGATATAGATTCCTTTTCCTTGAAATTTGTATATAAAGAATCATTATGTTTAGAATACTTTTGTATTGGTTTTTTATATCCTAACCCCTTTTTATTTGAACAGGTTTGAGAGTTCTCAATTATTTTAGAGAGACTCTCTCTTCCACTGTTAAATTTAGAAACGTTTTTAGAAATATTTTCCAGTTTTGTTTTAAGATTTGATACTTCTATATCAAGTGTTTTAATATTAGAGTTTAAATCATAATTCTCTTTTGCTAATTTAACATTCTCATATTTCTGTCTTTCTATTTCACTGCTTAAATCAGTGAATTGAGATGTTATATTAACATAAGATTCTTGAGATTTTACTAACTCTTCCTCTAATATTTTCTTTTCATCTTTTAACATGTCAGTTTCTATTTCAGTTCTATTTAATTTTCCTTAAGCATCTTTATATTTACTCTTTAGGATTCTAAGTTTATCTAACAATTCAGAGTTTATTTCTATTAAATCGTCAAAAGTTAGATCACTTACATCATCATTTGTTGCCATAAAACAAACGTTGGCTTGTTCTGAATCACTGTCATTATCACTGTCTGATGAAGAAGATTCTGTATCATCCCATGTAACTGAGAAGGCTTGTTTCTTTTTATATTTGTCCTTTTTGAGATTATTCTCTTTCTTCCGATCAGGACAATCTTTCTTTATGTGGCCCTTCTTGTGACATTCGTAGCATTCAAGAGATGAGCTTGATGGCTTATTAAAACCTTTGTTATTTCCAAATTTATTACCCTTTTTGAATTTTAAAAACTTTTTGAAATTCTTAGCTATAAATGCCATATCATCTTCTGATTCAGAGTCTTCTTTTTCTGCTTGAAAAGCGATAGTTTTTTTGTCCTGTGCTTGTGCTCGTCTGGCCTGTAAATTTACTTCATAGGACATTAGATTTCCTATTAACTCTTCTGTTTTTATGGTTGAAATATCATTAGCTTCCTCAATAGCTAATACTTTTTGTTCCCGTTCATCAGTTAAAGAGTTAAGGATTTTTGATACAACATCAGATTCAGTAAAAGTAACTTCTAAAGCTAAAAGTGAGTGATAAATATCCTGGAATCTAGAGTACATTTTACTAATACTTTCTCCTTGTTTCATCCTAAAGTTTTGAAATTGGTTTTTAAGCATAGAAATCTTGCTTTGTTTTACTTTATTTGTTCCTTCGTGTGTAACCTTAAGAGTATTCCAAATTTCATATCCAGTTTTACAGATACTGACTCGATTGAATTCATTTTTGTCTAAAGCGCAAAATAACATGTTCATTGCTTTTGCATTTGCAGTAGCATCTAGTTTTTGGGTATTAGACCATGTAGCATACTCTGTAGTAGGAATATGATATTCAGTTTGAATGATATTCCAGGTTTCAAATCCACTTGCTTGCATAAAAATTCTCATTCTAGTTGACCAATAGCTATAATTTAATCCGTTAAACAATGGTGGTCGTGTAGTGGCTTGTCCCTTAGTAAAACTGTTGCTAGTGTTATTGTCCATATTATTAAAAAAAATCAGATAACTATGTTATAGTTATGTGATGACCTTGCTCTGATACCAAATGAAAGTGTATATGGATCGATAATATAGTTAAACTACGACTAGCAAGTGCGGAATTATAAATAATAATAAATGGCAGTAATAAAAAATGACACCAGGGATTTTTATACTGGTTCGAACTTCTCGTTCTACGTCCAGTCCCAGACTCCTTCTGGAATTTCTCTAACAACCCTCACTTAACCCAGAGGAATAGGTATTACACCGCCTGAGCAACCGAACATGACTTTTCGCCTAAGCAACTGAATAGGACTTCAAATACAATTTGGTAAATTGTTTCTTGACTTGTGTGTTCTTTGAATAACACGAATATATTCAATGTAGTACACCCTTCCTATAATCTTCTTGATATGATGATTTGAATGTGCAAAGATAGGAAGTAGAGAATTGAAAATCACTTGTGATTATGATAATACAAAGCAAGTATAGATAGAAAGAATTGGTATTTTAAATAGTGGATTTTCATCTCTATTTATAGTATTGAATAGTCTTAATTTAATAGTTGCAACTATTAGAAGAAGTGCAACTCTTGGTGAAGAAGACAACTCTTCAGAATTTGATATTTCATGAAGAGATGCTTCAGTTCGTCAAGTTCAGATGTCTGAGAGAAAAGTGACAGATGTCTGAATAAAGTTTTAAAATTCAAAAAATAAAAGAAAGAAAAAAACAGTCATTTCAGACGTCTGTATTTTAATTCAGATGTCTGTTATTAAATTGACAGACGTCTATTTCATATAGAAATAGAAGCACTATATACATAGAGTTCAGACGTCTGTTATATTATCTTTAGACGTCTGATATTGATGTCAGACGTCTGAATTAATATACAGACGTCTAAATCTGTACTGTTTTGTTCCTTCCTTTATTTTAGCACTTTTGAACTTGAGATATTATATAATTTTGAAAATACCTTTTTATATCTTTTAAATAATTAAGGATATTTATTATTTTAAAGCATGATTTTCAAAAGTATATTTGTGTGTGTGTTTTATCATCATATCAGAGATTGTACAAAAATATCTTAACTTTGAAATAATAAAATTTTGAGAACTTAAACTTGTTGAAGATATGATAATAGCTTCTCTTGTAAATTCCTGCAAGAATATTTGACATTATAGTATATAGGTTGAAATATATAGTTGTCGCATTAAAATCGAAGAAGGCAGGTTCCAACATTCTCCCCCTTTTTAATGATGACAACTATATAATTCATCGGTTAGTATAACCATACATTTTGCTCCCCCTGTCAATATGACCAATTTATATAGCAGAAATGTTATTATTTCTCCCCCTTTGTCATTAACAAAAAGAGTTGTAGGGGGGTGTTAGATATAGAGAAATGACAAAACTGTGAATAACAAAATAGTTAAGAAGTGTAGACAGACCAAGCATGTACCAAGATGATAACAAAACAATATATATTAAGACAGAGCATTTGTTTAACCAACACAAAGAACTAAGAAAGACATAGAGAATTATACAAAGAACAACTAATAAGTTTTAAACATCACAAAAAAATATAATTTTTATGAAAGTGAAGTTTTTGGACCAAAAGGCAAACCAAAGGTCTCTAGTATCTTGGTTCAGTAAGAAACAAAATACTTGACTCCTTCTTAAGCTTTCAAAATGTCCAAATCTGAATCAATTCTTTACTTGGCTCCTTCTCCTTTCTAATCCCAAAGAATATGTATAACAAGATGTATACATACTATTAGAATTACAGATCTGAGAAAAGATTTGAAGTTAAGTGGAATATAGATTTATAATTGTAAAAGTTACCTTTTTCGCGGTATTGATTCGCTTCTTCTCTTCTTTTCTTTTATTTTCTACACTTCCCTGACATATAACATTGACATATAATATTTTATAATTTTTTAGAAGTAGTGGAGAAGAGAAAACGGTAGAGCTTCGCTGCTTAGATAAGAAAATATGAGAAGAGAAGCGAGGGGTTAGGCCTTTATCTATAAGCGCACGAATTAATCGTAACCGTTATATTAAAATAATTTAATCAAGGTGGTTTGTCAAGGTTCAAACCCTAGCCACCACCTTCGAATCGATCGACCGCTCCCTTATAGGCGATTGGCCACTAGCAGTCGACCGACCCAAGGAGGGGGTAGATAGGTGGAATCCCGTATTAAATTTCATTTAATTCCCATTTAGTTTCTAATTATTTTTGCTCCGGAAACTTTGAACGTTGATAACTTTTTCGTTTGAGCTCCGATTGTGGAACTTCAAATATGAAAGTTGCTCAGAAAATCACCACAAATGCAATATTGCAAGTTTCATGGCCAAATTCCACTATTTGCTCAAATTCCATTTTTGAAGCCTAAATAATTATTTACCAATTATCGTTAATCTTACAAGGTGCTACATTCTCCACCTTAAAAGAATTTCAGTACTGAAATTCCCCAAGGACTGAATCATGTAACATAATGTGTAGCCAATCTAAGCTATCAAACCAATTAGTGTACAACCAATTTTGCGGACAAACATGTACAAGTGCATGGTGTATCACAACATATAAACATGTAGGCGGAATGACTCTAAATCGGCGCCTCCTATATGAATGCAATCTTTTAAAACATTTGAAAATATGATGCAAACAACCTAGATATACTGACAGTTCTATATGTATGCAAGTTTTCAAAAATCCTTTTTCACACGATAATTTCCACACTCCTATAAGTAGAATTATGGCTCAACCAATTTTGCAATCAGTCCCTACAATTCAATACCTTACACATACTTTTTTAACACCCACAAATTCTTAAAATCCAGATTCTGAATTTATACTCCTATGTCGGAAAAGGAATTTAGATGGAAATTTTTTTCAATTCCACCCTTCTTTTGGACACCTATTCCGTTGTACCTTGGAACTTTCTCTTCTGTCTCCGAAACTTTTCCAACTTTTCCAAGTACAATTTGCGTAAGAATATTATTTTTGGATGTTAAAGCATTATTATCCTAAGCCCAACTTTTTGTTCAATATCAACAAGCTATGAAAATAGAAATTCCAAAGCTAAAACATACTTTTTCCTTGTTATAATTTATGTTTAGTATATTGTCACCCTTGTTGGACAGTAAAATTCATATTCTCTAACACGTCGACCTGCCATACGTTACATATGGGGACCTAGATAATTGAAAATTTTCATTTTCCATCAAAAATCCTTTTCCTTTTCTAATCAAACTTGCAAAATATTTTGAAAAATCAAATTCCAAAAATCATTTAAACATCATTTTATTATTACTATTATTATTATATTTTATTTATTTATTTATTCTTTTTTTTTCAAAAACACTTAAATGAAACCTTCCAACAACATTTGAACCCAACTTCTCAAAAGCATTTAAACAAAAAATTCAAAGCTTTCAAACGCAAATTTTCAAAACATCTGCCGCTGTGACGACCCGGAATTTTTGAGCATTTGAAATAGGAATATTTAATTAATTTTAAATATTCAAAAGATAATTATTAACTTTAATTTCAAATATCATTATTGATTAGACAAGTAATTGTTGAATTTAAATTATCGAAATTGGTAAATTATTGAATCTGGAGCTTTAAGCCTGTTAAAAATAATTTGAAGACCTATAAGATTTATATAGATAATACTGAAATGGATAGAAGTGTTGGAATCAGCTTTAAAAGTGGTTTGTTCAGTTTTAAAAATACATTGTTTAAATTAATATTTAAAAATAGTCTTCCGAGGCACAGTCTCGGAATTCAACGAAACCAGTTCCATTGGATCCGTAATATTGTATTATTATAGGATTTCAATTTTCGTAGTGTTTTGAGTTGTCGTGTGATCGTATGGAATGTAAACGCGTTGAAATTAAATTGAAAATTTAATTTTATAACTGGTCAATATATCTCCCATCAGTGCTTTTTGCTTTCATTTCTCAACACCTGTAGCAAGCCTATGCAGACCCGCAAGGCAGTTAAAAAAACGTGTTTCTCTTGGTATAACACGTGTCTTACCTAATAAACACGCGTCTTCTCTAAATAACAAAAGATGATGCCTGAAGCTTTCTCCTCAAAAGTAAAATATAAACCGTGTTGTTAAAAATCACAATTCAATAACAGAACTCGAATTCGAAATAGATGGCCACGATTTTAATCAAACCCCTGGGTCTTCAGAAGCTCTCGATCGAATCCCCATCGAATCGAGCGAATCGATTAGGCGCCAGCGACGAAGTCGCGATAGGAGTTTAGGGTTTGGGTTACGGCGAACTCGAAGGTAGGGGCAGTCGCGTGCGTCGAGGATTATCTCGTTGGTGCTCTGGACGAAGCTCGAGTGCGTGAGTTCTTCGGTGAGTTTGGGTGGGGTACGGCGTTCGCAGCCAAGGCAGAGGGAGCGGTGGCACGAGGTCGCAAGACTAGGGTTCTACCGTCTTTGAATGTTCGAAGTTGTGACTGTCTAAAGGTGGAGCGAGCAGTACGGGAATATGGCGAGTGGTCGGAAGGTTCGCAGCCGTGATGGGAGCAGTTCGATTTGGGGCAGGCGACATTTTTGGGTGGTCGCGATTTCTGAATAGGGAAGACGACTCAACTGATTGAGGAAAGTAAAGGCGATGGCTTGCGCTCGCATAAGGGCAGGTTGGGTTGAACACGAGGTCACGTAGGGCAAGGCGCGGAGGCGCGTTCACTTCGGTAGGGCAGTGCTTTGGAGTCCGGAGACGTTGTGATGACTGTGTGAAGTTCGACTTAGGGATTTGACGAAGTCATTTCTTCGATGAAGCCATGGGTGACTCGGTGATTGCTGTTCGAGAACGTTGAGGGGGTGGATTCGTTCAGTAAGGTTTTAAATCATGGAAACAAGCCGGGTTGGTGTGGATTGCATCAACAAAAGGGGAAAAGGTGAGTTAATCTCACTCAGTTGAATTTTATTTTAAATTTAAATGGTTAAATTTAAATAATTGATTGGATGCTTGCATTGATTGAATATGCTATATTATATATATAGTAGTATATAGCAATATATACATATTGGCATATGTATATATTTGAGTTGTTGATATTCCCGCATTTATATAGCGGATGAGACCCTATGCGCCGCATAATAGCGAATGATATTTTATAAACCCATATACCGCGATATTCCACCTTGAGGTGGAATTGGTATTGTGCTAACGTTTGTGGATGCAGGGAAACAGGTTGGAGGGATCCAACTGGATTCCTCAAAATTATTTAGATTATTTGATATTCTGTTCTATGAATATTGATATCCTGTGATGATTTTATTGATGATTGAAATATTGGATGATATGGTTGGATTGAATATTTCAATAAAAGGAGTTATCAAAATATATTGAATTGGATTTTGAAAGAAATAAAAGAGTAAATTTTAAGTAAATAATTCAAGTGAATTGGAATAAGGGAATTTCGAAATAACAAGGGAAATATTAACTTCAAATTAAAGTGATATTAAATTTAAAGAATAAAGGATTTATTTTGAATGTAAGGATTAAATTTAATTAAAGGCTAAAGAAGGAATTTTGGAAGTTTAAAATTGGTATTTTCAGTTAAAAAGGGTTTTAACTCAAATAAAGGAATAAATCTAAAAGTTAATGTATTTTGAAATAAATGAAGTAGTAAAGGAAATTTATTTCAAAGTAAAGTAAAGTAAATTGGAAAATCAATTGGAAATTGATTTAGTTGTTTAAAATTGGAATTTTAAAAGAGAAGTGAGATTTTGGAAATATAAACTGGGTTTATAAAGTAAAATAAAATATCAGTGGATATTTGAATATAAATTCAAGGTGGGAATTTATAAAAAGATATGGTTTGGTTTAAAAATAAATGTTGATTTATTTTTAAAAAGATGGAAATGAGAAGTGTATTTCTCTGGATAGCCAAGTACGTTTTCAAAGCAATTTAAATATAAGTTAAAAGTTTTAAGTATGTTTTAAAAAGCATGTTTTAGAAAATTGATTATTCTAAATGTTAATTTTCAAAGTAGGTATTTTTAAAATCTATTATTGTAGTAATTATATAAAAGTGATTTGCTATTCTGTTTTAAAAAGAGAAATTTAGTTTATATTTATAAAGTGGTTTATTTTAAAGTATATATTTTTAATAAAGTATTAAAGTAGTTGATTTCAATGTTATAAAATATATTTTAAAATAAAGTGTTTTTAAATTATTTTAAAATCTAAAAGTGTTTTGTACTTGGTGTTTCAGAGAAATAAATATTTGGAAATGTATTCCGTAAGCGGAAATTGTTTGAAATTGTTTTCAAAATGAGCTTTGAAAATTGGAAATATATCTTGGAAAGATATTTGGGCAAATAAATAATGTGGGAAATTATTTAATTGTGTGATGGTTGCTTGTGGATGTTAATTGATAGTTAAATAACCGACTATCAATATTGGCCAATGCGCTGATCGTTTCGAAGAGACCGGGATCGGGTTTCCGTATACCGGGATTCTAGGTCTGGAGACCCGAATACCACTTCGATCCGGTTTGTACGTTTCGTGTAACGATTTCGGAGTCGAAGATGGAGCTGTGAAGTGCAAGGGCTAGTCGCTACTAATCCTGAGGATATTTCCAAAATGGATGTAGTAGGAATAGTGCCTTCGGTTCCGTTCAAACCCGGGACGGACTGGTATGGACGAATGCTTGCGAAACATCGTCAGCGGACGATGGGCATTCTAAGGGATATGTTCTCTAAAAGGTATCGTTTAGCCTCGAACCTCATCAACCGGGAATGACTGAAAATCAGGGGTTATGCAGCAAGGCTTCGTGGGTAGCTCCCACTGGAGGGTAAGGTCATCCCTGTCTAGATGTCCCTTTTTATTTCGGCTTAGTGGTGCGGTTGCTGATCCCAACCGTGGGGTGATTTTATTCGGGATCATCCAGTAAGGGATGGTTCCGGCCTTGTGTTGCAGGGGAGCGGGCGTACTCCTCGGTACTGTGATCTAGGCCACGTACTGTGATAGGTGGTACCCCAGTGCCTAGTCATTCGTTGGAAATCCATTCTTCCTACGTGCCTTGTACGGTTTTGATTGTGCCCAACTATTGTTGAAATGTGAGATGCAAGCATTTCAGCTAGATTATATTTTACTTTCTGTAGACACTATTATAATATCAGAGGATTTTGATATAAAGTGTTTTAGCTATCGTAAGGTAAAAACCCGACATGTTTATTTGTGGCGTGGTCTTACGAGATGCTTTTGTTTTCAAAAGATTTTGAAACTTTAATAATCAATTTGAGTGTGATTTTCTCACGCTGGTTTTCCAGACTGACTCGGGTATTGTTTTATATGATGCTCGGGTCAGACCGAGTATTATAGGTTACAGGATATGATGCTGTGGAGCTCAGGAGACGAGTTGGATGACGATACGTACTCCCGTACTTGTTATTATTTTTCCGCTGTGTATTTAGTTGTATGTTATGGATGTTGATGTACTCTGATGATGTATTCTGATGTATTGTATAAACAGATAAAATTTTGATTTGTGTAAAGATCTGTTGATATATTATATTTTATTCCGCTACGATGGTTAGATTCTGATGTTGTTTTTCTTTTATTTTCTTCTTCTACCTCTTCTTCTTTTTACCCAAAGGGTCCGGTTTTTCGTGTTAGAAAAACTCGGGTTGTTACAGCCGCTCTATCTTTAGAACAAATCAAGCCATATCTTAACGTAATTAGGACTTAGTCAATTGGTTAATGAATATTATTGACCCTAGTATTGTACCATTAATCATAGATTTGGGGAACCTTTCCTTTTATTCAAAAACAACAAACTACCTACAAGCGTATTTATAAATTTTAGCTATTAAGGCATAGGGATGGTGACCTGTGATTTTGAAATAGCCTTTTTCTGTCCTCCGTTCGCTAAATTTATTTTTCTTAAAATCCTAAAGTTTTTTTGCTAGTTAAGTGTCCTTATGAGATCTCCCTATTTGCACTATTTTTCGATATCTTTATATTTCTATAGCAGTATAATCCCATCCATCAAATCAACACAATGATAAAACAAGAATATATCTCATATTATATCGTCACTTTTCAATAAAGACAACCAGCGATTACAGCCCAAAAACCATAAAAGGAAATTTTACTGGAAGTTGCCATTAATCATCAATTGATGTTAATGATGTTATGGCTCTAACACTTCTTATTAAATTAAGACAAACATTCCTAGTATACCATTCATCTATCACTCAACTTCCTTAACTCTCCTTCTTATCTATTAATAAATGCGGTCCATCTGTTACATCAATTATTATACCCGGTTATGGGATAAATTGTTCAGCCCCACATCACGGTGTAGTAGAAATACGAACTATGCACATTAAGAATAACTCATCAGAAAAAAAAATTAGTGGACTAACTTCCCTATTACCTATCTTGCCTTCTTCAACCTTGAGTCAACCATCGTTCTTTATGTATGTTTGACACTCACTACTCTCTTCTTTAACCATACTACGACCTTCTATAAATCAAAATCTCTTGACAGTGTCCTCAACTTTGTTATTTACTTCCTTTACATCCTTAATCTTCATGCGAGTATACCATGGGACTCGCAAAATTGTACCTAAGGGTTTCTTCTTATGGCTTCCATACATCTCTACCTAAACATTCCTAGTTTTATACCAACATTCCTTACATTCAACGAGGATTCCTTGTTGCTACCCTATGAGCATTCATAATTATTTTATTCATAGCTTAAAACCTTTACCCCATCTTATCTAAGTAGTGTTCCCTATCTACTCCATGTTAAAAACTTTATTTAGATTTCACCATTCTGTATAAAACTAAAAGTTTACAATTATGAAGTACCTAATCCAAAACCTTTATCTTTAAAAATATAAATTTAGAAACTTTTTATTAAATTCAAAAGTAGTTGGTTCTGAAATGGGAACCATGAAAATTTTCCCTTTTCTAACCGATTTTACCTTTTTAAGGACTTTCTATAACGAAGATTTACTTCTTATAAACGTAGGATTTTTAACTTAAAACTTTCAGAAACTTAAATGTCATACCAAACCATTTTTTTTCAAAAACCTCTTCTATAACTTTAAACAATGAAAAGTGGAGTAGACAAGAATAAATTTCATCCTATTATTTTCCTATTACTCATGTTATCTCCATTTCCACCTTTGACGGAGATTTTTAGAGCACTAGAGGGGGATGTCTAAGAGATATATGTAATTGCAACATCTATCTAAGAGTCTATCTAAAGTATATGCGCAATTAGTACATATCCATGGAATTAGCCCATTCTTCCTATCTTATTTCTATTTTTTTTTGCTATATTATTTCTAACTATATTGCTAATCATATATATATATTCCTAATGTTATTTCTATCTAAACTGCTGGGCATTCTTACCCTTCTATTCTCTATACCCCATTTTAATCCAGTACCATTTCCACCTATTCTCCCCTTAAAAAGAATTTTAAATTGTAAATTCCAAGTTTACATAATATAAAAAATCATCGACCCCATAATACACTCTATTTTACATTTATTTCAAAAACGAAATATCTCTTTATCAAAAATCTTTAAATCCAAAACTTTTGACCCAATCAATTTTAAACTAAGAATTTAAGAAATGAAAAACTCTCTTACTAGAAATCTTCAAATCGGAAACTTTTGACTCAAAAAAGTTTCAAATTATGAATTTCAAAATTTCCTTACTTTTCAAAACAACAACTTCCCAATAAATCCTTTGAAAAACTCATTCAGAACAATTCAAGGAATTCTCAATAACTTTTTATCAAATTCTTTCACATGGGTTAGACTTAGATATGGACTATTATTGCTCTATCTTTAGGACACTCCTTCCTCCCCACTCATCCTGAACTCATCTCCATCAAAAATCCGGCTTATCTTATTGTGGTGATTAGTGCACACCTTCTTGCATGAACTTTCTCCACTCCTTTTTCATGCCTTGCTTTCGGATGCTTGTAACATATAGGTTCTTACTTCCTATTTTTCTCAGTGAAATGTGCATCTTCATTCAGTAATCCATTAAAATCCATAGTCATAAAGTAGTCTAAGCCCAACAAAGGAGTCAAGTATCATCTAGCCTCCAGGATTCTTCTATATGCTATGCTCATGCTCTTTTCCATCCACTCCTTACGATATGACCTCCACTCTATAGGGTAATCGGGAGAGGAGTACAAATTTAACTCTATTTATTGGCCTAACTCATTGTTGCCTCGCCCACTCTCTCGAAATAGATCGTGACTACTTCTATAGTCAAAGTTTATAGAGTTAGGCATATAATTTATATAAAATTATAGGTAAAAATACAAATATATTATCTTAGTGTATCCTAATTCCTATGATCAACTAACCTAAGCTCTGATACCAAATATAACAATCTACACCTTAATAGGACCTAATTTCGACAAAATTGAAATCCTAGTCCATTGCGGTATGGATCATTGGTTTTGGTAACCTGTAATAAACACAAGCATATTAGAGAGCAATTAATATAAACTCACATCGAAATTGAGAAATATAATAGAACATACATATTGACTACAGCTGCTGTCTCAGAATATCATTCCTTGGATATTTAATTGCCTTGTCAGTGCCAAGCATGAATAAAAATACTTGACCATCCGCGCTTTCCATCTTGCTCTAGATGTCAGTACAATCACCATCGAAGAAGTCTACGCCAATGGACTGCTGAGGGGCAACCTGGAGCTGAGATAGCTCTAGATTGCGTCACTACGGGTGGACCGGTGGGGCATTACCAGTGCACCGTTGTCATGCACACCTGGAGCTATTTCAGCTCCAGGTGCCGCCCCGACTCATCCATTGCTTGACTCATTCATTGCCTTGTTTATTGTTGTTGTTTTCTTATGTTTTGCGTGTTTATTTGCCGTCCTTTCGATGTCTATTTCCATTAATTTGCGAATCTATAAAATAGGTTTGGAGACGATATAGAGTTAGAACTTTATGGACCTATTTAATGGCTATAATCTTGTGATGACCAAGTATTTTGTTGTAGTGAATTCTCTTATGCTCTATGGACTTTAAATCACTATGATTCAAAGGTTTGGGATTTTAAAATTTTAGATCTACCTATTTTCTAAATAAGAATATACATAATTTTGTATATAAATAATTTTGTAAAAGAGGGTTTGTTTAAGTTTACAAATATCAAACTTGTTTCTAAAATAGTCTAGTTCTTTTTATAAATAACTTTTACAAATAGTTATATATATATATATATATATTGTATTGGTATCATAAATGGTATGGATTTTGGAAACATGATTTTAGAAATACAAACCTAATTTATTTCTAAATAAAATGGTTATATATATTGTGGATTTGGAAGAGTAAAAAATAGGGCTTTATAAAATAAATAGCTACTTAAATATATATACGGTTTTTGGAAAATGGTTTGGGAATAAGATAACTTTATGGAATTTGAGACAACCATGTATATATGTATATATTGAGATCAAATGGGATAAATGGATTATTTTATCTAATGATAAATAAAGTATTTTTAGGATTGGATTTCTAAATTATAAACTCTTATAAGATAAATGTTATTAGAACCTTAATTCTGTAATGTAGGGGGTACTTATAATCGACTTAATGTTACTAATTTGTTTAAATGCTTTCGAGTAAAGCTTCATCCAATATAGTATAACTCATTGAATAGAATGTTTGAGTGGAACTTATTAGCCCATTAGCGAATACTCGAATTTCACCGGGTAGTATGGAATGCCTTGGTTGAATTCTTGTGATTGCTATTAGGAAGTATTTAACACTTTAGGGCTGTATTCTCTTTTAGTGTCCAACGGGACCGATAGGTCCTTAAGAGAATATAGTTCAGGTTTTCCAGTGGTATACGTAACGAGTGAGATTTACTAGCTTCTAGTAAATACTTGAATTTCACCAGGCAGTATGGGACATTTTGGTTAAGTTCTAGTAATTACTGAAAGTTATAGTATTTGGCAGTTTAGAGTATATTTCCATCTGGTATTCGGTCGGGGCCCGATAGATCCTTAAGAGGTATACTCATGGATTTCTTTATGATCATAATTATAAAATAATAATGAATAATCTAGATTTTTTGAGTCATGGCTACTACAATCATTTTGATCGCTATGGACGATCCTTGAGATTGGCTGTGATTTTGTTTTAATGGTATGGACGATCATTGGTATCAGATCGGTACGAGTGACACCACATTTTTTTGTTTGCCACAGTATGGATAATAATTAAGATTGGTATGGACGATCAGGGTGATCAGTATGGAATTGGTTTCTTTGTATTAGAAATATTAAGCTTTATTCTGTATTTCTATATTTAGTGACTAATCTATGTTCAAGAAATATATATGTGTGTATTCTTGTGTCTTGTGATGGGTTTAGAGTTAAATAAATTTTGTGACTTGTTATATCTTGGACATTTGGATTAATCTATATGCCATTTATTCTTGTTTTGTATCTTGCTCTCACCCTTTTGGATATTTAGAGATAGTCTGACCCATTTATTTTATAATACTCGGGTCATGCCAAGAGTTTTCAAGTTACAAGACAAGTAGACCTTTGGATGATTGGGCTAGTAGGGAGGTAAACAATTTTGAATTTCAGTTTATCTTATGTAGGGTTTTCATGTATGTATATTAGATGTATATTTGAGTTAGAGATTTGTAACAGATGTATATTATGTGAGTCTAGTGTCATATTTTGTAGACTTATAGTTTGTATATGATGTTTTTTATTCCACTGTGGTCTGTGAATGTTGTATATATGATATACTGTTCTGATTCTGAGAAACTGGTGTAGTTAGTACTTTAGACTAAGACTGTGCACATTAAATTTTATTTTAGAGATTAAGTAAAACAATAAGTATGACATGTTAGTGTTAGTTTAAAGATATATTCAAATTCGATCGCCCTTCATAAGCCATATTCTCCGTATTGTTAGACGACATTATTTATAATGTCTTTTAATAATATGGGTATAATGGTAGGGTTAATAGGGGTTTGTTTTAATATACTCACAATTATCAATAAATGCATATAAACTGGTCGAGCATATATTAACAATCAACAAACAATAGTTAACGCTTCTAAATTATCAGAGAACGACAAATCAAACAATAATGATAATAAAGAAATATTATCATTAACAAACAAATACGCCATAAATAACTATATAAATTTGAAAATTATTTCTTTATATATATAAAATATATAATCCAAGGTAAAATATTTCATTTACCAACTTTTAAAAAAATGAATATCGTGTCTGTTTGCCTTGTTCGAGTGTTTAGAAATCCTTATCAACACCGTGGCGTCCCACGTCTGACTAGAATTTATAAACTAATTAACACAATTCTTTTTTGTAACAATAACAAATACGCTCTCGTGCATATAATACTCTCAACTCATTCTAGGTGTCACTTACCCTATCTCAAATGAGTTTACCCCACCAAAGCCAAGGTTCTCGCTCAACCTTCGAATCTGATACCAAATGTTACGACCCACCTTTTCGACCCTTGAAAGTCAGCACCTAATACGTCCATAGTATTCAAATGTCGAGCATCTAACTACTAGAAAGGCAGATTGTTAGGGTAAAAAGAAAAGAAAAAGAAAAAGAACAGGGGGAAACAGAATCTCATAGCAGAACGACAACATATAATATAACAAAGACAATAAAAGATGTCACTCTAAAATACATGGTGTATCAAAGTTAAAAACAAACCTCATAAGCCTGGACAATTATAACTTCCTAACCTTACAATTGCTGATGGGTATATATAATAATACAGCGAATAATAAAAATACTACAGTAGATGAACATCCAAATCCACTCCATGAGCTCCATGCCCCACCAATGACAACTTGGAAAAATACTCGGTCTGACACGAGCATTATACTAAATAAAACCCGGATCAGTCTGGAAAACTAGCGTGAGAAAACTCAAGAAATTTGGTGAACATATAATAATTCTGTGAGGCTACGACACTAAATATGGAATGGGTTTTTATTTCACAAGAACAACATCCATACATGAAATGGAAATAAATTAGAACAAAACCCAAACTTGAAAGAATGGGCATGAACATGAGAAAAATCCAAACTTAAAGAATGGACATAAATAATTAAACATCGAGAAGAGCTCCAGGCACTTCTTAATTCAATTAATAAAACAATTCAAAGGTTTGAATCAAAAACAAGAAAAGTAAAATTTTCCAACAATGATTAAGAGAGTGCACCCCCTTCACTGAAAGTATACCTTCAGAAAATATACTTGAGAACTACGATGGCTCTCGGACATATCCAAGCCGAACTCCACCAACCTTACCGAGAATCCGAGTATTTCACATCCCCGCTTACATACCACCAAATCCAATCAGGAGTAGATGTAAATATACCTTAATGAGAGCAATCCCATATAGCTTAGCTTCCGCTCGTGCTTTGGTTTTTGTCATTTCTGACAAAAGATATTAACGTTCAAAATGAGCAACAAATCATCTTAGATTGACGAAACTCAAAAGATAATAGAATCGATAGCTAATAAATCAACTAACGAGAATAATCAAAATAATCATATATGGAAATCAAATCCCATGCCCTTAACACTACTCGTCGATTTCAAACTTGTACTATTTCTCGGTTGAAAATGAAGCCGGACAAGTTAAGGTAGTGTTACCTCTAAGTCTTGCCTTGATGAAATTTTTAACCTTCGAGATAGAAACGAGTTTTCATACCTTGATGTTCCGTGCTAAGAACATGACTAAGTCTTTTTCATATAAGCGATATCATTTACGGAAATCAAATTACTTATCTTTTCCATAATCGAATCAAAATTTTATACCTTTAAAAAACCGAACTTATGCTTGGTTTATCACATCACAAACATTTATAAAGCACATTTAAAAACGCTCTTTTGTTTTTAAAGGGAAAATTATATTTCTATGTGTATTAAAAGAAGGGTCAAAAATGTCATTAAAACATCATTTGCTTTAAACCCAAAATAATTCACACTTAGCTTTTTTTTTTAAATATACCCTTTTTAAATATTTTCTTATTTATAAACTATCATTTGTAACTTTAAAATAACATTTATTATCTTGGAAGATAATTGATGTAACTCTTTTATAATCAATTTAAAACAACATTTGTTATCAACTTAAAATACTTTTATAAATTTAAAACAATGTTAATAATCGTGAAAGATAATTAATATAACTCTTTTATAAATTTAAAACCACGTTAATTATCTCTAAAATAAGATTAATCAAATGAAAAGCACCATTGTCACAGTAGTTAAGTGATTTGACTTTGGTGCGAGAGCTCAGAAGTTTGAAACTTGTGTAGCATGATTCGAACATTTATTGACACATGATTTGTGGTTTGTTATCCAATGACATATTGTATCTAAGTACCATTTCAAAAAAAAAGATTAATCAAATTTGTAATTTTTTTATAAATTTAAAACAACATTAATTATCCTGAAAGGCAATTAATCAAGTTTATCACTCCTTTTATAAATTTTAAACAACACTTATCCTTTATTTCAAAATTCTCCAAAACACTTGAAAATATAGTTTAAACAACTTTCAAAGTGAAAAAACGCAACCGAATATTTACTTTGTAAAAATCCAAGCACAAGTTCAATACACATAATAATTTAAGGAGATGGTATTTCATAAGTGACGGTATAGCAATAATCGCTATAACGACACTTATACAAATCAAACAGTAGGTTATAAACACTTCAACCAAACATCAATATAAGCAATATAAGAATATAAGCAAGATGCATATAACAGTAAATTAATAATGGCGAGAAGCCCCTTAAGGTCTTTCTACAAAAGTCCTCTGCAAAACAATGGTTATTTATGCAATCTACTTTTCAAGCGGAAATTCAAATCCAAACAAACAATCAAACAATAATAACAAACATATTATTATCAACAATTAGCAATCAATAGCTAGCAAATCATTTATTAATTAATCCATATATTAACTAACTTCAAAAGTAATCTTTTTTTTACTTTGTAAGCATAGAACAGTGATTTATTCTGCTCAATAGATGTTCAACATAATCTATTCAATTTAATTATAGTAGAACAGTGTTTTATTCTGCTAAATAGATATAACAAACGAAGTAGAACTAATTTAACTACATTAAACGTAATTAAGTTAAATTAAATCACTATAATTTTATCATTAATTTATACTTCATTAAAACTATCAACTATCATCTAAGCATTCAATAATAACCTATAGTGACATAGATATCATATAGTTTATTTAGAGGTGAGTAAACTCACTAAAATTTCAGTTGATGGTTTCGCATTCTAGTTTAATCTAAAATCGAGCGATATTCAATTTTAGCTCAAATTTCTACTACCTCCAAATTCAACGAATCTAAGTCCAATGCGTAGATAACGTCGATAGGAGTCCAACGCAAAAGACCACGTCCATATCCGACCTCGTATGAGCAAGATATTTAATTTATAAGGTTTTGAATCTAAATTATTTAATAAATCCACTTAATTATTCGATTAACTTACAAATAACCAAATAAACTACCACTTTAAATCATCTTCCTCAATTATAAATGTCTTTACACGCCTAAAACTGCCCACTTGAATCATCCATTTCTCCCTCCACGCTTGACTAAATCGACAACTGACTTCTCTAATTCACACAATTACAACAAAAGCTTCAATAACAATTTAAATATAATATTCATATACAATATATTTTACACTTTTATATAAAACATTACATTATTTACTTTCAAATACAATCGCTCGCTCGCTCACTCAAATTCAATCTTTTCTATCTGCTCCAATTGCTTTTCTCCAATCATCTGCTTTGCCTATCAAATAACAATGCAGTAAAAAAGCAAAAAGAAACAAATTCAAACTGCATAAATATGAATAGTTTTGAACTCGACAATTGCTTCGGTCTATTGGTTTTGTTCTTTTCTTATCTTGAAATAGGCTCCAAAAATATCAATAATATACACAAGCAACCTACAAATGCACAGTGCATCACTGTACATGCCATAAGACTGCGCACAAACATAATACATTTGCAACAACTCAATTTCAGGGACAAAAACACGGTCAAGCCCAAAGGCTAAACACAAGTAGTGCAAGGTTAAGCTAAATAGCTCGACACAAATATGTAGCAAAGAAGCATAAAAACAAGTACGACATACTAAATCAAGTGCAACAAAGTAAAGCAAGGAAAATGCACATGCTTGAAAGACCAAACACACAAACCGATGCAAGTAGAAGTAAACTCAAACTCAACACAAGTGAAAATAGGCACAATAGCAAAACAAGAGTCACACACATGCACCAAATTCAGATGAACAAGTTTAAGTAAAAAATATACAATTACATGCACCAAAAACCAGAAGTACTAGTGTAGAAATCACATAACCATCTCTAACAAACACAATGCAACAACAATAACTAGTGCAACACAAACTGTAACAACCCAAAAATTAATCGCTATTTAAATGAATATTTAATTATATTTTAAATAATTAATAAGTAGATTTTTATTAATAAATAAAACTAATTTAAATAGTAATTAATGATGATAAAATTGTTTTCAACATTTGTTTACCAAAATATACATTTCATAGAAAAATAGAAAATGTGACCAGAACTTATTTTCTGAAATATCGATTTTTCATTGGCTAAATTTTTTTTAGAGGTCATTGCACTATGTTAAACACACATGCACACAATATAAACCATTTTAACATGATAAATACATGTGTACATGGGCATGTATATGCTCTCTTTTAAGTGTATATATATAAGGATAAAAGAAAATATTTTATAAAGGAAAAAATATATATACATATATAAATGCTCCTTTTCAACACAAGTACACTAGTGCATGAAGTGAATAGTTGAAAGTATGGGGGGAGGGTGTTGTGGATGGTTTTGAAGGGAGGAGGAGGTATGGCCATGCATGCATATGTGTATAATTAACTATAAGCACTTATATGTACTTTAATAATTTTCTAAACCTACAAATACACCCTTACTTTTATTCTTTTTATTTTCCAATCTCTTCCTCCACTTTAAATTCCTAAGAGATTGAGAAGATTAGCTATGGCTTCCTCATCATAAATCTAAAGTGAGAAAATCCACAATATTTTACCAAAAATACCTTTTTAATCCACAAACTCACTTCTACAAACCATTCAACACCTCCTCTTCCAAGCTAAAACACCCAATTTACTCAAGAACATAAGGGCAGAGCCCAAACTAGTTAAGGCCAAGCCCATTAGCCCTAGGTCGAGCCAAAGTTCAGTTGGCCGAGCCCAATTCAAGTGTTCGAGAGTCCAAAAGCTTCAAATTTGCAACATTCTTAAGCGTTTTTGATTTCCGGCAAAAGTTGCTTTGATTTAGAAAAAATTTTGGTGAGTAAAACTTTTGTTTTTGAAAAATAAATTAACTTGATTTTGATGGACTATATGTTGTGAAAATATGGTGATTGTTATGTTGAATTATCAGGTCGTATTGATGGTATATGATCATATGTTTATGTTTGAACTTGGATTTGGTGATTGGTTGATATGTTGATATGTTTGGATATGTATATGGATATGGATATGTGATATTGGGTATGATATGATGGTGGTATGTTTATGAAACAAAACCATGTGTATATGATGCAAATGTTGTGAAGTTTGCACCTTGAAAAGTCGCAAAGGACTTGAGATCCGATTTAAAACGAAAACTCTTTTTTTCTAGCTTTGGATTTTTGAAATTGATTTCCAAGTTTTTACCTTTTGTTTAAGTTTTCAAAGCTCTTACAATTGTGTTTCCAAACATGCAGTGACTAGAGTTAAGTGAGATTTCCACCTAGAAATCAATTCTAGTGAACTGCGCTTATAACGATAGTCGTTATGGATGTAGTTCGAGAAATTTCACGGTTTCAAGTTTTAAAGTGATTTCTTTTGGATTGTTTTTGGAATCTCATTTCAAAATAATTAAGTAAGTAAAATTTTAAGTTTTAAATTATTTAATAATTTATATAATTTATTTATTAATTATGGTAATAATTATTTAATTATTTAATTAAGTAATTAAGTTGAATAATTAGAGTTTAAGAATTATTAACTAAGTAAATTATTTTTAATTAAGTAGGTTTTGAATAATGATTAATTAAGATAAAATAAAATTAATTTTTATTTAATCAATTTATTTATTTTAATTATTTATTTAATTAGAGTTAATTATTTAATTAATTATTATTTAATTAAAGGTTAATTATCCACTTAATGAGGGTTTAATTTCTTAAATAAATGTTAATTAATTAAAGTATAATTAGGGTCAAATTCTGAATAAAATTTGGATTATTAATTATTTAATTTTGATTTAATTAAGATTAACTAAGGTTTAATTAAGTTTTAAACTTATGATTTGATTAAAGTTTATTTGTTTTTAAGGTTTCTTTTAAAAACCTATCGGTTATTTATTTTTAACCAATTTTCTTGTTTAGGTGAATTATTTTAAAACCAAGAATCTCTTGTCTATGCTATAAAGCAGCCAAATGAATTAAAGTAGTTATAATAAAACGGTGATGTGTTTTATTGGAACTAGGTCGACTTGTACTTATCACAAATACCGCACTTCGGGAACGTGATGAATACAAGAGTGGTTAATTTCAATAAGCGGATCATGATAATCTAAGCATATGGAACATATGTCCATATGTAAATCTTTACACCATGAGGGTGGGATAGTCCACTATAAACAACTTGACCCTTTAAAATTATCGAATCTTGGTTTGGAGAGACCGAGATCGGATATTAGTTGTTATCCGAAAACCACTTCGAACCAATGTAAACATTCGAATTGGAAACAGTGAAGGCAAGGTCCAAGATGAAGACTTAGAAGTGCAAGGGCTATTTGCTACTAACCCTAAGGGTGATTCCAAAACGGGTGTAGTAGAGATAGTGCCTTTGGTTTGTTTATCTCCTAAACAACTTGTATGGATGAGTGCTAACATTGTGTCAACATATGGAAGGTAATGTTAGCATTTCAAGTGGCAATGCTATAATAAAGGTAAACATAGCCTTAGGCCTCATCAACCAAAAATTACCAAAATTGGGTATGCAGTAGGGCTATGTGGGTCGCTCCCATAAGGGTACGTCATCATCGTATCTAGAATCGATATTTGACCCATTTTGTATGCTTCGGATGGTTGCCGATCCCAAACGTGGCGGTGATGTATTCGGTACTACTAGTCAAGTGGTAGGCCGGTTCTGTGTAGCAGGTGTACAAGATGTTCTTGTCAGACCCCAGGTGTATTTTATCTAGAGGTACACCTTCGAAAGGTAGTTCCTTACCTAGTTATATATGGAATCTAATTCCCAATAAGTTCCTTCGGTCTTAGTTGTATACCAATATATGAATTGTTTATTTGAAAACTGTAGACATTATGGTAATATCACTAGATTTCTATATAAAGTGTTTTGGTTATCGTAAGGTAAAACCCTGTCCGTGTTTATGTGCGGTGTGGTCTTACGAGATACTTTGATTTCAAAGTGTTTTATAAAAATAAAAAATTAAGTTGTTTCAGTTTTACTCACACCAGACCCATGTTTGACCCAGAGTTTTATTTTCTTTTCTTAAAACTCTTGGGTACTCAAATTCTTATGAGTAGACAAGTGATCCAGGTTTCTTACGGAAGCATTTTGAAGGAGCCGGAGCAAGTGTCTTCACCATAGCTTATTATACTTATTTTCGCTGTGTTTATGTATGATCTATGTATTTTGTATGGACGGGTAGTGACGCAGCGGATTAATCAAAAACAATGTAGATCGATGAATGTAGTAATCGGTGGATTGATGAATACTGAAGTGCCCAAATTCGTTGATCCGAAGATACCAAATTCTAGCTATCTCTGACACGTTGATCGCGCACGATACCGTGAGGAGAGATCTGCGATTCTTCGCACGTTGATCTAGCGCACTAGATTCCGTGAATCGGCTTCTACAGTCGTTGAATCGAGCGCACTCGATTAACCGAAAGAGGAGATAGGAGATTACACTCGACTACCAATTTGGTGAAAGCACAAAGCTAACAAAACAAGAGTTTTATTTCAAATCAACTAACTTTACAAATGAGACTCTCGACCTATTTATAGGCATTTGACTCGAACAACACAATTCGTACAAACTCATAAGTTGGCTCCGACTCACGACTCACGACTCATCATAACTCGGCGACGACTTATCCACAGCGGCGACTCAACTCATCTACAAACAACGACCTGCGACTTATAAAAGACACGACTTAAAAACTTATGACTTAATGCATATGTACAGAACGACTCAACAATACGCGACTTAAAATGACGACTTACGACTTAACAATCAGAAAATACAAACAGAAAATACATCACTTAAGTCGTTGCCGACTTAACAATTTCTCACGACTCAACTTACAAGTACACGACTCAAGAACAAACGACTTAACCTAGTTCACGACTTAAGAAACCAGACGACTCATCTTAAGTCGTAACTCGGCAGCGACTCATCACTTCTCTTAAGTCGTAGACGACTTAACTCTTGTGTATTCTCAGCTTGTGTTGCTCGTCCTGTATCCTTCTTCTTAAGTCTTGGACGACTTATGCCAGCCTCTCCCTTGAGTCGTGGATGACTCGTGCCTTCCGCTTCAATAAGTCGTGGACGATTTATGCTTTCCTCTTCCTTAAGTCGTGTGCGACTTAGTCCTTCGTCTCTGGCCTGAGCTGCATCATCCTCCCCTGGTTGAGAGAAATTCATCCTCGAATTTGCACTTTCCTCCTTCGTGACACAATTATCCCCATGATAAGGTACTAGATGCTTAACATTGAATACGTCGGACGTGTACACATCCTCTGGTAGCTTAAATTTATAAGCATTTTCATTAATCCGCTTCACGATTTCTACAGGACCAATTTTTCGCGCCTTCAATTTGTTGTACATTCCCACCGGGAAACGATCTTTTGTCAATACCGCATAAACCAAGTCTCCTTCCTTGAAGTTCACACTCCTTCGCTTCAAATCTGCAGATCGTTTATACTTCTCATTCGCCCTTTCCAATCGTTCCTGAACGATTTTATGACATTCCGTCAGTTCATCAACAAAATCAGTAGCTCTTTTAACTGTCCCCTTCGGCTGCGGAACCATTACTAAATCCAATGGTCATTTCGGTAAGTTTGAATACACAATCTGAAATGGACTGAATCCAGTACTCCGGCTTACTGCATGATTGTGTGCAAATTCTGCTTGACATAGCTTCAGATCCCAACTCTTCAGATTATTCTGTACAAGACATCGTAACAAATTCCCCAATGATATGTTTACCACCTCAGTCTGTCCATCTGTCTGTGGATGGTACGCACTACTAAAGTTTAGCTTCGTTCCGATCATCTTCCACAGACTTAGCCAAAAATGACTCAAAAATCTAGTATCTCGATCTGACACAATTGAGTCAGGCAGTCCATGTAATCGATACACCTCCTTGAAGAATAACTGAGCAACATGAACAGCATCCGCCGTCTTTTTGCAAGCAATAAAATGTGCTATTTTCGAAAATCGGTCAACCACCACATAGATGGAATCGTTACCACGCTGCGTTCTCGGCAACCCCAACACAAAGTCCATACTCACATCAACCCATGGTTTAGTTGGTATAGGTAACGGCATATATAAACCAGCATTAGTCGTAGTTCCTTTCGAAACCTGACAGATATGACATCGTTCCACAAACCTTTCCACTTCTTTCCTTATTGATGGCCAAAAGTAAGACTGAGATATCAGCTGTAATGTACGATCACGGCCCACATGTCCTTCCTCATGTAGCTCTTTTACAATCTTCATTCTCAAACTACAATCAGGTATGCACAATCGATTTCCTTTGAACAGAAAACCATCTACCATCAAAAACTCATCTGTCTCCCCATTCTTGACTTTATCAACAAACTTTGCAAAGTAAGGATCTTTGTCAAATAACTCTGGTAACACATCGAATCCCGTTACTTCAATCTTCATTGTTGTTAACAAATGATTCCTTCTACTCAAAGCATCCGCAACACGATTCGTCACTCCCGATTTGTGTTTCACAACAAATGTAAACTGTTGCAGATATGCAATCCATGATGCATGTCTCGCTGAAATCTTGTCTTGCCCTTGTAAATGCTTTAATGCCTCATGATCAGTGTAAAGAGCAAACTCTTTCTGAAATAGATAATGTCTCCAGTGTTTAATAGCTTGCACAACAGCATAAAATTCCACATCATAGGTACTGTATCTCATCTTCGCTCCTGATAACTTCTCACTGAAATATGCAATAGGACGCCCCTTCTGACTCAACACCCCTCCAATCCCAACCTTGGATGCATCAGTATGTAGTTCAAACACTAGCTGAAAATCTGGTAATATTAGAATTGGTGCAGACGTTAAGAGTCCTTTGATTCGATCAAAAGCAACCCCGGCTTCCTCCGTCCATGCAAACTGTTTACCCTTCATACAATCAGTCACAGGCGCCATCACACTACTAAAGTGTGGAATAAACCTTCGATAAAATGAAGCCAACCCGTGAAAACTACGAACTTCCGTTATCGTCTTGGGTTGCGGCCAATCTCTGATAGCTTCAACTTTACATTGGTCAACCTGTATTCCTTCTTCCAACACAACATACCCCAGAAATAAAACACTCCTCGCCATAAAAACACACTTCTTTGTAGCAGCATAGAATTGTTCTTCACGAAGAATAATTAACACTTTCTTCAAATGTTGAACATGCTCTTCTGTACTAGCACTGTAGATCAAAATATCATCAAAGTAAACCACCACAAATTTCCCAATGTATGGCCTGAAAATTTGGTTCATCGCCCTCAAGAATGTACTTGGTGCATTTGATAGACCAAACGGCATTACCAGCCATTCATACAATCCTTCCCTCGTCTTGAACGCTGTCTTCCATTCGTCCCCTGGTCTAATGCGAATCTGATGATAACCGCTCTTCAAGTCAATCTTTGAAAATATTACGGACCCACTGATTTGATCCAATAAATCATCAAGCCTCAGCATCGGAAATCTGTATCTGACTGTGATCTTATTCAATGCTCTACAATCTGTGCACATCCTCCACGTTCCATCCTTTTTGGGTACCAATAAAGCTGGTACAGCACAAGGACTTAAACTCTCCTGCACACGCCCCTGTTCAAGCAATTCTTCCACTTGCCTCCTCAATTCTTCATGTTCCTTTGGACTCATTAAATAATGTGGTCTGTGTGGCAACACAGCACCTGGAACAAGATCTATCTGATGTTGTATATCCCTCAACGGTGGCAACTCCGTTGGTAACTCCTCTGGAAATACATCGTCAAATTCTTTCAAAACTGGCTTCGCTTCTTCCGGAATTTCAACCTCTTCACTGCTCTCTCGCCCAATCAACAAAAACACTTCAGGCTCCTCCTCTACTTCCTTCACAAACTCCTTCAAAGATAACAGAGTTTTAAGCTCTTCAATCTCCTCCAACTTGTTTTCCTCCTGCTGTCGCTTCTTTGGAACTAGAGTAATCTTTGTGCCTTCAAACATGAAACTATAACTGTTGGTACGCCCATCTTGTTGCACCGCCCTATCATACTGCCACGGTCTCCCCAGCAACAAATGACAGACATCCATATCTACCACATCGCACCAGATTTCATCCTTGTATTTCTTTCCAATTGAAAAATTCACACAAGCCCTTCGTCCAACCTTCACTTCCCCGCCTTTCCTCAACCAAGCTAGCTTGTACGGTTTCGGATGTTTCTCAGTCTTCAACGCCAACTTCCTCACAGCTTCTGAAGAAATTATATTATCACAGCTTCCAGCATCAATAACAAATTTGCAAACCTTCCCCAGAATGGTACATGTTGACTGAAAAATATTGCTCCTTAACCAACTACAATCCTCCTCTTGCTTTGGTGTTAAACAGGACCTCTTCATCATTAGATTGTAACCTTCGTCTCCCATCACTTCTTCTTCCTCCTCGTCAGGTGGTGAATTGGAACATTCAGCTTCTTCATCCTCATCCTCAACCTCCGCTATCATAGCTCTCTTCTTCGGCTTTGGACATTCGCTACTTTTGTGGCCCATTTCTTGGCAATTATAACACTTGAAACCATTATTGACTTTCGCCTTCCCAACCTCATTCACAACTGGTTTTGCAACAACTTTTGAAACATTAGAACTTCCACTAACACCCTTCACTTGATTATTGGAATTTGTAAACATACCACCTCCTCGTCTTCCCTGTTTCTCCCAAGCCAACGCTTTCTGATGAGCTTCCGCTACAGATCTGGGATCAAACATGTTAACTATATCCTAAATCTGCATTCGCAATCCCCCAATGAATCTAGATGTCAGCTGCTCTTCCGTTTCCATAATATCATTCCTCGCAATAAGCTGATAAAACTCATCCACGTAATCATTAACATTCTTTGTGCCCTGCCTCAAATTCTGCAAACGTTGATACATCAAAGATTGATAATTGTAAGGTAAGAACGTTCCTTTCATCAATTTCTTCATCTTCTCCCAAGATTCAACTTTTGACTTACCCATTCGTTCACGTGTAAGTTTGGTTTGCTGCCACCATGCCAAAGCTCTACCCCTCAACCTCGTAGCAACCAACTTCACTCTACGATGTTCTGGAACTTCTTTGAAGTCAAAAATCTCTTCAACATTAGCCACCCAATCTAAAACTCCTCCGCTTGCATACCACCTTTGAATTCAGGAATTTCAGTCTTCATCCCCGACTCCCACTTGTGATCATACTCAGAGTGATTTCTTCCTTGTCCTCGTCCTTGTCCTCGAACACTACCACCATCATACTCCTCTTCAAAATCAAATGTATATCATTGTCTATCTCGCCACCCACATCTCTACTACCATCACGTCTTCCACCTTCATCCCTTCTATCTACATTCCTCCGTTCTCGATCATTCACATTCCTCCCTCGTCTTTGATCATCATCAACACTTCTTTCTCGATTGGATTGTGGTGAGACTCTACTTCCTCCATGGTTAGATTCAGGTGATGCCCTTCTCCGATTCTGATTCATCTCTAACATCATCTTCTCTAATCGTCCAATTCCTTCGTTAAGCTTTTCACTAAAGTTTTCATTAATTCTTTGCTCCATCTCATCAGCTTCTTCTCTTCGATACAAAGCTTCTACGTTTTGGGGACGATTAGCTCTTCTCGGCGGCATACTTGAAAACTTCACAAAACTCTTCAACACTTCAAAATTCAAACACCTTTCGGACTTTGATCCAAAATGAAATGGATCGAAAACTCCCACTTTGTTGCAACTTCGCGATGAACACAATGAACACAACTTCTCCAAATGAGGCAAGTTTGATCTCCAACACTTCTACTAAGCTCAGCTCCTCACTTCAAGCTCGGCTATCACTTCAACTTCAAAATTCTTTAAAAGAATTGGCTCCAAGGACTCGATTTAGCTATGATTGGCTAAAACAAGCTCTGATACCAAACTGACGCAGCGGATTAATCAAAAACAATGTAGATCGATGAATGTAGTAATCGGTGGATTGATGAATACTGAAGTGCCCAAATTCGTTGATCCGAAGATACCGAATTCTAGCTATCTCTGACACGTTGATCGCGCACGATACCGTGAGGAGAGATCTGCGATTCTTCGCACGTTGATCTAGCGCACTAGATTCCATGAATCGGCTTCTGCAGTCGTTGAATCGAGCGCACTCGATTAACCGAAAGAGGAGATAGGAGATTACACTCGACTACCAATTTGGTGAAAGCACAAAGTTAACAAAACAAGAGTTTTATTTCAAATCAACTAACTTTACAAATGAGACTCTCGACCTATTTATAGGCATTTGACTCGAAAAACACAATTCGTACAAACTCATAAGTCGGCTCCGACTCACGACTCATCATAACTCGGCGACGACTTATCCACAGCGGCGACTCAACTCATCTACAAACAACGACCTGCGACTTATAAAAGACACGACTTAAAAACTTATGACTTAATGCATATGTACAGAACGACTCAACAATACGCGACTTAAAATGACGACTTACGACTTAACAATCAGAAAATACAAACAGAAAATACATCACTTAAGTCGTTGCCGACTTAACAATTTCTCATGACTCAACTTACAAGTACACGACTCAAGAACAAACGACTTAACCCAGTTCACGACTTAAGAAACCAGACGACTCATCTTAAGTCATAACTCGGCAGCGACTCATCACTTCTCTTAAGTCGTAGACGACTTAACTCTTGTGTATTCTTAGCTTGTGCTGCTCCTCCTGTATCCTTCTTCTTAAGTCTTGGACGACTTATGCCAGCCTCTCCCTTGAGTCGTGGACGACTCGTGCCTTCCGCTTCAATAAGTCGTGGACGATTTATGCTTTCCTCTTCCTTAAGTCGTGTGTGACTTAGTCCTTCGTCTCTAGCCTGAGCTGCATCAGGTAGTTATAATTGTCTAGTTGAAGTTGTAATGTAGAGACTCTGATGTGTTATTATTATTATGGAATGACTATGTAATACCTTATGTTATCTATTAAATGTTGTTCTGATTCGTGGTGAGATTCTGTGATTGTTTAGTTTTCTTCTTATCTTTCATTTTCTTTTACCCTCAATGGCTCATCTTTCGGTGCAAGAAAGGTGGTCGTTACACAAACTAATGCAGCAGGGGTATACACAACTATGTGAATCAGCTTCAGGCATATAAGAAGAAGGTATCAAGATCATACACAAACACAAGCAGTTCAATACATAATCAGGCTGAGGTACAACTAACTCACCATAATTTAAGATGGTACATCATAGAATACACAATGCAATGCACAATTAACACACACAAAAGTCAAGATCAGGTCTACACAGCAAGCAAAAGTACACCAGTCAAGTTCAAAAGAAATAGATACAAAATTCATAATCAACAATGTCAGGACGATTTTGCAAGAGCAATAAGCCAAGTTCAATAATCAATAAAACTTCAAAAACAATAACAGAATATTTACAACGTTCAAATGTATATTGAAGAATTCAAAGATCTGGTCGAAATAAAAAACATTGAACAATTCAAGCCGAAGTTAACATATATGTCAAAGATGAATAAGTCGGTGATCATAAAAACCAGAATAAAGAGTCACGTTTCAAGGGTTGAAATGTTCAAAATGAATTTGCAGAATATATGGAAAACTCGGTAGGATTCTTCAAAATTCTACTCCATAAATACCCAAATCATCATCGGCAATTTTTTATTAAGTCTAGTACAAATACAAAAATTAGAAAGATGAAAATTCGTACCAAATCAACAATCGATAAATCACTCGATGATTGAAGCAACCGAAGGCACTAAACATTGCACGAGTATAACAATCGATCGACAAGAGAAATGAAGTTATTTCATCACTCGATCGAAGAATGGCAGCTTCAGGTTGAAACCCTAGAAAAATCAGATTGAAAGAGAAAAAAGAACGACTTGTAGATATGGAAATGGGCTGAGAAAAATATATTACTCCTTTTAGTTGGGCCAAATTTTTTTAATTTGTTACTTAAGGTATCATTTCTTATTAAAAAAATTAATTGTATTTTGTATTTTAATATATGAAACACAAGTTTTTAACTAGGTTCGAACTACGAGTTTGGAAAATTCTCAACTTGGGGATATAATTGAGGTAGGGTTTTGAGCTTAGGGTCTGACCAATCAGGTAAGCGATAATCGCAAGTTTACAAGGTTTGTAAGTAGTCGTTTTTTTTAGTAGAAACCTTAAGGGCAGCAGTCAACAAGTATTGCCGAAGCTGGGTAAAATTATGTGTTGCTTTTAATTTCCGCATTTACACTGTTATTATCTATGTTGTAATTTTTATTATTCTGTGAATTTATTATAAACTCTATTCACCTCCTTTATAGTTAATTTGATCCTATAAGTGGTATTGGAACTAGGTATATAAATTCACCTTTTTAACTATGGCTGGTTTTAATAATGCTTTTTTTGAGGGATAATCTATTGCTAGGCCACCTATGTTTAACGGTACTGACTATTCGTGTTAAAATACTGGGATGAATTTTTTTCTATATACCATAGATGCATAGGATATAGTTGAACTAGTTATAGTTTGCCTATGGTAAATACAAAAGGTCATGAAGTTCCTCAGCCTAAAGATAAGTGGATGCAAATAAACTTAGTCTATATCAGGCAAATGTTAAAGCAATGAACTCTATTATTTTTGCTTAGATAAAGTTGTATATAATCATGTTTCTCATTGTGTGGTTGCGTAGGAAATTTGGCATACACTTGAAGTGGCTCATGAAGATACATCGCAGGTCGAGGAATCTCATCTAACCATGCTCAGCAATGAATATGAGAATTTCGTGATGACAAAAGATGAGAAGATAAAGGAGATGTATGGACGATTTTCAAATATTGTATTTAAATCCAAAACGTTGGAAAAAGTTTACACAAAATTGGAGATGGTCCGAAAATTCTGATAATCCTCCCAAGAAGTTTTGAAGCAAAAGTGACAACAATTCAGGAATTCAAAGACTTGAAATATCTTAAATTGGAGGAACTAATAGAAAATCTCATCACTTATGCAATGGAACTGAAAGTCGGAGAAGCATGAAAACGGTGATTCGAAAAAGAAATCTATTGATCTATAAATTTCAACTGATAATAAGGAAGAAGATGATGATGCAGCTGAGCTAGCCCTATTGATGAAGCAATTCAAAAAGTGGACCCGAAAGCATGGAAATCCAGCAATAAACCAACGAATGAAAACCAAAATTATTTAAAAGAGGAAGAAATCATATGTCATAGATGTAAGAAGCTAGGTCACATCAAGCCAAATTATCCGCTGAATCGACTTGACAAAGCAAAGAAGAAGAGGAGGAGGAGGAGTTTCGCAGCCATTGGGATAAGAGTGAGAAGAAGTGGAGAACACTGATAGTGAGAAAGAAGCGAATTTGTGCTAGATGGTAGAATCAAGTGACAGGGATGAGGAACCAAATGAGGTAGCACACTTATCCCGTGTTGATTTACTTTTGGTATATCACCAGCTGAACACAACCACTGATAGACTTTAACAACGATGTGATAAACTAGAATCCAAGAAAAATAGTCTACTTGGTATAAATAATGAGTTAGAACTGATGATTGAAAATGTTAGAAAGTTTAACTCAAAATGTGAGAATTGTCAGTCTCTAAAGGAAGAAATTAATAGGTCTAAGACTAAAATTGAAATCCTCAATAATGAAAATTATACTCTGAAAAACAAAGATGAAACTAAAAGACAAAATTCCATTAAAAGATGTACCTCACTTTTAAATGAAAACAATGCTCTTAGATCTAAGGTTCAAAAACTTGAATCGACAATCAGAAAAAAAATTAATGGAGAAAAATCATTAAATAGTTGTTAGGAAGTCAGACTATCATTGAAAGAAAAAAAGGACTTGGATATGATAGAGTTAAACAAACTAAGAGAAACAATTGTGATAATATCAAATTTTAAAAGGAATGTTCAAAGTGTTTAATCTATGAAAAAATTAGGCATAAACAAAATAAATGTTGGAATAGAAACAGAAACAAAACCGTTAAACAAATTTGAATTCCAAAAGGTATAAATAATTTTTTTTGTAAATTTAAACAAGTTTGGATTCTCGAGGGTATAATCGTAAATGATAACGGTTTATTATATAGATGAATTTGGGTACCAATGGTAAAAAAACGAAAATAAGAGTGGTCCTACATTCTTTGTTAGACCACTCGCATCCTCTAACGATTAGGTACATAAACATGCTAAGAAACAACTACGATAGAGTAAGACTTCGAGTTGTTCTACATATCATTGAAGAGCAATAATTATAATGTTCTTTAGATTAGAAAAATGAGATGGAGATCTACAATAAAATGTTGAACATGAATACAACATCAAAGGTAAAGGTATGATCTCCAAACCCTATTTTCTCTTCACATTGTTAACTCTGTTTTTGTTGATACTGCTTAGTATAATTACCATATTTTGAGCTCCTTAACTCCAATTTGCAAAACTCAAGATGTTCTAGAAAATAGATAGATGATTATATAAATTTTATTTTATATGTTTTTCCCATAATTTGTACTTAAACCACTAAAAAACTACAAAACATTCGGTATATTGTTTGAAAACAATTTCAGAACTTCTTAACACGGTCGTAGTAATTCGATCATAACTTAAACATCTTTGCTCCAAATTTTAGAATTCTTGAAGTTATGGGAGCTAACTGATAACACTACAACTTTACTATTTTGAGTTTTTGCTTATTCATTTTTTAATATTTTGAAAAAAAAGCAACCATTTCAGTACATCACTTGAAAAGTTTCTCCAATTTATGCAAACAAGTTATAGTATTTCAGATATAACCTTTGAGCAATTCATCATCTCTACTTGAAACCAATTTTAGTCAGTAGCAATTTTAAATATCTAAAACTTTTATGTTTTGTACTGAATCAAACTATGGATTTAATGCTTTAAAATAGCGGTTTCAAATGGAGTGAATTTTCAAAACAAGAAAGGTCAATTGCTTTGGTACGACAATTGACTTTCATTGCCTTTAATGATGACTAACAAATCAGTGGCTGGATAATTTTTACTATGTGTGCATTTTCTGTATATAAATTTTTTTGCCTCTATTTAACATAAATGCTTTACCAAAAATATTTGAACCAATTCGAGTGATATTAAGGAGTACACGGTCTGGTTATTTAATAATATATCATTTTGGGAAAATAGAGTACAAGTGGTATTAGACATCACTTCATTTGAGATCATATTGCATTTTCAACTGATTTTAAATTTAGTAGACAATGTTTTACATAACCCCTGTAAAAAATAGATTTTCATAATTTTTGGATTTAGAAATATTTTTATTTCAAATAACTCAGATTTTTACCTTAATTTCCTTTAATAAATACTCTTATTTACTTTGGTAAGAGATTTAGTTTGGAAAAGATGCCTGTTGACTGCTTGAAACTTTTGAAAATTATCAAAAGTTATTAATAGTGATTGAGAAAGCAATCGGCAGTGATTAAATTATACTTCATAGCTAGAGGAAGTATATGTTATAAATTTCATGAAAATTGAACAAGTTTTATAACATTTTTAAAATTAGTACATATTCCATGATCATTTCTATCACTATCATCATTCTTGCAATCCATACACCAAAATTTAATATTGTGTCCATAAGTTAGTATTTCAAAAAAAATGAATTATATTTTTAATGTAATTTATAATTATATCCTAAAGTATTCACTTTCATTTAAAATTCCTCATGGTTATACATGGGTGAACAGCTTTAATATCTATGTATGTGCTTTAATTCTCATTTAAAAGTCCTCACGATGGAACACCTATACAAGAGAGGGATAAATATTGAAGTAATTTCTAACCTCGTTTAAAAATCCTAACTGTTATGAATGGTTAGAAATGCTTGAAATCCTTTTTTAAGTAACTGCTAATCTCATTTAAAAGTCCTAACAGTTATGCATGGTTAGAAAGTGCTTAACATTTTTTTGTATAATGTTTAAAAGAGTAATTTACAAAAAGTTTCTTTATTAAAAATACCACACCATTGTCACTATATAAATTTCCCATAAACCATAATCCAATCATTACTTAAAGTGGAATTTGTGTCCAATAAATAAAATATTATGATTTTCGTTTGATTAATTGGAATTTGCAATATATATTTCTCTCTATATGATTTATGGTTTTAATCAAAATTCATCACTATTTCAATTATTATTATTATTTTTATGATAACAAAAGGGGAAGAGAGGCTATGATTTTGGTGGTTGAGTAAGGTTGGGGAAGAGAGGTTACGATTTTGGTGGTTGAGTAATAACCTTACTGAAATTCAAGGGCTGTTTTGGCAGTTAGTTTGATAGTCAATTTGTTTCATTTTTTAATTGCATGCATCTGTGTAGGGGGGTCTAGTTGTAGGAGGAGTATGTAAACAAGGGGAGCTTGATCACAACACATCAAACACATTTTCTTGACACAAAATCTTAAGATATGTTGTTATCATCAAAAGGGAGAGATTATAGAATATAATAGTTTATGGTTTTTGTTTAATGATAATAAACATATATATATATATATATATATATATCTGTGTGTGTGTGTGTGTTTGATACAATACTATTTAGAATCACGAAATGAAATAAACAAATATAATTTTATTTCAACAAATATTTTATTACAATACAATTTCAATAGTACACACGATTACACCAAAATCTTCCACAATAAATTAAGTACAATATTCATATACAACAATATTTTACACTTTCGTATAAAATACTACATTTTTCACTTTCAAATATAATCACTCATTCACTCACTCAAATTCAATCTTTTCTATCTACTTGCTCCAATTGCTTTTATCCAATCATCTACTTCGCCTATCAAATAACAATGCAGTAAAAAAGCAAAAAGAAACAAATTCAAACTGCATAAATATAAGTTTTGAACTCGACATTTGCCTCGGTCTATTGGTTTTGTTCTTTTCATATTTTGAAATAGCCACCAAAAATGTCAATAATGCACACGAGCAACCTACGGTATGCATAGTGCATTACTGTACATGCCATAAGGTTGTGCATATACACAAAACACATTTGCATTAACTCAATTATAGGGACAAAAACAAGGTCAAGCCCAAAGAATCAACACAAGCAGTGCATGGTCAAGCTAAATAGCTTAACACAAATATGCAGCAAAGAAGTAATGCATATGACCAGGTGCACAAGCACAAAACACAAGTACAACATACTAAATTCGGTGCAACAAGGCAAATGCACATGCTTGAAAGACCAAAAACACAAACTGATGTAGGTAGAAGAGTACACGAGGTCAAGCCCAAGTAAACGTAGACTCAACACAAGTGAAAATAGCACAACAACAAAAGAAAGGACCCACACATGCACCAAACTCAGATGCACAAGCTCAAGTAAAAGAGATGCAGTTCAGTACATGCACCAGAAACCGGAAGTACAAGTGCAGCAAGCACATAACCATCTCTAACAAACACAATGCAACAACAACAATTGGTGCAACACAAACAGATGCAACAAGGGTATACACAACCATGTGAATCAGCTTCAGGCATAGAAGAAGAAGGTAGCAAGATCATGAACAAACATAAGCAGTTCAATACAATCAGGCTAAGGCACATCTAACACACACACACGCAATGCAAGATGGTGCATCACAGAACACACAATGCAATGCACAACTAACACACATGAAAGTCAAGATTAGGCCTACATATCAAGCTCAAGTACAGCAGTCAAGATCAAAAGAAATATATGCAAAATTCAAAGTAAACAATGTCGGGACGAGTTCTCCAGAGCAAACTAGCCAAGTTCAGAAATCAACAAAACTTCAAAAAGAATAATAGAATATTGGCAACTTTCAAATATATAATAAAGAATTCAACGATTTGGCCGAAGTCAAAAGCAATGAACAATTCAAACCAAAGTTAACATGTATATCAAAGATGAACAAGTTGGTGATCAGAAAAACAAAAATCAATAGGCAATTCAAAGGTTGAAATATTCAAAATGAAATTCTAAAAATATATGGAAAACTCAATAGAATTATTCAAAAATTCTACTCTATAAATACCCAAATCATCACTGGCATTTTTTTTCAAGTCGAGTACAGATACAAAAATAAAAAAGGCGAACATTTGTACCAAATCAACAACTGATAAATCACTCGACACTTGAAGCAACTGAAGGCACAAAGCATCACATGAGTATAGCAATCAATTGACAAGAGATACGGGAGCTATTTCATCATTAAATCGAAGAATAGCGGCTTCAAATTGAAACCCTAGAAAAATCATATTAAAAGAAAAAAGAAGAACGACTTGCAAATATGGAAATGGGCTGAGAAAAATTTACTCCTCTGTTTAATTGGGCCGCGTTTTTTAAATTTGTTACTTAGGGTTTTGTTCTATTTATTTTAATTGTATTTTGTTTTTTAAATCTACTAAAATCTATTTTTTAACTAGGTTCGAACTACGAGGCGTAGTTCAGGAAATTCTCAACTCGGGGATAGAGTTGAGGCAAGATTTTGAGGTTAGGGTTAGAACAATCAAGTAAGTGATGGTCGCAAGTTTACAGGGTTTGTAAGCGGTCAACTATTTAATCTTAGTAGAAACTTTGGGGTCACCATTAAGTAAGAATTGCCAAAGTTGGGTAAAATTATGTCTTTCTTTTAATTTTTTCGTTTACTCTATTATTATCTGTGCTGCAATCTTTATTATTTTATGAATTTATTATAAACACTATTCACCTCCCCTCTAGGGTTAATTCGATCCTACAAGGAGGATAAATTAGAAGGCTTTAGGAATAATTCAAGAAGAAAGGACGAGAAGTATGCACGGTGAGGTAAAAAAAGATTCAAAAAAAGAACCGTATCAAAAATGTAAATATGCAAGAAGAAAGTATAAGAAATTAAAGGGAGGGCTCTTTTCACTTGATTCATCCTTATGCAAATACAAAACCCAAACTTCTTTATATAGTCTTTAAACTCCATATTTTTAGGAGCTTCATTTAATAAAAATAAAATACATGGATTATGAAATATAAATAAAAGGAAATTTCAAAAAACATATAATAAGAGCAAAGATTGATGTTACATTCCCCGTCCCTTAAAGAATGACCTTATCCTCAAGGTCGAGTGGTAGCAAAGGAGGAGGCCATGGTGGTTTATATGAACTATACACATTGCTTCATAAATTCAGGTATAGCCAGGAAAATGAGGCTATTCATTCAAGAATCAATGGAGTATGAAGTTTAAGTAGCCAATAGAGAGAAAACATAAGGCAAAGGAGATGTAAGGTTGTTAGTTTCAAATGTTAAGGGTGCAATATGCCAAATTGACTTGATTTTGATTCCCCTTAAAGGGTGTTAGTTAGTGCTAGGGGCACAATGGATGAAGGAGTTAGGGAAAGTTACTTTCAACTTTGCCAAACTGTAGATAATATTTGATTTTAAAGGAAAACTTATGTTTAGCAAGTATTGAAGGATGCGAATAAATCGTTTGATAATAAAAGCATTGCTAAGGAAAGATCAAATGGGCAAGTCTCTTTGGTCATATGTTCTAAAGAGATTCAAGTAGGAACATCTAGCAGCATGCCATAAATACCTTTAGAGATTCAGTAGATCTTACAGCAATTCCCCATTGTCACAAATCCCAATACCTCCTTACCACCATAAACCCATATGTCTCAAGCCATATGGGCATTGCTTTCATATAAAAAATGAACTAGAAAATTCATCGAGGAAATGTTTGATTCAGGAATCATCCAACATAGCACCAGTGAGTATTCTTCTTCAGTAGTGATTGTCAAGAAAAAAGATGGCATATGGAGAACATGCATTGATTATAGGGCTCTTAACAACTAGACCATCAAATATAAGTTTCTTATTCTTCTGATTGATGACTTATTAAATGAATTGCACGATAATTTTTTCCAAAGCTAGATCTTAAATCAGGATATCACCAAATTAAAATGCATCAACAATATATTCATAAAACTGCGTTTAAAACACACGAAGGACATTGTAGATTTTTTGCAATGCCTTTTGGACTTTCAAATGCTCCTTTAACTTTTTAAGCTTTAATGAATGAAAATTTTAAATTTATTTAAGAAAGTTTGTGTTAGTATTCTTTGATGATATCCTAATCTACAGCCAGACTTGATCTGAGCATATGTTGTACCTTAAAACAACCTTACATGTATCGGGAAAAATCAGCTTATTGTCAAGCTATCAAAATGTTCATCAGTAAAAGAGAAATTCTCCTATTTAGGGCATATAATATCTATAAAATGGATTGTAGTGGACCCGGAAAAAATTGAGGCAGTAAATGACCAGCCTCAACCAAAAAATATATTAAAGGGTGAAGTATTTTTTTAAGGTCGCTGGCTACTGTAGAAAGTTCATCATGAATTATGGATTAATAGCCAAGCCTATGACCGATCTTTTGAGAAAGAATGCTTTTAAGTGGACTGAAGAAGCATCACAAGCTTTTGAACAACTCGAGACCTATTGATAAAATCCACTAGTTCTTGGCATGCTAGATTTCAACAAGAACTTTATTATTGACTATGATGCAAGTGGTGTAGGTTTTGGGATAGTGTTGATTTAAGAAGGTAAACAGATAGCCTACATTAGCTAGGCTTAAAAATGTATTTTACTAGAAGGGTATGAGATCAAACATAGAAATATTTTAAGCGAATGTGACACATGCCAAAGGAAGAAACATGAGAACATCATGACTCGTCTTGCTACAACCACTTCTTATTCCTAAAAAAAATAAGATGAACTTTCCATGGACTTTATTATAGATTTGCCTAAAAGCCATAAATACACTACAATCTATGTGCTTGTAGATGAGCTATCAAAATATTCTATTTTTTTCCCACTTTAGCACCCTTATATAGCTGAGGACGTAGCTCGGATTTCCTTTAATGGGGTATTTAAACTTCGTGGCATGCCCAAAAGCATAGTATGTAATAGAGACACTATAGTTGCTGACGCATTTTGGCAAGAGCTCTTCAAACTGCAAGGTTGCTCCTTAAAACTAAGCTCAACCTATCACCCTCAATCATATGGTCAAACTGAAACAATTAATAAAATATAGGAAGGCTATCTCAGATGTTTTGTATGTCACAGGCCCCAAGAGTAGTCTAGATGGCTCACTGTTGTAGGATTCTATTACAATACCAATTGGCAAATCTCCATCAATACCACACCCTTCACTATAGAATATGAGATGCGCCTACCCACACTGCTTTCTTATATTCCTAACACTGTAAAGATACCCCAGTCGATCATGAATTGTACTCAAGAGATATTGCTCTACAATCGCTCAAGGATAGCTTACAAATGACTCAAGAGAGAGGGAAAACTTTTCTAAAGCAAAAGGGATAGAAAGACAATTCAAAGAAGGTGGGTAGGTCTATTTAAAACTATAGCCTTATAGGCTGATTAGTACAAGTAACCTAAAAACTATGAAACTATGTGCAAATTTCTTTAGATCCTATCTGATAAGTCAAAAGATAGGTGAAGTGGTCTATAAACTATAGCTACCCACTAAAGAGAAAATCCATTCAATTTTTCATCTTTCTCAACTAAAAAAGAGGGTTAGCAATGGTGTAGTAATTCAACAAGATGCACCAATTTACACCGAGGAGATAGTTGATGAACCAAAAGCCATTTTGGACATGAGTATTTTACCCAAACATAATAAGGCTATAGCCTAGATACTCATAAAATGGAAGCAACGATCTATTGATGAATCGACTTGGGAGGATTATTGAGATTAGTTAAAAAATTTCCAATATTTGACCTTGAGACAAGGTCAAATTTTAAAGGGGAAGGGAGTGTTCGACCTAAAAATGTTTCATCGAACAACTTTGATAAAGGAAGGAGAAGGAGATATTTCATCCAATGGTTGGAAGCTCAAAATGGAGAAAGTCAATTCATTGAACATTTAGGTTCACGGCACTACCACGGCTATTGATGACGATCTAGAAGTAGAGTTGACCAACCAATGACACCATTTAGAAGAGCTTGACAAAACGACTCCACTCATGGCGTAGTCAACACCTTGAACTACCTAGAACCCGTATGCATGTGCATAAGTGCATGAGTGGTGTACATGGACCAAAAGGGATAATTCCAGGCTGAAATCTATGGTTTGTTGAGAAGATTGTATGATGCTTTAAGGAGATGTTAATGATCCTGAATAGCTTGATTAATGTATAAATAGGTGTGGAGATCAATTCTTATGAAATCAAACAAATGAATTAATAAAATTTTATTTCTCAATTCCTAAAAATCTGCTACTTTTTTGTGCATTTCTTTCCTCCTCTTCCTACATTCCTTCTTATTTCTTCTCCCATGATTCTGTGTAATTCTCTTCCTTATCCCCCTCTTTGAATTCCATTGTTGATCCATTGTGTCTCCACTCAACTTGCTTTCCAATTACCTAGTCTTTTCTATACTTCTTCCCTACATCACTACCCACTAAACCAATTTTAGAATTCAGGAACATATGATGACAAGATCCATGATGATAGGAAAAAGGCATAACACAATGGTATCAGAGCAAAACAACCTAGAAATTCAACTAGAATAGTATGATGATGAAACTATCACCAACATTGATGAGGCACTTCATGATTAAGATCTAGAATACTCCAGGCCAAAGAAAATCAATTTGCAAACTGTAGTAGCCATAACGAAACTTCAACAACCTTCTCAAGATCTGCGTCCAACAACCTAGAACTTAAAAGAGACCACTCAAGAACTAGATGTTAAAATGGACAATACTAGTGAAATCCACAATAGTGTAGCAAAGGAGTTGAAAGAACTCAAGAACCAAAAAGGAAATTCAAATAGAAATGAGTAGCATAGCCATCAACAGTCAAAGGCAATGCCTTTTGTACCACCTATACATAGGAATCACTCCAAATTATTTAAGAAACTTCAGTCCAAGAACTAACTAACCATAATTTGATAACCCCTCCTAGAATTAACTCGACCTCTCCTCTTGATGTTTCAAGAGCACAATCTGGAATCTTGCCTACTATAAGATTACTCCAAAACACATCATCAAATTTGAATTTCCCACTTACAATGGTGATAATGGGGTCATTGAAAGGCTTAGTCAAGTTGAACAACTTTTCAATTATCACAACACCCTTGAAATAATGGGTTCCTACTTTCTGACAACCCACACCTTAATGGGTCCGAATTTCCACTAAATCGAAAATCCAAGTCCACTAAAGTATGGATCATTGGTCTTGGTATCCTACAAATAAAAAAAGTATATCAGTGCACTATCGATATAAACTCACAGTGGAATAGTAAAATATAAAAAACATGTAATTAATAACTAAGGCTGACACCTTCAATTTTAGTTTTCTTGTGGGTGTCGAGCATGCAAAGGGAAATCTATCCTTCCACCATTCTCATCGTGTACCAGTACTTGTCCCTCTAAAGCTATCATATAGGTCGTAATGAGGAGAGGGTCAAAACAACATTCTAGTGACTGGTAAATTACAGACTTTATACATAACACTAGTTTATACTGACTGACTTCCATTACATATTATGTCTTTTATTTTACTTAGTTATCTTGACTTCACATACGATACGCCCATCTACTCGAAGTAGACAATAACCATATATGTGTGTGTATAAGTATCACAGTCCTCCTTTGGACCAAGATACTATCCCCACTAGTACCTGTAACCCGACACCTCATCAGGATCCAATATCAATGCAGTATCACATCCTCGTCGCCCATGTATACCAAGGAACTCCCATAGTGCCTAATAACAGCTTCATAATAGTTTGGTCATATTCTACTCATATTTGAAAGACTTCATCAAAAGGTTATCTTGCCTTGCCTCCTAGCACAAACAACTAGCAAACAACTGTGAGGCGGTGCATGTCCTAAGCAGAATCTACACTGGTTGGAGGCATAGTCATTTAGGCATAACCCCAGTCTTTCCGTTGACCGCTCAAGACGGTTGACGTCTCGACCTATAAAGCAGCTTATACTCTCGAATTTGGTACCAGTCACACTGTCATAGCATCAAGGCTTACTCACCGTCCAATTTAGATTGCCTAATGCAATTTAGGAGATACCCCTTGTCATTAATACCCCCTAAATGGTTTAAGTAGACTCTACTTGTCCTTTGATACTTCGACCGAGGCAAACATCCTACTTCATATTCCCTTCACCTATACGTGAATTATAATCTACAGTTGCATATTTCTCACATCAGTATAATGTATACATAACTGTCGGTAGCCCCTTTTGGTGGGCAAACTTCTGTTGTGTAACAAGACTGACCTCGCATTCCAACCCATTTTAATGACTGTCATTCTTATCTAAACTAAGTTTTTAGCAATAATTCATACCCATCATATATGCATAGTTAAGACTACATATGTGTGTGTGTATTCATTCTTATTTCATTATTACGCCTCCAATGTTCAACTACTCACATTCGATTATTTTTATTTGACTGACTCTTTACTTCATTAATGTCGATTTAATATCATTTACCGCTTTCTTTAAAGGATCTAAATATCTTTTTCTATTTACTTCCCTTCCTTGTTTACTGGACTTGAAATTACTCTTTTATTTAAATTATTACTTGCCTTTATTCATTTTATTACTTGCTTACCTTTTTGTCGTTTATTACTTGATTTCTATGTTGTCTTTATTGCATATATATTAATTTTACAATTTAACTGTTATTATTATTGCAACTACAATTTTTTAATTCATATTTAGTGATTTCTGCATTTTAATGCATTGGAATTACATCTTCCTCAAAAAGAAGGGTTAACGCTGTAAATTTCTGTTAGCACCAAAATTGGTCACTAACCTCGTAGAGAAAGATTGTGTAGAGATATAAGTGATGAAGATAAATTAAACAGAGAAGACAATGCTAATTTAAATGCAGAAAGTAAGAACACCAAATTTATAGTGGTTCAGCGTAATTGCCTACGTCCACTTTGAGATTAAACTTTATTGATCTTCCTTATTGTTGATTACAAATACAATTCGTGAATCAAATGCTTGAATGAAGTTGTTAAGTAGAGAAGATGAGTCTCAAAAATGGCAGAGTCTCCCCGGTGTTCTCTCCAAAAAAGGATCCTCTTCACTGTGACCCTGCCCCTCTATTTATAGACAAAGATGGGCTGGACTTCCCAAGTGGGCTTGGTAGCCGAACGCTCTAGCCCAGATGTAGTGTTCGCTGCATGCCAAACCAGGTATGCCGAACGCTTTGACGCCGAACAGTCCTTTCCGTGCCGAACGGTCCCTTCCATGCCGAACAGTCCTCTTTGTGCTGGATGGTTCGTTCGATTGTGTAGGAAGTGCAGGATGGTTGCAGCTGAAGCCGATCGCAACTCTATCTGAAGCTTTTGGTCGAATGATGCATGATGGCCGAACGATAGTGTCATGTTGAATAGTAATGTACACCGAACGTCTCCTGGATGCCGAGTATGCCCGTTGCCGAGTACTCCTGCTGCTGAGTTCTGCTTTATTCCGAACACTCCTGTCGCAGAGTATTCCTATCGTCGAGTTCTATTGATGCCGAACGCTAGCTGACGCTGAGCATTGGTTGACGTCGAGTGCCAGTTGACGCCGAGTAGTTTTGTATGCCGAGTACTACTGATGCCGAGTATTACGCCGAACGCCGAACACTACTTGACGCCGAGTCTTCTGGATGCCGAGCACTACGGATGCCGAGCACTACGGATGCCGAGCACTACGGATGCCGAGCACTATGGATGCCGAGTACTTCTCTGAGTACTAGTTGCCTGGTCAAATCTCCAGGAAACAATTTCTATATCTTATCCAAAAAAGGGATTTGTGTTACGTTTCGTATTACAAGTAATTATCTTTCGTAGTTATAGAAATAGATAGTACCAAATATGGTAAATATCTCTATTTTATACATCTCTTTCTTTTAGGGATATTCCTTGTTATTTCAAACGTTACACATTTATTCATATTTATACAACTAGACAGTTTATAGAAATTTATATTGCAACGCACTTCATTTCAATGAATTAAAATACTATTAAATCTCAATTCAATTTATAATAACTTCTAATTTACATTTACTTGCATAAATCATTTAATCAACAAATCCGGAACTACTATATGATTTATCAAATTCAGGGACTACTTCTACCTGATACTTTACAGATTTGTGTACATGTAATACTAAATCTAAGTTATCAATCACAAAATATGTAGGCGGGGTTTATAAATTCATTATATGTATAAAATTGGGCCTACGACTCCAAAATTGCATTTCGGTATATAGAAATAGGTTTACAACAATATAAATCCAATATTATATAAAAATATATAAGTTCTCACTCACCTTTAAGTTTTCCCAATCTTCATACCTAATCCCTGTTATTCTAGCTTGACTCCCCTTATTCTCCTTATTTGAATACGTATACCGCTAGCATACATATATATCTATTAGAAATCCAGATTTGAGAAGAGATTTGGATTGAGATTTAATTTTTCTTCATTGAATTGATTCACTCCTTATTCCTCTTCTCTTTTATTTTTTGTTGTTCTCCACATATATAATTTATGACTCGAAAACTTTAAACGTTAATAACTTTCCGATCATAAAATTTTATATATGAAAATTGATCAGAAAATCATCATGAACCCAATGGTGTAAGCTTCACAGTCATAGTATGATATTTAAAAAAATCTATTTCTAGGCTTTAATAATTACTTGTTAATTAATTTCTTTTTTATTTTACTAGGTGTTACATGCTTTCTCCTTCCACCTCGGAAATGAGGTTTATTAGTGGTTCAAATGGCTCTTCAGAATAGTTAAGAATTAAGAACACTGGGTGATATTCAAAGTAGAAATTCTAGTAAGATTTGCACTTGTGGAGTTTTAGAGACCGTATGGAGCAATATCAATTTTGAAACAAACTTCTACAATCCTAGCCTACCTCAACAAGTTTGAGTAGTTGCAGGGAATGTGCAATACATTACTGGGCTAGTTCTTGTTAGAAAAGTTTGTTGATGGTTTTGCTGTAAACCTGTTGATTTCAGAGAAGTGGTCAGCTTGGCCAAGGTTTTTGAGTGCATATTGGTAAGAAGAAGAAGAATAAGCAAAGCTATTCTGGGCAATATACATCAAGAAGTGCCACTTTGAGGAATTCAAATGGAAATATAACTTTAGGAAAATCTTTTATGTGAACTTTGAAAGAAGTAGAGGGTTGACACCCTAAGAAATAATTGATAGAAGGAGAAAAAACTTATGTTTGGATGCAATTAGAAGTGGCATGTAGGCCATGTATGCAAGAATAAACAAGTTTACATTACAGAAGGGGTTATGCCAATTCATGATCCAAAAAGAGAGCAAGAACATGAAGAAGGCATGTTGCAAGATGGAGAAGAACACCAAGATACACCTTCTTTTGAAATAAAAATACGAAAAGGGCCTATGCAGTTACCCTCAATGCCATGCGTAGTATTCCACTCTATATACCATTAGGGTACAAGGCTTCATAAATGGAGAACACTTTTCATTTCATTCATTCTGATGCAAACACAAAATCCAAAATTCTTTATATAATCTTTAAAATCCATATTTATTGGAGCCTCATCCAATAAAACCAAAGTACATGGATTGCTAAATATAAATAAAAGAAAAATCCAATAAACACATAATAAGAGTAAAGAGAGATGTTATAGTTCGGTGATAGAGAAGGGAACGGTAGGTGGGTGTGTGCAGTAGGGAGTGGTGAATTGAGATTTTAGTCTGGCTGTATAGGAGCAGGAGGTTGTGTGTGAATGGTTTGTTGCATTTTATTTGTGTTATTCATAGATTTTAGATCTAGTCGATGGTAGGATGTGGTACAGTTGGGAGGTTGCACGGATGGTTCAAGTGGTGGAGAGTTGCAGTTGGAAATTGGTTTTGATGAGGTCTGATGGTTGTTTGTTTTGATTGAGATGGTAATGTGGTTGAAGTGGCTGCATGATTGGTGAGGTGATTGCTTGTTGGTAATGGATTAGTGATGGAGAAGAACAGAGCAATGGGAATGCAGGCGGTGAAGAAGAAGAAAGATAGATATTCTTATTATTTTTATTTTAGAAAAAAGAAAAATTAGGGTGAAAGAAAATTGTAAAAGAGAAATTATACTTTAACAATGGAAAACAAGTCGTGTTAAATAGAAATTGGGGAGTGTTAAGCAATGAAAGGAATATTAAACTTGAACAGATTTGATATCGATCAAGTACTAAATTTAATAAAGTAAACAGAAACCAAAGAAAAATAATTAAAGTAACGATGAATAGAAAAAACTTTTAGTAACTAAAAAACTGAGTACAAGATCTGAAAATAAAAGATCGCATGAAATTAAAATTCTAAGAAAACTAATTGAACAATTATTGTTAACAGTGACTACTTAAATAAAGCACTTGGTGTCAGAACCATCCATGTACACAATAATGAATCTAGTCACGAAATTGGAGATGTTCATTTCGGAATATGGATGTAAAACGGATTTTTTTAAATCTTAAAATTTCTCTTAATTTTGAACAATGAGGTACATTTCTTAAATTGCTCAATGTATGTGCACATAAAACGATTATGCATTTTTTTTCTTAATTTCTTCAACTTTAATATTTTTTATCTTTTCTTCTCGTCTTGGGGAATCATGGGTGTGGGTGAACTTAAACTCAACCACCAAGAAGGGTAACATCATGCACAACCACTCAACTACAAACATTTTTGTACTAAGTAAATTCATGTACTATTATTTAATGGAGACTAAGTTCATTTGGAGCAATATTTGTAGTCAATTCCATTTAACACTATGTAGATCACCAACTTTTAATCAATCTCAAACTCATTTCTGTAGTAATTTCTTTATTAGATTTCAAGCCTATTAATCTTCAATAACACAACAAAATACACATATAATAATGTTTTATACAAATATAAATGTAACAACCCGCATATTTATCGATTTTATATTTAAATATTTTATTTAAATATTTTATCGTTAGTCGGATGTTAGCCTGAAAAGCTACTTTTTTTCATACGGTCAAACTAGGACTCGAGACCACCTCCGTTGAGTTCAAAATGACGTTTGCAATCTTTTTGAGTGTAAACTTTGATATGTTTGGAGTAAGTGGAATTTTCGTCACTTTTTCCCGCCTTTGACTTTAGTTGGACTGCACCTTCTAACTCAGCCCCAACCCACCTCCTCTTCCTCACTTTATCAAACACTTCAAGCTTTGTCAAAAATGGAGGAGGGAATGGGAAATAAAACTCGAAACTCAAATTCTATTGCAAATCCAACATTCAACTCCAAATTCAAGTAGAAGATATTGGATTCAAGCTTTGGATTGCTTCTTCTTGCTTTCAAGCTTCATCTTCATCCATTTTAGTGAGAAGGTGAGATTTTTAATCTCACATCTTGGCTATATCTGTCATTGGACTGTTTGGGATGTATTCCTATCACTTTAGCACGAATACTTGAATTTGGTTTGGATTGAATTGGCGAAAATCCCAAATTTTTGTGTGTTTTGGCATGTTACTGGGCTTAGGTCGCTCGGACTGGGAAAAATCGCCTCTGTGCATTTAGCTCGTTCGCATTTAAGTCGTCTGCTTTTAGGTCGCGCCATTGATAAGTCGCTCGGAGTTAGATCGCTCCGTTTGTTTGGAAAAGTCACCTCGGAGTTAGGTCGCGTGGTTTAACTGTTAGGTCGCTCGCTCTAGATCGCAAGTCTTTAGGTCGCCAGTTTTAGGTCGTGTGCCTTTAGGTCGCGAGTCTATTTTCCTTAAGTCGCTAGGCCTTACTTCACTTAGGTCGTTAGACCTTATATCCATTAGGTCGTTGGACCATATAACCATTAGGTCATTTGACCTATCCTACTATAGGTCGCAACCCATTAGGTCGTCCGACCTGTTTACCTGCTTTTAGGTCGCTTGACCTACTTACACTCTTTAGCTCGACCTCGTTAGGTCGCTTGGTCCTTTTCCTTAGCTCGGCCAAGACTTAGGTCGTAACACATAAGGTCGCATGGCTTTGTTAAGACATTAGGTCGCTCGCCTTTTATCTTTAGGTCGTTTGACCTGTATTTCACTAGATCGCGCGTCCTGTTCTTCTGCTAGGTCGCAAGGCATTCCACCTTTTGGTCGTTCGACCTATTTGACTTAAAGCCGTTGCACTTTAATTCGACCACGTTAGGTCGCAAGTATATTTCTACTATGATGGTTTTGGAACTGATTTCCTTGGATTTTTCTCACGTCTTCGAATGTGAAATTTTGTGATGCGATTTGTTTCAACAATCGATTTGTGACTTGTTACTTTAAAAATGTGAAGGCTTCAATACTAGTGGTGAATATTAAAACTCTTTCATCAAAGCGATTTCAACACTGTTTTTACTATAAAGCTCTTTTCCTCAAACCGTTTTCCAATCCACTAGTATATACAATCCTTTACTTCACTCGGATGAGAAATCGAATTAAACGACTTAGTAAAACGAGTGGTATGAAACGCTCGCGTTCACTTCGTCGGTTAGCTCTTGGACTTGTTCGATTGAACCCTTTAGTGACAATTTCCTAGTGAAGATCTACAGTTTGTTCGTAAATATTTAAGTTAAGCTAGTGGTTATGGGACATGAAGCTAAACTCATATGTTTACTGGCTTAGTGTAATTGACACTTCTATATGATCATGACGATCATTTTTGTGATTTAGACTAGCAACTATGCGATGTCTCTTTGTCTGCGAGGGAGAATAGACCCCGCTTTTGTGATGTTTCACCATCACATATATGGGGTAGCACCCCATGGTCTTCGGGCCGTTCATGTGTTAAAATTTAATGGATAGCTTCCATGAGATAGCTTCTCGTTCATGTGTTATACGCGTTGGTGAGTTTTCATGCTCCCGTTCATGTGTTAGGCCTCCCCCCTTTTTATGTGTTTTCTGGATTTCTTGTGATGATTTCTGGAATTTTGTGCTTCACCAATTTTCGAACCGATTCATCCTATTTTCTTTATGATTCCTTGTTTCATCTATCAAGATTTGCTTGATATTCATTTGGTGAATAACCTTTTTCTTCTTCTCTCTTTCTTAAAGAAGAGAATGTCTAGACCAGGTCCTCCCAGAGCTGGACCATCTACTGTTACTCCCCAGGATGGAGTTTTTATGACCGCTCAACAGCTTCTTGATTTAGTAAAGAATGCTCAAGCAGCTGGTCCTAATCAGGTTCCTACTCATCCTAAGTCTGGATTTGCATGTTTGTGCAACGATTATACCAACTTAGGTGGGAAACCATTCAAAGGTTCTGAAACTATTATTGAAGTCCAGGCTTGGTTAAGAACATGCGATAGAATCTTTTCTCGCATGAACCTTGTCGATCTTCACCGTGTTCAGGTGGCTTCCAGTATGCTCCAAGAAAGAGCACTGGATTGGTACAGACTTCTTATTTCTGAAATTAATGAAGCTGGTCTCACCTGGGAGCAATTCCGGGAACGCTTCGAATTAAAATTCATACCAGAAGCAAAGAAAGTGACATTGGCTTGACGTTTCATAGACCTTGTTCAAGATGAATCTTCCGTGACAGATTATGTCGCATCCTTCGAGTCACTGTCTAAATATGGGGTTGAATACATCAACACCCCATTGAAGAAGAACCAGAGGTTCGTCTATGGCTTAAACAAGAATCTCAAGAAGCCATTACTTCTAAAATTAGAAGTTTCTTTCGATCAACTCATCGATATCGCTCTTCGTCTTGAAGAGGCTGATAAGGACAGTGATATTGAAGTGGTGGCTGCCAAACCAAACTTCAACAAAAAGAAGAGGCCTAACAAGTTCAAAGGTCCTTATCCCAACAAAAAGGGTAAACAAGCAACTCCTGCTGCAAAGGCATTTTCCCCCAGTGATAGGAAATGTTTCAACTGTGGTGCTAAGGGCCATTTTTCGAACAAGTGTTCAAAGCCCCGCTCTTGTCGCTATTGTAAAAGTCCAGATCATTTTATGCACCAATGCCCTAAGCTTCAAGACAAGGAGGGAAAGTTAAACGTTGCTCAAACCCCTGGTGTTGGGCATGTTTTCACCGAACCAAAGAGGGGAGGTCACCACCAAATCAGAATAAGGAAGTCCTCGCCGAACCAGAGTAAAGCAGGCATTGCCAAGCCAAGACAAGGAAAGCTCTACCGAACCAACTCCCTTCCCATGCCTACCGGACCAGCCACTCCACTACCTGCCGAACCAAACCCAAAGTATCCCTACCGGACCAACCAATCGCCGAACCATCCACTGCCGAATCAACCTCCACCGGTTCAACCTCTACCGAACCACCCACTACCGGACCAACCCACCACCGAACCATTCATTGTCGAATCAAGGCCATCCTCTCACCACCGAACCACTTGCCACCGGACCAATCGCCGAACCATCCACTACCGAATCAACCTCCACCGGTCCAATCCACTTCTCCATCCACTACCGAACCAACATCACCAGGCCAGATCACGTCAGCCCAGGCCCATCAACAGCTATATACTTCCAAGACCCCTACCCCTAGCCTCACTCTATAAATAGAGGGGTAAGGGTACAAGAATGGTAGACAAGTTTGAGAGCTCAAGCACGGATAGAACTTTCAAACAACTTTCATATACTTGTATCAAAGCTTTGTACTTGTAATCTGAACAATAAAGGAGAATAACATATAAAGTGGACGTAGGCACATTCTGGCCGAACCACTATAAATTTGTGTGTCTTTTATAGTTTAGTCCCTGCTTTTTATATATTTGCATAAATCACCCAAATCACTAAAAACAACATAAAATCAACTAAATCATACGACTTGGAGGTGTTTGTCCATTTTTTGTGCAAACATTTTTGGTGCTTTCACTGAGAACTGGAAGCTCGAAGCTTCAGCTTCTCCCACTTAACCTTCTTCCTAACAGCGTCGTTCATCGCTTGGAAAACATGCATCCCAGGCAGAAAAAAGACGTTAACAAAGGAAAGAACATCGCAACTAGCAGTGTTCCAAATCCAGTGGTCACAGATCAAGTGAATCATCCCATTCCAACAGCAGTACCAAATGAAGGTCAGGCAAATCCGACAACCCGTACCATAGAGGAGCCGGCTTCAATTACTAGGGCAGATCTAGACAGGGTTGTGGCTGAAGTGACTAACCGCTTCACATCCCAGCAGGAAGCCTTGGTGGACCAACTCATGTCACGCTTAAGGGATGATGAAGAGTCCAACCGCAACACTGAATCATGGGGAGAATCCCAGTCTGGAGGATCTCAGAGACAACAAAGATCTTCCTTCTTCGAAGGAGCTAACGATGGAAGCGGCCATGGTAGGAGTCGAGACCGAGCTCAGCCCGAAGTTAGACCTGAGGAAACACTTGGAACCGAACCCAACGGGGGAGGTACCGGGCGGAGGTCAACTATAGCCGAGCCTGTCGTACTGCCTAACCATGGCAACACCAGTGAACGGGGCCGAGCTAGAGTCCATCCCGAAGTTGGACCCGAGGAAGTGCTTAGATCAGAACCCAGTAGGGGAAGATCAAGACAAGGGACAACTGTAGCTGACACTAGCATGCTCCCAGAAGATCAAAGACAGCCACTGGAAAATATCAGGAATGATAGACGATACCATCCCTACAGGTCATCTGGACGGAATCAGTCCCACAGAGCAGAACCAAACTCATTTCTTTCTGCTCCAAATTCTGATGAAAGGATGGCACGTTTGTTCAGAGAGTGCGTCCAACGGGATCAAAGAGATCGAGGGATAGGCGCTAGGGTAACCAGCCCCTTCACCCGCAATATCAAAATTGCCATCACCCCCCGGGAATGGAAGATGCCAACAATGGAACCTTACAAAGGAACCTCCGACCCCGTTGTACACTTACAGAGATACACACAGCATATGCTCATGAGTGGAGCAACAGAGGGAGTACTGTGCAAATGCTTCCCACTATTCTTAGCAGATCTAGCTACCTCCTGGTTCTGTTATCTACCCCAAGGATCCATCAGCTCGTGGGAGATGCTGAAAGAAAAGTTTATCAGCTAGTTCCGCATTCATGTGGAACAACCCAAGGACGTTTATTCCTTATCCAGTATCAAACAGAAATCTGGAGAGAAGCTGCAGCAATACCTAACCCGATTCAATGTCGCAACGGCCGCAGTCCAAGATGCCGATGAGAAGCTTATCTTAATGGCCCTCTGTAGTGGTGTGCATCCGGATACTAAATTTGCTAGAAGATTGACAAAAGAAAAACCAGCTACTTTACTCGATTTCTTCCATGAAGCTGGAAAATATATGAGACTTGAAGACGCTGCCACTGAGGGGCAGTCAGGGTAACAAAATAAGGCAGCTCACGGCAACACGCCCGCTGTAGCAAAGGACGTTCGAAGATACGACTCTAGGGATAATGCTGGGGGCAAGAAGGGAGAAAAGCGTCTATATCGGCCAGGACCGAGATTTGACGCTTACACTCCTCTGAATGAAACGATCGAAAACATTTTCCTGGCCACTCAAGACGAAGTTAAATACAAACGGCCCCCGCACAAGATGGAATCAGATAACGCGATTAAGTCTGGAAAATTCTGCCGCTTCCACGAATCCCATGGGCATGATACCAATGAATGCCATCATCTTCGGGACTTGATTGAAGAACACATCAGAAGAAGGAGTCTGGAACGCTATGTAAAAGGTCAGAATAGGACTCCAGTTCCTGCCAAGGAGAACCCGAGGCTACCCTCCCCAGAAATAGGCAGAGGAAATTGCAATACCAGCGGCTCCAGTCAAGAGAAGATAGTGGTCCATACCATCTCAGGAGGACCACACATCGCCAACAGAAGCTGGGCAGAGATGGAAAGATATGGAAAGTCACTTAGAAACAATGAAGACTGCGTTAATTCTGTTATAGAAGAACGCCACCCGAAGCGGAAAGAGAGTGATGACATCACATTCAGTAGGCGTGACCTAGAAGGAAGGTAGTACCCTCACATGGATCTCATGGTTATCTCTGCCCGGCTCGGTCCAACCGAAGTTTTCTGAATTCTAGTAGACACTGGAAGCTCAGTAAATATCCTATTCAAGCATGCATTCGAAAAAATGAAACTGTCAATAAAGGATGTTTCTCCCTGCAATAAACCACTACACGGTTTCACTGGAGATGCGAAGATGCCCCTCGGGCAACAGGACCTCTTTGTTGAAATTGGAAGTCATCCCCGCTCCGTTGTGCGGAAACAAACATTTGTGCTGATAGAAAACCATTCGGCCTACAACGCCTTCTTAGGAAGGCCAGCCTTGTTCGACTTCCAAATTGACCTGGCCCCATGGTGCCTAAAGTTGAAATTTCCAACGGACAATGGAGTAGGGGAAGTAGAGGAAGACTAGGATGTTGCTCGAGACTGCTATGTAACTGAACTTCGCAACAACCACATGAAGGAAAAAGGGAAAAGTGTAGATATTGCCCTATGTACAAAAAGTTTGGAAGCATAGCAACTAAAGAAAGCCCCTCCTCTTCGATATACCAGCGACCCTTTCAATGAAATAGACCCCAGGGACAAAGAGGAGGAGGCCACAGCCGAGCCTGCAGAGGCTATGGAATTTGTATCTGTGGACAAACATGACTCGAGTAGACTCTTGAAAGTCGGGTCCCAACTAAAAGCAGAATTGAAGGAACAACTCATTGACTTTCTCCGCCACAACTTAGATGTATTGCATGGTCACACGCTGACATGACCGGAATCTCCCCTGACATAGCATGCCACGTACTAAACATTGATCCTGCCAAGGCACCAGCAAAACAGAGAAAGAGAAGTATGGGGGCAGAACGATCAGCAGCCCTCGATGAAGAAGTAAAGAACCTGCTTGCCAATGACTTCATACGAGAAGCCATCTACCCAGAGTGGGTCGCCAACCCGGTGCTGGTAAATAAGGCTAATGGGAAGTGGCGAACATGCATTGACTTCTCCAACTTAAATGATGCCTGCCCGAAGGATTGCTTCCCACTTCCCCGAATCGATCAGCTTGTAGACAGCACAGCCGGGCACGAACTCTTATCTTTTATGGACGCATACTCAGGATACAACCAAATTCCTATGCATGCTCCCGATCAGGACCACACTAGTTTCATCACTGACCGGGGATTGTACTGCTACAAGGTAATGCCTTTCGGACTTAAAAACGCAGGGGCCACCTATCAGCGCCTCGTCAACAAGATGTTTGCGGGGCTAATAGGACAAACTATGGAAGTTTATATGGATGACATGCTGGTAAAGTCAAGGGGAGCCGACGATCACGTAAGCCACCTGGATGAAATGTTTCAAGGACGTCGCCAATATGGAATGAAGCTGAATCCTCTAAAGTGCTCCTTCGGAGTATCATCAGGAAAGTTTCTAGGATTCATCGTCCATGCCAGAAGAATTGAAGCAAACCCTGAACAAGTCCGAGCTCTGAAAGATATCAGGATACCTTCTACTCGAAAGGAAATGCAAAGCCTAAATGGGAAGGTGGCCGCCCTGAGCAGATTCATCTCTAAAGCGACTGACAAATGCATCCCCTTCTTCGAAGCTCTAAAGAAAGAGAGAGGAAAATTCGAATGGACTGACGAATGCTTAACAGCTTTCCTTAGCTTAATCGAACACCTCCAGAGACCACCAGTACTCTCAACTCCAAACAAAGGTGAAGAGCTATACATATACCTAGCTGTGTCATCTCATGCTCTAAGCGCCGCATTGGTGAGAGAAGACAAATGCGCGCAGCGACCAGTATACTTTGTAAGCAAGAGGTTTACAGGGGCGGAAGCCAGATATCCTAAACTTGAGAAACTAGCGTACTGTTTACTAATCACATCACGGAAACTGCGTCACTATTTCCAGTCTCATTCCATCAGAGTTCTGACCGATCAACCACTAAGGCAGGTACTCCATCGTCCCGACACTTCTGGGTGACTACTTAAATGGTGCATTGAACTAAGTAAATATGATATCACCTACCATCCTCGCACCGCCATCAAGGGACAAGCCTTGGCCGATTTCATTGAAAGAGAGTATGCTCCGATACCAAATGAAAGTGTGTGTGCTTGTGCACACTAATTACGGATCGTGTAATATGGACTAATATATGCGGAATGTTATTTACAATTGCTATATAAGTAAATATTCAATAAACTAACTATATAGCAATTCACAGATATAGAATAGTAAATGCAGTAAACAGTAAAATCACACCAGGGATTTTTATACTGGTTCGGACCTCCCGTCCTACGTCCAGTCCCAGACTCCTATCTGGATTTTCACAACCAACTACCTCGCTTCACCCGGAGGAACAGGTTTACAACACCCGAACAGCCGAACGGGATTTCGTGCCTCTTACAACACCGAGGACTTCAACAAAAAACAAATACAATTGTCGTTGACAACTTGTGCTCTTGATAACACTGATTTGTCACTTGTAGTACACCCTTCCTATAATCTTATCCTCAAAGTATGTGAATGATATTTGTGAAGATTGAAGGAAGTATATTACTTAATTGAATCAAAAGATATGAAATAATTTCAATGATTCAATAAGCAATTGAAATGTTTGAGAGTTCAAGACAGAGATCAATAGAATAGAGATTAGAATAATAGAATTGGTTATTCTTATCTGGAATAATGATTTCATGATGTTTATATAAGAAATAAACAGTTGTAACCCTTTGTGAAAAGATACAAACAAAGGTCATGATCATTGGTGAAGAGAAAGAGAAGCAACCGTTGAAGAAAAGGAAGTGTCTGTACGAAAGGTTGCTTTCTGTTTGAAAACGGTCGACAGGTCAAAAATGGCCGGTAGACAGGAATTTGAATATATATACGTTATGTACACTTGTGCACGTTATCTGTGCATTCTGGACAAAAACGGTCGACCGCCTTGTTTTAAACCGGTCGACCGGTTTAGCCCAGACTGCACAGTTAATGTGCACTCATACATATATACATTTATATTCAAAGATTGAAGGTATGAGATTATTTGAGGATAGATTTTAACATAAATAACACTACTAACATACCAAATAATCAACCTCTAATGTATGGAGCTCTTTGTGTCTCTTTAAAACAATGAATAACTTCTTTTTGTCGATCACGGCTTATCCCTTTGTCAGAAATCAAAACTCTATAAAAATCTTGACTCAACATTCTCCCCCTTTTTGATTGATGACAACATATATCTGAAACTCTGAATCTCCCCCTGAATATGTGATCTCCCCCTGAGATTTTGTCTGTATTCTTTATATAAATATATATATTCCTGCAGATAATTGTTAGCACTTTCTCCCCCTTTGTCATCGACAAAAAGGAGTAATCGATAATGGAATAATATAGGAATGTATCAACCAGAATATCCACTTTCCTCTTTTCTTAAGTGGTACCTGCAAAAAATAGAATTAAGTCCATGGTACCCACTTTTTATGGGGTCCTAAGAGTTAGGTCTTAGGAGTCCAAACCCATACGGGTCCGGTATCCCCTTTATATATATAATTAGTATTAAGATATACAGTATTCATGAAATTCTGAATATATTTATTCCTAATCAAATTGTTATTTGTTTTAGGAACCCATATTTTGATAGTCTTGACATTTTTCTTCTGAAATTTCACAACTGGTTTTGGTTTGGAATATAATAAACTAAGATTTTTCTTAGCTTCAGTCTTTTGTATTTTCCTCTTCCTTTCATTACCAAGATGTTTCTTGGTTTCTTGTTTCCTATATCCCAAACCTTGTTTATTTGAAACAGATTGTGAACTTTCAATGATTTTTGTCAAATTTTCTCGACCTTTGTTAAAGTTAGAAACATTTTGAGTTATGTCATCTAACTTAGTTTGTAAGCTCGCCTTTTCTAGGTCCAGATTTTTGACTTTTGCCTTAAGCTCATGATTTTCAATAGTGAGAGCATCATTTTTCTCTTTTTGAGTTTCAATTTCTTGACTCAAAAGAGATAATTGAGAGTCAACATTAGATGATGATTCTTGAAGTTTTTCAAGTTCTTCTTCTAATATTTTCTTCTCGTCTTTTAACATATCTCGTTCAAACTCTACTCTACTCAAATCTGCTTTGGCTACTTTTAATTGACGTTTTATGTCTTTATATTTGACTATCAATTCAGAATTTATATCAAGTAATTCATCAAATGTAGGAATTTGTACCTCATCTTCTGTTGCCATAAAACAAACATTAGCTTGTTCATTTTCCTGATCACTTTCACTTTCAGATGAGGATGAGTCTGAATCATCCCATGTTACTGAGAAGGCTCGTTTCTTTGACTTGTCCTTCTTATGTTTGAATTTATCATTTTCTGACTTCTTCTTCTGTTCTGGACAATCCTTCTGCATGTGCCCCTTTTTGTGACAGTTGAAACATTCTATAGTTGATGAAGATGGTTTGCTTGATCCAGGTTTCCTTTTGTTGTAGCGACTGGCTTTTCGATATTTTAGGAATTTTTTGAATCCTTTTGCAATGAATGCCAAATCTTCATCTTCAGAATCTGATTCATTTTCATCTTTCTCAGCATGAAATGCTACATTTTTCTTCTCTTCTTTCTGTTCTTTTCTAGCCTGCAAATTTGCTTCATAGGACATTAAATTTCCTATCAATTCATCTGGCTTCATGATGGAAAGGTCATTAGCTTCTTCAATTGCTAATACTTTTCCTTCCCATTCACTAGTCAGAGAATGTAGGACTGTTGAAACAACATCAAAATCTGAATATTTTTGCCCTAATCCGATAAGTGCATGATGAATAGTTTGAAACCTTGAATACATATCATTGATTGTCTCATTTGGTTTCATTTTGAAATTTTGAAACTGACTCTTCAGCATGGCTATTTTGGCTTGTTTAACCTTGTTAGTACCTTCATGAGTGGTTTTCAGCGTTTGCCAAATTTGATATGCAGTAGTGCAGATACTAACACGGTTATATTCATTTTGGTCTAATGCACAAAACAACATATTTATTGCCTTTGCATTTACGGCTGCTGCCGTTTTCTCAGCCGTTGTCCATTCTGAATATTCAGTTGTTGGATTTACTATTTCTTTTTGAGTAGCATTCCAAGCATCATAACTATTTGATTGCATGAAAAAAGACATACGTGTAGCCCAATAGCTATAGTTGAGACCATTAAAGAATGGAGGTCTTTGTGTTGATTGACCTTCCGTGTAAGTGCTAGAGCTAGTACTTGCGTTATTTGCCATATTACATGAATATATCAAATAACGGTTTTACGGTTATATGATGACCGTGCTCTGATACCAAATGAAAGAGAGTATGCTCCGATACCAAATGAAAGTGTGTGTGCTTGTGCACACTAATTACGGATCGTGTAATATGGACTAATATATGCGGAATGTTATTTACAATTGCTATATAAGTAAATATTCAATAAACTAACTATATAGCAATTCACAGATATAGAATAGTAAATGCAGTAAACAGTAAAATCACACCAGGGATTTTTATACTGGTTCGGACCTCCCGTCCTACGTCCAGTCCCAGACTCCTATCTGGATTTTCACAACCAACTACCTCGCTTCACCCGGAGGAACAGGTTTACAACACCCGAACAGCCGAACGGGATTTCGTGCCTCTTACAACACCGAGGACTTCAACAAAAAACAAATACAATTGTCGTTGACAACTTGTGCTCTTGATAACACTGATTTGTCACTTGTAGTACACCCTTCCTATAATCTTATCCTCAAAGTATGTGAATGATATTTGTGAAGATTGAAGGAAGTATATTACTTAATTGAATCAAAAGATATGAAATAATTTCAATGATTCAATAAGCAATTGAAATGTTTGAGAGTTCAAGACAGAGATCAATAGAATAGAGATTAGAATAATAGAATTGGTTATTCTTATCTGGAATAATGATTTCATGATGTTTATATAAGAAATAAACAGTTGTAACCCTTTGTGAAAAGATACAAACAAAGGTCATGATCATTGGTGAAGAGAAAGAGAAGCAACCGTTGAAGAAAAGGAAGTGTCTGTACGAAAGGTTGCTTTCTGTTTGAAAACGGTCGACAGGTCAAAAATGGCCGGTAGACAGGAATTTGAATATATATACGTTATGTACACTTGTGCACGTTATCTGTGCATTCTGGACAAAAACGGTCGACCGCCTTGTTTTAAACCGGTCGACCGGTTTAGCCCAGACTGCACAGTTAATGTGCACTCATACATATATACATTTATATTCAAAGATTGAAGGTATGAGATTATTTGAGGATAGATTTTAACATAAATAACACTACTAACATACCAAATAATCAACCTCTAATGTATGGAGCTCTTTGTGTCTCTTTAAAACAATGAATAACTTCTTTTTGTCGATCACGGCTTATCCCTTTGTCAGAAATCAAAACTCTATAAAAATCTTGACTCAACATTCATTGCCGAATTCACTACCAACGAAGGTAAGGAGCAATCAGAAATAGCAAAAGACATCAAGTGGAATCTCTTTGTGGATGGTGCGTCAAACGAATAAGGCTCGGAGGCAGGTGTGGTAATAATCACTCCCAGGGGAAATAAGCTACACTATGCTATAAGGTTGGAATTCGTAGCCACCAACAACGATGCAGAGTATGAAGCAGTGATAGCTGGATTAGAACTCTCCTTAGAAATCGGAGCCAATTCTTTGTGTCTTCATAGCGATTCTCAACTTATTGTAAATCAAATACTAGGAGAATTCCAGGCTCAAAAAGAACGACTCATAGCATATTTAAAGAAGACCAAGTTGCTTCTCAATCGATTAGATCACTATTTAATCAAACACATCCCTCAGGAAGAGAACGAAGAGGCCGACGAATTGGCGAAGCAAGCTAGCATGAGAGACGATACTATTTCCGGAGCAGTAGCCATCTCAAAGCAACGGACCCCAAGTTTTGAGCAAGTGAATCTGATAGCTGCAACCGGAGAAGCAACTTGGATGACTCCCATCTGAGACTACTTACAAAGTGGCACGCTGCCCAACGGGCGTAACGAAGTCAAGAAAATCTTGAGGAAAGCTTCCCGCTACACAATACAAGAGGGCACCCTCTATCGGCGCGGCTTCTCTAACCCCTTATTAAGATGTGTCGCTGGAAGGGAAGCTAAGGAAATCTTATCCAACATCCATCAAGGAAGCTGCGGAGATCACACTGGAGGGCAGACTTTGGCAAAAAAGATACTCCGATATGGATGTTTCTGGCCCACCTTAAGCAAGGACGCCATAGATTTCGTCAGAAGATGTGACAGATGTCAGAAGTTTGCTAAGATTCCGCGGCTACCAACAACTGAGATTACTCAAATGACCAGCCCTTGGCCCTTCGTAGTATGGGGAATTGACTTGATTGGCGAACTGCCAATGGGCCGAGGCGGGGCCAAATATGCTATAGTGGCAGTCAACTATTTCACCAAATGGGTGGAAGCAGAACCCCTAAATAAAGTATCTTCAGCAAAAGTTATTAACTTCTTGATCAAAAATGTTCTATGCAGGTACGGAGTCCCATTCAAAATCACATCGGACAATGGACTTCAGTTTGACAGCGAGGAGTTCGCCAACTGGTGCCAAGAGCACGTAATTCACAAAAGATTCTCATCCGTAGCCTATCCCCAGGCAAACGGACAAGTCGAAGCCGTCAACAAAATTCTCAAAACTCTAATCAAAAAGAAACTCGAAAAGCCAAAAGGCGCTTGGGTGGATGAACTTCCTACGGCACTATGGGCCTATCGCACATCTTTCAGAACATCAACGGGGCATACTCCTTTCTCTTTGGCATACGGATCAGAGGCTATGCTCCCAGTTGAAACTATAGTGCCTTCCCACCGTAGGATCCACTATAACCCAGAAGAAAATGAAGAACTCCTCCACATGTCTTTGGATCTAATTGAAGAGAGAAGAAACGATGCAACACTCAAAACATCAGCTCACAAGCAAAAAGTAGCAGCGCAATACAACTCCATAGTCAAGCATCATAGCTTACAAGAGGGAGATCTTGTCCTCAAGCGAATCTTCCCGCGCCCCGGGGCACTAGATCCAATCTGGGACGGACCATATGTAATTCATAAAGATCTCCACAATGGAGCTTATATTTTGTCAACAGTGGACGGGGAGGTGTTCCAGAGGGCATGGAACATCCAACACCTTCGTCGATACTTTTCTTAACTTGTACTGCCCATATGAAGTGAATTAACAAAGAGAATCAGTGGATGTAGGCATGTTCGTGCCGAACCACTTTAAAAAACTTGTCTCTTTTTAACTTGTTCCTTTATATCTTGGCTGCTTGTTAACTTTATCCTTTTCTGTTGAACAAAATCCTATGCAAATAGCATTTTCATTCAAGGCGCTCCACAGCGCGACTTCTCCTGGACAAGACCTAACAGGTACTATACGAATCTATGCCCTCGCCAATGAGACACTTTTGCTCTGGCATCCCTCTACTGCGGGTTAACTCATTGCTCACGACGGCCCTCAAAGCCAACTGTAATGAACCGATTATAAGCCACCAAGAAGGCCGACTATAGCCAAGGCAGCTCATTACGGCGTTCGGCTCGCCGGCAACTGTGAACCTACTTTAAGCCCCAACATAAGGTGTGGCCAGCCAGGGGTAGTTCACGGTTGATGATCGGCACCCACGCTAGCCGGCCATAGTAAATCGAATAATACCCACGATTACGGGCCATAATGGCCCGGGTAGTTACTGTGCGCGATCTCGGCTCTGATGTGTCTTAAGTACGGCTGTGGTAAAAAAGATTTAACTCCCCGCGGAGGCGTAAGATGGGTGACAAATGTCTCCAAGACCCACAGCTAGGGAAAGTGACTACAAAGCCCGTTTGTCACGAACTTAAGCACATCGAAGGCCTTCCGTGATTGGAAGTTTTACTATTTCTCATATTTCAATTTTATTTAAAAAACTTTCCTCCTATCCTCTATAACGATCCCTAAAGTACAGGATGCAGAGTAGGAGATACTCGCCAATGGGAGTAGGAACTCACAATTGGATGGCAGGGCATTCAACTGCATTCCATACTCGATCATACAAGATATTCAAAACTGCCATCTACAATTAGAACATGAAAGGCGGTATTTTCTTCTTTTGTGTAGAAATACATGGCTATAATTTATTCATACATCACACTAGCATTGCAGGGCATGAAATTATGTTTTAAGTAAGAACTTGACATCAAACACAACTGAATTACAAGCATATGCATAGCTATATTTCTCATACAACATGGCAAAATAACAAAAGCATTCAAATACGACAGAATCAGCTTAAGTTTAAAAATTACACGCCAAAGATAATGTTGTTTATTACAAGAAACATAATTACAACCTAAAAGTTACGTTACTATTTTGAGACTAACATATACAACAATGTTCAGTAAGCAAAAAGATATCCAGGTCAAGTCAAGGAGCCAGCTGCATCGGAGCTTTACCCTTGTCCTGTTGACCGCCTATCCGATCAAAGAAAGAATTCTTAGTGATAAGCAACTAAGTTACGGGAAGACTAAAGGGAAGGACTTACCAGCATCTGCTCCTTGATCGTCTTGATCATCATCTTCTACTTGCACACCTACCTCCTTCCCCCGGCAACAGCATAAGCGTTCTGACAATCCCAAAAGAGCGAGAAATAGCATCGAGCTGCTCATCTTTGAGGGAGCTAGGAAAGCAGTCAGGCGGTGAGTTCAGAAGCTCTTGAGGACCGTACCCATCCACTAGCGATCTCGGGGTGGGTCCACGTCGTTCTGGATTCGGCTGAACTGGAGGCATGATGGGGATTCTCTTCTGTCCATAGATTTCTTCTTGTCGGAATGGGTTTCAACTTTATGAGACATTATCTGCAACACAAAAGAGTACATTGTTAGAATAAGGATGTAGAGACATAAACAAGAAAGTGTATGCAGTCTGGAGTTTCACTCGTAATTCAAAACATAAGGTCATTCGGCAATTACCTGGACCGGTAGTCAAACGTGATTCGGCAGTATGGTTGATTCGGCTATTTCAAACAATTGAGTCTAGTTCGGTATTTGACTGATTCGGCTATTTCAAAAGATAGAAGGTGAACAGAGACATGAAACCCATACTTATAGGCAAACGTAAATGACCGGACCAACTGGGTTGGCACGTAGGACCGGATGAGAATGTCCAAGCTGAAACAAAGCGAGACATATGACTGGCATATGCCCCACTTTGGGGGGCAAATGTTGGGCATGTTTTCACCGAACCAAAGAGGGGAGGTCACCACCGAATCAGAATAAGGAAGTCCTCGCCGAACCAGAGTAAAGCAGGCATTGCCAAGCCAAGACAAGGAAAGCTCTACCGAACCAACTCCCTTCCCATGCCTACCGGACCAGCCACTCCACTACCTGCCGAACCAAACCCAAAGTATCCCTACCGGACCAACCAATCGCCGAACCATCCACTCCCGAATCAACCTCCACCGGTTCAACCTCTACCGAACCACCCACTACCGGACCAACCCACCACCGAACCATTCATTGCCGAATCAAGGCCATCCTCTCACCACCGAACCACTCGCCACCAGACCAATCGCTGAACCATCCACTGCCGAATCAACCTCCACCGGTCCAATCCACTTCTCCATCCACTACTGAACCAACATCACCAGGCCAGATCACGTCATCCCAGGCCCATCAACAGCTATATACTTCCAAGACCCCTACCCCCAGTCTCACTCTATAAATAGAGTGGTAAGGGTACAACAATGGCAGACAAGTTTGAGAGCTCAAGCACGGATAGAACTTTCAAACAACTTTCATATACTTGTATCAAAGCTTTGTACTTGTAATCTGAACAATAAAGGAGAATAACATATAAAGTGGACGTAGGCACATTCTGGCCGAACCACTATAAATCTGTGTGTCTTTTACAGTTTAGTCCCTGCTTTTTATATATTTGCATAAATCACCCAAATCACTAAAAACAACATAAAATCAACTAAATCATACGACTTGGAGGTGTTTGTCCATTTTTTGTGCAAACACCTGGCAACACATCTCGCGGTCAAGGTATGTCTCATTCTGTCCTTGATGGCATTATTATATTTCATGATCAACCTATTAGAGTTCTCTTTGATACGGGTGCATCCCATTCTTTTATATCAAAGGAACTTGTCGATACTTTTTCTTTAAGTGTTGTTGCTTTAATGACTTCTTTAAGAATTGCGAATCCGGTTGGTGGATCCGCAACTCTTAGTTTACTTTGTAAAGACATAGAGATTATTTTGTGTGATTTATCTTTCCTAGCAGATTTGCATGTCATGCGTTACTTAGGCTTTGGAATGATTTTGGGTATGGATTGGTTTACTCGTTATGAAGATCATATCCTATGTCCTGAGTAGACTATTTATCTCCGTCATCCGCAATCTGTTAATCAGATTTCTATTGTTCTTAAAGATTCGGATTCCGCTTTGGTTGGATCTTTATATTCTTTAAATCCTCGTGATGATGATAATGATGACGAGGAGGATGTCATTTCTCTTATTCGCGTCGTTCGTGAATTTTCCGACATCTTTGAGCCCGTTTTAGGATTACCACCTAAGCGAGCAATCGAGTTCAAAATTAATCTTATACCTGGAGCTCAACCTATTACCCGTCCTCCTTATCGCATGTCCAATAAGGAGAATGAAGAGATGCGCAAACAATTATCCGAGTTAGAGAAGAAGCAACTTATTCGCTCTAGTTCCTCGCCTTGGGGAGCTTCAGCTATTTTAGTAAGAAAGTCTGATGGTACACTTAGGCTTTGCGTTGACTACCGCAAGCTTAATGATCTTACTATTAAGAATAAATATCCTTTACCTCAGATTGATGATCTGTTTGATCAACTTAGTGGTGCTAGAGTCTTTTCACAATTGGACTTGGCTACCGGTTTTAATCAGCTTCGTATTGCAGAGGATAGTATTCCTTTGACTTCGTTCCGTACACGTTATGGATCTTATGAATGGCTAGTTATGCCATTTGGTTTAACGAATGCTTCGGCTTATTTTGTTGACCTAATGAATCGAGTATTCAAAGATTTCCTCGATCGGTTTGTTCTCATCTTTATTGATGATATTCTTGTGTATTCTAAAATCGAGGAGGAACATGAAAAGCATCTTCGAATTGTATTGGAAACTCTTAGGAGCAATCAACTAAAAGCAAAATTTTCCAAATGTCACTTTTGGCAATCTAGTGTGAAGCTTCTCGGTCATATTATTTCCGAATCCGGAATATCAGTGGATCCTTCAAAGATTGAAGCGATTCAAAATTGGAAGAGACCGGAGAGCGTGACTGAAATCCGTAGCTTTCTCGGATTGGCAGGTTATTACCGCCGTTTTATAAAAGATTTTTCTAAGATTGTCGTGCCTCTTACTGGCTTAACAAAGAAAGGTGTTAAATACATTTGGTCGGACAAATGTGAAACTTCTTTTCAGAAATTAAAAGAACTCCTTTCTGATGCTCCTATTCTTATTATTCCGAAGGGAATCAAGATTTTGTCGTTTATACCGATGCTAGTCGCGTTGGTTTGGGTGCCGTTCTTATGCAAAAAGAACGTGTTATTGCTTATGCTTCTAGGCAATTGAAGCCGGCTGAGACTAGATATGCCACACATGATTTAGAACTCGCGGCTATCGTTTTCGCCCTTCGAATTTGGCGACATTATCTTTTGGGAGAAAAATTTGTACTTTATACTGATCATAAGTCTTTGAAATATTTATTCTCTCAAAAGGAACTTAATTTGCGTCAACAGCGTTGGCTCGAGTTCCTTGCCTCTTATGATCTTGATATCCTTTATACTCCCGGAAAGGGAAATCGAGTTGCCGATGCACTTAATCGCAAGCAACAAGCAGTTGTTTCGATGATGATTTCCGAATGGAGGGATCTCGAGGTTTTATCCACTTGTGAAATTCGAGATCGTGTCTCTGATTTATGTTCATCTCTTATTTTATGTAGCCTTGAGGCTCGTCCTTCTCTTTTAGACCGCATTCTTGAAGCTCAACAGCTAGACCCTGAATTGGCTTTGCTTGGCCAAAATCTTAAGGATAAAACCGATATTGAAGGTTTGAAAGACTTTGATATTGATTTTCGTGGCGGCATTCGGAAATTTGGTAGACTAATCGTACCAAATATTAGTGATCTTCGTAGAGATATTCTAGAAGATTCTCATCGTTCCAAGTATTCTATTCATCCCGGTAGCAGTAAAATGTACGTAGATATGAAGCGACTTTATTACTGGGAGGGAATGAAATCTGATATCACTAACTTTGTTAAGTGTTGCATGACTTGCCAACTTGTTAAGGCTGAACATCAAAGGCCCGGTGGGTTATTGCAACCATTGGAAATTCCAGTATGGAAGTGAGATCAAATTTCCATGGATTTTATTGATGGCCTTCCCCGTTCTCGTTCGGGTCATAATAGCTTATGGGTGATTGTTGATAGACTTACTAAATCTGCCCATTTTATCCCCGTTCAGTCGAACCGAACCGTTCCTCTTCTGGCCAAACTTTTTTTCAAAGAAATTGTCAAACTGCATGGAGTTCCTTCTTCCATTGTTAGTGATCGGGATCCATTGTTTACTAGTGGATTCTGGAAGAGTTTTCAAAAAGCTTTGGGAATAAAGCTTAATTTTAGCACCGCTTATTACCCCCAGTCCGATGGACAAACTGAGCGTGTGAATCAAACACTTGAAGATCTTCTGCGTGCATATGTTCTTGACTTTAGTGGAAGTTGGGAAGATCATATTTCACTTGTTAAATTTTCCTATAATAACAGCTTCCAATCTAGTATTGGTATGGCTCCTTTCGAGGCACTCTATGGAAGGCCATGCCGATCTCCTTCTTGTTGGCTAGAGGCCGGTGAGAAGCTGGTTTTAGGACCAGATTTTATTCGAGATTCCACAGAAAAGATCGAACTTATTTGACATAGGATGAAAGAAGCCCAGAGTAGACAAAAATCCTATGCCGATAACCGAAGAAGGAAATTAGAATTTTCTATTGGTGATCTCGTATTTATTCGTGTTTCACCTATGAAGGGTGTGGTACGTTTCAGTCGATCGGGAAAGTTAGCGCCTCGATATATTGGGCCATTTCCTATCACTGAACGTATTGGTTCCATGGCTTATCGCCTTTTATTACCGGCTCAGTTTTCTGCCATGCATGACGTGTTTCACGTTTCTCAATTACGGAAGTGCCTTCGGGATTCCAATTCTATTCTTGAGCCCGGTGTTGTGGAAGAGATTGAAGTTTCGCCTAATTTAACTTATGAGCAGCAGCCTGTTCGAATTATTGCTTCGGAGATCAAACGACTTCGAAATAAAGATGTTCCGCTTGTTAAAGTTCAATGGTCCTCAAATCCAAAGGATTGCTCTTGGGAAACCAGAGAATTCATCGAGCGTACACATCCGGAATTACATTCTCATGCTCTTTGAGGTAAACTTCTTATTTCAAATTTCTTTTGTGTTAATATGCATTTATGGTTGTTACTTTTTATTTTCGTCTTATATATTGCGAGGACGCAATTTCTTTAAGGAGGGGAGTCTGTAACAACCCGCATATTTATCGATTTTATATTTAAATATTTTATCGTTAGTCGGATGTTAGTCTGAAAAGATACTTTTTGCATATGGTCAAACTAGGACTCGAGACCACCTCCGTTGAGTTCAAAATGATGTTTGCAATCTTTTTGAGTGTAAACTTCGATATGTTTGGAGTAAGTGGAATTTTCGTCATTTTTTCCCACCTTTGACTTTAGTTGGACTGCACCTTCTAACTCAGCCCCAACCCACCTCCTCTTCCTCACTATATCAAACACTTCAAGCTTTGTCAAAAAATGGAGGAGGGAATGGGAAATAAAAACTCCAAACTCAAATTCTATTGCAAATCCAACATTCAACTCCAAATTCAAGTAGAAGATATTAGATTCAAGCTTTAGATTGCTTCTCCTTGCTTTCAAGCTTCATCTTCATCCATTTTAGTGAAAAGGTGAGATTTTTAATCTCACATCTTGCCTATATCTGTCATTGGACTGTTTGGGATGTATTCCTATCACTTTAGCACGAATACTTGAATTTGGTTTGGATTGAATTGGCGAAAATCCCAAATTTTTGTGTGTTTCGGCATGTTACTGGGCTTAGGTCGCTCGGACTGGGAAAAATCGCCTCTGTACATTTAGCTCGTTCGCATTTAAGTCGTCTGCTTTTAGGTCGCGTCATGCTTAGGTCGCGCCATTGATAAGTCGCTCGGAGTTAGATCGCTCCCTCTGATTGGAAAAGGCACCTCGGAGTTAGGTCGTGTGGTTTAACTGTTAGGTCGCTCGCTCTAGGTCGCGAGTCTTTAGGTCGCCAGTTTTAGGTCGCGTGCCTTTAGGTTGCGAGTCTATTTTCCTTAGGTCGCTAGGCCTTGCTTCACTTAGGTCGTTGGACCTTATATCCATTAGGTCGTTGGACCTTATATCCATTAGGTCGTTGGACCTTATAACCATTAGGTCGTTTGACCTATCCTACTATAGGTCGCAACCCATTAGGTCGTCCGGCCTGTTTACCTGCTTTTAGGTCGCTTGACCTACTTACACTCTTTAGCTCGACCTCGTTAGGTCGCTCGGTCCTTTTCCTTAGCTCGGCCAAGACTTAGGTCGTAACACATAAGGTCGCATGGCTTTGTTTAAGACATTAGGTCGCTCGCCTTTTATCTTTAGGTCGTTTGACCTGTATTTCACTAGGTCGCTCGTCCTGTTCTTCTGCTAGGTCGCAAGGCATTCCAGCTTTTGGTCGTTCGACCTATTTGACTTAAAGCCGTTGCACTTTAATTCGACCACGTTAGGTCGCAAGTATATTTCTACTATGATGGTTTTGGAACTGATTTCCTTGGATTTTTCTCACGTCTCCGAATGTGAAATTTTGTGATGCGATTTGTTTCAACAATCGATTTGTGACTTGTTACTTTAAAAATGTGAAGGCTTCAATACTAGTGGTGAATATTAAAACGCTTTCATCAAAGCGATTTCAACACTGTTTTTACTACAAAGCTCTTTTCCTCAAACCGTTTTCCAATCCACTAGTATATACAAGCCTTTACTTCACTCGGATGAGAAATCGAATTAAACGACTTAGTAAAACGAGTGGTATGAAACGCTCGCGTTTACTTCGTCGGTTAGCTCTTGGACTCGTTCGATTGAACCCTTTTGTGACAATTTTCTAGTGAAGATCTACAGTTTGTTCGTAAATATTTAAGTTAAGCTAGTGGTTATGGGACATGAAGCTAAACTCGTATATTTACTGGCTTAGTGTAATTGACACTTCTATATGATCATGACGGTCATTTTTGTGATTTAGACTAGCAACTGTGCGACGTCTCTTTGTCTGCGAGGGAGACTAGACCCCGCTTTTGTGATGTTTCACCATCACATATATGGGGTAGCACCCCATGGTCTTCGGGCCGTTCATGTGTTAAAATTTAGTGGATAGCTTCCATGAGATAGCTTCTCGTTCATGTGTTATACGCGTTGGTGAGTTTTCATGCTCCCGTTCATGTGTTAGGCCTCCCCCCCTTTTTTATGTGTTTTCTGGATTTCTTGTGATGATTTCTGGAATTTTGTGCTTCACCAATTTTCATGATTTTCATTGATATGATATCAATTTTTGTGCATTGGTGAATTCATGTGTTATTGACTTGTTGTGAATACAAGTTTAGGGTATGATACCCTATTTTATCTTTGAGAAGATTCTTGTGATATTGATTAATCTCTTGTTGATTTTCAATTGCGTACTTATAGTGGTATGCCATTATGGTTATTACATGTTCATGCCATGTCTTTTACTTTATACCATATCATCTGATATTTATAGCTAGACTGATCCGTTTATTATTTTCTTATAAATAATACTCGGGTCAGACCGAGATGTTACAGGTGCTTCTGCTTGGCTTCTCTTCAGGATTAGTCTGACTTTTGGCTAACTACATAGATTAGTAGTTTTTGGGTGTACACATTTGAGATATAGACTCTATGTTGTGTACTTATTCTTTTGTATAGCACGTGTTGCTATTCTTTTGTATTATCGTGGATCTTTCCGACCACTACTCTAATGTACACATTTATGTGATATATATTTATTCATATCTTCTTCCGCCTTTGTGATATGGATGTCTGTGACTGATTTATGTTATGATTATTTCTATGTTTGTTTCCGAAGATTATATATATCCACCGTGTGATAGCTTTGAGTTTGTATCGGTATGTCGGATTTCCTCCTTAAATGATATGCATTTTATTCTATCTGACATATCGGTGCTCGCACAAAGAAGTTACATGGATGGTCGCTCCTCCACAGCCTTATTCTCCGTGCTAATTGACAGCACTACATCGTAGTGTTCTTGCTGGCGTGGGTATAGAGGTGGGGCGTCACAATAAATATGTGAATAACATTAAATAATGTAGAAAACTATGTTTATCTATACTCAAAATAAGTTTTTCATTATCATTCATGTATTTTCTCTCAAAATTCATAAATTATAACCTTATTATAATTTACGCATTAATTTCGATATGAACTATTAATTATGAATATGTACAAATATTATTACAATGTTTATAAATGATTTTTAGTCGTTAGTTACAATTTTACACTTATTCTTAGTTAATTGTTTATTCCCTCCAAAATTTACAAATATTTCTCATAAAACACTCATCATGCAACAATGTAACGATTAAATGTATAAACAATCAAATCTTAATATATATATATATATATATATATATTATACCCAAAACATTGCAACATCTAAATAATCATTAAAAGAGTATAATAATATCTCAATAGGCATATGTGTGTGTATGTGTGTGTATAAAGAATATCTATTTAAAATATAAAGCATAAGCACTAACGACCTTGGCTCTCGACCATGGAACTTTCACAAACAGTCTCAAAAACTAGCAAATCATATTCCAAAATATCTAGTTTCTTATCGCAAACCAACGCAACAAGCCATATGCAAATCAAATGTAATATGCAAAAGTTATAACAATTATAAGATTCAGTGTTTAAAATGCACTTTTTTTTGGAATCCCAGTAAATCTGCCTTCGCTGGCAACATTTGGGGGGAATACAAGATGGCCCACCCCAACATGCATCCCCAATTTAAGTCAGCCCTTACGGATCACTACGTGTGGTTGCCAGGAATCGAACCTCTCCCCTATGTGAGGGAGTCGGATGCTCCTGCCAATTAACTGCACTAAGTCAAAATGCAAATATTGATTTCATAGGGTCTACATTGTAAAATTACCACACTTTATCAGACTAGATAGTCAACTTGCATCGTCGATTTTTATTGAGGAATCCTCAACCACCACACCAGTTGAAATGCCGCTATCGCCACAAGAAGCTCTAGCTCCTTCTGCAATCCACGACCGCCTCACCTCCTCCACCTTCGACGCCTATTGTTCCACCGCTAAACCCTAAATTGTCCACTTCATTTGCCAATTATTGTCGATTGTGGTCATCATCGAAGAAATTCCAACAATTGTTTCACTCGACTCCTCAAATGCTACAAAACCATATTCTCGGTTTCACTAATCAATGTCCCGATCAAAAACTATAACATCTCGCATTTTCGACTCTTAAATTCAATAGCCGAAAAATATGGATCGTTATGTGATGATGACAAGAAACAAAATAGATTCTAACTAATCATTCCAAACTCACAGCATAAGGAAACAACATATAATGTAAAATATCTTTATATTCAAACCAAATCAAACTACATAGTCGTGTCTATACAAACCGAACCGAACCCACATGATCACACTATAGTGTCGGATGATTATGTACATGTAACACATACATACAGAACCCATAAGCAATGACTTCATCATCTGCACCTTCAAACATCACTTACATGGTAAGTCCATACTTCCACCAACCTAACAGAGATGTAAAAAAAAGGAAATATGGAGAGGGAACGGACATACAATGATCTTAGTGAGTGAAAGCAATCTATTTTGGATATAATACAGCTATACTCGTATAAAATCATAAGTGTGAATGATATATCTTATTTTCATACCTTAGCCTAAATCACTTGTAACTATAGAGTTAGACAAACGATACTATATTTGATAAACAGTTCGATTAACATTGTGACTCAACATCAACATTGTATGGATAGTGACACGGTCTAACCTACATACACTGCCATACCCAAATCAACAAGCATTGCATGGACAATGACAAGGCCACACTCGTATACAAATGTTATACCCACCCACATTGTATTAACATATGACTTAGTCACATGCATGGACTTGATTTTTGTATCCTGCCTATGAACTCATTTTCATACAACCACACGCAGCTCATCTTAAACGAGCAATCATGACACGAGGATAACTAATAGCGATAACAATAAACAATACATTCAAACACATAACATCAATAAAAAATATGACATCGCATACAACAAACATCGAAATACATCTAATCATCTATATATATGACTCATTAGTCAAGGTCATACTGCCTATTTTTTTTAAAAAGTGGCTCAAACCATCGCACTAATCCCGAATAACATCCCTTTATTGACCAGGCTCTATCGGGTCCGAGTTTATTTTGGACTCATCATATCACCAATGATCGACCGGTGGTTGCCTAGCGATGAGCAATTCTGCTCCTGTAGGTTTTATTCTTTGTTCTTTATCTTTTGATTTTTTCTTCGGGTCAATTCAGATCGTATATACATTGTTTTAAGAAGACAATGACTTATTTTAACATTCAGTTGCACATATAATTATATGTGTAAATCTCATAGTTTTCCTAGATGGCAGAAGGCAAAGGGTCTGAGATGAAAAAGGGGATCAAAGTTAAGAAGGGATGGACAGGAGCAAAGGGTGAATGAGTGAGAGAATGAAGGATGCGCGTAAGGTTACATGGATCAATTGATTCACTACTTTTCGAAGCTTCCACCATATTAATTAAAAAAGTTGGAGCATGTAAAGTGGATAATAACATAACAAAATTCTGAACTATAGCATTAGGCTTTGGAAAATAATTGTTATATAAAAGAAATCATATATGTTTTTGGAATTATTAAAAGAAAAAAAAGTTGAATTAATTTTTTTTTCTAGAAGTAAAAGAAATTATTGGTTTTTTCCTTGTAGAAATCAAGCAAAATTCGTAATAATTATCTTTATGCCTCCTCATTCACATATTATCCTATTCATCTTCCAAACAAATTTCATTGATTTCTATTCAGTATATTCTGTTTTAACTTAAAGAATAATTTGCTAAAAATAGAACAGCACGAAGAAAACTCATCTCCCACTCCAAAATTTAACTTTTGACATGTTTCACGCAAAAATAGAATTTTATTACTTCTAACCTAAAGAGGGTTAGAGTTTTGGATTAGTAGAGACTAAGGTTTGTGGGAGAAGTAGACTATTCACTTTTAACACTTGTGCGCGCTTCATTTAGCGTTGAAAACAATGAAAAGTACACAAAGAAGCATCAGTGCAGACGTTCCGCTTGAGCGTTTATCATCACATCTGATTGGGAATATACATAGTCTTGACAGCAACAAAAAATCTTCATTACTATGCGTCAGTGAAGCGCATCTATCACGATCGAGCAGTAAAAATATATATAAACCTCCTATTTTAGTAGGAAATATGTCATAATACACGACCTTTTTGAATGAGTACCATCTAAATTTAGATAGCAATCCTAGTATCTCAATTCTCTTGTCTGTCTAACTGAGAAAAAGGTTCGTGTTGGAACGGGATAAATGCCTCGCTTAGATTAACGTAGCTAACTTGTACTCTCAGCTGCCGCTCAAACAAAATACACATAAATTATCATTTTCCAACCATTTCCAACGAACGCAAAAATTGCATATTGTTTTCACCAAAATACCACATCGAATGCATCCTTATTGGTACCTATTGTTATTTACCCAAAGCAAATATACAAACTTGAAACTACTATCCATGTAAACTAGGATGGCCTTTGTTTTGAAAATGAGTTTTGTTTTTGTAATTTTGATGCGTATGTACTTTAAATGTACAAAAGAGGAGAAGAGGATAGACAAAGGTTTGACTTAAAATATGATTTTAACATATAAATTAAAAATAACTTTTTATTGTTTTCCTTTTCTTTTTTGAAAATATCAAAAACTATTTTTTCTCTTGGCTTCTTCTTCTCTTTATTAAAATGACTAAGATACTCACTTTATTGAAATGATTAAGGTAGTGTTTGGTTTGTTATTTGTAGTTTTGGGTTTTCGTCCTTACAAAAATGCACATCACACATTTATATTGTCGAAAACAACCAATTTAGAAAACGAAGTTAACATACAAAAAAGAAAATAACTTTATTTTTATTTTTTACGTTTTGAAAAATAATACAAGCACGCGAAACAATACATTCTTCCGTCGTCCCTCTATCTCTTTCGTCCTCTTATCCGTCTTTCTTTCGTCTCTTTCGTCGTCCCTCCATTCTTCTCATATTCGAGATACATATTTATGATAACACCACCACTGGTTTATTTAATTATTTATTCAAAAAGAAGAGGCCGATATTTATGATAACACCACCACTGGTTTATTCATATCACGATAATTCAAAATTTTCTTATCAAAGATGGAAATTAAGTGAAATTTCAATTTTTTTTTTTCCGAATTGTATTTGCTTGGCAAAAATAAAATGCAAAAAATTTAACTCAGGTCAAAGAATGCGCCTGTTGCTACAAATTTTAGATGAACCAACCTATTAATTTATCTTAATGTGGTAAAACAATAATCAAACCGAATAAGATGAATATAAAATTACAATCCAATTGAAGATATCTTACAGTACTAACCACAAAATAAAATAAACGATATACAAGTATTGTATCCGCATAAAAACCTAATTAAGTAACAAAGTGGCAAGAATAAGTGTGTTTTTATTTTGATATCTATTAAATAATATTAAAGCAGAAGAATGTTAAGCTCTCTCGTTAATTATAAGAATTATCTCTATTCTCCTTAATTCTCTCAAAGTCCAGATATTTTATTTTCAAAATCCTATTATCTACCACGAGCGTTACGGCACGCGCTTCGCGCGTGATGAAGAACACTGAATTATTATTTTTTACAAATTGTATTTATTTAATATGTTCAAAAGAAAATGTTTTCCATACACATTTAGTTATATTTTTGTGTTGAATCATATGTAGGTAATTTGAAATTTTATTTCTAAGTTGCAATATCTAATTTCTTGTGAGTTTAAATTTTTATTTATATTATTAATTAATAAAAAAAAAATTTGTAAAGTAGTTTATTTGATAGATTCTATTTTTAATTGATATTAAGACTTAGTAAATATTTATAGTGGAAATTTTGAATTTGTAAAATAAACTTAATTGTCAGATCTAAATTTTAATAGGGGTTTTTAGACTCAAGGAAAAAGTCAAAAAAAAAATTTAGTCTCAGGGACAACAAGTTTGCTTTTAAGGTTAAAGGACACTTTCTAGTGCAAATCACAGATTGATAGTTGTAACTATCATTCTCTGTTTACACTAAAAAATGTCCTTCAAACTAAAAAGCAAACTTGTTGTCCTTGAGACTAAATTTTTTTGCAACTTCTTCCCTGTGCCCATTTTCCTGATTTTAATAATATATGTAGACCTACATATAAAGGGCAATTTTGGAAGTTCGCAGTCGTACCAAAAGTTTGCGCTTCCAAACCAACTATTAATAAAGATTTTATTGTTATTCTACTAAACTTCTTACACCGTCTTACGTTCAAATACCTACTTTTTTAAAAAAACTATAATTATTTACAAATCTTTCACAGTTCTCTATAAAAAATTTGCCTTAAAGTCCATACGTTTAATTTAATTATATAATCCAAAATTTAAACTAATTTTCAAAAGGGTAATTAACTTAAAAGGACAAAAATTTATATATTTTTAGCCTCAAGGACATGACCGCAATATTTTAACCAAAAGAACAAACATTCTCCTAAAAATTATTCATAAGGACAAACATTCTTTCAAAATTATTCATAAGGACAAACATTCTTCCAAAACTGCTACTGAACTAAAAACTGATACCTAAAAACTGCTACCGATAACTACAAACTGATACCTAAAAACTGTAAAAACTGATACCTAAAGAAAGTTGTCCTTCAGGCTAAAATACTGAAGGTCTGTCCTTGAGGCTAAAATGTTGAGAAATTTTGTTCTTGACAATAATTTCCTGTTTTTTTTTCTTTTCAAAATTAGTCAGCTAATATTTATAAATAAACCTAAAAGATGAAAGTTTCAACATGCATACTACGTGCACATCAACAAATTGGTTAGCAAAATCATTTAAAATGATTGCAAGCATATATAAATCACTTAACATAAATTATACAAGTGCAATGTATAATAAATTCATTTAATAAGTGAATTTAGCATACATTGCACGGTAAAATTCTATTAACTTCAAATACTTAAATTTTAATTTTTTTTACAATTATGTTGAAATTCTTCTCAATTATCTTCTAATAAATTACATTCAAGTCCATATACTTAACTAATTGTGTAATCGTAAATTTAAACTATTTAAATAAATAGATTAACTAATATTCACTAATCCATGTAATAAATCCTAAAAATACGATAATTCCAATACATACAATATTCATATATATGGAAAAAATGATAAATTCTTCTTTATTCGGATATATATAAAGATATTTAAATCACGTAACATAAAATGTATACATAAATAATGAAAACTCTTTTAATTTTTGATTTATTTATTTCAAAAAATTATCGTACATTATATAACATAATTTCATTTTGAACAACTAATAAAAGATAAATTTATATTTTACAATACTATGATGTGAACGTACGATTACACTAATATTAGATTATATAAACATTGTCACTTTTAATACGTTAACAAACCACACACTCAACTCATAACTTAACTAAATGATACATAACATTACTTTGCAAATTGCAATTGTCAAAGTTGAAAGAATGACCTTCTATAACAGTATGAAATATATAGTTAATTACAAAGATAAAATTATTTTAAAATGAAAACTAAATATGGATAAAATTTCACATATAGATAAGCTAACCATAAGGCCAATACTTTTCTAAATTACAAACATGTACAAAGCTCTTCTCAATTTTCTTCATTTTTTTTACATTCAACTTCTTATATTTAATTAGTTATGTTGATTATTAACTCAAATTATTTAAATAAATTCAATTATTTAATGTACATTAATTTATTTGTAATCTTTTAAAAAGGATGGCAATTACACACACACATACATACAATAATCATATTAATAAAATGTAAATTTATTTATTCACAAATAAATATATAAAAAAAATGTCACATAACAAAAATTATTTTTGTCATGAAGAAAAACATAAATTATTTACACATATACAATATTAAAAATTTTAATTTACAATTATTTTTGAGTTGGAACGTTAATTTTTACAAATATATGTAGTTAACGAGGAATGAATACTCAACTTTATATCCGAGCATGCATGTCATTTTAATTTATGATTAATATATCACGATAAATTTATCATATATTGCATAATAAAATATTTTTTACCATAATTAAAATATAAATGCTATTTTTTAATAATATCATCGTGTGCAACGCACGATTACACGCTAGTTATACAGAAAAAAGATAACAATGCACCGGCTACTGAGCACTTGCAAACTCATAAACAAGACAGTGCTAATGGTATTATGCTGTCTACTAAGCTTAATTATGAACAGATATAAAAGGTTGCTAAAATATTATGATAAATGAAGTTGAAGGAAAACTGTGTGCAAGAAAGTAACACCAATGAGTATATTTGATTATAGATAAAGTAAAATAATGCAAAAAATAATAAAAATATGCCGGGTCTACGTACACTCTACAATGTTGGGAAAATGAAAGCTTAAACAAATTGTATAATGGTCACAATTCAGAATCATTACTAGATTACAAATATGATAAAATATCCCGCCACCATTATCAACATTATTAGAAACAGTAACAAGCAACAAAGGAGAACATTTTTTTATATGGTTAATCATATCACGTTCTCTGTGTTCCCTTGATTGATGATATAAAAGCTTACAAAGTAATGTAAAATTATAGCTTTACATCAACCATTCAGTAGCATTGGGTAAAATATATCACAAAATACATATATGCAAATCAATCATATCATGGTGAAACATCCCAATCATTCGGAGACATACAACCGATTGAAGAAGAAGATACAACACAAACTTGTTAGTTCCTACATCATACTAACATTTAAACGGTTTCAGGTGAAGTAATTCCATCGTGTGTTTCGGAGCTTTCTTTACTAAGTTTAGATCTTGGTAACGAAAAAGTTGGTAGACGGGTGGAAGATTGCTTAACCGATTGATGAACATGATGACATCCTATCAAATTAAGGTAGGTGTACAATGACATACCGCCAAGTGCAGTTATAGCTCCACATATACTCAACGTTCCTGGATTTGAATTGAATATCAAGTACCCACCAAGAAGGAGAACACACGTTTTGAACTGCCCTAGAACAACGTGAGAAGTCGCAGACGTTGCCCTAATAAAAACACTGAAACGTTGATAAATTCGCAAAATTGCTTAATATAATCACAGTGAGATGAATATGTACAATAATGATTGTTCATGGGCTAGGTCATTCAACTTTCTTTTCTAATACCTAAGTAAACAACTCGTTAGTAGTTGGCTCTTGCACATCTTTCTACGTTTCGATGCTTTGGTCAGATAAGCTACTCTTTGGGGTTTGTTCAAGCATATATACAGAATAATATATATGGATTTTGAAAATGTTCAGGCTTACCCTAGAGCTAATGCACCTGACCACTGAAGCAGGAAGCCAAGAGCAGCGGACAAAAGAATTGCAGATGTATTACGAAAATCCCAATTGAATGATAATGCACCTGGTGGGTCCAACCACGGCATCAATGCCACCAAAAATAGAAGAGTTATTGGTGTTGTTTTCCACATTAACCTGTACCAAGTTATCATTTATTTTTCTTCTCAAAAGAAGTTCAAACTTGGTGTTTTTATAAGTGAAATTGCATAATTTGCATTTACATTTTACGCGATAGCCGTCCTGAACTTAAAAATATGTAGCTTGTTACTTTCTCCACGAATTATTTTGGGTAAAGTATTTCTTAGTTCAGGATGACTTTGCTATCGCTATGTGTGGCTATAACTGAAAGTGGTGTCTTATAGTTTCAAGCCTATATAATGATAGATTAAGAAAGTTAAAAAGGACAAAAAAGTTATGCTAATGAATTACATACGCTAAAGCAGTCCAGTTCTCTTGCTGCTGTAGATTGGACCATAAGATTTTATTGATGGCACTAGGTATAATCCATGCTAAAGCAATCCATGCACCAAAAAAATGGAACTCAAGATCTGTAACTGTTGCAACTGCCACGCCTATCGACACGACTGTCAATGCTAATACCTTAATAATAATAAAAGAAGCAAACATGTACTTAGCATGCTGCAAGTCATAAACAGTAATTATTAGGATGTTTGGTAACATACCTTTTGAAAAGATACGGTCTTCTTAAATAGCATGAACTCGGATAGAACAATCGTTGGCGTTACAGCAATTTTAGCCATTTGGTAGAAACCAATACTGAAAATGTAAAACAACATAAGAAACATAAGAACATGAACATGATTATAAAAGTATACGACTTAGATCCAGTTGTCATACCTGTTATACTTTAGGCTAACATTAGCAAGGCCATTAGAGAGAGACATAACAATTCCAAGAGCTAAGAGCGATGAATATGAAGTTGACTTAGCAGGAGGCGATGCAGGCAGAGATGAAAATAAGTTCATAACAGCCATTATGATATAGCTCAAGCTGTAGTGTATGAATGTAAGAAATATCGGATAATTGAAGCCCACTTTTCCAAGAACCTAAGCAGAAAATAGATTAAGATGATAAAATTTCTTTTGCAGATTTCATCAAAGTTGCAAGTGGAAAAATAACTGCATACCAATTTATTCATCATTATAATGCCAACAGAAACTAGGAAATTGAAAGAAAGAGCAACTGCTGGCCCACAGACTCTCTGCTGTAATTTCTTTGCTCCATCTGATGTTCTTAATTCACTAAAGAGAGACGCACGTAGATCTTCGATTGCTTTTCCTGCTTGCATTGAGGATTTGTTAGTACCCATTGTTGACATGAGAAAAATAGAAAGAAATATACACATCTTTGAAATCTTCTTCAATGAGCTCAGTGAGCAACAACTATGAAGATGAGATGAAGTAAGCAAACTGCTTTGTACAAGATTCTGAAAAAGATGCTTTCATACTTGATTAAGAAATTAGGATTGCATATGATTTGACTTTTTTTAGATCATTAAAACATAGCCAAATGACAGTTCGAATTTTTTTAAGTATACAGCATTAAATGAGTGGACTTACTTATACCGATCAGCGACAATTTAAGATTTAATAAATAAACCAACTATAGAAGCATGCACATCCTTCATCTATTTCTTCTAATTAACCGAGCTACTATTTAAAAATTATGACTCTAAATTTTTTATGACCTAGTCTTGATTAAGTCATCTGATTTTACCAATTTGCTACAAAAATATAGTATATCTCTAGATTCTCTTCTATTAATAACCTGAGTTTTGTTTCATCGACAAAATTAGTTTCAACTGACGACTCAAACTACTCGGTTTCAATCGTCAATGGAAACTTTTACTTTGGTGTTTTAAATTTCTTGTTTCAACCATATTATGCTAAAATTTATTTCACATGCAACTTTTTGCTTAGAGAATTAAAATAAACTTATTAATAGTAGTCGTAGATCAAAACAGACAATATCTATTCATTTATATCACTAAGGTAGGGAAATTTATTTTATAGTGGAGATTCATCAGAACATTATAAATTTCTCGCACACAAGGTGGGAATAACCTAATTCGAGTATATTAATATAATAGGTACGCTATCGGTAGATATACCAGTCTCAATGGTAAATATGATGATGATAAATATTATTTCTGATTATTCCTTTTTGTATTTCCTCTACATTAAAAACACTATTTATTGGTTATTTTTCTAAAACAGATGGGAATTCAGAAGTAACCTTTAGTCATCTGATGATAGGTGATCTTATTCAAGTTAAAGGTTTACATACATACATACATGATACCCCTCCCTCCCTACCTCTCGCCCTCCCTCTGTGCATGAGGGTGTGTTCATTTTACTTTAATTTTAGCAGTAGGCCATGATTTAATTTAATGTATTTTTTACTCCTAAAGATAATTTTCTTTAATAAATTGAGCTTGGTTATCGAACTTATATTAGATATTTTTGTTTTTTGTTTTTAAAGGTGATTGACTCTTGTGCTAGACTGAATAATGCCTGGTCCTTGTATGATGTATCATTGTTGAATGGATGTTACTGGAAATTATCTTTTACAGTAAACATAATATCATATCAAAAGTAAGCTAACAACTGAAATTACAGTAAAATGAACATAGAAAAAACTTAAACTTGAATAAGCTTACCAAACACCAAATGACCAGAGCATACTCTTGAATTTCTATTTATTTTCAAAAACAGACAATAACTAGTGTTTACTAAACAAAAAAACAGAAACAAAAAAATGGAAGTAACTGACAAATCTATAGTTACCGATGGATTTGATATTTTGTTACCGTTATATTTACCATTGTCGTCGGTAGATTTATCGTTAACATACTAGTACTATTGGCATACTAAAGTAGATCATTATTGGTAAACAAGCATTGGTGAAACTATTCCAGACGAAATTTTTGTAGATACAACCTATTTATTATCAAAATCATCTGCACAAATTTAAAATGTTTGGGAAATTCTAACTCCGTTAAAATTGCCTTTCCATTGTATTGTGATTTTGCAGGAGTTGGTAATTTCCAAATGATCCAAAATTTCATGTAGACGATATTGATGTCATTGATTATCTGCAAATTTTATAGATACACTCTTAGATGCCCCCAGATCATCTCTGGAAAATTTAGTTAATTTGAATAGACCTAACATATTCAAAATAATATTTCAATTAGCGGTTAAAATAATTATTTTACTGATTGATGTTGACTTAAATTTTGAACAATTTAGAACTTCTAAAATGATTTTTTTTGTGACATGTGATACTTAATTTAAGTGAAGCATTCATTTTGGTGTCTTAGAGGATCGAAACCAAGACCGCTAGAACCACAATCTAAAGATCTTATCACTTAAGCTACCGATCCATGACTAGTCCTTTCAAAATGATTTTACTTTTGTGAACATAATATTCAGAGTGTATTAAACTTCTCAAGGTTTCATTTGCCTTTGAATAGGGTAGCACTAAAAATCGTACCGGTATAAAATGAGATGTAGCAAAAACGAGGTGAATCTTTTAGTGGATTGATACTCCCCTACAGAATTATTGGTCAGATCTTACACCAATATCTTTGAATGTTTTAAGTTTTAATATCACCATGCCAAAATAGTATAAGATAAGCACGAAATCGTTTAACATGCTGCCTTCAAATAGTCTAATATGTCAAATATGAACAAATGATATCAGTTGACACCACAATAATATGTAGTTGACAAGAATTGAATCATTGACCTTGCATGTGAACAACACTAACCAATCACGTATATATATTTTTTTCTTTTTGGTTTATTCAAAATCTACTATAACTCAATCTTAATCCATCTCGAAATATAGATTTCTTAAAATATTTCTAGTACCTATTACTAGAATAAAAATCAAGAGGCGGTCCATGATTCTTCTTGCCCCCTACTAGCACCATCCCTGTGTGTGTGCATTGGATGCAAGTCATACTTTTTTTCTCAAAGAAATACAAGTAAATTTGCACATCAGGCATATGCGCTGGTAGAACTTTGGTAGATTATACAAGAGGGAGGAAACTATTATAATGCTTTTCTTTTAAGGAAACAAAATAGCCACAGTTCTTTTAGGAAGCACTTCAGTGATTCGTTTTCTCCACTATTATCACGAAATACTACGGGGGTCTCTGTATAAAATGCACAGTACTAAGCAACTAATTTTTTACAGAATATATCCAAAAATACTCATTACATTGTGCCTACAATAAGTACAAATACTATATTTTGATCTATTACTTCATTTAATTAGCGACATGTAATCAAAACCATACCATATAATTTGATAAATACCAAATAACTCAACAACAAAAATCGAGCGTGATGTTAAAAGAAAAAATCATGAATAACAATAATACCCTTCCATGTGTTGATTAGATCTTGAAATCAGCGAGAAAACAAATTAAAATGCAAAAATCAAAAGGACATGAGAAAGAAAAAAAACAATACCTCTTTCAGTTAAATCACTGTCTTTGCGTTTAAGAAACTTCCTAACATCTTTTCTTAATAGGAAGTTCATCACTTTCCTACTGCAAATCATTTTTTAAACTATAAAGAAATGATATTGCATTAAATTTTGAAAATTGTGTGGAGAGAGATTTGAGAGAGTGAGGTGAGGAAGAAGAAAGGGGTGACTCAACTTAGTTATATGTTCTGCGCAAGGGAAGAGTATGCGTGTATATGCGACAATTTGGTGCTATTGGTAAAATTTTAAGCGACTGTTTCTTGTTAACATACTTTAGATGTGATCACGTGAACGAGCGGCAGGCAAATAGTTAGCGAGCAAATCGTCAAGTAGCATGATTAGCATCATCCGTTCCCACTATAATAATAAAAAAACCATAATATGAAAGAGTTTGCTATTAACACAAAATAAAAATAATAAAAAAAACCACTGACTAATACCTGGTCCTTAATATTACCCGAACATAGTTGTTTTTACCCTATTCCCTAGCCAGCAAAACAATAAGTAAAGCGAACGGTATTAAAAAAAACACAGTAAAAATTCAATCGACGGTAGACTGTCGAACGTAATTAATCTTCATATCCAACTTAATGGCGACCACAAAGAAATCGAAGAAAGAATCTCAAGGCAGCAGCACACAAGCTTAGGAAGGAGAGCGTAGTAAGTTTTTAATCTTAAATTGGTAAATTAGGGTTTATTTATTTGAATACTAAGGTTCGCAATATCAGTCAAATAGTGGTTCGGTTCATAGTTCTTTCGTAGTTCAAACGATAGGGAATAATCGACCAAATTAACTTGAACCATCGATGCTAAAATGGTGGTTTCAAGTGGACATGGTTTGTAATACACTCAGTAGTTTACTGCCGAATGGGAAAAAAATTGAGTTCAAGTGTGTCTCATCATTTTATTAATCTCAGCAATCTCAGTCAAATATATAGTATGTTTATTCAAGTCAAGTGCAGTCAGTTGTAGGTTTAGGCAGTTGAAGTCATTTGCAGCTTTAGAAACATTGTTTATAATGCAAAATAGTCAAATGTATTTTGCACGAGTCAAGAGAGTCAAACATATATTTATAGTTTAATACATTATTTTAGCAACTACATTGTTTTAGCATGTGTTTAGAAGTTTTGCATTGGCTATTGATGTTTTTTCATTCAAAGGTAATTAACATATTTTGCATTATATTTTGTAGAACGTATAACGGCCTCATTACGGAAGGCACGTGTGGCAGAAATGAAAAAAGCAAAAGGGAAAATGGTTGTAGAGTTTGTCGATGATCGAGTGGATAATCGTTCTCCAACGGAGTTAGACCTTGATTTTAAAGTACAAACACGAGAAGAAGTTCATGTTGTACAGGTTGAATGTCCTGGACCTTCCACTGGTATCATTGAGAGTGAAGAGAGTGGACAAGATCTATCAATTTTGAGAGACTTCAAATTTCATATAGCTAATGATATTTAGGCTAATAAACCTGTAAGAAAATGTTCATTTGAATTTCATACTTTGATTTTATTTCTTTTAGTCATATTAAAAAAATTATTTGTAGGAACATGAACATCTAAATGTATTTCACACTCTCGAAAGATGAAGGAATGGAAGATTGGTGATGAAGTGAGTGTAGTATTGGAGAAGGTCAAGCTATCTGGATTGCATGATATAGTGGAGCATTCTTATCAATGGATTGATTACCTTGCTATATCAACTTTTATAGAGAGATGACATCCAGAAACCAATTCATTTCACTTTCCATTTGGTGAGATGTCTATTAGTTTAGGTGATGTTTGTCACATCCTTAAAGTGCCTGTTGTGGGGATGAGTTTATTCAAAGAAAATGAAGGAAAAGATATCTCTTTAACTGATTGTGCAAGCTTTTAGTCGATGATCTTGGGATAGAAGATAAGAAGGCACGTGTTGAGCTAGATGGTAAGCATTCAGTACGGATGGATTGATAGAAAAGTAAATTTTCTAGTACATCAAAAGTGGAAAATGCTGATATTACTGCATATAATTGCGACACTCGTGCTTTTCTTTTTTATGTATTGGGTTGTTTGGTTTTCACTGATAAATCAGGCACAAATATTTATGTCCATTATAATGAATGCACTAAAAGAAGTAGATCATCTTAACGAGCAAGCATGGGGCAGCTTATCTCTACCGTCAACTTGGTTTGGCATCTAGGAAAAAAATGAAGCAAATTAGTGGTTGTTTAACTTTGGGAATGGTATGCTTACGAACATACATATTAATAGTTCATTTTGTACTTTTTTTACAACGAAATAATGCTTTTATTAAATTTCATAGGCATGGATCTATGATCACTTTCCTAGTTTGATTTCGACCGGAGCTCCTAATAAAGACCATGAATATTCAATGCCACGAATGTGCAAGTGGACTACCACGAAACAATGTGCAGATTCACGCTATGCAATTATTCGCCTTAAAGAGTAACTTGATTCTTTAACTGACCAGGATGTAAGTTTTTTCAATGCGCATTTTATTATGTTTTGAATGTACGAGTTATTGAAATGATTTGGTTTTAAAAAATTACAGGTATGTTGGGACCCTTTTTCAGAATTAAGAAGTCATTACCTGTTAAATGAGTTTGCCTTTTATAACGTGATTATTGTTTGCTTCGACATTGCTGAACCTTACCGTCCTGATTATATACTAAGACAATTTGGACGCGTTCAGTATATTCCTAAAGAACTAATATATAACATCTCGTATCTGGAGGCCAAAAGCTAAGCGCTACAAATGCTGCAATCATCTATAGTATTAACTTCTGGTGACAAAATATGGTAATGCTAATGGTATCCATAATATCAGAAGTACTTGAATATGAACAAAATCACATATTTCAAAAAACAACATTTTACTAATTACATTTCAAAACAAATTCATATCCAAGTTACATAATCCCTTAGCATTTCCCAAGCAATGATTAAATATATCAATTACAATATACGCCAAGAGCGACATATGACGATGCCCCCTTGGTTGATCAGAGTCAATATAGTCATATCTGACTTAATATACACAGCGGAATCAAAACAAAATAAAACTATGACTCTTAATTAGCTATCCATCAGCCACCTACTCGTCTCCGAAAGCTTTATTCACCAAAATTTCTAAAACCTGAAAACCCCAACCCTCAGCATACTCAAATCAATTTTGAGCACCCGAGAGTTTAAGGGGAAACAAAAACTTCGAGTCATACATAAAGCCTGGTGTGAATAATACTGTTACATCTCGATTTACTGATATTGAGTGAGACCACGCCGCTTAGTGGAACGGGTTTCCCCTCGCTAATATCCTTTTCAAAACATATATTTTGCAAATCTTTTCTTGCAACCAAACTGGTTAATCAAACTTATAATAATAATAATAGTAGTAGTAGTAATATCTGTTATGCTAAAAACAGGTAATAAATGGACTATCTGTCCGAAATCTGGACTAACTGCTCACAAACTGGACTAACTGTCCGAGAACTGGGCTAACTGCCTTTTGGCTAACTCGGGCCTACCAGATAAAATATCAAATGGTCTAAACTTCTATTAGACAAAACTTCTAGACGGTCTGTTCTTAACTTACATCTCCAAGGGTCAACTGATCCTAATAATTTTGCGTGCCAACCAATAACCTATTTCTGTACATAAATATTTCTTTTTGTGTGTAACCAACATTTTAGTCTTACTTATGAATAAGCCATACACACTTGAATTCTGGACTAAATTAGCTAGGGACTAATAGCTAATGAGCATAAGGCGCGACCCTACACAAGTCCCATCTGGTCTTCTAATCTGAGTCATTTTCTAAGGTTAACTACCCTTCATCTTTTTCCTTGAAAACCTTCTCAAAATGATTTAACCTTTTAAATCATACTTATACAAGGAAAATGCATTTTTAGCTTTACTCTAAGCTATTTTGCGATGTTATATATACTTTACTTAAAATAATGTTGATGAATTTTAATGAGGATTACCATCCCCCAATATAAGTTAAAGTCCTTTTTAACTTGAAACACTTAGGCTATATTGCCTATTTAATATATTCGAAACCTTTGTTTAAAACCTTTAAACAACCCTTTCGGAACCCTTGAAAGTAACCCTTTCGAAACCATTGAAAGTACCCCTTTCGAAACCATTGAAAGTAAATATTTCGGGACATTTAAAACATTAGACATCCTTCTTTAAAACCTTTAAATATTGCCTTTCAAAAACATAGGAAAAATCTTTACTCTTAACCCTTTCGAAACAATTAGAAAACCTTCCCTTTCGACTCCTTCGAAACCATTGGGGAACCTCCCATTCGAAACCTTTCTTTAAGACCCTTCAAAAGTATTAAACCTTTGTAAATACTAACCTTTTGAAAGCACTTGGGTTCAATTTAAAACGTGTGGAAACCATTCGAAACCATTGAAAACTGTTTCGGTCGAAACCATTCGGATTATGCCTTCAAGTAGAGCAAAAGGATCAGAAATCCATTAAATTCGAAAGCATTCCTTTCAAAATCATTCCTAAGCAAAGAAGTGATGGTGTCGAAACCATCTCTTCGAAAGCATTGGAGAAGTGGCCAAATTTAGAAAACAAAGTATCCCCTTCGAAACCATCTGGGTCGAAAGGAACAAAGCGACAACCAAAAGGTTTCGAATTAGTCCAAAGCAGTCATTTAAAACAAAAGCGCAACCTAATCGAAACCGTTTCTTTAAATCCATTTGACCTAGTCGAAAGCTGACCAAGTCGAAAGCTATTTAGTCGAAAGTAAGTAGGATCATTTTCATTTAAAAGCAAAGTATTGCCTCAACCCCTTCGGAACCCATGGTTTCGACCCTATCCCTTCCACCTACATCCAATTCACTACATACCAGTGCCCTGATACCATGTGCATTGGTTTCGATGGAGTCTGACGCAAAGGTAAGGAGGCGGAACCTGGTGCCGAAAGCATCGAAATAGTGAAAAACATGTTTATTTGTCCTTTTAAACTATTTCTTTGTACCTAACCTACCTTGTTTGTCAAATTCTGATTGGCTACAAGTTTCTCTTTTCCAAAATACTATTTACTTTCCAGAAATAACAATTTGGATATATTTACAAAAGGCCCCTTCTCCTTTCATAAATATATAAAACATTTAAGTACCATACCTTAAATAATTTTATATATCCACTAAAACACTTAATAAAATTCTACAAAAATTCCAAAAAATCACTTCTTATATGTTTTCTAACGTATATAAATTTTAGACCCAAACCTTTTATTATTTAACCGTAATAATTTATAACCCAAATTAACATTTTCTTTGCTAGAAAATTCATATAAAATCCACATAAATTCGGAAAATTCTAAAAATTGAAACCCATCTTCAAAATATCATTTTTGATGTTCATAAAAATTCGCAAGGCATTTGGATGTCATTTAATAGGGTTTTCATATCAAAATATGTCTATATGAACAACCATAAATCATCAACAAGTATGTATAATCATTCCATCATTCAAAAACATGACAAATTAATGCAAAATATTTCGAATTTCATCTTAAAACCGAAAACAAAAGAAATATGAGATGTAAACATTATTCACCTTAGCTTTAGAGATTAAAGAGATTGGGATGTAAATGGATTTGATTTGATTAAGCTTCTTCCTTAGCTTTTCTTAATCTTCTTCCTCTTTCTCTTATTAATGGTGGCTGGCCTCAAGTTTTAAAATTTTATAAAATGCAATTAACGTGTGTTACCACCAAAATTGGTCACTAACCTCGTTGAGAAAGATTATGTAGAGAGATAAATGATGAAAGTAAATTTAAACAAAGAACAATATGCTAAATTGAATGCAAAGATGAGAACACCAGATTTATAGTGGTTCGACGTAACTACCTACGTCCACTTTAAGGTTAATCTTTATTGCTTTACTTGATAATTGATTACAGATACAATCCGTAGACCAACTACTTGAATACAATTGCTAAGTAAAGAGAATGAGTCTTGAAAGCGGTAGAGTCTCCTCGGTGTTCTCCTAAAAAAGGTCCATTTCATTGTGCCCCGCCTCTCTATTTATAGACAAAGATGGGTTGGACTTCTCTGGTGGGCCTGGCAGCCAAACACTTTGGCCCAGAACGAGTGAGTTCTGTGTGCCAAACAAAGTGATGCCGAACAGAAGTGATGCCGAACAGAACTGATGCCGAACAGACTGTTGTCGTTAGAAGTGATGCCGAACAGAATGATGAGTTGGGTGGACTGATGCCGAACAGAATGATGCTGATCAGACTGATGCCGAACAGAATGATGTCAAACAGTTTGATGAACTGAGTGGACTAATGCCGAATAGGATGATGCCGAACAGACTGGTGTGCTGAGTGGACCGACGCCGAACAGACTGATGTGCTGAATGGACTGATGCCGAACAGAATGATGCCATACATCTCTAGAAGCCGAACAACTCCGTATGTCGAATGTTCTGCCATGTCGAACGATCCAAGTACGCCGAACACTCCTGCCATGCAGAACGATGTGTGGATGCCGAGCAGTGTGGAATGTCGAACGCTTTATGTATGCCGATCATTCTGGAATGCCGAACCATGTACAATACTGAACGACTCTCCATGCCGATCGATATGCAAATGCCGAGTGCTTAGTTGCCTGGTCAAACCTTCAGGTAACACTTGCCCCCCAAAGTACATCATGTGGTTAAACGTGATGTGCTTTGAATCATCCTGGATGCCGAACGATATGCCCATACCGATCGACACAGCCGAAGCTGAGCACCTTGGATGCCGAACGACCTAGCCGATGTCGAGCACCCTGGATGCCGAACAATGTGGATTTGACCGGTTCTACCGGTTATGGTCTCTTCGACTTCCCTCCTTTCTATATAAGTCGATGCTCCTTCTTCTTCTCCCTTTTACTTCGACCTTCGTTTTTTAGTATTTATGAACTTTGCCTCTCAACGGACTTCAGAGAATTATCTACTCTTTCTTTCTCAATCATCATTCGTTGCCTCACTTCCTTCCCTAACCAATTGAACCCAATTTGAACCACGTTCCTCACTCCAGAATCTCTCCGAGCTTCGTCTCATTTCTTAGGTAAAAAACTTTTCCTTAAATACTTCACTTCGATTAGGAAACCTAACATGAGATTCGAACTCGCGAATCTCTGCAAAATCAGAGTCAGAAGTAAGTGCGTGAAGCAGGAGGAGTTAAGGGCGAAGTGTGGGTGTTTTAAAGGAGTTACAGGTTAGACGATCGGTAGAAGAGAAGAGAATGGCAGAGGTGTTCGAAGGAGGGAGTTGGTGGAAGACGTATTGATGTGGCTCGGCATGACTTCCTTATACCGAGCGATGGAGGAAAAGAAGAAAAAATGACGTTAAGGGCAGAAGGCCGAACAGAAGAGAGGTCGAACAGAATTCTGGTCGGACAGAATTTCAGCCGAGTAGAATTTTGGTCAAACAAAACGAAAGCTGAACGAAAGTCAAGCCGAACAGAACCTAAACCGAACAGAACTTAAGCCGAACAGAACTTAAGCCGAACAGAATCTAAGCCGAACAGAACTTAAGCCGAACAGAACTTAAGCCAAACAGAAGTTAAGCCGAACAGAATCTAAGCAAAACAGAACTTAGGCCGAATAGAACTTAAGCCGAACAGAATCTAAATCGAACAGAACTTAAGCCGAACAGAACTTAAGCTGAACAGAATCGAAGCCGAACAGAACTTAAGCCGAACAGAACTTAACCCGAACAGAATCTAAGCCGAACAGAATCTAAACCGAACAGAACTTAAGTCGAACAGAACTTAAGCTGAACAAAATCGAAGCCGAACAGAACTTAAGCCGAACAGATCTTAAGCCGAACAAAATCTAAGCCAAACAGAACTTTAAGCCGAACAGAACTTAAGCCGAACAGAATCTAAGCCGAACAGAACCTATACCGAACAGAACCTAAGCCGAACAGAACTCTATTCATCTTGCCTAATCAAACATCAAACACAAGGACATGGACTTAAGCAAACCAGCATACCGAACTAATCTGGACTGATAACTTCTTCGTTTCAATAATCACAAGCCTGAACTTAAACCAATAATAACTGATTAAATCTTTTAACATGCAGTGCCAATGTCTGAGTTCAAGATTAGAAATATTGCAATGTTGGCTTTCGGAGACGGTCAGCGATGACGGTCTTCGAAGATGAGTGTTCAATGCTTAACTTCATACCATCGATTTTGTGACTTATAATTTCTCAGCGTTTACACCCGAATGATCGCACTAGTTCACACACTACACGGGAGGAATATTCGTATTGTTAAGTCTAACGTCGATTATTTTTTAAGTATAGTTCGAACAGGTTCTTTGTTAGATTCATTCCTTATCAGCGATGTCTAGAAAATCTTGCTCCGCCATTATTTCAGACAGGCCTGGGCCGTCCTCCCGACGAGAAGTCGCAGATACTTCAAATCTATCAACTTCCCCTGCACATGACTTAGCTCCCGATGCGCTGGAGGCAGCAATTTTCTTGGACAACCCTGTCGATTCACTTGCTTCAAAGATTAATGAAAGTACACTCTGCTGGATATGCTCTGTCCACGGAATCCCTTTTGATGACGTGCTAGTCCCATCGGGGCATGATTGTCCGCACTTGCCCCCAGTCGGATACACAGCTTGTAAAAAATTCATGTGTTGGGTTGGTAGCGTGTCACCATTCAACTCGTTCCTTCGGGATGTGCTGCAGTACATCGACATCGCTCCATCGCAACTGCACCCGAACGACCATGTGTTCCTCTACGGCACTTGCCTCCTCTTTATGAATGTCTTCTCTAGGCTTCCAACTCCGCGCGATATCAGATACATATATTGCATCAAGAAGCGGAAGGATAGCCCATCATTCGTGTTTCTCGAGCCGCACAACAAATGTCAAATCTTAACTGGAGCGTGGACCAAGTTTGCCTTGTATAAACAGGAATGGTTTTATGTGAGTTGTCCTCCCGGCTTTACGAGGAGATGGGTTGAAGGAAGTAAGCCTTTTTCTTGAACCGTTACTCGTGTTTAGCAGCAGTCGTACCTCTTCTAACTTTTACCCATCTTTCTAGGTATCACTCCACGTCTTGACGGCCGTGGACACTCTGGTTCCATCGAAGCCATTCGAGCCCTTCCTACCGGTGAACGGGACATTAGAACTCTCATTTCGAATGAGTCGCTTACAAGGCTTGGGCTGTTGGCAGAAGGCCGTCGGATAAGCCTTCCTCAGGGCGTCACCATTCCCAGGCCTGCCTCTGGCAAAGGGAAAAAATAGGCGGAGTCTTCAGCACGCAACGCTCCTAATACACCAGAAGAGGGGGAAATTAAGGAGACTGAGAAACCCGAAGCACAAGATGAGAATGTCGGTCACATTCAAGACCCAACGGTCGAAGTTCACGACATCGAAACGTCATCTTCCCCTTCTAAGGGGAAAAAGACACCGACATACAAGATGAGGAAGGAAAAAGTTGGTGGAACTTCCAAAATTACCCTTGTTCCAGTGGAGAAAGAAGCTTCCTCCTCACATTTAGAAAGTCCTCTGAAGGGCTTGTCGAACCTTACCCTTCCTGATGATCTACTCAACTACGGTTTCGACGATCCAGAGGCCCTCAAGTTTCATTCGCCCACTAGAGGCGACATGGGAGTTCAAGCCCCAGTCCAGGGAGATAATACTCCAGTTAGTAAAGATAAAGGAACTGGTCCGTCGGGGGGAACACTAGGACACACGCACCCATGCACTTCACCATACACTTCAATTTTTGCCATTACCCCAATTCTTCCTAACTCGCTGTTATTTTCATTCTATGCAGGTGACATGGGGCGCTCCCACGGATTCGATCGCCTCCACGGCTCTTCTGTATTTCACCATTCTGGATGAGATTCAGGCTCCGGTAGATGCAGGGACAAAGGCGATCATGAAGATCGAGACAACTGTCCCCGTGAGTCGTCTTATCGAAAGAAAGCATATTCCCAGTCTTCATACTCTCGCGATCCCCCTCCTCAAACTGAGCCAGACAGAGAAAAACTTTCGCAGAAGGGGTCTCAACCCGATATTTCCCGAGATCAACATTTCGGTTCATCAAGCATATAGCAATCTCGGGAACATCGGAAGAGAACAGAACTTTCAAAGCCTCCTCCCCTTGTTTCTGCGGCTGACCCAACGATAGCAGAGAAGATGGTCGATCTTAAAGCTAAATTTCCCAAGATCTGCTTTGACGGCCTAAAGTTCCTCCCAGCTATTCACCACATTCCAGGGCATGTCAAGCAGAGTGCCATCTCTTGCAACAACGACGTCTATGTTCAACATGACGCATTTGTTCATTTGGTCAAAAAAGTCTCGGAAGTATCCGTTGAGCGTCAACAAGAAATCGACCGCTTGAAGCTCGAAGCTATCTTCGATAAAGACATCATCAAGAACCAGGACGAAGAGCTCGCTTTGTAGAAGTCCAAACTTGAAGCTGCAGAACAGAGTGCTAAGGAGACTGCGGAGGCATCGCTCGTCTTGAGACGACCCATAAGAAAGAACTCGACGTCGCAGTCCAACGCAGTGGGGCCCTAGCTCTAGAAAAAGATTCTATTCAAAAAGAAAGGGATACACTCGCCCTGCAGGTCAAAGAGTTGAAGGAGCTACTCTCTAAGGAGAGGGAAGAGTAGATAGCGGCTCAAGAAGAGTCTCAACGGTAATGTAACGAGATCGTCGATACACGCCTCTTAAAAGCAAAGCTCGATGATGAGCTTTCTAAGGTTGAGACGATGAAAAGTGAAGCCCGTGAGGAGGACAAGAGACTAGCTTCCGAGGAGATCGACTCCCGTCTTGAAGCAGCTGTAGAGGCCGGCAGAGAAGAGGTCAAGTGTATGTTTGACCCACTGATTACCGAATACAGCGCCTGCGTCCTCATGCACCGAGACTTGACTTTCCTAGGCGAGGGCTATCTTGAATCTCTAGCTGAGGCCTGGGAGACTTTAATAAAGATCAGGAAGGTTGAGTCGGGCACTGAGGAGGTCGATGAGGAGGCTTTAGTGAAAGAGTTTCTCAGGGGGAACGAGCCATCGGACTTGTCTGCAGCTATGGCTCTCTATGGTAAAAGCTCTCCCCTATAAAAAGAGAAAGACGACGAAGCTGGTCCATCTAGAGCTGAGGATACAGCTCCTCCTTCTACTCAATCGGCCGGTCGGCCAGCACTTGACCCATTCGAGCAGCACGCCGGCTATGATCCGGATGATCCCGACCTCGGCATTCACGTGCTATCTCCAATTCTAGAGGGTGAAACCCCACGCACAGCTGAAAGCCAGCAAGAAAACGGTATAAAACTCTTCTTTTAGAAGTTCAAAGATCTGTCGCTTTCTATGAGCGGTTATTGATCCTAATGTTCATTCTTTATGTTTTTATGCAGGCCGCTCTGATCCTGAACCAACTCCGAAGAGCGATGACGCCAAGGAGGAGGCGGGGAAAACAAGCGATGTCACTCACGCGAGAGTAACTCCCGGTCCTGACGCTCAAGTGATCGGGGCGCTGGATGATGATAAGTCTGACACTTCATCTCCCGTTGAACGGAGTTATGAAATCGAAATCATTGGCGCCTCAGAACATACTTCGAAGGCGAGTATGCAGGAGCGACTCGCATAAAGAAAAAGAAGGTCGAGATCAAGGTCGAGCCTCAAATACTACAACTTACTGATCCGCTGAATAGGCCTCTGAAAGTCATTCTTCCCGGCAAATCCAAACCACTGGATGTTCCTCCTCCCACTCCTGACTCCGCTTCTTTGGCAAGCAAAAAGTCCAAGAGGAAGCGTGAGGGAGAGGAGTCATCTGAGAAAACAAAGGAAGACAAGAAAAAGAAGCCGAAGAAATAGCCACTATACTCGTTCAACGAGATTTTACTTTGGTCCTGTAACTACTTTTGCTTTTTCGTTTTCGTAGTTTATGTAGATAGATTTTTTAACTTCAAGTTTTGGAGGAGTGGTTGTATAATCCCATTTTGGATTATTGAATAAAGTTTAGTTTCTTTATCATTTGAACGATTCTTTTGCTTTTTTAGCTTTCTGTATAACTGTGGTCGAAACTCAAGTTCTTATGAGTTGCCTAATTTCCCAATCCATTCTTACATTGTTCGGACATTCTTTGGAATTGTACATTTCTCGTTTCACATTTTTGGTACTCAGAATATTTTCTAATCCGCATTCCGAGGACTTAGAGTAATTCGGTCCGCATTCAGGGGACTCGGAGATTGGAGTCGTTTATACTCTAGTCCGCGCTCTGGGGACTTAGAGTACTCCGGTCCGCGTTCAGGGGACTCGGAGATTCAAGTCGTTTTATACTCTAGTCCACGCTCTGGGGACTTAGAGTACTCCGGTCCGCATTCAGGGGACTCGGAGACTGAAGTTGTTTATACTCTATTCCGCGCTTTGGGGACTTAGAGTACTCCGGTCCACACTCAGGGGACTCGGAGATTCAAGTCGTTTTATACTCTAGTCCGCAGACTCTGGGGACTTAGAGTACTCCGGTCCGCATTCAGGGGACTCGGAGATTGAAGTTGTTTATACTCTATTCCGCGCTCTGGGGACTTAGAGTACTCTGGTCCGCACTCAGGGGACTCGGAGATTCAAGTCGTTTTATACTCTAGTCCGCGCTTGGGGACTTAGAGTACTCCGGTCCGCATTCAGGGGACTTGGAGATTGAAGTTGTTTATACTCTATTCCGCGCTCTGGGGACTTAGAGTACTCTGGTCCGCATTCAGGGGACTCGGAGATTGAAGTTGTTTATACTCTATTCCGCGCTCCGGGGACTTAGAGTACTCCGGTCCGCACTCAGGGGACTCAGAGATTCAAGTCGTTTTATAATCTAGTCCGTGCTCTAGGGACTTAGAGTACTCCGGTCTGCATTCAGGGGACTTAGAGATTGAAGTTGTTTATACTCTATTCCATGCTCTGGGGACTTAGAATACTCCGGTCCGCACTCAGGGGACTCAAAGATTCAAGTCGTTTTATACTCTAGTCCGCGCTCTGGGGACTTAGAGTACTCCGGTCCGCACTCAGGGGACTAGGAGATTCAAGTCGTTTATGCGAGTTCGTACATCATATGGAATAATGTAACTCCAACAGTTCATCACTAGAGTATAAGGTACAAAAACATCAATAATTCATGAAATAGACGACTTCAAGCCTTTATTAATGAAACAAACTAAATTGTCCGATTACACACTAAAAAGGAAACTAAGAATCAGTGGAATAAAAACATACAGCAAACAATTGTACCTAAAACAGAAAAGAAACAGGCTAAATGTAATAACGTCGCAAATGTTCACGGTTCCACGCTCGGGGGAGTGTCACGCCATCAACGGTCGCTAGCTTGAAAGTTCCCTCTCCAAGCTTCCGTTCAACGACATATGGACCTTCCCAGTTGGGGTTCATACGTGACGGTACCGGGAAAACTCATTTCAAAACGAGATCACTCACATTAAAGATCCTTGGGCGGACTTTGTCATCGTAATATCACTTGACTCGGTGCCTATATGCTGCCGCCCTTAATTCAGCCTCTTCATGTTTTTCATCGATGCAGTCCAGTGATTCCAACAAGAGATCCTGATTCGTCCTAGGATCATAATATTTCACTTGATGCGATGGAACTTCAAGCTCCATGGGTATAATAGATTCCGAGCCGTATGCCAATGCGAATGGAGTGTGGCCAGTCGCAAACTTGTGGGTAGTTCTATAAGCCCATAATGCTGTTGGAAGTTCATCTACCCACTTGCCTCCGGATTTTTCCAAACGCTTCTTCAATATGGACTTGATTACTTTGTTCATGGCCTCGACTTGTCCGTTAGCTTTCGGATGTGCAACGACGACGAACTTTTTCTCAACGCCGTACTTTAAACAGAAATCTTTGAATTCTCTGCTTTCAAACTGCGTTCCGTTGTCCGTAATGATGGTTCGAGGGAGGCCAAAGTGGCAATAATGTTTCGTACAACGAAATTAATGACCTTCTTGGAGGTGATTGTGGCTAAAGGCTCTGCCTCGGCCCATTTTCTGAAATAGTCGACTGCAACTATCGCGTATTTTGCACCACCTTTGCATATAGGCAAAGAACCGATTATGTCGATTCCCCAGATTGCAAACAGCCAGGGACTAACCATTTGTGTGAGTTCTGTTGGTGGAGCTCTCGGGATTTTCGCATATCTTTGACACTTGTCACATTTTTTGTGTAGTCTGCAGCATCCTGATTCACAGTTGGCCAATAGTATCCGTAGCGGAGGATCTTTTTTGCTAGTGTCTGCCCCCCAGTATGGTTGCCACAGTCTCCTTCGTGTACCTCCTCCAAGACCCGCTTTGCCTCATCACGGGCAATGCACCGTAGTAAAGGGACCGAGAACCCTCTCCGATACATTACTTCTCCCTGCATCACATATCGAGCGGCTTTGCGAATGACCTGTCGTCTTTCGCTTCTTCTTTCGGGCAAAGTCCCGTTTAGCAGGTATCATTTGAATGGGGTCATCCACGACTCCTCCTCGATTTCCGTTTCCAATGCAAAATCGACTTCCATCACATCTATGCTTGGAGTGTGTAATGTTTCGACGGGAACTAATCCCATTTGCTGCGCGTAGCCAGTGCTTGCGAATTTGGCCAACGAGTCGGCTTCCTTGTTTTGTTCACACGGGACATGCGAAATGTCATAATGTTCGAAGTTCGCCAATAGTTCCTGAACCAGAGCAAGGTATGGAGCAAGCTTTTGTCCCCTTGCTTGGTAGTCTCCTCGCACTTGGTACACCACCAGCTGCGAGTCACAAAAGATTTCAACTGATTTAACCCCGAGTTCTCCAATGAGTTTCAAGCCAGCAATCAATGCTTCATATTCTGCTTCATTATTCATAGCCGGGAAATTGAGCTTCAAAGCATAACAAATCGATTGATTTTCTGGAGTTACGAGAACTACACCAGCTCCGGAGCAACAGTCGTTTGATGCCCCATCGGTGTACAATTTCCATCGAACGGGGGGAATGACACTGTGATTATCTGGTTCGTTATGTGCAGTAAACTCAGTGATGAAATCTGCTAATGCTTGCCCTTGTATGGCTCTTCGTGGCAGGTAGGTAATATCGAACTGACTCAACTCGATATTCCATTTTAACATCCTTCCAGAAGTTTCTAGTTGTTGGAGTACCTGCCGTAAAGGCTGATCGGTATAGACACTGACTGAGTGTGCTTGAAAGTATGGACGCAACTTACGTGATGCAATTACCAAGCAATAGGCCAATTTCTCAATTCTAGGGTAATTTCTTTCTGCCCCCGTTAAACGTTTGCTAACGTAATACATCGGCTTCTGGACTCAGTCCTCCTCGCGGACCAAAGCCGCACTTATAGCATGCGGGGATACGGCCAAGTACACGTACAGCATCTCGTGGTCTACTGGTTTCGACAGCACTGGAGGACTCTCCAAATGCCTCACCAAATCTCGGAACGCTTCCTCATAGTTGAATGTCCATTCAAAATTCCTCTTCCCTTTCTTTATTATATCGAAGAAAGGAATGCACTTGTCCGTGGCTCTGGATATAAATCGACTCAGCGCAGCCACCTTTCCGTTCAAGCTTTGCACCTGTTTTATAGTTCTAGGCACTCGCACATCTCGAATAACTTGAATCTTTTCCGAGTTAGCTTCAATTCCCCTAGCATTAACAATGAATCCCAAAATCTTCCCTGACGCAACGCCGAAGGAACACTTCAGAGGGTTGATCTTCATCCCATAATATCTTAGTATATCGAACATCACTGCTAAATCTCGAATGTGGTCGTTTGACTGTCGTGAATTCATGAGCATGTCATCCACATACACTTCCATCGTTCTACCAATCTGGTCTTTGAACATTCGATTCACCAAATGTTGATAGGTCGCTCCAGCGTTTTTCAATCTGAAAGGCATTACTACATAGCAATATAGCCCAACGTCTGTGACGAAACTGGTGTGTTCTTGGTCCGGAATATGCATCGGGATCTGATTGTATCCCGAGTATGCATCCATGAATGATAACAACTCGTGTCCTGCAGTGGAGTCGACCAACCGATCAATCCTAGGCAATGGGAAACTGTCCTTGGGGCATGCTTTGTTCAAATCGGAATAATCTACGCAAGTTCTCCATTTCCCGTTCGCCTTTTTCACCAGCACGGGGTTTGATACCCATTCAAGGTAGAGGGCGTCGCAGATGAACCCATTGGCTTTGAGTTTGTCCACCTCCTCTTTGAGAGCAGCGGACCTCTCCGGGTCCATCCCTCTCCTCTTTTGTTTAACCGGGACGTACTTCGGGTCTATGTTAAACATATGACTCGTAATAGCAGGAGAAATCCCACACATATCAGAATGTGTCCAAGCGAAAACATCAAGATTCGCTCGAAGGAAATCACTAAGGTCTTCAGTCATTGCGGGGCTGAGTTGTGATCCGATCTTCAGTACTCGCGATGGATCGTCTCGGCTGATTGAAATGTCAATTGTCAATTCAGCCGGCACTGCCTTTTCTTCCCTGGGTTCCTCATCGTCGTCTCTCGGATCTATGTCTCTGTAGATCCGAGGATTATGCCCGAGCCAGGGCTCGGGCATTATTTGTCAATTGTCGGTATTATGGATGCAGAGGGATTGTCCGCAACCTTTCCTTTCTCCCTCCGCTGGGCCTCTCGAAGCTCAGCCACATAACATGCACGACCAGTCGCCTGGTCGCCATGAACAACACCTATTCCTTTGTCAGTCGAAAACTTCAAAGTCAAGCACCACGGGGCTAATGCTGCCCTAAACTCAGCCAGGGCCAGTCGACCCAAAAACACATTGTATGGAGAATGCACATCCAAAACTACGAAAGGTAGGATTCGCACCCTCCTACGCTCACCTTGTCCCAGTTCAACTGGTAACTCAACATATCCCACTGCGTCGGTCTCTGCGCCATTAAAGCCATGTATGCGAGCTTTAGACGGTTTCAAATCCTTCGTAGATGTGACCATCAGGTCGATGGTAGGAGCCTTTACTTGATCAACATCTCTGCTCCTGAATACTATATCGTCTGTCATCACGCGTAGCGGTTTAGCAGGGGTCCCATCCTCGACGTTGGAACAACACTCAAAGTCTGCATGCTTCAGGGAACTAGCATACCGCTCCATCTCTTGCCAGTTCTTATCCGCAGGGTGAGGCCCGCCGATGATCGTGTTTATGACTAGTCTGCCCACAGTCCGGGCAGGCTCCTCGGGATGACACGGAGCTGGTGCACGACCTGGATTGGATGTTCTCTGTCCTCCTTCCTGCAGATTCTTTACAAACTCCTATAACTTTTTCTGCCTAATCAGCTTCTCTATAGCGTCGTGTAGGTGTCTGCACTCTTCAGTATTGTGCCCATAAGTCTCATGGAAGCGGTAGTATTTCGCAGTCCGCTTTTGTTCTTCGGTTGACTCCTTTGGACATGGCTTTCTGTACTGAAAGGTATTGCAGGTTGATAGGTAAATGTTCTCAAGAGACACATTCAGCGGGGTGTACTCGTTGTAGGTTGGAATTCTTGGCTTCCATTTCCCCGCTTCTCTCTTTTTCCCTTGATTTCTTCCTCCGGATTCCTTAGATTGCCCAGGCTTGTTCTGGACATTGACTTGAACTTTCCTCGAGTTGTCTCCGGACTGCTTCACAGCAATGTTGCTTTTTACGGACTCTTGAACAGGCCCCGGTGCCTTATCTCGCCTTATCCACCTAGCTTCCTCTCTTCTTATGAACTGATGTGCCTTTGAGTAGAAACGTTCTAGTGTAGCTGGAGGTTTTCCTACCAACCAATCTCCAAACTCTGAATCCGGATCCACACCTCGCATCATAGCCATAAGAATCGCATGATCATTGGGATTACTGACTTCAGTAGCCGCAACATGGAATCTCTGTAAATACTCCTTCAACGACTCCCCAGGAGCTTGGATTACACTTGATAGAGACATCACTTCCTTTGGACGAGTAGTATGTATCCTGAACTGTTCTATTCTTCACCAACTCCTCAAAACTGGATACGGACCATGGAGGAAGTCGGGTGAACCACATGGTAGCAATCCCAGATAAAGTTAATGGAAAGCATCTATACTTGGTTGCATCATTTGCTCTAGCTGAATCCATCATCCATTCGTATCTCATGACATGCTGTCTGGGATCAGTCTTTCCTTCATATGCCGGGATAGTTGGCATACTAAACTTCCTGGGGTACGCTGCCTGCAAAACAGTGTCTGTGAATGGAGTATGACTTCTGGACACTCCCCAATCGTCGTTTGATAAGCCTTGATTCTCTTTCATTAATTGTCTGATCATGGCTATCAGGTCTAGGGTTTGTATGGAAGGTGGAAGGTTAGAGTCTGTCCTACATGATTGATCAGGCTGATGCCTCCTCTGTTGGCAATCTGCCAAACGTGCATCTTGAGGTTCGACATCATTGGCATCTTGATGATCCGGGCCTCTAGCCTCCACCCGCACTCCAGCTCCTAAGTTTCCAGCTCCTGCTTGGTCACGGTCTCCAGCAGTTCGGATAGCAGCACCTGCCTACATAGTTTCAGTCTTGCGGCGTCTACACTTGCGAGGTTCATCGGACGAAGTCGAGCTGTCGGATGAAGAATAAGGAGCGGGATTGCCCCCAGCATTCTGATGTTGTTGTTGAGTAAGTTGTGCCATGAGGTTGGCGTTGGCTTGCATCTGCTCTCCGAGTTGTCTCCTGCTTTCCTTGAGTTCTCTCATCAAGTCGTTGAACTCTATTCTGGTGACAACCGGCATTTGGTCCTGGGCGGTAGTTCCTGCACCTAGAATTGCTTGCTGATTGCTAGGCCCTGCTTATTGTACGCTAGCAGTCTCGTGGGTGTCCGCATTATGAGAGGCTGATCTGGTACGTGGTCTTGCCATTGTAGAGTTATTGGTATGAACTCTGAGTAGAATCAACGGAAGTCCTACGAATGAATCGGATCTTCTTTGGGGGATTTATTCAATCCAGTAGCTTCAAAGCAGATCCTTAAGGTCTGAGAATTCGACTCTCAGTGAAAGCACCAAAGTGTTAGCACCAAAATTGGTCACTAACCTCGTTGAGAAAGGTTATGTAGAGAGATAAATGATGAAAGTAAATTTAAATAAAGAACAATATGCTAAATTGAATGCAAAGACGAGAACACCATATTTATAGTGGTTCGGCGTAACTACCTACGTCCACTTTGAGGTTAATCTTTATTGCTTTACTTGATAATTGATTATAGATACAATCCGTAGACCAACTACTTGAATACGATTGCTAAGTAAAGAGAATGAGTCTTGAAAGCGGTAGAGTCTCCCCAGTGTTCTTCCAAAAAAGGTCCATTTCACTGTGCCTCTGCCTCTCTATTTATAGACAAAGATGGGTTGGACTTCCCTGGTGGGCCTGGCAGCCGAACACTTTGGCCCAGAACGAGTGAGTTCTGTGTGCCGAACAAAGTGATGCCGAACAGAAATGATGCCGAACAGAACTGATGCCGAACGGAACTGATGCCGAACAGACTGTTGTCATCAGAAGTGATGCTGAACAGAAGTGATGCCGAACATAATGATGAGTTGGGTGGACTGATGCCGAACAGAATGATGCCGATCAGACTGATGCCAAACAGAATGATGCCGAACAGTTTGATGAACTGAGTGGACTGATGCCGAACAGGATGATGTCGAACAGACTAGTGTGCTGAGTGGACCGACGCCGAACAGAATGATGCCGAACAGACTGATGTGCTGAATGGACTGATGCCGAACAGAATGATGCCATACATCTCTAGACGCCGAACAACTCCGTATGTCGAATGTTCTGCCATGCCGAACGATCCAAGTACGCCGAACACTCCTGCCATGCCGAACGATGTGTGGATGCCGAGCAGTGTGCAATGTCGAACGCTTCATGTATGCCGATCATTCTGGAATGCCGAACCATGTACAATACTGAATGACTCTCCATGCCGATCGATATGCAAATGCTGAGTGCTTAGTTGCCTGGTCAAACCTTCAGGTAACAACGTGTATGAGAATACACTTCCAAGTTTTAGGGATATAGGAATGGTCTCTTTCCTATTTTACTCCTCCTCTATTTCATTTTAACTCTACTTTTAATTCATCGGCTAAATGGCACGGCTACCCCTTAATTAAATCAAATCTCAATCTCCTAATCAACACATTATTTTATTTTATTTAACTAATTAAATATCCTAAATAATGTTACCAAAAATATCGGGTATTACATAATATTTCCACGTTTTTGTTGCAGAGGAGAGTTTGGAAATCAGTATAAGGTTTTGTATGATAATGGTTTTTGGTATAGTTAGTGTTGGACAGACCATGTTTTGGCAACTAACTCAAGGTCCATGGCAGTTAATTTTCCATGGGATTGTACTAGGGACTATATGGATTGGTACGTTGTGAAGTGTCATATGATGGTACAAAAGCCCAAAGTTAGAAAAATTGGTTCAAACAAATTTTATTTTAATCCGAACAAATTGGTATGTTTGTTCTTGAAAACATATTTTACATTGGTGTTAGTTATACATTTTGATACATACTATTAATTATTTATTTTTAGGTTGATGCTGTTAACGAAGTTATTGATGTTTCGAGTGAAGGAATTAGTGACACTGAGGAAGTTGATATTGAAGTCATTCGTGCTAGATTGGCATAGTCTAAAGTTTATTGCAAACTGGTTTAGTACAATCAGGTGTATGAAAAGTAAAAGAAGAAGTGAGATCAAAGAAAAGACATGAAAAGCAACTAGGAGTGAAGAAAACTGCTCAAAAGAAGAAGAAATTTGCTGCTTAATACAAATCCATGTTGTTTGTCTTGTATTTTATGACATGTGTAATGGTTATTTTTTAGATGGTGATATTGAATGGTGGTATAAAACTGTGTTGTTGTATTGAATGGTTAAATCTGTGTTTGTACCTTTGCATACCTGCTTGGAGTGGTTAAATATGTGTTTGTATCTTTGCATATTTCTGTACTGTGTTCAAGTATTGCAAGTGTATCTATGCAAGTGTATGTGTGCAAGTGTGTGTGCAACTATATATATGTGTGTGTATTGTGTTTAAGTATTGCAAGTGTATAAGTGTATGTGTATTGTGTTTATGTATTGCAAGTGTATAAGTGTATTTGTATTGTGTTCAAGTGTAGTGCAAGTGTATGTGTATTTGTATGTGTATTGTGTTCAAGGGCCCGTTGGAAATCAATTTAAAAATTGTGTGCAATTTTGATACAAGAGTGTAATGTTGTGTTTAAGTAATGTATGTGTATTGCATGAGTGCTTGTTCAAGTGTAAACAAACTGTGTGCAAAGCTATGTTTAAGTATTTATGTTTTGATATGGTACACATTCATCATGAATAATTAAACAAACGATGGTATATGTCAATTGAAATCACTTACAAATTTAAACTCTTTGGAAATATCAAATAGTGGTGCAGAGTTCATTTATATTTTGATACAAACGGCAGTGTAGTACTGATTGAAATGACTTCTAGTATTTAGTTGGTAGAAGATCTAAGTGGCGGTAGACATTCAAAATGAATTATTAAACATACAATAGTGTAATACCATTCAAAATCATTTACAAATTTTCACTCTTTGGAAATATCAAACATTGGTGCAAAGTTCATTTATATTTTAACACAAAAAGCAGTGTAATGCCAATTGAAATGACTTCCAGTAATTTGGTTTGTTGAAGAGGCAAACCGTGGTACACATTCAACATGAATAATTAGACAAACTGTATTGTAATGCCGTTCAAAATAAATTACAAAATTTCACTCTTTGGAAATATCAAACATTGGTGCAAAGTTCATTTATATTTTAACACAAAAAGCAGTGTAATGCCAATTGAAATGACTTCCAGTAATTTGGTTTGTTGAAGAGGCAAACCGTGGTACACATTCAACATGAATAATTAGACAAACTGTATTGTAATGCCGTTCAAAATAAATTACAAATTTACACTCTCTGGAAATATCAAACGGTGGTATAGAGTTCATTTACATTTTAATACAAACGGCAGTGGAATGCCGGTTGAAATGACTTCCAGCAATTTGCTTTGTGAAAGAGCCAAACGATGGTACACATTCATCATGAATAATTAAACGAACGATGATGAAAAGCTGTTCGAAATAACAACTATTATTTTTCTTTCTAGTATAGACAAATGGTGAAACATAGTATAGACAACTATATCTACAAACGGTTGTTTACCACTAATTGAAAATAAATAATCTTTTCAAGTTTTTGGATGTGTTAATCGGTGTTGCAGAGTGTATATTTTTAGCATAATAGTCGGTAGATAAATGCCAATTGAAACTGTTTTCAACAAAAAAATACTATTGGAGCAGATTTGCATACATTCAATTCTTACCAACAATTACAATAGCCAAACGTGAATTCATTACAAGATTCAACCATGAACTCACAAAATGACCATTACAAGATTCAATCATGAATTTACAAGATGACCGTTACAAGATTCAAAATGAGCATTACGAGATTCAATCATTACTAATGTTTGCAACAAAAAAATGCTTTTGAACCGGATTATCATGTATTCAATCCTTATCTACACTTACAACACCCAAGTAAGAATAGATTGCATGGATGACATAGATTTACATATATTACATAGATTTACAATAAACAACTAACAAATTACATGAACAACCAAGTAAAAATTTTCTTTTAGGAACATTTACATGAACAACCAAATTAAAATTTTCTTTTAAAAACATTTACATGAACAACCAAGTAAAAAAATGCAATGACCATTTACATAAACAACCAACAAACTTTTAAGAACATCATCTTGCACAAAAAGAATTTACAAATTCAATCCTTTATTTATTCAGTCCTTTACAAATTGAATCCTTTACAAGTCGACCATTACCAAAATTAATGAACACGAGTTTTTTCATTCATTATAATTGTTATCCAAGTCAATATGTGCATCACTTGTTGCCATTTCAATAGGGCGCAGTCCTAGAAACTCATTTCTCCTATCAACGAACAAATCATCCCACGCTCTTGCTTTGGAAGATGCAAATCTACTCCAAAAAACTAGCAACGGGAGGTATAGGTGCGTTGGGTGTTAATTCCAAGGTTATATAATGAGCATTTCAAATATTTGTAAAAGATATGATACGAGGTTCACACCCAACTAGTGGTCCGCTTCGATGTGGAAAAAAAGACGGACATTGTCGATTAGAAATAAAAACCACTACACTATTGAACATATTAGCAGTTATGTATCCCATATAAGGCATAACAACCAATATTTCAGATCGATATCTATTTCATACATATCGAAGGGAGTATTCATCTCCACGCACATGATGACATCCATAAATCTACAATATAGATTAGGAAGCTCGATCAGATCATTCAACATTTGTTTTCTGACTTTTATCCAACTTCTATTAACTTCTTCAACTTTATTAGCTACACTATGATATTCGCAATTACCATCACCTTGAACGTTCAAAATTTTAGAAATAAATGGATGCATAAATGCAGGTAAATGTTCTAAAAACATTGAGGTAAATGGAGAATGAGATCATTCAACAACATTACAAGTTGATGTTGACTCTTTTCGCTTAGGTGTCAACTTTTTTGCAATGCTAGATTGGGATAGAAGTTGTCCATCCATGTTTTTGCATATTCAAAACCCAAAGGATTGCGCTTAGTATCGTACATACCATTTCTTTTTTTGTGTCCACGCGGTCTACCTTTACAGATTATAGGCTTCGGTTCCAAAACGATTGTTGTAAATGGAAAAGAAATATCTTATAATTTCAATATCTTTATTCTTTGTTCATCAACCATACCATTAAAATGTATAAATTATGGATAATGAAATAAATCTCATGATTCTTCAACTTGAGGATAGTGGTCAAGTTTTTTCCAATGCTCATCGATATCTGGAATTGGTATTGGTAAAACATTGTTGTGATAATTCAAGAGTTCATGAGTATAAGGTAAACCATACACGGTTCTAAGCACATGATCACATGAAATGTGAATGATTTGCTACTTCGCATTTTCTCTATTTCTTCCAATAATAAATCTAACGTAAACATAGGCACTCTAAATCGAAGTTCTCTAAACAATGGGATTTGGTATGCATGTCTGACGAAACCTAAACTTTTCTTAAAATTTGCTTTGATTTCTGTACGTTGAAGTAATAACAAGTTATCCATTCGAAGCCATATGACACTAACTATTGAATTGGAAGTCCGAAGATATCTTTTCAAGCTAGAATGTGTCGTCTCCGCTCTATTAGAGGTTCGATTATTTTGATGTTTTAGCTGGTTGGTCCAAGCATGAACAAAGTTTCCTTTACAGATAACCAAGTAATGGTGATGTAATTTATGGCTTCGGGCAATCTTTCCAACTTTCGATAAATTATGCCCAAGACTCTTGAAACTCCGCTTCAGATTGAGCTCGTGTAACATACATCCAGTCCCCTTCAAACATTGTCGCAACCTCCCTATTTTTGAACAAATTTGCATAATTTTGCACCACATTTCTTGACAGGTGATATTCACGCATTAACCAACTAGTAGTGGGAAATACTCATTTCAAAGCAATGAGTAATGCATCCTCTTTATTTGTCACAACTACATCATGTTATCGTTTAGGATTATACAAATGTTTTAGATTCGTTAAAGCCCACTCATAATTCTCCGCTCATTCATGAGACAAAAAACAATGTGCAATCGAAAAGGTTTACTCGTCGATGTCATTCCTACAATTTCAAACAATGGCATCTCAAATTTGTTGGTTTTATAAGTACAATCTTGGAGTAAGGCAGAAACACTTGCATAATGCACTAGACTCCGGATGTGACCACATAATATTCAAAACCTTATCCGTTGTTTCATCTCTTATATACCAATACATATAATGTTTATCTTCTAGTAATTTCATAAAAAATTGCATAGTAGATCTACCCTCTATTTCAGTAATTTTCATTTGGTTCTTCACATTATATACGTTTTTAATGTTGATTTTTTTCGAGAAACTCTTTCTTAATTCCAATAAGTGTATCTCTTGGTGGAACACCAGTCATTGTCATATTTTTTAACATCTTTTTCTCTTCCATGGTCATTCTAGTAGCAAATGAATGACCCATCAAAAATTTAGGTAATGGATGATTATGTCGACCGCAAGAAACATCTACACCCCACCTTTCTTCGCCTTTATGATTAAAAATGGACATTTGCATTTCCTTGTAGCACTTCGAACACGTCTTTTCGCAATGTCAACCGTTTATTTATAAGATTTATGCTTCCCACTTCTTTCACACGCTAGCCAAACTCCAGGCTTCCTTCCAAATTCAACTTTGTCCGATTTCATGGTAACCACAACCGTGTTCACTTTTTTGCCTCCATTTTACACTAATGAATAATTGTATCATGAGAAGAAAATACCTACAACAAAATATATTTCAATCAATTATGGAATATCAACAACATATATTTCTCAAAATAAACTCACTTCGTCAATCAAAAAATGGTGAGTGAGGTTTACTTCGATGTTCTCATCTTCGTTTAACTGTGCATCTTCCCCGTTCTTATTTATCCTTCGATCACATAATTATTACATTGAATATCATTCTCTCCTACGTTTAGATCAGTTTCCTCCACCATAACATCTTTAAAAGTTATGTCGTGCAATAAATTATTACCAACAGTTGAGTTTGCAGTCAATTCATTATTATATTCCCGTATTAATTTTAATAAATGAAAATTTGAATCAAAATCAGAAAAAAAGGCCAGTCAGCAGCTGTACGTCGACCACTACATACTACAGTCAGTAGTTTTAAACTGACCAAATACAATTTTTGTCCCTACCATCCTCCCACCAAAATTAATTTTGAAATTCTTAAAAAACCAAAAAAGGATTGTAAGACGAATTATGCGGCTAATCCATACCTTGCATGCTATCCTTTCTTCTATGTTTTTATACTAAACATCCATATTACAATCGAATTTTGCAATTTTTTGATGATAAAGAAGTTGAGGAGTTTTAGGGTTTCGTATTTGTTAATAACTAAATGACAAAGAAAATTAATAGCGGCTTAGGTAATTTTTAGATGGTTTATAGGTTAATTAATTAAAAAATTTAATGGGTACTAATCAATGTTTTTTTAGTGTTAATAGCAACACTCAATTTGAAAATTTTATAAACAACCAATTTGAAACAACTACTAAAAAATTAACTTTAAAATCTAAATTTTATAATCAAACATTCATCTCAAGCCAATCATTAAACATTTTAAGACTCAATAATGAATTTCAATTTTGTTTAAGTCGATTCGATGAATTTAGAAATCAATCATTTACACTTAGAAAACTTATTATTCAATTTCAATTTTATTTGGATAAAATCTATAAAGTATAAAAAATGAGATGAAAAGATAATCATCGATTTTAAAAATTGATAATATATTGTCTTAGTTTTATCTCAGTTAACAAATAAGCTGAAATTGAATATCTATCCCATTTAGTCTTTGGATTTTGTTTAACCGAATACGTGATTTCCTCTCTATTTCTGATAAAGGAAATTGATATTAGAGGTAAGCATTTATTTTTCAAATAAAATAATTGAACCATGTTTGTCTGGTTCGGTTCAACTTTGTTAATTAATAGATTGGATTTTGTTTCCATTTGACTACTTCTTATCATTTTTGATTTTTAATATTTTAAAGTCGAATCATCAAATTAAATAGTATATAAAACTTAAGGCTGCGGTTGGTTTTCCGTTTCTAGTTTTGGGTTTTCGTCCTTACAAAAATTGCATGTATATTATGAAAAACGATCAATTTAGAAAACGAAGTTAACATACAAAATTGAAAACAAATTTTTTTATTTTTCATGTTTTGGGAAATAAGGGAAGCGCGAGAAACAATTCGTCCTTCTATCGTCCATCCATCCCCTCCATCATTCCCTCCATCTTCCTTCTGCCCCCTCCATGGTCCTTTTACTCTTCTCATATTATGTAATTAATGTTGAAAACACTATATACAAAATAAACCAAACGGGCCCTAAATTTTTTAAAATAGCATAATTGTCAATGCAAATATTATAATTCATACCGTTATCTTAAATGTCATTTAATTTTCTATTCATGTTAAAGAAAAACAAGAGGGGAGATGTTTATTACTGAAATTTATAGCATCTTAGCGCCTTTTGATAAACTTAAAGTCAAATAATTGTTTCAATATCATATTGTGTTAGCAACTAAACAATCTAACTCAATTAACTATCAACTAATTAAACCAACCGAATTGAACAATTAATTTTCATTATGTTGATTTTGATTTTGAAAAACAATGATTTGATATGATTTGATTTTTGTTTATTGAATGATTCTGTAGTTTAATATTTTATATGGGTTTTGAATTGAACTAATCATTTGCTCATCCCTAGTAGGTTTTAAATCTCAAACAAATCTTAACCATAAGAAACTAAGACACTATATAAAATTATCATTATTTAAACAAGTTAGGAAAACACAAGTGTAATTTACCTAATAGTTTATATCTTCAATATTCTTCATATTTTGTTTATATAGTAGTGAATTATTCAGATTTTAACCAAAAGTTGTCCAAATGAACTAGTTTTCCATATTTATATAGTATTCTTGTACAGTTTAAAAGAAATTAGTGTTGATTATGTAAAAATCATGAAAGCCAAAAATGTCATAATAACTCTAGCAATAGGATGAAGGAAAAAAGAAGAAAAAAGAATTATATGGACATTTTTCTCACGTTGGAATTTTTTTAATCATTAGTATATTTTAAATTTTCCACTATTATGGGTTTTGAAAACTAAAATGCTAGATTCCACATACTTTTGCAACATTATATAAAAAAATTAATTTAGAGATAAATCATTAGAATTGGTAACGTTTAAGTATATGTCTTCCTTTAATATGGAAACTAGAAATCAAAAATTCAGTCACTAATCGATCTTTAAAATTCGATGAAACTAAAGGTTGAAATTTAATCTCTAAAATTAGTGATTGGTGAAAGTTTAGATTCTTCTTATTGGTAATTAATGCAACTAATACATGAATAATCAATCTAAGACTATAAATCGAATTAATGATGCCTTAAATTCATTTTATAAAGATAATAAAGTGATTAAAATATTGATATCGCATCAGCCTTGAATTTACACTATAATTCATTCCACCCGGCAAGTGCTTCACTATTTTCCAATATTCTAAACATGTTCTTTTCATATTTTCAAAATTCCCATATAATTTTGTTGTTCAAAAAGGGTTTGCATAGAATTAAATTGATATGAGCTATTTTTTTCACTAATACCCAAGTGAACATTAAATCATGTACTAATTCGCCGTATTAGTTTCCTTCTGTCTATCTATATAACACCTTATCGAGACTATAAAAGAATTATATTTTCTATTGTGTGTCAAACTATCGTCAAGATATAAAATATAATGTTGACATATCAATTATCATCAAAAGCTGACAAATACGTTCACAAGCCAAACATTTAGTTGTATAACTATCAACGTTCACTATCATGTTTATTGCATCAAAATATGTACTTATACCGTGATGGATCAAGTATAATAGCAACGGTGTAAAGGGGGTGGATTTCAAAAAAAAAATTGTTTGCACCAGATCTTATTTCTTTTTGTGTAAATAAATATATATTAATACTAAATCAAATTTAGTATTTTGATTAATAAAAATGTTTTTTCAATATCTTAATTTACTTTTATTAATTAAAGTATTATGACGACCCGAAATTTTTAGATATTTAAAATTGGAATATTTAATTGATTTTAAATATTGGGAAGTTAGTTTAACTTGAATTTCAAATATCACTGATATTGGATAATTTAAATTATTGAATTTAAATATTTGGAAACTGGATAAAATAAGGAATCTGGAATTTAAAAGCTTGTTAAAAATATTTCAATGGCTTATAAAATTTATATTGGTAATACTGAAGATAATAGAAGTGTTAAAAATTAATTTTAAGGTGATCTGTTCAGTTTTAAAAATATATCGTTTAAATTGATATTTAAAAATAGCCTTCCGAGGCACAGTCTCGAAATTGGACGAAACCAGTTCCATTGGATCCATAATAGTGTATTATTATCAAATTTCAAATTTTGTAGTGTTCGGAGTTGTTGTGTGATCGTACGATATATAAACGCGCTGAAATTTTTATCGAAAATTCAATATAAAAGCTGGGTTCAAAAAGCTATCTTCTCCATACAATCGAATTAGGACTTGAAACCTTTTCCATTGTATTCGAAATAGGGGTTTAACATTATAAACGCCTAGCGGCACGCATTGATAGGAGGTCAAGATTTTAAGTTGTGTTATCGAGACGATTTGAATTCAAAATATAATATATATATATTCAATATAATAATGTTTTCACAAGACAAATTAAAACACGTTTTTCCCTTCACACACTTGGCACCCTTTTCTTTCTTTCCTTTAGCCATGCATCTTTTTATTTTTATTTATTTTTTATAATAGAACAACCGAGTATTTTAAAACCTAAATCAAAATCAAAGATAAAACAAATTCCTTTTCCTCTGTTCGAAAGTAATGGCGGAACACAGAAAGAAAATCAAATCGAAGAAATCCCAATCCATTCCAAACAAGGGGGAAGAGGCCGCATACTCGAAACGAGATGGGGGGAACGAATTCGACTCTTTCGAATGTTGGCGGCGAAGAAATGGGTTCTTGGCCGAACTCGAGCGCATCACGCGAATTAAATCGCGATGGCAGGGAGAGGCGCTCAAGCTAGCACACGCATGGCGACGCCTAGAAGAGAACGGTGAGGTTGGTGACTCAAGATGGCATGGAGATGGTCGCGACAGGCAATGGTGGAGGGCGCGAGACGATGGCTGGCGTTAGGCGAAGCAACCGGAAGTAGTTTTTCTCACGATCTAAGGCAGTAGGGGATCGTCGACATCGGTGAGCTCAGGGTCGTTTGTCAGATCGATGGTGATGTCAAAATCATGAAGAAATCAATCCGGAATGGGAATGGGTTGCAAATAAAATCAAAGGTGAGTTAATCTCACTCATTTGGACTACCCTTTAAATTTAAATAGATAAATTTAAATTATTGGTTGAATGATTGAATTGACTGGATGTGATATTATATATGATAGTATATATATATATATATATTGGAGTGATTGATTTCCCTCATTATATAGCGGATGAGACCCTATGCGCCGACATTATAGCGGATGACCCCATATACCGCGACATTCCACCTCGAAGTGGAATTGGTATTTATATTGTGCTAACATCTGTGGATGTAGGGAAACAGGTTGGAGGGATCCAACTGGATTCCTCAAAACGTTAAATTTATTTTATATTCAGCGATGTGAATTATGTGATAATCTGTGATGATTATATTGATTATATTTGGAATTGAATTGTTGAATGTTATGGCTTGGTTGAATATATATTGGAATTTATGAAAACGAAAAATATAAGATTGGATTTTTAAAGGAAATAAAAAGGGGAATTTTTAAGTAAATAATATAGTGAATTTGGGTAAGTTAAAGATTGAATTGGGAAAATATAAAAGTCTAATTTTTAAATTCTATTAAATATATTCTGAGTAGGGAAATAAAGATAGAGATTTTAAATAAATGGAAATAAAAGGGTTTTGGAGTCTTAAGTGATATTGTCTTAAAATTTAAAGGATTTTATTTTCAAAATTTAAGATTAAAATGTTTGGGAAGAAATAAAAGGGTAGGATTTTGAATAAGGTATGAAGTAGATATTTTAGCTTTAAAATAAAATTTTAAATCATAAATATAGAAGTAAATATGGAATTTATGGGTTTTTAAATAAATTTGGGTAAGTAAAGGAATTTATTTAAAAATGGAGTTAGTTTTGAAATTCGATTTGAAAACTGATTAATTGTTTGAAACTGTGATTTAAAAGGAGCATGAGAGTATGGAATTTATAAACTGGGTTTATAAAGTGAAATAAGATATCAGTGGATATTTGGAAGTATAAATTCACGGTGGGAATTTATAAAGGAATGGGTAATTCGTTTTAAAAATAAATAGTGGTTTATTTTTAAAGGTGTGAAAGGATAGTGTATTTCCTTGAAAAGCCAAGTACGTTTTCGAAGCAGATTGTTAAATATAAGTTAAAAGTTTTAAAGTTGTTCTAAAAGAATGTTTTTGAGAAATTATTATTTAAGTTATTTAAAATTCTAAAGGTAAATATTTATTAAATTAGTTATAGTAGTAATTATTTTGAAAGGTTTATTGGTATTATGATTTAAAAAGATAATTATTAATATTTATATTTTATAAAGTAGTTTTATTTTAAAGATAGTAGGCTATAGTTTTTATTTGAAAACTTGTATAGAATTTCATAATTTTTATTTTTATTTTAAAATTTGTTTTGGCTTATGTTTTACTTGAGAATTTTTAGAAAATTTCATTGTTAGTATTTTAAATAAAGTGTTTTAAATAGTTTTTATTTGAAGTATTTTAAAGTATATATTTTGGATAAAGTAATTTAAATTATTTTAAAATCTAAAGTATTTCGACTTGGTGATTTTCAGTGGGAATAAACAATATTTGAAAATTTATTCCGCGAGAGAAAAGTGATTTGAAAACTGTTTTCAAAAGGGTTGAAGTGTAGAAAAATATCTTGCAAAGATATTTTGAAATAAATAATTTGGAAATTATTAAGGCTTGATGATTGTTTGTGAATGTTATTTGATAGTTAAATAACCGACTATCAATATTGGCCAATGCGCTGATCGTTTCGAAGAGACCGGGATCGGGATTTATTTTTCGAAACCACTTCGATCCGGTTGGAACGTTTTCGTGAGGAAGACAAGAGCTTGGAGTCGAAGATAGAGCAGTGAAGTGCAAGGGCTAGTCGCTACTAATCTTGAGGGTGATTCCAAAATGGATGTAGTAGGAGTAGTGCCTTCGGTTCCGTTCGAACCCGAAACAGACTTGTATGGATGGATGCTTTCAGAACATCGTCAGGAGGACGATGAGCATTCTAAGTTAGATGTGTTCTGAAAAGGTAACGCATAGCCTCGAGCCTCATCAACCGAGAATGGCTAAAATAGGGGAGGTGCGCATAAGGCTAAGTGGCTAGCAACCAATTAGGGTAAGGTCATCCATGTCTAGATGTCCCTTTTATTCGGCTGTGTTGGCGGTTGATGATCCCAACTGCGGGGTGATCTGGGTGAATCCTCGGTACGATGATCTAGACCATGTACTGTGACGGGCGGTACCCCAGTAGCCCTGCCATTGTATGGAAACCCATTCTCCCTACGTGCTTTTACGGTTTTGATTGTAGAGCCTAGTATTGCTGGAAATTAATAATGTAACAATTTCGGCTATTTGAATAAGTATTTGTACTTAGACACTATTATAATATTAGAGGATTTTATAAGAAATGTTTTGGCTATCGTAAGGTAAAAACCCGACATGTTTATTTGTGGCATGGTCTTACGAGACGCTTTTGATTTCAAAGGATTTTGAAAACTTTAATAATTCAATTGAGTGTGTTTTCTCACGCTGGTTTTCCAGGCTGACTCGGGTGTTATTTCACTATAATGCTCGGGTCAGATCGAGTATTATAGAGTACAGATTCTAGATGGACTGCCATTGAGCTCAGGAGATGAGCTGGATGGCGAGACGTATCACACGTATTTGATGACTATTCCGCTGTGCTTGATTAATTGCATAGTCAGTTTTGTGAGGGCAGGTTATGATAACTGTCCAGTTGTGTGTTATGAATTTTGTTGTACTCTGATGATGTAATGTATAAACAGATATAATTCTTTTTGTTTTAAAGATCAGTCATTTATCTATTATATATTATTCCGCTGCGTTTGTGAGATTTTGATGTTGTTTTCTATTTCTTCTTCTACCTCCTTCTTCTTTAACCCTAATGGTTCGGTTTTTCGGCATTCGATTGTTCAGTATTTGATACAGTGGACGTATTGATATCGATTTTCGGGCGTCGAAAAATCGGGTCGTTACAAGTATATAGTTTCATTAGTATTTAAATAATTTTATTTGTAATAAATTTACAATTAGTTAGTTAATTAATTAAATATGTCATGATATCCGCATTCATAATATGAACATCAACACTGTATGTACGTATGTATGTATGTATAACTAAGTTTCATGGAAGAGTTGACTGCTTTGTCCTACAGTCAACAAGATGTCTGGTGTGACATTTAATACAGTCACACGTATATATATAATGTTTATATGTCCTAAGTAACAATAAAATAATAATTTTTCTAATTCGATTATTATACACACACACACACATATCTACACACTCATACATATATATGTATATGTATGCATATACATTAAATATAATACATATTTTTATAAATACAAATAAATATATAATTTAAAAACTTACACACACGCACACACAGATATATATATATGTATATATATATATATATCTTTACACACACACACATATATAATGATTTAAATATTTGTTGTAGAAATTTATAACATAAAAAATGTACATACACATATGTTAATGTATGTATATGTATATGTTGGTGTGTATGCACTCACAATATTTCTGATAGAGTTAGTGGTATGCCCTAGAGATAATTATGTAATTTGTTATATACATATGTGTGTGTGTGTGTGTGTACATCTAACTTGATAACAAATCTTGGTCGAAATAAAATATGTTTTCTTTCTATTATATACTCGATATAATCTGTTATATTAATTAATTACCTTGATTAAAAGTATATTTAATAGAAAATCCATAAATGGTATGTTTTATGATAGTAGTTATATTGTGTTTGTAATCAGGAGTGATTTATCATAATAAAATAAACCTGTTGTTTTAAATATTCCCAATCAAGATGTATCAAGAATGGTAATCGATACATCCGTTGAGACTAAAGTGCATTTCAAATGTCGAACGGTGTATTACTTATTATAGGCAGGGGCAGCAAGGGGTTACGTACTAAAAGTTGTTGGATATCTATGGAATGCTTCACTCAATGGTTTTCTATTGGTTAATAGTGATAGAGTTAGGGTATGCCCTAAGGGGTAATTCTGTAATTTATTATAAATTAATTAACTTTGTCATCAATTCTCATTTGTAATAAAAGTGTTTATCTTTCTATTATATATATTTGTTATAATGTGTTACAAATAATTAAATATTTAATTAAAATATATTTAACAGAAAATCTATAAGTAGCGTGTTAATTACAAATAGTTCTAATCGTGAGTATTGTATCACAATATATAATTATACACATCATTTTAAATGTTCCTAGTCAAGATATATTGAGACTAGATATCGATGTATCAGTTGACACCGAAGTAGGTAATGCTCCCCAAATGTTAGGCAGTGTATTAATCGTGACTGCTGAGGGCACCTAGAGGTTATGTACTGATAGTTATTGGATAACTATGGAATGACTCACTCGATAGTTTTCTACTAGTTAATATAGCAAAGGTCAAACATAAAATATTGATGTGGCCGATTTACATAGTTCTCTCGACTTGAGAATACAATTGATCTTCTATATGAAAGCTTCGCTTTGATTATAGTCAAATCATAGCACAACATCCATCAAGTAACTATAGTTGGATCAAGTGGAAGTATTGGAAGTAAAGCATTATTCAAGAGAGGATTCGTCTCCTTGGTTATATGAGGTTGGTATCACGGTCAACTCAAAGTCAAACCTCTAGCCATAGTAGTTTGATGAATAACAGTTGTTATTATTGAACCAAGGACTTTGTGTTTGGACGATTGAGTAGAATTTGGATGATATTGGAATTTTGATCATTACCAAATTCCATGAGTTCAAACTGATATAGTTTTGACGAAGAGAATTGGTGTACTTAATAGTCACAACCAGGTAACGCTTAACAAAGTAAAATTGGATTTTACCAAAGTCAGGTAAGTGATAAATTTGGCCACAATCTCACGCCACCTATTAAGTGCGTGTGAATGTTAATATTTGAATAGTTCGATATTAATCGTTGACCAAATTTACACCTAACGGGTCATACAACCGAAATGATGAATACCCCTTTGACCAAACGATTTAATTATTTTGTAATTGATATACATTAATTAATATTTATGAAATATTAATTATAAAATTTATTTTGATTTTATGAACAAACATTATTGTATATATTTATAATAGTTATAAATATATTGATCGATATACGATATCGATTCACGTTTAAATTTGATTTAAATACAAAATATTTGTTCGGTCTTGAAATGGGTATGAAGTCCATATAAGGGATTGAAATATTCGACCCTAATGGGGCAAGAAAGGGGCAGCTATGTGTGGGTTAGAGCGGTTTGATTTAGATGGCTAAAATAGAAGAGAATTTGTAATAAATAAAGGAGGATCCCGATCATGATTTATCTCTAAACTCTCCTCTATATAAACATCTCTAAGCATAATTGTTAGAGAGCCTTTTTAGCCTCCAAACCATCTTTACTTCTGGCTAAACTCTACCTCCTTCATCATCCATTAATTCAAACTCAAATCAAATCAAATTAAGTTCTATTCGATAGCTGGTGGTCATCGGTTTAAGGACTAGCACTCTACTGGATTGGAAATCAATTCTAGGAGCAAATGTCATTGTTTCAAGATGTACTTTCAAGCATTGGACATAAGGTATATTCCTAAATAATTTATAAATATTAATATTTACGTATATTATTTATATCACGTATGTTTTACTGTTAGTTAGGTAACGATTCCAATATATAAATATATTGTCAAAATTAGACTGGTTGTATGTTTGTATATACTTTTATATTTATAAAAAAAGTTAATCATGTAACACCTATATGCAGCACGGCTCAAATTAAAAATAAAAAAACATTTTTATTTTTAAATAATTTAATATTCAATATTTATATAAATATATAATTTATAATTTAATACTACATCATACTTTATATAAAACATGAATATATAATTTTATATATAAAATTCAATAAATGTAACATTTTCGACAATAAAAAATTATTTTTTATATTTGTATTATTATTTAAATAATATTCAAATAAATTAACCATATAAATTAATTATATTAATATATATGTATATTATAAATCATGTTTTATATCTTATAAAATTATATTATTACATAACATATTCTCGGTTAGAAAATGAAAAAACATTTTTTTATAATTTAAAATGTAGCTGAGAAAAAAATAATTTTTAAAATATTATAAAATTGTATGACAAATATTAAAAATAAAAAAAATATTATTTAGAATTTTACTAGAAATTTTAAAATTCAAAATTAAGTTTTGAAAATTAATTTTTTTACTAAGTTTTAAAATATCCATAAGGATATTTACAACAAAATACACTTTAAAATTTTAACAAAAAAACCAAGCCGTGCGGATGACTAAGTAAATGCATGTTTATTATACGTGTATTTTAAGTATTTTTAGGTATTAGTCTATATTTATTATTATATTATTATACATATATATATATATAAGTATTTAATATATATATATATATATATATATTTATCTAAAAAATTATATATATAGTTCTCGGCTTTACAGCAAAAAATATATTATGTTTATTATATTATATAAATAATTTAAAAATATTTATATAGTTATAAATATATATATAATATTAATATTTTATATTTGTGTTTATAAATAAATAAATAAATACACACATACATACATGTTTACACAAAATTATTTAAATAAAAATTATAGTTTATATGTGTGTATATATATGCATTTGTAATATTTTATATATATAAATAAAAGTATATAAACATATATATGGACAATATGTTTGTCTATTGGATGAGTTGACATGCCCGTTGAGGTGTAAATCCTAACGACTGACATGTTATACCTTGCACGGATTGATATGTTACACATGCACACATATATCTGTGCATTATACACATATATAAAAATATAACATTAATTTAAATAATATTAAGTCATTTTATAAATTAAATTAAACTAAGATTTTATTTAAAAGAAATTTAGGATCTAAATAAATTTGACTTCATATGCCCAACAAAAGATCCAAGATGGTAAAAAAAACTTTTAATTCACCCATTATTTCCGTTGCGGGCTGGTCCAGTTCCAACAATGGTATTAGAGCCCAATAGCATATGCGGTCTATATTAGTCATGTTAGGGTTAACTATTAAGCTCACGACCCAGATAGTAGGATGTCTAGAAAAGTAGTGTCGAATGATTAGGTTTGGGTAATCAAGTACTCTTCCCTACCTGGCTACCAACCTGGCCCGAACAGATATGTAAGCCTAAAGCTTGTCCTTAATAGAAAAGACCCAATTAGAATTGGGCCTTGGGCTAATTTTCAAAATTATTTGAAAATTAAAAATATAATATTTTAAATTTAAAATAAGATATACACATATTATAAAAGTTATAAAGTATTAAAAATTTTCAAAATGTTCGAAAATCAAATAAATTAATTTGAAAATTTTAAATTTATTAATATGATTAAAAAAATAAATTAATTAATTAATGAAAAAAATATGCATATATTATCTATTTTGATATAACTTATGATATTTAAATTTTTTTTAAGATATCATAAGTATACATGTACGTATATGAATTGATTTTTCAAAATTAATAAATTAAATTAACTAGTTTTTAATTAAATAAATTAATTAAGAGGATGATCAATTAAATAATATACATATATATGATATATGTGTTATACCATAAAGATTATGTTACATAATTAATATTCAATATAAATATTATCTTATGACAATATAAAATTAATCAAAATGTTAATTAATTAAAATTAATTAAATGAGATTTAATTAATATAATATTAAGACTGTTATATAAGTAATATGAAATATAAAAGTTATATAAAAATAAAACTTATATAAATGAACGTATAAATTAATGGTGGAACTTTAAAAAATTCGAAATAGACTTAAAAAATAAATACATACGTAAACGTATGTATACCAAGATTTCCAATGCATCCGACACTTGAATCCCGAGGGTATTTCATAAGAAATATAATATCCATAAGTCGATATCACTCAATATAATATATTAAAGATTATGAATCTTCAATATAATTTTGTCCCCTACCATATATATATATATATATATATATATATATAATAAATTACTTTACATATTCCTCAGTTGTTGAGCAAACTCAAGCTAGGGATGTTATGTGTAGTATTATTAATACATTGAATAGATGAGGTAAGATAACTATAAGCATTTGTTGAGCAAATTCAAGGTACATATACTATACTTAGGCCATCACGATATGGTAAGTACAAGTGAATATTTTCACTTCGATTTGTTGAGCAAATTCAAGGTTAATGTGAAATTAAGACAAGGTACCAAAGGTTAGTAGTTGTATGTGATATAACAGATAATGAGTTATCCATCGTCCATGGAGCTATGACTTGTTGAGCAAACTCAAGATCAGAATTCCAAGATGGACGAGTCCTAACGCCTACTAGTGAAGTCGAAAGACTTCTATGTTTCGACTTAGGGTTCGGAGAAACATAAAAGACTGGTGGGAGCTTATTAGTAAAATAAAACATAAAGTTTAACCTACTAATATTATAAGAACATCTACTATGATTTGTCCTAATACTCTACCAGTTAAACTTGTAGAAAATGACTACTCTAAAACTATTTTTTTTGGAAATGACAAGCTTATTGTACCAAACTATACCGACTGGCTAAGAGCAATTAAAATAGCATTAACTTACAAGCGCATGTAGTCAGTTATTACATGCAAACCCAAAGAACAACTCACTAATGATGCAGACCTCGAACTAAGATTCCTTATGAAAAACAGGTGTCAGACCTAGAGAACGCCCAAGTTTTCACGCTATCTACATTAGACAAGCCTTGTAGAAGAAGCACAAAAATATGTTTGTCCTTGAGATATTTGATGGTTTCAAAGCCCTGTTTGGTAAATAGTCACATTCCATAAGGTACGAGCTTACGAAGAAGCTGTTCAATACCAAATAATCAAAGGACAGAAAGTAGACAATTAAGTGCTGATAATGAATAGCTATATTGATAGGCTTTCGTAGTTGGATGCACAGATAAGCAATGAATTGCAAGTTGGTTTGATCCTTGGTTCACCTACTCCTAAGTATGAACCGTTCATACAAAATTATAATATAAACTAATTCAATGTGAATCTTGTGGAGCTCTTCAATAGGTTGAGGTCAACCAAGTTTGCATCAAAGGATCAAGGGCTGTATTTGCTGTTAAGGGTAGTGCATCATCTTCGAAGAGTTCAAAGATGAGAAAAAGGGAAGTTAAGAAAACCAATAAAAGTATGAAGATCGATGACAAGGGTGAATGTCACCATTGCCACACAAAGGTCATTGGAAAAGCAAATATCCTAACTACTTGAAGTTTTTAGAGAAAAAAAGAAGACTAGTTCTGTGGCTCCATCGGGTACATTTATGATTTAAAATTGTTTTGTGATCAATAAAATTAGATACTAGGTCTGGAACTCATATTTGTATTTCGTTATTGGGGCTGAGGAACTGGCATCATGTGGAAAAAGGAGAGATGAGACTCTAAGTTGCTGATGGATCTATTGTAGACACAATGGTAGTAGGAGACTATCATTTAATTTTGCCTAGTGGAGTAGTTTTCATATTAAATATGTGTTATTTTGTAAAAGACTTTATTTATGGAATTATTTCTTCTTTTAGATTATCAGAGACTGGATATATATATTTCATTGTGCAAATAATGTTATGAACATTAGTTTGAACGGAAATAAAGTTTGAGATGGTATTATTGAAAATGGCATTTATGTGATCAATACTAATTATGTGTGTTGTGTAAATAATTCTTCTAACAATATAAATGGTAGTTATATTTGGCATTGTAGGCTAGGTCATATTAGCTAGAAATGACTGCATAAACTGAAAACTAAAGATTTTCTTTCGTCACTTCATTCTGAATCATTTAACACATATGAGTCATGTCTCAAAGGTAAAATGACCAATCAACACTTCGGTGGGAGCAATGAAAGAGTTATAGACTCTTAAGTTTAGTGCATAGTATTAATGTATGTGGCCCAATGCCTATAATTACCAAAAATAATAGCTATTACTTTTACCTTCACTAATGATTTCTCAAGACTAGGATATGTGTATCTTATGAAGAAAAAATCCAATGTTTATGAGAAATTTGTCGAATATAAAAATGTAGTAGAAAACTAAATGGGCAGTTAGATAAAGATTCTTTAATTAGATAGAGGAAGTGAGTACATTGGACAAGAGGTTCAACAATACTTAAAAGATAATGGGATTATCTCTCACGTTACTCCACCGTATACTCTGTAGCACAATAGCATGTTGGAATGAAGTAATCGAACCATATTAGATATTGTTCATTCCATGATGAGTAAGACTAAGTTACCTCTGTCATATTAGGGATATGCGCTCGAAACCGCAACGTATATGTTAAACTTGTTACCAACTAAATCTGTGCCTAAATCCCTATATGAAATATGGAATGGTAAGAAACCATAACTCAAGTATTTGAAGATGTGGGATTTTCCAACATACGTTAAGAACGTTGGTCCGAATAAACTAGAGGCATGATCGACAGTGTGTAAATTTATAGGGTATCCCAAAATCTCGATGGGATATGTATTCTACAATACCGAGGAACAAAAGGTTATTGTTTCTCGACATGCTGTCTTTTAGAAAAGGAAATCATATCAAAGGAAATTAACAACAAGGTTGTAGATTTGTATGAGATCCAAGAAGTTAATATCAAGGCAGAACAGGTGGGAGAACCAAGTTCATCCGTATGTGAAAACACGCAACTTATTGAAGGTCTAGTAGGAAATCTCATGCACCAAAGAGATACTACGATATTCTCGTAGATGGCGGGAAGGAGGACCGTGTCTTAGATGACGACACTCCTTTACCCTTCCAACAAGAACTGTAGAGTAAAGACTCTACACTCTAGCTTGGAGCAATGAAATCCGAGATGGATTCCAAATACGAAAAAAGTATGGACTTCTTCGATCGTACACAAAGGGATAAAACCCATCGGCTGCAAATGGATTTTTAAGAAAAAGATAAATGCAGATAGGGAAGTGGAGACTTATATGGCAAGGCTAATTGCGAAAGGATTTCGTCAAATTCAAGGTGGTTATTATGACGGGACCTTTTCGCTCGTAGTCATGCTTAAGTCCATTTGGATAATCCGTCTATATATCGTAGTCCAAGGGTTTTGTGGTCAGTGGGAGTGAGGGTAAAGCTTACAAGTTGTTAAATTCAATTTATGGACTTAAACAAGCTTTAAGGAGTTGGAATAAGGTTTTGATAAGGTAATCAAAGAGTTTGGCTTTTATCAGAACATAGTGGAAGCATGCATATACAAAAAGGAATAGGGCAACTCTATTGTTTTCTTAGTATTGTATGTCAATGATCTATTATTGATTGGTAATGACACTTTGTTGCTGCAACCAGTGAAAGCTTGGCTTTCCAAGAATTTCTCCATAAAGAATTTAGGAGAAGCAGCTTATATATTGGGTATAAAGATCTATAGAGATAGATCTAAAAGGCTATTAGGATTATCCCAATCCCTGTATATAGATATCATACTAAAAAGGTTTAGTATGGGGAATTCCAAGTATGGAAATGTTCCAACGCAGTCCGTAATTGTCCTTTCTAAGAAGGATGCTCCTCATACCGAGGAGAAAGAGCGAACGGAGAGGATTCCCTATGCTTTAACCATAGGATCCATAATATAATCTATGTTATGTACTAGACCAGATGTAGCATACGCATTAGGATCCATAAGCCGATACCAGTCTAATCTTGGAGAAAAACATTGGATGGCTATAAAATATATACTAAAGTATTTAAGAAATACTAAGGACTGATTCCTCATATACGGGAATGGAGACCTCCTTATGAAGGGCTATACAGACTCTAGCTTTCAAAAAGATATAGATGATAGTAAGTCAGTTTCCGGTTATGTCTTTACACTTAACGGAGGAGCCATTATTTGAAAAAGTTCCAAATAACAGATAGTAGCTGATTCGATGATGGAGGCCGAGTACATTGCCCTCAATGAAGCAGCTAAAGAGGCAGTATGGATGCACAAATTTTTGAGTGAACTCAGAATGATTCCCGATATAGAAAATCCTATGGCATTGTTCTGTGATAACAATTCAGCGATTCAGATTGCAAAAGGACCCAGAGTACATAAAAAGTCACGACATATTCTTCGAAAGCTCCAGCTCATTAGAGAATTCATTAAGAAGAAAGAAGTCATGATATAAAGGGTAGATACCAAGGACAACATAATAGATCCATTCACTAAGGATCCAGCTCAGTCGGCTCTTGAGAAGTTGATTGAGGGGATGAGATTGAGATTCCATAATTAGCCTCAAGTGTAAGTGAGAGATTGATAGAGTTAGGGTATGCCCTAGAGGTGATTCTGTAATTTATTGTAAATTAATTAACTCTATAATCAATTCTCATTCATAATAAAGGTGTTTATCTTTCTATTATATTTGTTATAATGTGTTATAAATAGTTAAATATTTATTTAGAATATATTTAATAGAAAATCCATAATTGGCGTGTTTGTGATAGTAATTACAAATAGTTGTAATCATGAGTATTGTATCATAATACCATTCTATGGAATAGGAAATCATCATCCAGAAGTTAATGGAAGTGCTTTGAGAACCTATTTCGACTCCTATCAAAAGTTATAGTCCAAACAAGGTTTTCAGGGTTAAAATGGTCACATAGAAATTCAGTGAAAATTATAGAAGGGGAAAATGTCCCTAAGATTCACTTCCCAAAATTTTAGAGTCATACGACCTCATATGAATAAAATAAAAATGTTCTAGGATCATCTGATACATAAACATAGGTCGTTATACCACCCTATACCACCAGCACAAATATTATCAAAATAATGCACTATAGTCGAGCCAAGTCGATATATAACGGTCATCAAGGTTGAAAATGAAACAAATATAGCATATAAAATGTAAAATTTCTTATAGCGCATGGATAAAATATAATATCACAGATATACTAGGAGAGATGGAAATAATTATTTGAACAAATCATCAGAATACAGATCAATAGAGTTATATACAAATGTGGTAGAGTTTATACAACGGAAATAAACCTAACAACTGCCTCATAACAAAAAAAAAGCAGTCATTGCTAAGCCTCCCTAGTGCTGCATGGCAGAAAAACATAGAAATCCATATAAGTATATAGTACAAGATAGCTTCATTCAACTCGTCCTCTACATAGCTACTGCATCACCTAGACCTGTTATCTAGTCTACTCATTTAAGAGTATCCAAGATAATAAGAACAAAAGCATAAAACATTGGGTCAGATAACAGTTTGGTATGAGCGGTAAATGAATCTCAAAATACTATGCAGGTAAATATGGCAAGGAGCGGAGGTACACAAATCATACCTGACATGTCCCTACAGCCAAATTGTTAGCACAGAACATCATAATATGCTACTCTACAAATAACATAAAGGTACTATACTCAAAATAAAGATACCAGATCTTCAGGCATTCCTATCTCTAATACCTACTCCCAACGATACCTCCAAATGATAGCCTAGAAAGCAACTAAAGCAACCATAGCATTCATCTAGCAATCCCCACTATCACTCCATGTCCTTTGAATATATGATAACTCGTACGGCCTCCTTACTACCAGGGACTAACAAAAATCCCAGTTTTCTGTGTACTCTCGTATCACGCAGCCCAAAGCTCGATACTAGTCTTATAGCCAAAGCAAGACACTGACCCAAAGCCACTGGTCCAGGGTATATAGATCCCTTTGTTAATCCATGGATGTCCCCACTTATAATACTCCTACTTCGAGTACAACAAAAAAAAACTCTGAGTATCAATGATTCCTTAGCACATACAGACAAGCCCTCCTTTGTTCCATTTAGATCCGAGCCCTTCCTTTGCTCAATCCAGTTTCCATTATTCGAAACCCTTCACGTTCCTATTCCATGGCTCCCTCCTTTATCGAGCCGTTATCTTCGGTACCTACTCCCTTCACGAGTCACGAATCGAAGATCCAAAGCATTTATCATGTTGCAACATTTCCATCCAATTTACAAGTGAATGAGCCAACACCTCCATCATGATCTACAGAGTCCCCTTCTTCCTCCTTGTATAAGTTTGATGCCTAATCATTCAATAAAACAACTCGGTACCGAGTCAAAATGACTCGGCACCGAGTCATTTACTTAGCTAATTTTGGCTATGTAAACTTGCCTGTCCCTATTACTTCCTTTCTAGATGCTTCAAACTCCGATCCTCTCCTTAAAACAACTCGATCACATCCTATAGCATCTAACTTCAAGTTCTGGGAAATAACTCGGCATAACATTCAGTACTTAGCCAATTTCTTACATCCTTCCATGGACAACATCCACTATCCATGCTTTACCCATCCATCAAGTTGATCGAGCCATCTAAGCCTTTAAAATAACTTAGTACCGACTCTTCAACTCAGTGCTGAGTTGAGCCCTTAGAAAATTTTGAGGCACAAATTTATTTCTACATGCTCCTACCATGCTCCAGAGCCTTTCCTCCAAGTTTCGTCCAATTCCGACCAACTTTGCCTTCGATTTGCCAAATTCACCAACCTATCTTCCTAAAAATTCAAAACACTAGCAAACAACATCAAATCACACATACAAGATAAAATAACATGCATATACATCCATTCATTTAAGCAACACACAAGAATGTGATAAACAAACTAATTCTAATCTAAATCCACATGTTACATGCAAATATGAATATGAATAAAGAGAATTACTAAATCATTTTCAAAAACCATTTCAAAGATTCACAATTTAGGTCATAAGCATATGATAACATGTCATTAAAGTTAGAAAATGTTTAAAGGCCAAAAATCATGTTAAAACTTGCAATTCTACCATATAAACATGCATAGGATAGTGAGCAGGCATAAACCACTCGCTAATTACCAAAATCAACCAATTCTCGCCTAGATCCAATGTAGACAGCAATAGAAAGCAATGCAAATCAACCAAAACGATGATCTCGATCTCCTCTCTAATAAGGATTTGGCAAAGATTAGAGATTAATTTGTGTGATTTTGGATGAAATTAGGGTTAATGAGGGTATAAATCTGATTTGGAAAAGTGGGAATTTTTTTAATTTGACTCCTACAGCCCCCTATTTATAATAATCTCCGACTAGACTAATTGGCCTACTTATGAGCTTAATTAATTACACACTAATTCTGACCAGCAGCTATCAGAACTTAAAACAGGCATAACTTCCTAACCGTAAGTTCGTTTTTCTATTATGACCAATCTACATAATGGGAAACCATCAGTCCGAAATAATGGAACTGGTTTGAGACCCTAATCCAAATCCTATCAAAATTTATAGCCCAAAAAAGATTTCCAGGGTCAAAATGGTCATATAGAAATTCAAAAAAGATCATAGGTATGTAAAATATCCCTAAGATTCGTATCCCAAGATTATAGAATCATACGACCTCACGGGAATAAAATAAAAATATTTTATGATCCTCCGATCCGTAATATACGGATCGTTACACCATGTTCCTACTGATATGCTTTACATTATTAAATACCCTCGCAGCTCTTAACCTTTTTATTTACCATATGCACAATAAGAAGGATCGATCGTTTGCCATACTTTTTCCTTACTATAGCCAACCTTTGAAAACTAATATTTCGATACAGTCATTGATTGAATTGGATAGATGTCTTTATATCTCTCACCATATACTGTATATGATAAGCCCAAGCCACATTTAGTAACCAACCCATTTCATATCAACCATTTCTGTATTTTCGATTCATTTGTCATTACCAGCTATATCGACATTCATCTATTATTAGCTTACACGTATTAATACAAGTGCCATAAATCATTCCATATTCTACAAATATACATCTTCCATCATTATTTAAACAAGGAAAGATAGTATCAATCATATCAAACATTTCTTTGTCATTATATAACAAATGTAACATCCTAACGTCTTTAATTTATGTTACCATGCACTCTATAGAATGGCCGACCATATGCTGAACATTATCCTTACTACAACCGACTTATGGAAACTAAGATTTTGGTATAGTCATTGTAGCAATTCAGATAAACGTATCTATCTTCCCTGTTTTATATAGCATATGTGATAGAATCATTATATATTGTAACTAACTCGTTAGGACAACACAAATATTATACATATGGCTACTTCATAAAAACTAATTTTTTGATGACCCTAAAACTCACAACATTCACTTTCCTAATGCCCATGCCTACCATTCTAGTCACATATTCCTCCAATATTACACATTTAATTTATAATAAGGGTAATATACCATGGTAGATCATCTAACAAAAGCACTTTCCAATGGTGTACATATCTACTTTAAAAATATTTTCCAAAACAAAAACCTTTATAAAAAATGTAACTCCCTGTAAAACTAACTTAAATTTTATTAAAGGAAATTAATTTATTAATACTAAATATAAAATTAAAATTTGAACAAACATCAGAATTTGGCTATGAAACTTGCACCATTGCGTTCGTGCCGATTTTATGGACAACTTTCATACATAAAGTTTCGTAATCGGAGTTCGTACGTAAAAGTTATTAAAGTTTAAAGATTTGTAAATGGAAATAATTAAACATATATAAAAGGAAAGTAAATTTTAAATTAGGCAACTTTAACCGGTCGACACCTATGGCAGACCGACCCTAATGAACCGATCAGCCACTCAAACGTTGACGGGTAGTGTTAGCTTTGGCTAAACAATCAAGATTTTATAATAGTACATCTACCGATCGGCATTGATTTTAGCATTTATAAATATGATGTGAACCTTGCTGTAATTGTCGGAGAAAACCTAATCTAAGCAACACACTCTAAACTTTTATCTCCTCAAAAATTTTTGAAACAAAATTCAAAAGAAAAATCAAAGATTAAGTAAGAAGAGGAGATAATCAAATTGGAGGTAAAATCAAACCAAGAGGGATCAATGAGTCAAAGAGGGGTGACTCAAGTCTTGACAAAAAGGGAGAAAGCTCTTAAGAGGTAAACGAATTGACTATTAGAATATGATGGCTAACAAGTAATTGGATTTATTTTTACATCAAGTTGATCTGGAAATTTATTTGATTTAAATTTGAGATAAAAGTTTTTAATTTGAGGATTACTTATTCAGTACAAGGAAAAGCGACCTTGGCATCGGCATCGCATATTATTCTTCATTATTCCCTATGTAACTATCTACTGTATTTAGTATCTATAAGACTTTATGCGGTTATTTTGTAAACTCTGGATTGTTGAATACGTATACTTTAGGACTGTGTTTTCTAAAATATTTTTCTAAGGTGATTATTTTGTGTGTGTGTGTATATATATATATATATATATTATCTTCCGCTATGAGATCTGAAAGTGTAGAATTCCTTATATTTTATCCTTGTAACCATATCATGTAATGTTTTAGAAACCGATAGCCCTTACTTCTTAGCATGACGCGAGTTCGAAAGTATAAAGAGAACGAACTTGAATCTTTTGAAAAAAATATTCAAAGGATTTTCATATATATATATATATATATATATATATATATACAGTTATCTAAAAATTGAAAACGAAACAACACAATCACGTGTTCTTGTTAACACTGTCTGTAAGAAAATTGCTAATAATTCATAATCAGAGATAGAGAGAATGAGCAATTATGTTGGATACGGCTTCGGTGAAGCAGTTGAGAATCAAGGCGTAAACATCTCCATATGATTCCACTATATCTGCAAGCAAGAGGACAAGCTAAGCTTAACCCAAAAAGGGGACCCACAGAATAGACGCCAATTGTAGTTCCTACCAATCTACCTATCAACGATTTCGCCAAGCTGTGTAAGGACTTTATAGGTCTAGAAGGGAAGCCATATATGGGGAGTGAATCTTTTATGGACTCGAAGGCATTGATTCATTCTTGTGAGAGTATTTTTATATTGATAGGCCTTGGAGATGTCGTTAGAAGACATCTTGTTGTCTAGCATTTACAAGAGGGGCTCTAAATTGGTAGGACGTGGTAATGGAAGAAACCAATGAGGAAGTGATAACTTAGGGAGAGTTTAACAAACACTTTGAGATCAGATTTCTTTCTGTGGAAGAGCAGGGAGTACAGCTAGAGAAGTTCATTAATTTACAGCAGGGAGAGAAGTTAATGAGAGATGATGTGCACGTAAATGTGCATATATTTACATCCATATTTTATCTCTTTTTATCTAAATAAACATCATATTTGGGCATTTGTACATGTTAAAACCAAAATTCAATTATTTTCAAACCATCATATTTTCATCTTCATTCAGGGGCAAAATGGTCATTTTTGTGCATGTGTAAAATTGAGAATTTTTACTTGGACATTTTTGATGATTTTTATAGGAATTTGGATGCATATGGAAGAGGCTTATATGAAGACACATGCATGCACAAATGAATACAAAGGAAAGAAGAGGGAAATAATTCAAAGTGAAGATCATGGAGGACCCCACCTACCCATAAGTTCAGTTATGTTGAGTTATCTATATTCTTTAGACCTGTCACATGATGTGTTAGCTTCAACTCCAGTAGTTCGAGACTACTCAGATGCCTTCTTCGAAGTCACCAGTCTTCCACCCTAAAAAGTGATTGAATTTTGAAATTACCTCGAGGAGAATGCCAGACCTGTTGCCTTAACTTTGAGGCATCTGGCTCCTAAAGAAAGACGAAAGACTAAAGTTGAATAAGCAAGTGAATGAGCTATCGGAGAAGGGCTTTATCAGGAGGAGTATTTCAGAATGAGGAGCACCACTTGTCTTTGGAACTAAGGTAAATGGATCTTTGAGGCTTTGCATCAATTATAGTGAGATGAATAAGCCGACAAGGAAGATTTGTTACATGTTTCCCCATGTAGACAATCTATTTGATCAGTTAGTTGGAGGAAGGTGTTCTCTCAACTTGACTTGGCTACCGGGTTCCATTAATTGCTTGTAACCGAAGATAGTATTTAAAAAATTGCTTTTTGCATATCTGATGGACTTTATGAGTGGTTAGCCATACCCTTTGGACTGACTAATGCACTTGCCTATTTTCTTAATATGACGAGTCAAGTTTTAAGAGAGTCGCTTAATAAGTTCATAGTGGTATTTGCTGACGACATAGTGGTCTATTCGAAAAGCGAGGAGCACAGGTTGCATTTAGGAGATATGCTCAATACTCTCCATAAAGGTGAAGTTTTCTAAATGTCACCTTTGGCGCAAGGAGGTTGCTTTTTGAGACATGTTGTCTCTAAGAATGGGCTAGCGATCGATCCTAATAAAGTTGTTGTAGTACACGATTGGCACATGCCGAAGAATGCCATGGAGGTAAGGCATTTCTTTGATTTCGTGGGCTATTATAGGAAGTTCATTAAGGACTTCGCTAAAATTTATACCCCTCTGACTCGCTTTACCAAAAAGAATAAGGTTTTCACGTGGGACTCAAAGTGTGAGGACACTTTTATTAAGCTGAAGTAGTCGTTGACTAGTGCACCTGTTTTGGTACTACTCGATGGTTCAAAGACATTCATAGTATATACCGACACTTGTAGTATGTGACCGGACATTGTTTAATATAGGAAGGGAGAGTAGTGAGCTATGCTTGTCGAGAATTGAAAGTCCATGAGAGAAACTATCCTATCCATGATCTTAAGTTGGCAGCCATTGTTTTTGCGCTTAAGTCATAGAGACATTATCCATCAGGAGAGTGGTCTGAGCTATTCACAGATCATAAGTCTCTAAAGTGTTTGCTGTCCCAAAAGGATTTGAATTTGAGACAACAGATGTGTGTGGAGTTCTTGGCTTCATTAGATTTTGGTATCTCATATACTCCAAGCAAAGATAATGCTTTTGCCGATGTCTTGAGTAGGAAGCATGCGATGTTGAGTCCTATGTTCTTAGAATGGAAGCACTTGGAGTTATTTCTACATTCGATATTTGACCTTTAATAGACATCACTACAGGATTGTTAGCAGCTTTGGATGCATAGCCTGTGATTATGGACCGCATTGGGTCAAGAAAGAAACAAGATACGAAATTGTTGGATATTTTCGAGAAGCTTGGTAAAGGAAAGTAGTCAAGTCATTTGAGGAGTTATAACATTGACTCGAAAGAATGTTTATGGAGAGATGGTAGACTATGTGTTCCTCTCATTATGGATTTGATTGACAAGGTACTAGCTAAGTCCCGTCGTTCTACGATGACCATCCATCTCGGTGGAGATAAAATGTACTGTGATATGAAAAGAGTCTTTTATTCGCCGAGCATGAAGAGGCATATGACGGAGTAATTTGCCAAAGGGTAAAAGTAGAGCAAAAGAAGCCGAGTGGATTGTTGCAGCCATTAGATATTCCATGGTGGAAGTGAGAGAGTGTTTCTATGGATTTCGTTAATGAATTACCTAGGAGTAGGAGGGGGAATGAGAGTGGTTGGTTCATAGTCAATGACTGACCTAATGCAATCACTTTGTTCTGGTTAGAAGTATAAGGACTGTTGTGTCTTTTGTGACTCTATGCGTGAGGGAGACAGTTAATTACATGGAGTTTTTTCTAGCATTATCAGTGATCGAGACCCACTTTTCACTAGCGAATTTTTGAGGAGTCCTCAGGAGGCTTTAGGCACTAAGTTGAGTTTGAGTACGCTTATCACCCAAAGATAGATGGAAAAACGGAGAGGATGAATCGAGTATTAGAGAATTTTCTTAGGATGTGTATTTTGGATTTTGGAGGCTCTTAGGAAGATCACGTGCTACTAGTGTAGTTTGCTTATATTAATAGCTATCAGCCAAGTATTGAGATGACACCATTTGAGGCGTTATATGGGAGACCTTGTAGATCACTGTCTTGGTTGTGGGACACTACGGATAGGATCGTTCTTGGTCCAAATATGGTAAGTGAGACTTCAGAGAAGATAGACTTGATCCATAGAAGAATGAAAACTATGCAAGATAGGCAAAAGTCTTATGCTGAATGGAAACGCACAGAGTTGGAGTTCGCAATGGGTGACATGGTTTTTGTGAAGATCTCGCTGCTTAGACATGTCATAAGGTTTGGTAGTTCAGGAAATTTATTTCCAAGGTTTCAAGGGCCTTTTCCGATCACACGTAGAGTAGGGAAGTTGGCATATAGGGTGGAGCTTCCTAAAAAGTTAGCATGAGTACATGACGTTTTCCATGTGTCACACTTGCAAAAGTGTCTATGCAATTTAGCAGTTATGGTCGAACCGAGTCGGCTAGAGGAGTTAGTTGTGGAAAGGGTGTCACTTGTTCGTCCTACACCTACCCACATACTTGAGAATGGTACAAAGCGACTTGTAATAAAGTTATTAAGCTAGTTAAGGTTTAATGGGGGGATGACCCAACAGAGAGTACATTGGAGCCAGCGGAGAAGATTTGAGTTACCCATCGAGAACTCTGTTCTACTACATTTCCATTTTGAGTAATATGTTTATAACTGCTTATGCACTTAGGCTTTAGCTTAGTGTATCCTGTAGGTAAGTACACTTGGATGCTAGGAATGGTTGCAAATGTGTCGTTAGGACATGTTGTGGATAATGATTGCTAATGGATGTACTTATTAAATTGATCTTTGCACAAATAGGCGGATATATTCAAGTTAGCTTGCACTCACACCATCACTTGTTTTATTTTATCGAGCTATATACATATGGTTGTTGCATATGGATTGAATATTTGCCCATTCTTATAGGATTTCAAGTATAGGATGTTGCATACATGTTGGACGCATGGAATAAACACGAGCATTTTAAGAGGTCGACTAGATCAGGAGGCCGCCTAATCTTTGCATTAGCTATAAGTTCATATGCATTCCATACCAATATATACATATTGTATTAGAATTTAAACCGAGGACAATGGTTTCCAGTGGTAGATGGTTAGTAGATGGTTGTAGAAATTAATTTTCATGTATATGAGTTGCATTTTCGGTCCTTGGAGATTTCAGGAATGAAATCCTTTTAAGGGGGAGAATCTAACACCCCGCAAAATTAACTGAAAATTTATTAAAGGAAATTAATCTATTAATAAAGATAAAAGTTGAATTCGAACAAACATCAGAAGTTGGCTACAGTGCACTGTTGCGTTCTTTACGATATTCTGAACAACTTTCATATATAAAGTTTCGTAATCGGAGTTCGTACGGAAAAGTTATTGAAATTAAAGATTTGAAAATTGAAATAATTAAATATATATAAAAATAAAGTAAATTTTAAATTAGGTAAGTTTATTGATTGACACCATCATTAGGACCAATCGATCGCCCTCAATGAACCGGTCGACCGGTTGAATGTTGACGACTAAGGTTAGCCTAGGTCGAACGGTCTTGATTTTATTATAGTAAATCTAACGATCGAAGTTGATTTTAGAATTTATAAATATGACGTGAATCTCAGTGTAATTATCAAAGAAATCCTATTTTAAGCAGTATGGTCTAAACTTTCTATCTCCACGAAAATTTGAAAAACAAAATAATAATAAAATTCAAGAGAAAAATCAAAAATTAAGGAAGAAAAGGAGATAATCAAATTGGATATAAAATCAAAGTAAAAGGGATCAACAAATCAAAGAAAGGCGACTCAAGTTAGGATAAAATAAGGGAAAGCTCTTAAGATGTAAGTGGATTGATTATTAGAATATGATGATTAACAAGTAACTAGATTTATTTATTCATCTAGTTGATCTGGAAATTTATCTAATTCAAATCTGAGATAAAAAAATTTAATATGAGGATTATATATTCAATAAACTGCAATTATATTGACATGTCATTTTAATTGAATTGACTTGATTTTAATATGGATACACCCTTTTATTCATTTCGGATTGAATATGAGATTTAATATGTATATGCCCTTTTGATTTCACCCTAAACTGATTTTAAGATATAAATGTATATTTGTGATTATGAAATTGATGAATTGAAATCATGAAAATGAAATTACAAGTTATACAGCAAAATTATTGGAATTATATGCATAGTTGTAGACTTAAAAAAATAGGTGAATTCTATTTAGAAGTTAGGAGACAATCATTGTTAAACAAAATATAATTCACTATTAAAAATATGATTAATGTTAACAAAAGAATAAATATATTTTACAGTAATAAAAATCTAACCGGTAGATGTACTGTAGCTGGTCGACCGTTATAGTTGCATGTGGTTGAACGGTAGGCGTATTCTCTACGTAGGTTGAACCTCGGCCTATGGCCTAGGTTTATATATATATCTGTGTATGTGTATGTATGAATGTATATATATGTATGTATGTATTTGTTTATTTACAATAGTATATTTTATATTAGTATGGGAAGCTTGTTCCCCAATCCTTGACTTTGGAACACTACGGGACTGAAGTAGACGTATATGCGGGAAATTAGGCCTATACATTATTTTTTCTGCAAATTAAATATTCGATATAAGGTAGTTTGAACTTTAGGATGTGCTAAGCACATGGAACTAACAGGAGGTTCCTTAGTGTAAACAACATCGTTGGTGGATGCCTAGTGTAGTGAATGATCGAGCACTAACGGGAGGTTCCTAAGTGAATACGACGATTTGGACGTGACACTGTTGTAAATGCCTGATGTGGTGCAATAAGTGGCATTACCATTGAGTTATTGGACATGGATGCTTCAATAGACCGTGAGTCGTCTATGACGTGAGTCGACATTGCAAAATCCTCTAAATGTGTAAGTACGATAAGTTCAATCGTTGTTTGGGTATTGCACTCTCAAGGATAATATTTTATGTGATCTTATGTGAGTAGTAGTCCTAGAGATTATTAGTTTGATCCATTGTTGATCGGTTGTCCAATCCATTGTTGTTCAGTTCTCGATCCGTTGTTGATTAGTGGTTCAATTAGTTGTTCAACCACTAAGTATAAACCTTTACTAGATGTTCGAATGTAGATGTATTTAGAACCATGTTCCATAGTTTAATGTGACCAACCTAAGTAAGTAATTCACAAACACCATATGACACTCTAGGTCAAACAGATTATAAATGAAGTCAATTTTATGTGACCACCATATATTTGTAATACAACACATTTACCAGACTTTTGTCTGACCCACTCCTTTCCTTTTTTCCCCACCATGGGTAGACAGGGCAGCAGGTGATTGGCTAGATCGTACGTGGAGAAGCAAGCTTGGCGTCAACATTGCATATTATTTTTCATTATCCTCCATGTAACTATCTATTGTATTTAGTATCTATCAGACTTTATGCTATTATTTTGTAAACTCTGGATTATTGACTATGTATATTTTAAGACTGTGTTTTCCAGGATATTTTTCCTAAATGACTGTTTTCTACATTTGTATTTTATTTCCTTCTACTGTGAGATTTGAAAATGTAGAATGCTTTAGATTTTATCCTTGTAACCATATCCTGTAATGTTCTAAAAATCGATAACTCATACTTCTTGGCATGAAACGAGTTTGAAAGTCACTCCAGGCTTCGGGTCGATGTGTCTGGATTTGTAGGTTGTCACAAAAATACTCTTAATGGTATATCTAACAAAACTAATATCCTACTTAAAATTTTATTTCTTAAATCAGAATATCTTTAAATATTTTCGTAGGTAAAATATTTCTCAAATTATATTTTTTACAAAAATGTTTACGCAAGCTATTTCATAAGCCAAACACTTTTTCATAAAATAACTTTATAGTAAAAATATAATATTATGCAAATTAAATATAAAATTTCTTTTAAATAAACTGCTTTAAATTCAAGATATGTTTATAATTCTAACAAATCACTTTTCCACTAAACCCTTTACATACTTTAACGTTATGTGTGTATGACTCAAATTGTAACTAGCACCTCCCTCCTATAAGTGTTTAATCTACGCCACTTCTACTTTCAATAATCATAAATAAGCATTATCTAAATGTAGGTAATGGGGCTATATATACAACCAAGCATACAAAAATCAACAAGTACACTCTTTAATTTTATTTTTAGCATAATTTGGGATGCAAAATTTTCTATTTTAAACAGTTTAAACCTGCCCAAGGCCTTTGAAAACATAACCTAGGCTCTATACCAGATGTAATAACCCAAAAATTTACTGCCCAAAATTAATGTCAATCTAAAATAAAATAAACCTAACATCAATTTTAGATGATAAAAACCTCATATCTTTAAGTGAAGAATTTTAAGGTACTACTTTTTTAAATATAGTTAATTTAACCTCACAGTGGAAATAAATAATATTCAATTACTTCAACAATCTACATCATATAAGAACAAGCATAGGAAATAAGACAGCTCTAAATATCTATAGATCTAATTAGATCAATTATTATTACATTTACAAATAGTGCAAATACAATATAAAGAAATGTATTAAATGATCAAAATGCAGATGCGGCCTTCCATTAGACTTATGTTCCTTCTTTTTCTACTTTCTTGTAAACTTAAAGATATGTTGACACACACACGCAGTACGCACGCGCACGCACACAAATACACACACACACGTACGCGCACACACACACACACACACACAAATATATATATATGTTAAACCGCCTTTTAGCAAGGCAGTACATAGGTGGATTTAATCCAATAGAAATCACGATCATCAAGGCAGCAGGCTCGGAGAAACGGTTACCAAGCCCGGAGATCGGCTATAAACGAGACTATGGACGATGGTCAAGAAGAGTCGGATCAGATCCCTAATTTTTGTCCCAATCTAGGTGTAATTAATATAAAGTGATAAGGAAGGCCTTGTGAGGCTACATTTCAAATTTCAAGTCGATCGGAGTTCGTATGCTAGAGTTATGGGCAAAAGAAGAGGGATCAGATCATATTCAGCTCAACAGCACATCTCAACTATGATCGCTCCATAACTCAACAACCAAAAGGCGGATTGAAGTGAAACTTTGGAAACAAGAAGAGGGGACCCTAGGGAGTCTACCCTAGGTATCGCATGTCATTTGGAGAAGTTGGATGGATCGGCATCCGTCCCTCAATAGGGATCGGTACCTATCCCTCTCAGGGATCGGCTAAGCCCAACTTCATAACAAAGATCGATCAATATCTCAACATCTACACGTCCAGTTGACATGAAATTTGGAGGACAAGCTAATTAGAACATGTGGAACACTCCATAGGGATCGCATAGCATTTGGAGCAATTTGGAGGGATCGGTACCTATACCTCCATAGGGATCGGCTATAATCAGCCTTAGCACCATATTGCAACAAAGATTGGTCAATAACTCAAGTTATACTAATCCAATTGGCATGAAACTTGAAGGCTATACATAATATAAAATGGAGAAGCTCCTCTAGTGATCATATGTCATTTAGAGAAGATTGGAGGGATCGGTACCTATACCTCTAGAGGGATCGGTAGAAAATAGAATTCAAGCAACACTACTTCATGGAAAATGCGATATCTCACAAACCGTACATCAGAATTGCATGAAATTTGGGGACCAAGTAGCTAACATCATAGTGCATCCCTCACATATATTGCATCCCATTTGGATGCACTAATAGGGATCGGCATCGATTCCTATTGTTGGCCCCAATGGGCATGGAAATTTTTGGGTAGCCTCGTCTTGGTCTCCCGAACCTTCTGTCGATATTTCAGCATGATCCGTGCATGTCTTTTCCTATAAATACAACATGTATGGCGTCATAAAAGGTGTCTTCTTTCTGCTTCTCTTTATCTTCAACCTAGGCTACACTCTACCAATTCTATTCTGGAATTTTGGATTGTAACTATAGACAAACTTCAGTATAACAAAGGATTATTTGGGAGTGGACATAAGGCAGAGTTAGTCGAACCACTATAAATCTTGTCTCATTTTACTTGCTTTCTGATTGTTTTAATTTTGTTCTTCATTTATTTCTCTTCATATTTTTGTGATTGGATTGGATATTGGTGCTTTCATACAAATGGGTGTTGGTGGCCAATTTTTGACGCCAACTTTTGGTGCTTTCACTGAGAAGGACTTGCACCCGGGGATTTGGAAGCTAGGGTCTTAGATTTGGAAGCTTGGATACTTGTACCTAGAAAGCAATGACTAGGCAATCAATAAGGAGAGTTCTACCAGAAAGGAGCCACTATGGAGGGAGTCCGGAGGCTTCCTCAGGAGCTGGAGCTAATCAAGCATCTATCTACACCACTAGGGATGAAATGGAAACGATGATGGGTACTATGTAGAAGAGGATGCTGAAAAGATAGGAGGAGATGATGTAGAATTTGCTCCAATGGATTGGACAAGCTAGAGCACATAATCAAGGAGTTGGAGTTGAAGCAGCAGGAATCGCTGGAAATCAGAACCAGGAACATGGAAATGAAGCCAATAGAAAAAGGAATGGAATAGAGCAGCCGGGGGCAGTAACAAGCCACCCTAGAGGAATCGGTACCGATCCCGACACCGACCCCTCCAGAGGGATCGGTACTGATCCCCAAAGGCTAGGGGCATGCCCCCGGGTATGGTTGAACGTGATGCTAGAGGACCTGCGATCAATCCTATGGAGCTTGGTGCGAATCGGAATTTGGATGCTCATCTGGAGGAATACGTTTCGAAATTCCCTCGTAGACTCGGAGGCATCTTGGACATTATTATAGGAAACTACCATTGGAAGACAATGACATGTTTGTAGAGATGATAAGGTGAGCTATGCATGGAGGATTGGTGAATAGGGATTTGGAGGATGTAAATAGAAGTCAGTTCGGTCCTAATATCAGGAATGCTAGGAATCCACCAAAATTCAAACTACCAACACTGGAAGCTTGTGACGAAAAGTCAGATCCAACTATACATATGATGAGGTATATACAGCATATGGAAGTACTGGGGCATCGGAAGAGATCTTGGTATGATGCTTCCCCTGTACTTAACAGATGTAGCTGCGCTATGGTTCAGATGGTTGGAAAGTGGTTCTATTAGCACGTGGACGGAATTGGTCGAAAAATTTATGAAGCAGTTTCGGGTTCACATTACAAGACCTAAGAATGTGTGACATTGACATCAATAAAGAAGTGGGTATGAGAATCACTCAAGAATTTCTTAACCGGGTTCAATGCGGCAGTTGTTTCGGTGGATCGACTAGATCCATCGATGGTTTTGATGGCGGCAGTGTCAGGGGTTGCAGATAATTCAGATATTAAGATATCACTTATACGGGATCCACTGATGGATCTCAGGGAATTCCACCATGAAGCAGAAAGGTTTCTGTGACAAGAAGATGAGAAAGCTGATAGAGTGGCAGTGGAAGTTAATATGGTATGGGGTGGAGAACCGCCCGGTGAAAGCTCAGGAAAGGACAAGGGTAAACGAAACATGGACAATAGCTTCGATGGATCGAAGCGATAGAGGGGAGAACCCAAATTCTCTTCTTACTCTGAATTGAATGAAACCTTAGAATGGATATATCTGGATATTCGAGGACGTCTTCCGTATCGAAGGCCGAGGAACCCTCCGAACATGAACGGACATCAGGAAAGTGCTGCCTATTCTATGAGCTAGATGGGCACAATACAAATGACTGCAGGAATTTGAAGGATATCATTGAGGAACACATGAGGAATGATTAGTTACAACAATACGTAAGACTCGAGCTACGACGGTGGAACAGCAGCGGCCACCGTCCACCTCGAATGAAAATGGCACTAGATCAAGGCATCATCATTAGCTTGTCATCAATTGATCAGGATGGCATGGAATAAGTAGTAAACTCCATAATAAGATGGCTAAGTCACTTACACATGTATGGGATCGAGGACAGTCCCTAGGCATGCTCTGAGATGATGATAAACTGTAATGCAAGAATTTGTGAAATTATTTTTTTCCTTTCTTCTTGTTTGCTTCGAACTCTTGTTTTTTTCTAGTTTAATTTGAAATCCAATTTATTGATTGTACGGACTCTTATTTTATGGACTTAGGAATTTTTAAATTTGGATCAATGTAATGGATAACACAAGTCGTTAGGTATGGATTATGCCTAGCAAAGGGTAGGTTGCTTTGCTCGAACGCGATGGATCGACCTACTTAGGTCGTCGAGTATGGATTGTGTTCGGCAAGGATCTAGAGAGATCAAGGTCATTGGGTATGGACTATGCCTGGCAAGGGATAGGTCTCTTCACTCAAACGCAACGGATCAGCCTGCTCAAGTCATCACGTATGGATTATGCTCGGCAAGGATCTGGTGAGATCGAGGATTTGGATTAGGATAACAACCCAGCGAGGTTATGGATTTGTATACCAGCTTCGAACAACAATGGATTTGGATATGGGCCCAAAGAAGTTTGGGATTTGCTAACAACCCGACGAAGTCAAGGGTTTGGATAAAACATTCCGAAGAGATCATGGATTTGGATTGGCAACGGATTGGATAATATGGCTATCGATGGATTATGGACTACGGATTTTGGATTCATGGCAATTCAAAAAAAGCCTTCCTATCGCAAGGCATGTTTTGGGGGGAGGGGGCTAAGTGTTAACCTGCCTTTTAGCAAGGCAGTACACAAGTGGATTTAGCCCAACGGATGTCACGATCATCAAGGCGGGAGGCCCAGAGAAACGGTTACCAAGCCAGGAAATCGGCTATAACCGAGACTATGGACGATGGTCAAGCGGATTCGGATTGGATCCCTAATTTTTGTCCCAATCAAGATGCAATTGGTATAAAGTGATAAAGAAGGCCTTATGAGGCTACATTTCAAATTTTTAGTCGATCGGAGTTCGTACGCTAGAGTTATGGGTAAAAGAAGAGGGATCCGATCATATTCAACTCAACAGTACAACTCAATGATAATCGCTCCATAACTCAACAACCACAAGGCGGATTGAAGTGAAACTTTGGAGACAAGAAGATGGGACCCTAGGGAATCTACCCTAGGGATCGCATGGCATTTAGAGAAGTTGGAGGGATTGGCATCAGTCTCTCAATATGGATCGATACATATCCCTCTTAGGGCTCGGCTAAGCCCAACTTCATAACAAAGATCGATCAATATCTCAACATCTACACATCCAATTGACATGAAACTTGGAGGACAAGATAACTAGAACATGTGGAACACTCCATATGGATCACATACCATTTGGAGCAATTTGGAGGGATCAGTACCTATCCCGCCATAGGGATCGACTATAATCAGTCTTAGCACCATATTGCAACAAAGATTGGTCAATAACTCAAGTTCTACTAACCCAATTGGCATGAAACTTAAAGGCTATACATAATATAAAATGAAGAAGCTCCCTAGTGACCATATGTCATTTAGATAATATTGGATGGATCGGCAGAAAACAGAATTCAAGCAACACTACTTTATGGAAAATATGATATCTCACAAACCGTACATCAGAATTGCACGAAATTTAGGGAGCAAGTAGCTAACATCATGGTGCATCCCTCACACAGATTGCATCCCATTTGGATTCACTAATAGGGATCGGTATCGATCCCTATTATGGGCCCCAATGGGCTTGGAAATTTTTGGGTGGCCTCGTCTTGGTCTCCTGAACCTTCTATCGATATTTTAGCACGATCCATGCATGTCTTTCCCAATAAATACAGCAGGTATGGCGTCATAAAAGGGATCTTTTTTCTGCTTCTCTTTATCTTCAACCTAGGCTACACTCTGCCAATTTTATTCTGGAATTTCGTATTGTAACTGTAAACAAACTTCAGTATAATAAAGGATTATTTGGGAGTGGACGTAAGGCGGAGTTAGCTAAACCACTATATATCTTTTCAAAGGTATTAATTTTCTCTATATTAATTCCCTTTAATGCTCATTTATTATTAAATACATTATTCAATAATAGTCCATTTAATTAACTTGAATGCATTATACTATTATAGATAGTATATATACTATTTATTTGCTTATATAAACTTGTTTTATCATTATTAAATTATTTAGCTTTAATAACTTTAACATAAACATTAATTTATACTTGATAAATTTTGATTATTATTTATGAATTTTCGCATAGATTCTTAAACAATAATATTAGGAAAATATACTCTTCAAATATCGTTAATTTAATCCTCATTTATAAATAGTTGTATGTTGTTCATTCTTTGATAGTTTACATATAGATTCAAATAATCTATTTCTTGCTTATAGGGTATGTACTATACTAACTAGCCAACTATATCCTATTACGGCTATCACATATAATTATAAATTTTATTAATTTAATAGTTTAGTACATAGACATCCATCCAATCAATATTATTAGTAAGCAATAGAGTCTAATCCAATTCGATCATATTTCACAAAAAATATTGAAATACATGAAACATCATTAAAGGGTATAACTGTGTGTAAATAAGACACACACACAGAGAGATATATAAATATATAATGGGTATTTATTTAATATTTTAATATTTAAAAATGTAGATATTTACAACCTCTTAAATTCACACAGTCACTTTCATCGATAATCTCAAAACCAAGAAAACCATATGCCAAAATATTTGGAATCTAGCCATAAATCTAACGTAAAAAACCGCGCATGAAACAAAGGTTTGATGCAAAAGTTAAAGCAATTAGAAGATTCAAGTATGCTTTGTAATTGAACAAGGTATATGGGTTTTATTACAAGATTATATTCCCCTATTATTTTCCCTACTGCTCACGGAAAAACCCTAATCTTTCCTTTAACTAATAATTGTCACCGCCTTAAGCCACTATAGTCCATTAGATACCCCCGTCGATCTCCCCTCGCCATTGCCTACAAGGCCGACCCTACCTCGATCGCTGCTAGGGTCTCTCCCTTCTTTGAAGTATTTTTACCACCTCGCCAAGATGTGATACGATCGGCCATCATGGATGTATTCCAATCTTCATCCTCTAAGCAATGGTACCCTCCGGTAGTCGTTTGGTCATCGTTTCACCATTGAATCAAAATTAACAGTGTTGAAAATCAAGGCTGTTTCACCAATTTCTAATCAACTAGTGCCTAATGGAAAAATAAATCACACATGTCTCTTCTCCTTATTAGGAGGTTTGATTTGATACATAATATGATGGGGTTCAAGCATTTTGAATTTTGGGACAATTTGAGAAAATTGTCCACTGTCAGAAGATGAATAACAAGAATTTTGAGATCACAAAAGAAATTTTGATGTGATGGCTACTCCTTAGGATCTTGCAACTTCATTTATATTGATAGCTATGCAGGTTTGGTTGTTTGCAATAATTTAGTCCAAAAGCGGTTATGTACCATATTTTAACACTGCAACGTCTTTATTTCACAAACTATAATCCCAAATGTCTCAAACTTATACTCTAAATTGATCAACTCAAAAGGATCTATGCATAATATATAAATAAAACACCTAAATCATTCTTCTATTAGAAATACACTTTAATTAATTTAGTATTAATTATGAAATTTGTGGGTTGTTATAAAGCATACGAATATGATTCCTTATGCTTCGACAATTGGTTCCATCATGTAAGCTAGCTATGTTTTAGGCCTGATGTCACTTTTGCACTAGGTGTAGTTAGTAGATATTTATCAAATCCAATGAAAATCATTGGATAACGGTTGAGGTCATCATAACATATTTCAGAAATACTAAGGATTTATTTCTAATATTTAGAAACAACGAATTCCTATGTTAGGGTACTTGGACTCCAGTTTCAAAGTAATGTCGATGATAGCAAATAAATCACAGAATTTATATTCATCATCAATAAAGGGGAAGTAATATGGAAAAGTTCTAAGCATTGAACTTAGTATGTGCGCACAAATTTATAACTAAGCTAGTTATGCTTTCCACCATTAAGAATCCAACAATGTATTGTGATAATAATGATGCAACATAAATTGCAAAAGGAGCCGGCAACTCAATAAGAAATCAAATATGTCATCTATAATTAACACTTGATAAAAAAATTTATTAGCGACAGAAATGTATAATTGAAAAAGTAGATACTAAAGATAGTATCACAGATCCACTCAATAAGGCTCTTTCTCTTTCTTAATTAGGAAAACTGGAAGGTATGGGGATAAGACACCAAAAAATTTCTTAATTGCAAATTGGAGGCTGGTAGAGTTAAGGGTGTGACCTAGGGGTAATTATGTAATTTGATTATATAAAAACTCTTATAGAGAATCTTGTTCGAAATGAAGTATGCTTTTGGTTTAACTATTCTTTTATATGTATTATTATTGAATATAAGTCATGTTTTATATACATTAAAACTTAGAAAATCCTTGAAAAAAGTACTTAATCCATTGCTGTTGCAAATGGTTCGTATCCCAGAGTTTTGAACTTGATATGTAAAATACTTATCCTTAATTTGTTCCTAGTCAAAAATCTTGATGTATCGATAAAAAGGATGCCAATACATCCATTAAGACTGTGTATGTAATGCTCTCTATGCGATGGATACTGAATTACTCGTGACTGTTAAGGACATCAAAAGGTTACATTCTTTTGGTTATTTGGAACAATCACAGAATGGCTCGACAGTGTCTTCTATAGGTTAATAGCTAAGTTGAAATAGAAGATATCATGTATGATGTGCAATAGTCTTCGAACTTGAGAGCAATGTTAATCTTAAGTGTCTAGATATGACTTTGATTATTTTCAATCACGCGATATAATGATCATATTACCACTACAGTTGGGTATATATTGAACAATTTGAAGTAAAACACTACCCGAGAGAAGATTTATAGTTCCATTAAATGATATATAATGAACGATCATATTGCCACTACAGTATCACCGTAATTGACAATCAAAATCTCTAGCTATAGTGATTCAATTAATCGACATATGTCACCTGATTAAACCAAGGGGTTTAAAGTAGTAGTGTTGAATTAAAAATAGGTATTATTAAATTTTTTGACCATTTACCACGCTCTAGATATCTTAGTGATAACAAAATGAAAACATGCACAAAAATATCATTACAAAGGTGTAGCTTAATAAGGATTAGAAACTGCATTTTGCCAAAATGATCTATAAGCAACTGAACTCGTTTTCGATATTGTACTTCAACAAAGTCCATTCATGCTTTAGTATTTAAACTGTTTATATATTATTTAGGACCAAGTTCATACTAGGGAGTCAGCACAACAGTGTTTTTAGCTATTTTCATAGTTTAAATAGTTTAAATTCATCTATAATTGTTATAAATTAATATTAAAATTTAAAAAATGTTATGTTAATTTTTTATGGTAATTAATTATTTATTTATAGCCTTAAACTTAATTAAAATAATATATAATTTTCATATATTAATTTAATTAAATATGTGATATTGATTTATTAATTAATATTTAGTGTATTAATTAGGTCAAACATCATGGAATGTCCATGAAAGAGGGAGTGACAAAACATGGCGAGGAGGAGGGTGTGAATGAGTCTTTTGACTTAGATCAATCTAAATTTAAATGATAGGAAAAGTTGGAGATATTTTATATTTCTGGTGGTTATAAACAGCTCCAATTTCACAAATTCAAACCTCATAAAACCAATATAACCTTATCCTCCATTAAAAACTAGTTAGAGCTTGAACCAGGGATTTTCATACCAAGCTTAATGGAGAAATGAACTACAGTCTGAAGAGGAAAAAATAACATCACCACGTGTCGGTAACCGGCATACTTGAGGTAATTTACATTTTAAATAACTTTCATGTATACATATAATATATTATTTGTTATCGGGACACACACACATATACATATATATATCATTTTCCACAAAAAGGATTTTAAATAAATTAGAAATATATATACATATTCCTATCGCCATAAAAAAAATCTTCGGTTTTATAAAAAATCCTTTTCGGTTTTAAAATAAATAATATATATATATATATGATTTGGTCAAATCTAATTCTAAATTTTAATACATATATATATATAATCGAATAAAAAAATATTTTTCTTTGTTCGAAAATGATAATATACAAAATATTATATACATATACATATACATATATATATATATATTCTATATATAGAATATATATGCTGTTAATTAAATACTTAAAACATTTAACACAAAATATTTTATACTAGAAAATAATTTTTTACACAACTAATACACACACATAAAACATTGCCGAAAATAAATTCTTATATATACACACTCATGTATCTTTGTAGATTTTCACAAAGATATTAAGGAGATATTCATGATATTGTATTCTCATTTTTATTACCATAAGTCACAATGGACATACACACACTAATACATGAATACATATATACCTTTTTTCTATGTATCGTTAGTCACATAAACATCTGAGATTTATTTTTATCATATTTGATGTTCACATTGCTAATGTGAATTTCCATTAAATGAAATATAATAAACTAAAGTGTAAATTAAAATTAAATTAAAATGCATATAATTTTATATTATATATAGGCATTAAAAGGTAAGATATAAAATAAAAATCAAATAAAAAACTCTTGTTTTATTGATATTCACTTAAGATGATTTAGTGCAAACAAATTATTTATGTAAACAAAAAATAAAGATTGAGTGAAAAAATAAAAATAAATTTGTTTTAATATTTCCCTCTTTTACCTAGTTTTCAATTCACTTGATTCAACATAGATGACTATATATGTGAGAAATATTTTTCTTAAGAGGAAGGATGCATTAGGAATATGTTGGAGTAAAGGCTCATAGAGCAAGTAAGATAAGAAAATCTTGCACGATTAGCTAAATGCTTTAACTAGCTTGGGAGATGATTTTTTTATGGAATAATAATTGATATATCTATATGTTTGGCTTGGTGATTATGAGATGATTTTGGTTGTCTTAACCTAACTGATGCACAAAAGAAGAAAAGTATTTTAGGTGATTTAAAGTTTTTGAGGTCAATTGGTAGAAAATTAGTAAATGATGACACTACCAAAGAGGAGATAAAGTTAAGGGATGTTAATTAGAAGTTCCAAAAGAAGTGAAAGTTGAGGTTGTTCAAAGATTTTTGATCTTAAGTTGGAAGAGACATCTATTGTAGGATACTACTTCAATGCAAAGTCATAAATCATGACGAGCACTTATAGATATTCTTTTAACAAAAGCTTAGTAGTTCACTTTTTGATTATTTTAGAGTTAAACCATAAGAAGATAGCGAGCTCATTTTGCGCAGTTGTTGGCATGGCCCATAGAGATGACCTGAGTTTATAAACTAAGAATGCCAAGTCTAATAAAAGGAACATACGTTATGTTGATAAGTGATAAATGTTTTATCCATCTAACAATATGATGGGACATCTGGAAGGTCCCTTGTAAGAAAAAAAAATCAGAAGAAGCGGTAGAAAAAAGAGGGTTACTAGTCACGGGAATGAAAGGAAATAACATACCATATCTCGAATTGTATAATTGAAGGGAATGAATAAAAGGCCAAAGAATTAACTACAATGAATATGGGCAAAGTAACCTAAATGTGTAGAGTTAGTATTTATCCGAGAGCAACATATGTTTATTGCATTCTAAAATAGTTACTATAAATTTTGGTACATATCTCAACTGAGAGATATGATTAGAATTCGCTTTCATTGTGACGACCGCCCATGACCCCTGCACCGAACCTAGAGATAGTGCGCTGTAAAGTGTGCCAGACAGCCATGGACGATTGTCAAGGTAAATTAAAACAGCAGAATCTATCGTATAACTCACAGCGCATGGATAAAATACAATAGAACATATATATAGTGAAGCTTCACAGAATAGAAAGTCATCATATAAACTTCATAATAGTTGAATACAAACATCTGAATAGTCAATAAATCAAGCCTCACTACATATCACTCAGAGAATTATACAAGCAGCGGAACATCCAGTACATATAGTAAGAAAATAATATGCAAGCCTCCAGCTCGTCTTCGTCATCAGCATCGTCGGAAACTAGGAACAGCACCTGTCACCTGCTACCTAGTCTGCCCGTCCCAAAATGGACGAAAAGCCCAAGGCAATAAGAGTTAAAACATAAAGCCTTGAGTCAGACAATAGTCTTAGTGAGCGGTAAATTAACTAACAACATACCAAAAGAGCATAAAGGAAAAAGGAATAGGAATCCAACCCTCCCACTCCACCTCTTTCTACAGTGATAGCCCCCAGACACACACTAAGCAGAAGCAAACATAGCAAAGCATACAATTTAAAGTAAAGCAGTTATCACTCGATTCAAGGGCGATGCTTTCCAAGTACAAACCCCCAAGGCCTAAACCAAGATCAGATAAGCACCCAGAAAATACCGCTCTTGAGACCGAATGACGATACAACCAAACATCCATGACTCTGGCTATCACTGTTATCATTGCTTCGATATCATCTTTAATTGAATGACCGGCTCAATCTTTCATCCGTCCGTCAAGGGCTAATGGAAACCCCGGTTCTAGACATAACTCCGCACGTCGTCAAAACCTGTGCCTAGGACTATCGAATCTGCCCAGAGTACTCGACTACCAATCAGTAGCCTTCAGGGACTATCGAATCTGCCCAACGTACTCTTGCTTTGAGCATGTTAGAACCTTCAACAACGATGAGATCTCAGCCTTCTAGTCATCCTCCTCGACGACTATTTCCATACTAGCTCAAGCACCTCTCGAGCAAACCATTATCCTCAAACTCGGACCATTTCACCGAGTTATCAACATGCTTGGAATGATCCCGTCTGGATTAGACCAAGACTATCTCATATCATGCCTCGCTTCATCACATCCAAGCAAAGCCTCATCTCAACATCATCATCATCAAATCTATCCATATGAGCTTCATCATCCGCTACATATGCCACGAGCAGCTTTCCCAATTCAAGAGCCTTTCACTTAGCTTTTGAATCATCTTCGACCATATTGTCTAAATCAAATCATCAATCAACTAATTCATAACAATCAATCAAGTCAAACATTAATCCAAGTAATCAAGCATTCAAATATGATCTAATGAACAATTATAACAATAATGGCAATTTCGTAAATAAAAGAGTCTAAATCTAACAAGCATGAAAACATGAGCAATATCTCTATAATCTTGATGAATGAACTTGCATAGGTTAACATGTAGTAAAATGGATGTCAAATCATCATGAACAATGGATTTATACTTAAGTTTACGGAAATGCATGAAAATCACTACTTTACACAAAATCAAGCCAACGATCCGATATACTCCCTTGGATCCGTGTGAGAGATAATCACCACTCACCAAATCACCTAAACACCTCAAAAACAACACACTTCAGATCTGGACAGCGAAGGATCTAACTCGATCTATCACAAATCCGCTTCAAACGATGAAATCTCTCTTCGATGGATGTAGATCTTCAATCTAAGCTCTTGGATCTTCGATTTGATCTTCGATTTGGATGGAAGGAATCACAAGATTAAAGTGGAGAAAAGAAGTAAAGAAGTGAAGAAGTGTAGAACTCGAGCTCTCAAAATGGCAGCACTTCGTCGCTTCAAAATCCGGATCCCAAAAATGAAGAAATGGACGTGTATTTATAGGCTGGAAAAACTTAGGTCGTTTGCTCGCTATTAGGTCGTCCACGACCTAAGAAACCCTACGACCTAAAACTTCGACCCAACAGACCCAAGCCTATGCGCATCCGCGACCTAACGAAACTCCACGACCTACGACCTAACGCATGCGCTTCTACAACCTACGACCTAACCCAGATCTGCGCATCCACGCGACCTACGACCTAACACACACGCGACCTAACACACACAGAAGCTCACGACCTAACTAACTTAGGTCGCCTACGACCTAACTCAACACAGAAGCTCACGACTTAACTCCTTAGGTCGTCTAACGACCTAACTACGCTAACTCGCTAACTACTAGGTCGCTAACCCCTTAAGCCGCTTCATTCCTTAGGTCGCTAACTCCTATAGGTCGCTGCCTTTCCTTAAGTCGCTCAAACCTTAGGTTGCTAACTCTTAGGTCGCTCCAATCTCCTAGGTCGCTCACTCGACCTAACCTACCCCACGACCTAAGCCACCACACGACTTATCTCCTATACGACCTATCCCCAAAATCCTTAGGTCACCAACTTCCTTAGGTCGCTCCACTTTCTTAGGTCGTCTACTCCGACCTAACTACTCTACGACCTAGGACTTAGACTATGGATGACTTATCAACAATGCGACCAAATGATAACTGTTTTACGATGTTTCGATCCATAAAAATACGGGTCGTTACATTCTCTCCCCCTTAGAAGCCAACCTTCTCGATCGACCTCGAATCCTTTATCCTTTTCTGGGTCCAATCCAGATTCCAAATCACGGATAATCTTGACAAGCTTATCGTCTCGCTTTTGGCTCTCGCCAATTCTTTCCACAAGAGTCGGTCTTATCGATAAGTTTGCCAACATCTCAGGTTCCAATTCACATCTGGGCCTGAAGTCAAATCCAGCTAAATACTCGAGATTCTTCCATTCTAAAAACATGGCTCCGAATCCCGCATGTCTTCGACTTAACGCATCTGCCACTGCGTTACCCTTTCCCGGAGTATAAGCTATACCAAAACCATATGATGCCAAAAACTCTAGCCAACGTTGTTGCCGAAGATTCAAATCCTTTTGGGAGAAAAGATACTTCAACGACTTATGATCTGTAAACAACTCGAATCGAACTCCCAATAGATAATGTCTCCACATCTTCAGAGCAAAAACAATCGCCGCTAACTCCAAATCATGAGTCGGATAATTCCTTTCATGCGGCTTCAGTTGTCAACTTGCATATGCAACAACTTTATCCCTCTGCATCAGCACTGCTCCAAGTCCTGTACCACATGCGTCGGTGTAAACCACCATCTCATCATTCCCACTTGGAATAGTCAAAACATGAGCACTTGTCAGTCGCTCTTTCAGGATTCTGAAAGCTTGCTCACACTTATCATCCCATCTGAACACTTGGTTCTTCTTCGTCAATCCTGTTAATGGTGCAGCCACCTTGGAAAAGTCTTTGATAAATCGACGATAATATCCTGCTAATCCAAGAAAACTTCTCACATCAGATGCATTCTTAGGTCTGACCCAATCCTGGATTGCTGCCACCTTGGCGGGATCAACCGCTATTCCATTTCCAGAGATAACATGGCCTAAGAACCTCACTTCACTCTTCCAGAAGTGACACTTCAAAAACTTAGCCTTCAGCTGATGTTTCCGCAAGATTTCCAAAACAATACGCAAGTGCGTCTCGTGCTCTTCTTCAGTTCTGGAATAAATCAGAATATCATCCACGAACACTAGTACGAACTTGCTCAACTGATCTTTGAACACTCTATTCATAAGATCCACAAAATATGCTGGCGCATTAGTTAATCCAAACGGCATTACCAGCCAATCAAAGAAACCAGATGGTGTCCTGAAAGCAGTCTTCGGCACACAATCCTTAGCCACTCTTAACTGGTGAAATCCCGTTGCCAAATCCATCTGAGAAAACACCTTAGCTTCGTGAAGCTGATCAAACAAGTCATCGATTCTCGGCAATGGATACTTGTTCTTCTTAGTCACCTTATTCAGCTCACGATAATCCACACACAACCTCAACGATCCATCTGCTTTGGTTGTGAACACAACTGGTGCACCCCATTCGGACACACTACGCCGAATGAATCCTTTCTGCAAAAGATCATCAACCTGCACCTTCAACTCCTGTTGTTCCCTAGGCGCCTTCCGCCTAAGAGGCATCACAACAGGTCTGGCTCCTTCCACTAGATCTATACGAAACTCGATCTCTCTATGCGGCGGTAACCCTTTGACCTCGTCAAAGACATCCTCAAATCCATTAGCGATTGGCAACGATGACAGTCCATCCCGTGGAACAACCAGCGAATACATGAAGCTCATGAAGACGCCTTCTTCATGCTTACATCGTATTACAATCTTTCGCCCCTCCACTTTCTCGACTGTCACCTCCAACCTTTCACAATCAACCTTTGCCGCATACTTCCTAAGCCAGTCCATACCCAAAATAATTCCGAACCCCGCAAAGTTCAGAACAAAACAATCACAAACAAAAGAGCAATCATGACTCGATACAATCAGACCACGGCATAGCATACTCAAACAAGACGAACCCCCAACTGGATTAGTCACAACCAATGGCCTATCAACAATATCTGGTTCTAAACCCAACCGGCCTACAAGTTCATTACAAACAAACGAATGCGACGCCCCAGTATCAAATAGCACTCTTACTGGAACACCACATAGGAAAAGAGTACCTTGAACCACTACACTCTTTCCTCTCTCTTCAGCGGTAGGAGCTTTCGAAGATGATGGAACAGCCCCCAAAGCATAAGCTTGCACAATCTGCTTGTCCTTCCGTGGTTCCGGACAATTCTTCCTGATATGCCCCGGCTTGTCACAGTTGTGACACTTCATCGGCACCTTCGGATTCTTACAATCCCTGGAGAAATGGCCCTTCTGCTGATAATTGTAGCAGGTCACTTCGCCCTTTGGCTTCTTCTGGCCATCCTTACCCTTTTGCTGCTGCTGCTTCCTCTTCTTGTTTCCACCCTGCTGTGGTTTAGACTCTTCCTTGGTTACAGCAACAACATATCCTTCCTTAGGAAACAGATTCTCGTGCCTGAGAGCTTTCTCCACAAGCTTCTCAAATGGATCGTCCAAATGATCCACCAACTGCCTCCCAAGATAACTGTCCAAGCCTGTCACAAACTTCTTATTCTTCTAGTACGCAGTTCAATATACGACCGGACATACTTGGACAAAGCTTCAAACTCAGAAACATACTCAAGAACTGGTCTTCCACTTTGCTTGAGCTCCACAAACTTCTTGAACAGAACAGACTTCTGAGCAGTAGAAATGAACTTAGCTTCAAATATGGTTTGGAATTGCTCCTAAGTAATTTCTTCCTCCGGAGTATCAATGGTGATAAAGTTCCACCAATCAGAAGCTCTCCCTTGAAGCTGTCTTGATGCTAACTTCCTCTTAGTTGCATCCTCAATTCCCAAATCACCAAAGATCCTTCTACAAGCATTTATCCATCTTTGGACCTCAATGGTTGATTATGTTCCCAAGAAAACCTTCCCTCCAAGAGCAGTATAGTCTTTACACAACTTAGCAAAATCCACTGGTTTTGGAGTTTGGACTTGAACTCCAACATCAACTGCTGTCCCCGGAACTGGTATCCTTCTCATGATCGAAGTCATCATAGCTTCGAACATAGCTGCATAATCAGTAGTCCCCTCAGCAGCACGACCTTCCCTAGCAGCTGGTCTCCCTCTTCGACTCATCCTTAATATCTATAAAAAGGAATGATTAGCACACCTTGAGAAACAACTGCATAAAGGACTCAAACTCTACTAGGCTACTATATTATATATAGTAATCATCCATCAAAATACAATTACGTCTCTCATACGTAGTTACGTCAGCGAGCGTTGGGTAAAATCGATTAACCAATGCTCTGATACCAAATGTGACGACCGCCCATGACCCTTGCACTGAACCTAGAGATAGTGCGCTGTAAAGTGTGCCAGACAGCCATGGACGATTGTCAAGGTAAATTAAAACAGCAGAATCTATCGTATAACTCACAGCGCATGGATAAAATACAATAGAACATATATATAGTGAAGCTTCACAGAATAGAATGTCATCATATAAACTTCATAATAGTTGAATATAAACATCTGAATAGTCAATACATCAAGCCTCACTACATATCACTCAGAGAATTATACAAGCAGCGGAACATCCAGTACATATAGTAAGAAAATAATATGCAAGTCTCCAGCTCGTCTTCGTCATCAGCATCGTCGGAAACTAAGAACAGCACCTGTCACCTGCTACCTAGTCTGCCCGTCCCAAAATGGACGAACAGCCCAAGGCAATAAGAGTTAAAACATAAAGCCTTGAGTCAGACAACAGTCTTAGTGAGCGGTAAATTAACTAACAACATACCAAAAGAGCATAAAGGAAAAAGGAATAGGAATCCAACCCTCCCACTCCACCTCTTTCTACAGTGATAGCCCCCAGACACACACTAAGCAGAAGCAAACATAGCAAAGCATACAATTTAAAGTAAAGCAGTTATCACTCGAGTCAAGGGCGATGCTTTCCAAGTACAAACCCCCAAGGCCTAAACCAAGATCAGATAAGCACCCAGAAAATACCGCTCTTGAGACCGAATGACGATACAACCAAACATCCATGACTCTGGCTATCACTGTTATCATTGCTTCGATATCATCTTTAATTGAATGACCGGCTCAATCTTTCATCCGTCCGTCAAGGGCTAATGGAAACCCCGGTTCTAGACATAACTCCGCACGTCGTCAAAACCTGTGCCTAGGACTATCGAATCTGCCCAGAGTACTCGACTACCAATCAGTAGCCTTCAGGGACTATCGAATCTGCCCAACGTACTCTTGCTTTGAGCATGCTAGAACCTTCAACAACGATGAGATCTCAGCCTTCTAGTCATCCTCCTCGACGACTATTTCCATACTAGCTCAAGCGCCTCTCGAGCAAACCATTATCCTCAAACTCAAACCATTTCACCGAGTTATCAACATGCTTGGAATGATCCCGTCTGGATTAGACCAAGACTATCTCATATCATGCCTCGCTTCATCACATCCTAGAAAAGCCTCATATCAACATCATCATCATCAAATCTATCCATATGAGCTTCATCATCCGCTACATATGCCACGAGCAGCTTTCCCAATTCAAGAGCCTTTCACTTAGCTTTTGAATCATCTTCGACCATATTGTCTAAATCAAATCATCAATCAACTAATTCATAACAATCAATCAAGTCAAACATTAATCCAAGTAAGCAAGCATTCAAATATGATCTAATGAACAATTATAACAATAATGGTAATTTCGTAAATAAAAGAGTCTAAATCTAACAAGCATGAAAACATGAGCAATATCTCTATAATCTTGATGAATGAACTTGCATAGGTTAACATGTAGTAAAATGGATGTCAAATCATCATGAACAATGGATCTATACTTAAGTTTACGGAAATGCATGAAAATCATTACTTTACACAAAATCAAGCCAACGATCTGATATACTCCCTTGGATTCGTGTGAGAGATAATCACCACTCACCAAATCACCTAAACACCTCAAAAACAACACACTTCAGATCTGGACAGCGAAGGATCTAACTCGATTGTTGGGAGTGTTTTCGCCTACTACCGGACCAAACTCCCCTCTTATGCATGGCCGAACCAAACCCCTTCCTAGGCATAACCGAACCAGCCTCTGCTTCACTGCCTACCGAACCAACTACAAGGTGCCTCTACCGGACCAACCCCTAAGACCAAGGATACCGAACCAGCCCTCTACCGGTCCAGAGCTACCGAACCAAAGCAGCCGAACCAGCCTCCCTCAGGCCTCACTGGACCAACCATCCACCGAACCAACTCCTTCCACTCCTCCCACCGAACCAACTCCATCCACTCACAACCGGACCAAGGTGTACCGGATCAACACTGCCAGGCCAGATCGCATCAGCCCAGGCCCACCAGCAGCTATATACATCCAAGACCCCTACCCCCAGCCTCACTCTATAAATAGAGGGGCAGGGGTACGACAATGGGGGACAAGTTTGAGAGCTCAAGCACGGAGAGGACTTTCAAACAACTTTCTTTTACTTGTATCAAAGCTTTGTACTTGTAATCTAGACAAGAGAAGAGAAATAACATATAAAGTGGACGTAGGCACATTCTGGCTGAACCACTATAAATCTGCGTGTCTTTTTATAGTTTAGCCCCTGCTTTTCATATATTTGCATAAATCACCCAAATCACTAAGAACAACATAAGATCTACTAACTCATACGACTTTGAGGTGTTTGTCCATTTTTTGTGCAAACATTTTTGGTGCTTTCATTGAGAGCTAGAAGCTCAAAGCTTCAGCTTCTTCCACTTAACCTTTTTCCTAACAGCATCGTTCATCGCTTGGAAAACATGCCTCCCAAGCAGAAGAAAGATGTTAACAAAGGAAAAAACATCGCAACCAGTAGTCTTCCAGATCCAGTGGACACAGATAAAGTAAATCGTCCCCCTCCAGCAGCAGTACCAAATGAAGGACAGGCTAATCCGACCACTCCTGCCACAGAACAACCCGCAGCAATTACTAGGGCAGATCTAGACAGGGTTGTGGCTGAAGTAACTAACTGCTTCACGTCCCAGCAGGAAGCCTTGGTGGACCATCTCATGTCACGCTTAAGGGATGCTGAAGAGTCCAACCACAACACTGAATCATGGGGAGAATCCCAGTCCGAAGGGTCTCGGAGACAGCAAAGATCTTCCTTCTTCGAAGGAGCTAACGGCAGAAGCAGCCATGGTAGGAGCCGAGATCGAGCACAACCCGAAATTAGGCCTGAGGAAACGCTTAGAACCGAACCCAACAGGGGAGGTACCGGGCGGAGGTCAACTGTAGCTGAGCCGGTCGTACTGCCTAACCACGGAAACGCCAATGAACGGGGCCGAGCTAGAATCCAGCCCGAAGTTGGACCCGAGGAAGTGCTTAGATCAGAACCCAGCAGGGGAAGATCAAGGCAAGGGCCAACTGTAGCTGACCCTAGCATGCTCCCAGAAGACCAAAGGCAGCCACTGGAAAATATGAGGAATGATAGACGGTACCATCCCTACAGGTCATCTGGACGGAATCAATCCCACAGAACATAACCGAACTCATTTCTATCTGCTCCAAATTCTGATGAAAGGATGGCACGCTTGTTCAGAGAGTGCGTCCAACGGGATCAAAGAGATCGACGGATAGGCGCTAGGGTAACCAGCCCTTTCGTCCACAATATCGAAATTGCTATCACCCCCGAGAATGGAAGATGTCAACAATGGAACCTTACAAAGGAACCTCCGACCCCGTTGTACACTTACAGAGATACACACAGCATATGCTCATGAGTGGAGCAACAGAGGGAGTACTATGCAAATGCTTTCCACTATTCTTAGCAGATCTAGCTACCTCCTGGTTCTGCCATCTACCCCAAGGATCCATCAGCTCGTGGGAGATGTTGAAAGAAATGTTTATCAGACAGTTCCGCATTCATGTGGAACAACCCAAGGATGCTTATTCCTTATCCAATATCAAACAGAAACCTGGAGAGAAGCTGCAGCAATATTTAACCCGATTCAATGCCGCAGCGGCCGCATTTCAAGATGCCGATGAGAAGCTTGTCTTAATGGCCCTCTGTAGTGGTGTGCATTCGGATACTAAATTCGCTAGAAGACTAACGAAAGAAAAACCAGCTACTTTACCCGATTTCTTACATGAAGCCGGGAAATATATGAGGCTTGAAGACGCTGCCACTGAGGGGCAGTCAGGGCAACAAAATAAGGCAACTCACAGCAACGCGCCCGCTGTAGCAAAGGACGTTCGAAGAAATGATTCTAGAGACAATGCTGGGGGCAAGAAGGGAGAAAGGCGCCTATATCGGCCAGGACCAAGATTCGACACTTACACTCCTTTGAATGAAACCGTCGAAAAACATCTTCATTGCCACCCAAGGCGAAGTTAGATACGAACGCCCACCGTACAAGAAGGAATCAGATAACGCACAGAAGTCTGGAAAGTTCTGCCGCTTCCACGAATCTCATGGGCATGATACCAATGAATGCCAACATCTCCGGGACTTGATTGAAGAGCACATCAGAAGGAAGAAACTACAACGCTTTCTTAGGAAGGCCAGCCCTGTCTGACTTCCAGATTGTCCTGGCCCCATAGTGCCTAAAGTTGAAATTTCCAACGGACAATGAAGTAGGGGAAGTAGAGGGAGATCAGGACGTTGCTCGAGACTACTATGTAACTGAACTTCGCAACAACCACAGGAAGGATAAAGGGAAGAGTGTAGAGGTTGCCCTCTGCACAAAAAGTTTGGAAGCATAGCAACTAATGAAAGCCCCTCCTCTTCGATATACCAGCGATCCCTTCAATGAATTAGGCCCCAGGGACAGGGAGGAGGAGGCCACCGCCGAGCCTACAAAGGCTATGGAATTTGTATCTATAGACAAACATGACTCGAGTAGACTATTGAAAATCGGGTCCCAACTAAAAACAGAGTTGAAGGAACAACTCATTGACTTTCTCCACCACAACTTGGATGTATTTGCATGGTCACATGCTGACATGACCGGAATCTCCCTTGACATAGCATGCCACATACTAAACTTGAGAAGCTAGCATGCTGTTTACTAATCACATCACGGAAACTTCGTCACTACTTCCAGTCCCATTCCATCAAAGTTCTGACCGACCAACCACTGAGGCAGGTACTCCATCGTCCCGACACTTCTGGGCGACTACTTAAATGGTGCATTGAACTAAGTCAGTATGATATCACCTATCACCCTCGCACCGCTATCAAGGGACACGCCATGGCCGATTTCATTGCAGAATTCACTACCAACGAAAGTAAGGAGCAATCGGAAATAGCAGAAGACATCAAGTGGAATCTCTTCGTGGATGGTGCGTCAAACGAACAAGGCTCGGGGGCAGGTGTGGTAATAATCACTCCTAGGGGAAATAAGCTACACTATGCTATAAGGTTGGAGTTCGCTGCCACCAACAACGATGCAGAGTATGAAGCAGTGATAGTTGGATTAGAACTTGCCTTGGAAATCGGAGCCAATTCTTTGTGTCTTCATAGCGATTCTCAACTTATTGTTAATCAAATACTAGGAGAATTCTAGGCTCGAGAAGAACGACTCATAGAATATTTAAAGAAGACCAAGTTACTTCTCAGTCGATTGGACCACTACTTAGTCAAACACATCCCTCGGGAAGAGAACCAAGAGGCCGACGAATTGGCGAAGCAAGCAAGCGTGAGAGACGGCGATATTTCCGGAGCAGTAGCCATCTCGAAGCAACTGACCCCAAGTTTTGAGCAAGTGAATCTGATAGCTGTAACGGAAGAAGCAACTTGGATGACTCCCATCCGAGACTACTTACAAAGTGGCACACTACCCAACGGGCATAACGAAGTCAAGAAAATCTTGAGGAAAGCTTCCCACTACATAATACAAGAGGGCACCCTCTATCGACGCAGATTCTCTAACCCCTATTAAGGTGTGTCGCTGGAAGAGAAGCCAAGGAAATCTTATCTAACATTCATCAAGGAAGCTGCGAAGATCACACCGGAGGGCAAACTTTAGCAAGGACGCCTTAGATTTCGTCAGAAAATGTGACAGATGCCAGAAGTTTGCTAAAATTCCGCGGCTACCAACAACTGAGGTTACTCGAATGACCAGCCCATGGCCCTTTGCAGTATGGAGAATTGACTTAATCGGCAAACTACCAATGGGCCGAGGCGGGGCCAAATATGCTATAGTGGCAGTCGACTATTTCACCAAATGGGTGGAAGCAGAACCCCTGAATAAAGTATCTTCTGCAAAAGTTATTAATTTCTTGATCAAAAATGTTCTGTGCAGGTACGGAGTCCCATTCAAAATCATATCAGACAATGGACTTCAATTTGACAGCGAGGAATTCGCCAACTGGTACCAAGATCACGGAATTCACAAAAGCTTCTCATCCATAGCATATCCCCAGGCAAACGGACAAGTCGAAGCCGTCAACAAAATTATGAAAACTCTAATAAAAAAGAAACTCGAAAAGTCAAAGGGCGCTTGGGTGGATGAACTCCCTACGACACTATGGGCTTATCGCACATCTTTCAGAACATCAACAGGGCATACTCCTTTCTCTTTGGCATACGGATCGGAGGCTATGCTCCCAGTTGAAACCATCGTGCCTTCCCACCGTAGGATCCACTATAACCCAGAAGAGAACAAAGAACTCCTTCACGTGTCTTTGGATCTAATTGAGGAGAGAAGAAATGATGCAGTCCTCAAAGCAGCAGCCCACAAGCAAAAAGTGGCAGCACAATACAACTCCAAAGTCAAGCATCGTACCTTACAAGAAGGGGATCTTGTCCTCAAGCGAATCTTCCCTCGCCCCAGAGCACTAGATCCAATCTGGTATGGACCATATGTAATTCGTAAAGATCTCCACAATGGAGCTTATATTTTGTCAACAGTGGACGGGGAGGTGTTCCAGAGGGCATGGAATATCCAACACCTTCGTCGATACTTTTCTTAACTTGTACTGCCCATATGAAGTGAATTAACAAAGAGAATCAGTGGACGTAGGCATTTTCGTGCCGAACCACTTTAAAAAAACTTGTCTCTTTTTAACTTGTTCCTTCATATCTTGGCTGCTTGTTAACTTTATCCTTTTCTGTTGAACAAAATCATGTGCAAATAGCATTTTCATTCAAGGCGCTCCACAGCGCGACTTCTCCTGGACAAGACCTAACATGTACTACACGAATCTATGCCCTCACCAATGAGACACTTTTGCTCCGGCATCCCTCTGCTGCGGGTTAACTCATTGCTCATGACGGCCCTCAAAGGCAACTGTAATGAGCCGATTATAAGCCACCGAGAAGGCCGACTATAGCCGAAGCAGCTCATTACGGCGTTCGGCTCGCCGGCAACTGTGAACCGATTATAAACCCCAACATAAGGTGTGGCCAGCCAGGGGTAGTTCACGGTTGACGATCGGCACCCACGCTAGCCGGCCACAGTAAATCGAATAATACCCACGATTACGGGCCATAATGGCCCGGGTAGTTACTGTGCGCGATCTCAGCTCCGATGTGTCTTAAGTGCGGCTGTGGTAAAAAAGAATTAACTCCCCGCGGAGGCGTAAGATGGGTGACAAATGTCTCCAAGACCCACAGCTAGGGAAAGTGACTACAAAGCCCGTTTGCCATGAACTTAAGCACATCGAAGGCCTTTCGTGATTAGAAGTTTTACTATTTCACATATTTCAATTCTATTTAAAGAACTTTTCTCCTATCCTCTATAACAATCCCTGAAGTACAGGACACAGAGTAGAAGAAACTCACCAGCGGGAATGGGAATTCACGGTTGGATAGCAGGACAGTCAACTGAGCTCCATCCTCGGTCGTACAAAAATATTCAAAACTGCCATCTACAATTAGAACATGAAAGGCGGTATTTTCTTCTTTTATACAAATTCCTGACTATAATTTATTCATACATCACACTAGCATTATAAGGCATGAAATTATGCTTTAAGCAAGAACTTGGCATTAAACACAACTGAATTACAAGCATATGCATAGCCATATTTCTCATACAACATGTGAAAATAACAAAAGCATTCAAAAAACGACGGAATCAGCTTAAGTTAAAAAATTACACGTCAAGAATAGTGTTGTTTATTACAAGTAGCATAATTACAACCTAAGAGTTACGTTACTGTTTTGAGACTAACGTATACAACAATGTCAAGCCCACCAAAAGATATCCAGGTCCAATCAAGGAGCCGGCCGCGTCGGAGTTTTATCCTTGCCCTGTTGCCCACCTGTCCGGTCAACGAAAGAATTCATTAGTGATAAGCAACCAAGTTAACGGAAAGACCAGAAAGGAAGACTTACCAGCACCTGCTTCTTGACCATCCTGGTCATCATCCTCTACTTGTACGCCTGCCTCCCCCGGCAACAGCATGCGCGCTCTATCAATCCCAAAGGAGCGGGAGATAACATCAAGCTGCTCGCCTTTGAGAAAGCTTGGGAAACAGTCGGGAGGTGAGTTCAGAAGCTCCTGAGGGCCGTACCCATCCACTAGTGACCTCGAGGTAGGCCCATGACGTCCCGGTTCTGACTGAGCTGGGGGCACTGCGGAAGGATCGTCTCTATCCTGGGATTTCCTCTTTTCTGATCGAGTTTCAACTTTATAAGACTTTTATCTACAAACACAAAGAAGTGCGTCGTTAGAATAAAGGAAGTAAACAAGCGAGTGTGTGCAGTTTGGAATTTCACTCATAATTCAAGTCATAAAAGTGCATTCAGTAGTTCAAGGCCGAAAGGTCATTCGGTATTCGAACTCCCCTATCTCGTTCGGCATATCCAACAAGGGACCCATTCGGCACTCGAATTCATTCGGTAGTCCAAGACCGAAAGGTCATTCGGTATTCAAACCATCAATCTCATTCGGCAATCATACTCCTCATGGTCATTCAGCATTTCAAGCACGAAGTTCATTCGGCAAAGAATGTCTCACATAATTCGGCATTCAAAACCGGATGGGGGCGTCCAGATAAACAAAGCGCGCCATACGCAAGCATATGCCCCACTTTGTGGGGCAAATGTTGGGAGTGTTTTCGCCTACTACCGGACCAAACTCCCCTCTTATGCATGGCCGAACCAAACCCCTTCCTAGGCATAACCGAACCAGCCTCTACTTCACTGCCTACCGAACCAACTACAAGGTGCCTCTACTGGACCAACCCCTAAGACCAAGGATGCCGAACCAGCCCTCTACCGGTCCAGAGCTACCGAACCAAAGCAGCCGAACCAGCCTCCCTCAAGCCTCACCGGACCAGCCATCCACCGAACCAACTCCTTCCACTCCTCCCAACGAACCAACTCCATCCACTCACAACCGGACCAAGGCGTACCGGATCAACACTGCCAGGCCAGATCGTATCAGCCCAGGCCCACCAGCAGCTATATACATCCAAGACCCCTACCCCCAGCCTCACTCTATAAATAGAGGGGCAGGGGTACGACAATGGGGGACAAGTTTGAGAGCTCAAGCACGGAGAGGACTTTCAAACAACTTTCTTTTACTTGTATCAAAGCTTTGTACTTGTAATCTAGACAAGAGAAGAGAAATAACATATAAAGTGGATGTAGGCACATTCTGGCTGAACCACTATAAATCTGCGTGTCTTTTTATAGTTTAGCCCCTGCTTTTCATATATTTGCATAAATCACCCAAATCACTAAGAACAACATAAGATCTACTAACTCATACGACTTTGAGGTGTTTGTCCATTTTTTGTGCAAACATCGATCTATCACAAATCCGCTTCAAACGATGAAATATCTCTTCGATGGATGTAGATCTTCAATCTAAGCTCTTGGATCTTCGATTTGGATGGAAGGAATCACAAGATTAAAGTGGAGAAAAGAAGTGAAGAAGTGTAGAACTCGAGCTCTCAAAATGGCAGCACTTCGTCGCTTCAAAATCCGGATCCCAAAAATGAAGAAATGGACGTGTATTTATAGGCTGGAAAAACTTAGGTCGTTTGCTCGCTATTAGGTCGTCCACGACCTAAGAAACCCTACGACCTAAAACTTCGACCCAACAGACCCAAGCCTATGCGCATCCGCGACCTAACGAAACTCCACGACCTACGACCTAACGCATGCGCTTCTACAACCTACGACCTAACCCAGATCTGTGCATCCACGCGACCTACGACCTAACACACACGCGACCTAACACACACAGAAGCTCACGACCTAACTAACTTAGGTCGCCTACGACCTAACTCAACACAGAAGCTCACGACTTAACTCCTTAGTTCGTCTAACGACCTAACTACGCTAACTCGCTAACTACTAGGTCGCTAACCCCTTAAGCCGCTTCATTCCTTAGGTCGCTAACTCCTATAGGTCGCTGCCTTTCCTTAAGTCGCTCAAACCTTAGGTTGCTAACTCTTAGGTCGCTCCAATCTCCTAGGTCGCTCACTCGACCTAACCTACCCCACGACCTAAGCCACCACACGACTTATCTCTTATACGACCTATCCCCAAAATCCTTAGGTCGCCAACTTCCTTAGGTCACTCCACTTTCTTAGGTCGTCTACTCCGACCTAACTACTCTACGACCTAGGACTTAGACTATGGATGACTTATCAACAATGCGACCAAATGATAACTGTTTTACGATGTTTCGATCCGTAAAAATACGGGTCGTTACATTCATGGTGGAATTACAAATTTGTAATAATTCCAACAAATCCATATGTTATATATTTTGGTAAAATTATGTTAATGCTAATATATGCAATTCAAAAAAAAAATCAAATATGTGTAATTACATGGCGTTTTGTTAAGTCAATCTATTTGGCAGCGGATTAAATGAGGTTAAGAAAATTCCCTAAGTGGAACTTAATGGTGCCATATAAATAACTCGCTAACATTTTGATACATTCTACTTTCGAATTAATATTTCATTTTACCTTTAAATATGTTTATATATTTAATTTAGGAATTTCTTGTTTTGTGACTTAGGTGTGTGAGGAGTTATATTATAATTTATGGTGTTTATTATGAGATGCTTGTTGTTTAATGATTTTAGGTACATAAAGAGTCTTATTGACCTATAGGATATATATTGCAAAGGGAGACATATATATATATATAACTTGGAAAAATAACAAGAACCTTTGTTTTTTTACCTATTGCATATATATATGTATGTATGTATGTATGTATGTATAATGTATTGCTACATATAATTAAATTATAGTATTACATATATATATTATATGAGTTTGAACATATATTATATGTATATATTTAAATTTAAATTTGTTATAAAATGTTAATTAATCTAATTAAGTAAGAGGAAATTTTATATTTAGATTTGAAACTAATTTGACAATTTCAAACAAAATATTGATTTAAAATTCAAATGAATCAATTTTACAAATATAATTACTTAATTTTCTCCAAATAATTTATAAATAGAATATACAATGATTTACACAATGTTAATTTATCATAAGCCAAAATGACTTTATTTTAATATGTAAATCAATTAGGTATGAACCAAAGATGTATTTGATATTTTAAATAACAGATATGTGTGTATAATAAAATTTTGTATTATTTTTTTATGAAAATTTTCGTAATTTTATTTTTATTAAAGACTAAAATGTATTTTTTATAACATATATATTAAATTCAAAACTTGCTAATATGTATACCCAATTTATATTAATTATTTATTAATTCTATAATTATTTGCTAAATCAAATTTGTGGCAACATCATTACATATATAATGGTTTGGGCATAGCATATATGGATCTATAAAGATGACATCATCATTTCCAAATGTTTTAAGCATAACATATATAGGCCTATGAAAAATATAAAATTACCTCAAACGATCTTGCACTCGTTACACGTTGATCTATGCTTGTCTCCTACAATTCTGAATACGCCTATTTGATCATGCAATGTCGAAGAACTATCACCATTGAATTGGAAAAGAGGCTTTTGAAGTTCATGAAGATGGAAAGAGGGGCAGCCCTTAGGTGTTTAGTTTTAGGAGATTGAAAAACCATTTTTCATAAAGGAGTTTGGATGCTTTTGTAAAAGAGATGGTAGTCAAAATATTGGCACTAATTGCTTTTTTTGAAGCCAAAATCAAAACCTCACATCTCCTTATGTGGCCGATAATGTATGCTGACTTTTCACCTTAAAAATCTCAGCTCCCTTTATTATTTGCATATTTAAAGTTATTTGAAATATGTATTAACATCGCATATATTAATATATGTACATATAATGCTTATATACACAATTAAATAAAAATTAAGGGACCCAAATGATTCCTAAGAATTACCAAAATTACTAATGGTACCCTAGCTACAAAACTTACCCATAATTAATATATCTTATATATTAATTAATTTATAACACGTTATAAGCTAATTACATTGGGTGATATTTTTCAAAGCCTACGCAGATTCGTTGTGCGGCTTACATGTGTGAATTCAATCAGCGATTAATATTAAGCACTTCAAATATCAACGTGCACATGTCAACTTAGCAAATATTATGGTAGTTTGACTGAATTTATTGCTTGGATCTTTTTGGTAAAATCATATTTTAGCCCATCCTCTTCATCACCACTATATCACTTTTGATATCTGGAATTTGGTTGTGGACAATACTCCAACAATATCTATATATAACTATTTAGCCCCTCTTTGAAGTCCTTGGTTCAATAATAACATTCATTATTAACCATTATGCCTAAGCCGGAGACTTTTGACTTTGAGTTGACTATAGTTGACCATGACACTAACCTCTCATAAAAGGGGAGACAAATTCTCTATTAAATTGTATTTCACTTACTACGCTTTAACTTAGACCCAACTATAGTCTTTCGATGATCTTTATACCATGATGTAATTATAATAAAAATGGAGTATTCATGTCAAAGTTCCATGGTATTCCCAAATCATAACATCGTCATACTGAGATTTTCTGTTTAACCTTAATTAAAAACAATATGAAACTTTCGGTCTAGTCATTTTGTAGTCATCCAATAACTACAAGTATGTAACCCCTTGGTAGCCTAGGAGTCATGGGTAATACACTGCCTAATTTTGGAGAGCATTACATACTCAGATCTTAATGGATGTATCGATATCCTTTTCTCAAAACATCTTGACCACAAATATTTAAAACAAAGTAATTTTGAATTACGATTCGATACTCATGGTGCAATATTTGTAACTACAACCATATAATACTTTATTTAAGGATTTTCTATTTATACATATTAAATGATGATATAATCATTTATTTATATCACAATATAACATTATATATAATAGATGATTGGTTTCAAAGTTAGGATACGTAACAAATTACATGATTTCCCCTAGGACATACCCTCTTAACTTTCAAGTTTGACTTGTTTTACATCTGATGCATGGATCTTGTTTAAAAAGACATGAAATAATGATTTTATGGTAAAAACTAAATTTTATTTCAACTATTCTATGAAAAAAATTCCTCACTTTGTATAATAAGATTGTTGGTATGTATATTACACGGTATCATAAAGTAAACATATAAATCATGACCCAATTTTAATTCCTAGAAATTAACAAAATTGGTCCTTTCTAGGACTTAATATAAATGACATATAGTTATTTTAAAGGACAAAATTGGATCCAAATTTTAGTTTATTGGTTACTAAGATTATAACATAGCCTTAACAGAACAAATCCTATTGATCTTTGATTTCCCGGCCATATCTTATGCCTTGACCATGTGGTCATCTATCCTTACCATCATTGTCATTGTCATTGTCCTCGCTATCACTGTCCTCGTTGTTTCACCCCCTTAGCCTCCATTGTCGCTCCCAACATAACCATAAACCTTGGAAAATCCAACCACACCTCCTTGTATTATAACTTGTGATACTACCTAACCTCATGACATCACTATTCTGCACATCCTCTAACCATACACCATCGTCGATCCTTACCATTGAAAACCCTTGTAGCAAGTATGAATGATACTATACATATATATTATACACAACCAAGTACAAAAATTCTATACAAAAATAACATTTTAGTACACAATGACATTACAAAAAAATTATTATAAATAATGAGACACAATATGATATATCAAAATAACACTATATAATATTAGCAAAATAATACATAATATATAATATAATATAAAAAAATACTATTTAAAAATAATGTTATCATATATTTGCTGATAATAAAATTTTATATAAATTAAACAGAATAAAATTCTATATAAAAAATGAAGAAATGGTTAAAAAAATTGAAAAGTAGTACGTAAGTATCACTTAACATTCAATTTTACAATTCATAAAATGAAATTACATGAAAATATGTTAACATTAAATAAAATTGTGTAAATATATAATCCACATACACATACAATTTAATGTTTAACATCCAAGTCGTATAAAAGATTACATAAATATATAGTAAAGAATGAAATGCTACTACAAAGTATCATTGGAAACAAAAATTGTATATTTAGCTTTCTAATTGAAATAATGCTATTATAACTAGCATTAAAACATATCATGTTAATGATAGTAATAAAGTATATAAAAGAATCGGTCCAGTTCGCAGTGGGTGAAATAGGTAGATTCAAAAGAAATCCTTGTTTGGATCATAGCGGACCTATGAAGTATAATTGTTTGCTCCAGACCCAATCAAGCTATTAAATAAAATCATATTTTATTTAACTTTATTTTATATTTGTTAATTAACCATTTTCTTGATTCAACTAAATGGTTAATTTTGAATGTATCATATATACATTCAATGATATAACAGCATAACAAAATCTAATATGAACATGTTTATAAACACACACACACACATATAGATATTGGGATTTATATGTACTGTGTATACATATATATTATACTTACATACATGTAATAATTTCACATGCATATCGGAAACATAAATGCCTAAGTATGTACATATGTTTGAGTATACTACAATATATATATATGCTTTGTATACACATATAGATAGTGCTATATATATATATATTGTTTAGACATATACATACATACATACATATGATATTTTATTGCCACTTATATATTTAATATATGTATGTATATGAAAGTATGAAAGAGATCTACATAAATTAGATATTTCAAAATAAGAGAAAACTAAAAAGATGAAGTTGAAGATAAAATTTAATGTTAGATTTGGATCTAATCAAATCAGAATTAAATGGCGACAACATGAAGTAATATCCAAAACCGATATTTTCAAACACTATTACAGTAATAGATTTAATACCATATAGAATTCCATACTTAATCAAAATAATTAAAATTTTAGATCTGAAGATACATACAATTAAAAATTAAAGCTTTTGTCATAGTTTGATGCATTGTCCCAAAGTCACAATTAATTCAAAAACAACACACATATATTTACACACACACACACACACACATATATATATATATAGGAATCTAAGTTTTAATTTCAAAATATATACTTCACAAATCAATGAAACTAAAAAAATTAATTTAAATCACATTGCTAATGTGAATTTCCATTAAATGAAATATAATAAACTAAAGTGTAAATTAAAATTAAATTAAAATGCATATAATTTTATATTATATATAGGCATTAAAAGGTAAGATATAAAATAAAAATCAAATAAAAAACTCTTGTTTTATTGATATTCACTTAAGATGATTTAGTGCAAACAAATTATTTATGTAAACAAAAAATAAAGATTGAGTGAAAAAATAAAAATAAATTTGTTTTAATATTTCCCTCTTTTACCTAGTTTTCAATTCACTTGATTCAACATAGATGACTATTTATGTGAGAAATATTTTTCTTAAGAGGAAGGATGCATTAGGAATATGTTGGAGTAAAGGCTCATAGAGCAAGTAAGATAAGAAAATCTTGCACGATTAGCTAAATGCTTTAACTAGCTTGGGAGATGATTTTTTTATGGAATAATAATTGATATATCTATATGTTTGGCTTGGTGATTATGAGATGATTTTGGTTGTCTTAACCTAACTGATGCACAAAAGAAGAAAAGTATTTTAGGTGATTTAAAGTTTTTGAGGTCAATTGGTAGAAAATTAGTAAATGATGACACTACCAAAGAGGAGATAAAGTTAAGGGATGTTAATTAGAAGTTCCAAAAGAAGTGAAAGTTGAGGTTGTTCAAAGATTTTTGATCTTAAGTTGGAAGAGACATCTATTGTAGGATACTACTTCAATGCAAAGTCATAAATCATGACGAGCACTTATAGATATTCTTTTAACAAAAGCTTAGTAGTTCACTTTTTGATTATTTTAGAGTTAAACCATAAGAAGATAGCGAGCTCATTTTGCGCAGTTGTTGGCATGGCCCATAGAGATGACCTGAGTTTATAAACTAAGAATGCCAAGTCTAATAAAAGGAACATACGTTATGTTGATAAGTGATAAATGTTTTATCCATCTAACAATATGATGGGACATCTGGAAGGTCCCTTGTAAGAAAAAAAAATCAGAAGAAGCGGTAGAAAAAAGAGGGTTACTAGTCACGGGAATGAAAGGAAATAACATACCATATCTCGAATTGTATAATTGAAGGGAATGAATAAAAGGCCAAAGAATTAACTACAATGAATATGGGCAAAGTAACCTAAATGTGTAGAGTTAGTATTTATCCGAGAGCAACATATGTTTATTGCATTCTAAAATAGTTACTATAAATTTTGGTACATATCTCAACTGAGAGATATGATTAGAATTCGCTTTCATTGTGACGACCGCCCATGACCCCTGCACCGAACCTAGAGATAGTGCGCTGTAAAGTGTGCCAGACAGCCATGGACGATTGTCAAGGTAAATTAAAACAGCAGAATCTATCGTATAACTCACAGCGCATGGATAAAATACAATAGAACATATATATAGTGAAGCTTCACAGAATAGAAAGTCATCATATAAACTTCATAATAGTTGAATACAAACATCTGAATAGTCAATAAATCAAGCCTCACTACATATCACTCAGAGAATTATACAAGCAGCGGAACATCCAGTACATATAGTAAGAAAATAATATGCAAGCCTCCAGCTCGTCTTCGTCATCAGCATCGTCGGAAACTAGGAACAGCACCTGTCACCTGCTACCTAGTCTGCCCGTCCCAAAATGGATGAAAAGCCCAAGGCAATAAGAGTTAAAACATAAAGCCTTGAGTCAGACAATAGTCTTAGTGAGCGGTAAATTAACTAACAACATACCAAAAGAGCATAAAGGAAAAAGGAATAGGAATCCAACCCTCCCACTCCACCTCTTTCTACAGTGATAGCCCCCAGACACACACTAAGCAGAAGCAAACATAGCAAAGCATACAATTTAAAGTAAAGCAGTTATCACTCGAGTCAAGGGCGATGCTTTCCAAGTACAAACCCCCAAGGCCTAAACCAAGATCAGATAAGCACCCAGAAAATACCGCTCTTGAGACCGAATGACGATATAACCAAACATCCATGACTCTGGCTATCACTGTTATCATTGCTTCGATATCATCTTTAATTGAATGACCGGCTCAATCTTTCATCCGTCCGTCAAGGGCTAATGGAAACCCCGGTTCTAGACATAACTCCGCACGTCGTCAAAACCTGTGCCTAGGACTATCGAATCTGCCCAGAGTACTCGACTACCAATCAGTAGCCTTCAGGGACTATCGAATCTGCCCAACGTACTCTTGCTTTGAGCATGTTAGAACCTTCAACAACGATGAGATCTCAACCTTCTAGTCATCCTCCTCGACGACTATTTCCATACTAGCTCAAGCACCTCTCGAGCAAACCATTATCCTCAAACTCGGACCATTTCACCGAGTTATCAACATGCTTGGAATGATCCCGTCTGGATTAGACCAAGACTATCTCATATCATGCCTCGCTTCATCACATCCAAGCAAAGCCTCATCTCAACATCATCATCATCAAATCTATCCATATGAGCTTCATCATCCGCTACATATGCCACGAGCAGCTTTCCCAATTCAAGAGCCTTTCACTTAGCTTTTGAATCATCTTCGACCATATTGTCTAAATCAAATCATCAATCAACTAATTCATAACAATCAATCAAGTCAAACATTAATCCAAGTAATCAAGCATTCAAATATGATCTAATGAACAATTATAACAATAATGGCAATTTCGTAAATAAAAGAGTCTAAATCTAACAAGCATGAAAACATGAGCAATATCTCTATAATCTTGATGAATGAACTTGCATAGGTTAACATGTAGTAAAATGGATGTCAAATCATCATGAACAATGGATTTATACTTAAGTTTACGGAAATGCATGAAAATCACTACTTTACACAAAATCAAGCCAACGATCCGATATACTCCCTTGGATCCGTGTGAGAGATAATCACCACTCACCAAATCACCTAAACACCTCAAAAACAACACACTTCAGATCTGGACAGCGAAGGATCTAACTCGATCTATCACAAATCCGCTTCAAACGATGAAATCTCTCTTCGATGGATGTAGATCTTCAATCTAAGCTCTTGGATCTTCGATTTGATCTTCGATTTGGATGGAAGGAATCACAAGATTAAAGTGGAGAAAAGAAGTAAAGAAGTGAAGAAGTGTAGAACTCGAGCTCTCAAAATGGCAGCACTTCGTCGCTTCAAAATCCGGATCCCAAAAATGAAGAAATGGACGTGTATTTATAGGCTGGAAAAACTTAGGTCGTTTGCTCGCTATTAGGTCGTCCACGACCTAAGAAACCCTACGACCTAAAACTTCGACCCAACAGACCCAAGCCTATGCGCATCCGCGACCTAACGAAACTCCACGACCTACGACCTAACGCATGCGCTTCTACAACCTACGACCTAACCCAGATCTGCGCATCCACGCGACCTACGACCTAACACACACGCGACCTAACACACACAGAAGCTCACGACCTAACTAACTTAGGTCGCCTACGACCTAACTCAACACAGAAGCTCACGACTTAACTCCTTAGGTCGTCTAACGACCTAACTACGCTAACTCGCTAACTACTAGGTCGCTAACCCCTTAAGCCGCTTCATTCCTTAGGTCGCTAACTCCTATAGGTCGCTGCCTTTCCTTAAGTCGCTCAAACCTTAGGTTGCTAACTCTTAGGTCGCTCCAATCTCCTAGGTCGCTCACTCGACCTAACCTACCCCACGACCTAAGCCACCACACGACTTATCTCCTATACGACCTATCCCCAAAATCCTTAGGTCACCAACTTCCTTAGGTCGCTCCACTTTCTTAGGTCGTCTACTCCGACCTAACTACTCTACGACCTAGGACTTAGACTATGGATGACTTATCAACAATGCGACCAAATGATAACTGTTTTACGATGTTTCGATCCATAAAAATACGGGTCGTTACATTCTCTCCCCCTTAGAAATTTCGCCCCCGAAATTCCAAACAAACAGAGCAATCAAAGACTATTCTGCATGCCTACCATCCATAGCCATCAACAAACCATGCATCCAATTCTAGCTTAGCATGTAGAATTCTAAAACTAGAACAAGTTACAATGTCGTTAGATGACACGACACCTTAGGGCCATACCTTGAAGAGTTCAAGATGAGCTGCCTTCATCCTCTCTTCCACCTCCCATGTACAGTCGTTATCATCATCACTCCATTGTATCTTGAGCAACTTAACTACCTTCCTCCTAAGCTGTTTCGTGTCGGTTTCCACAACACGAAGCGGCTTACGAGGTCTCTTATCGACTGGATCAACTTTGAAATCTTCACAGCTATCAGTAGAAACCACTGTATTTGAGTCGTGCACATACTTCCGTAGATACGATACATGAAAAACATTATGCACACCCGCCATCTTTTCTGGTAACTCCAATCTGTAGGCGAGCTTTCCAATTTGCTCGATGATCGGGAATGGTCCAACAAATATCGGAGTCAATTTTCCTTTCTTCCCGAATCGAATAACATTCTTCAGTGGATAAATCTTCACAAAAACCATATCACCTACGTCGAATTCTAAATCCTTACGACGTTTATCGGAATAACTTTTCTGACGGTCTTGGGCTGCCTTCATTCGTTGCCGAATGATCTCTATGCAATCCGAAGTCTGTCGAATCATCTCTGGCCCAAGCATTAGCTTTTCTCCGGTCTCTAACCAACATGTCGGAGAGTTACACGGTCTTCCATACAATGCCTCATACGGTGCCATACAAATGCTTGACTGGTAACTGTTATTATACGAAAATTCAACCAAATGAAGGTGATCTTCCCATGATCCTCCGAAATCCAAAACACAAGCTCTGAGGAGATCTTCCAAAACTCGGTTGACTCTCTCGGTCTGACCATCTGTTTGAGGGTGATAAGCTGTACTCAAACACAACTCGGTTCCCAAAACTTCCTGAAAGCTCTTCCAAAATCCATTAGTGAACAATGGATCTCGATCGCTCACTATACTCTTCGGAATACCATGGAATCGAACTATCCACTTAACATACAACTCAGCCAACTTTGATGCAGTCCTAGTCGATCGAACATGAATGAATCTTCCACTCTTAGTCAGACGATCTACGATGACCCAAATCCCTTCATTTCCCGTTCTTGTTCTAGGTAGCCCATTAATAAAATCCATCGATATTTGCTCCCACTTCCATGTAGGAACTTCTAATGGTTGAAGCAATCCACTTGGCTTCTTCTGTTCGGCTTTTACCAACTGGCAGTTCATGCATTTGGAAATAAAATTTCTAACATTCTTCTTCATACCTTCCCAGTAATAGGTTCTCTTCATATCCCGATACATCTTATTTCCACCTGGATGAATTGTCAGCTTCGAGTGATGACTTTCCTTCAGAACTTCACTTCTCGATACATCTATATCGGGAACAACTAGTCGTCCTTGCTTTCGAAGCCAACCTTCTCGATCGACCTCGAATCCTTTATCCTTTTCTGGGTCCAATCCAGATTCCAAATCACGGATAATCTTGACAAGCTTATCGTCTCGCTTTTGGCTCTCGCCAATTCTTTCCACAAGAGTCGGTCTTATCGATAAGTTTGCCAACATCTCAGGTTCCAATTCACATCTGGGCCTGAAGTCAAATCCAGCTAAATACTCGAGATTCTTCCATTCTAAAAACATGGCTCCGAATCCCGCATGTCTTCGACTTAACGCATCTGCCACTGCGTTACCCTTTCCCGGAGTATAAGCTATACCAAAACCATATGATGCCAAAAACTCTAGCCAACGTTGTTGCCGAAGATTCAAATCCTTTTGGGAGAAAAGATACTTCAACGACTTATGATCTGTAAACAACTCGAATCGAACTCCCAATAGATAATGTCTCCACATCTTCAGAGCAAAAACAATCGCCGCTAACTCCAAATCATGAGTCGGATAATTCCTTTCATGCGGCTTCAGTTGTCAACTTGCATATGCAACAACTTTATCCCTCTGCATCAGCACTGCTCCAAGTCCTGTACCACATGCGTCGGTGTAAACCACCATCTCATCATTCCCACTTGGAATAGTCAAAACATGAGCACTTGTCAGTCGCTCTTTCAGGATTCTGAAAGCTTGCTCACACTTATCATCCCATCTGAACACTTGGTTCTTCTTCGTCAATCCTGTTAATGGTGCAGCCACCTTGGAAAAGTCTTTGATAAATCGACGATAATATCCTGCTAATCCAAGAAAACTTCTCACATCAGATGCATTCTTAGGTCTGACCCAATCCTGGATTGCTGCCACCTTGGCGGGATCAACCGCTATTCCATTTCCAGAGATAACATGGCCTAAGAACCTCACTTCACTCTTCCAGAAGTGACACTTCAAAAACTTAGCCTTCAGCTGATGTTTCCGCAAGATTTCCAAAACAATACGCAAGTGCGTCTCGTGCTCTTCTTCAGTTCTGGAATAAATCAGAATATCATCCACGAACACTAGTACGAACTTGCTCAACTGATCTTTGAACACTCTATTCATAAGATCCACAAAATATGCTGGCGCATTAGTTAATCCAAACGGCATTACCAGCCAATCAAAGAAACCAGATGGTGTCCTGAAAGCAGTCTTCGGCACACAATCCTTAGCCACTCTTAACTGGTGAAATCCCGTTGCCAAATCCATCTGAGAAAACACCTTAGCTTCGTGAAGCTGATCAAACAAGTCATCGATTCTCGGCAATGGATACTTGTTCTTCTTAGTCACCTTATTCAGCTCACGATAATCCACACACAACCTCAACGATCCATCTGCTTTGGTTGTGAACACAACTGGTGCACCCCATTCGGACACACTACGCCGAATGAATCCTTTCTGCAAAAGATCATCAACCTGCACCTTCAACTCCTGTTGTTCCCTAGGCGCCTTCCGCCTAAGAGGCATCACAACAGGTCTGGCTCCTTCCACTAGATCTATACGAAACTCGATCTCTCTATGCGGCGGTAACCCTTTGACCTCGTCAAAGACATCCTCAAATCCATTAGCGATTGGCAACGATGACAGTCCATCCCGTGGAACAACCAGCGAATACATGAAGCTCATGAAGACGCCTTCTTCATGCTTACATCGTATTACAATCTTTCGCCCCTCCACTTTCTCGACTGTCACCTCCAACCTTTCACAATCAACCTTTGCCGCATACTTCCTAAGCCAGTCCATACCCAAAATAATTCCGAACCCCGCAAAGTTCAGAACAAAACAATCACAAACAAAAGAGCAATCATGACTCGATACAATCAGACCACGGCATAGCATACTCAAACAAGACGAACCCCCAACTGGATTAGTCACAACCAATGGCCTATCAACAATATCTGGTTCTAAACCCAACCGGCCTACAAGTTCATTACAAACAAACGAATGCGACGCCCCAGTATCAAATAGCACTCTTACTGGAACACCACATAGGAAAAGAGTACCTTGAACCACTACACTCTTTCCTCTCTCTTCAGCGGTAGGAGCTTTCGAAGATGATGGAACAGCCCCCAAAGCATAAGCTTGCACAATCTGCTTGTCCTTCCGCGGTTCCGGACAATTCTTCCTGATATGCCCCGGCTTGTCACAGTTGTGACACTTCATCGGCACCTTCGGATTCTTACAATCCCTGGAGAAATGGCCCTTCTGCTGATAATTGTAGCAGGTCACTTCGCCCTTTGGCTTCTTCTGGCCATCCTTACCCTTTTGCTGCTGCTGCTTCCTCTTCTTGTTTCCACCCTGCTGTGGTTTAGACTCTTCCTTGGTTACAGCAACAACATATCCTTCCTTAGGAAACAGATTCTCGTGCCTGAGAGCTTTCTCCACAAGCTTCTCAAATGGATCGTCCAAATGATCCACCAACTGCCTCCCAAGATAACTGTCCAAGCCTGTCACAAACTTCTTATTCTTCTAGTACGCAGTTCAATATACGACCGGACATACTTGGACAAAGCTTCAAACTCAGAAACATACTCAAGAACTGGTCTTCCACTTTGCTTGAGCTCCACAAACTTCTTGAACAGAACAGACTTCTGAGCAGTAGAAATGAACTTAGCTTCAAATATGGTTTGGAATTGCTCCTAAGTAATTTCTTCCTCCGGAGTATCAATGGTGATAAAGTTCCACCAATCAGAAGCTCTCCCTTGAAGCTGTCTTGATGCTAACTTCCTCTTAGTTGCATCCTCAATTCCCAAATCACCAAAGATCCTTCTACAAGCATTTATCCATCTTTGGACCTCAATGGTTGATTATGTTCCCAAGAAAACCTTCCCTCCAAGAGCAGTATAGTCTTTACACAACTTAGCAAAATCCACTGGTTTTGGAGTTTGGACTTGAACTCCAACATCAACTGCTGTCCCCGGAACTGGTATCCTTCTCATGATCGAAGTCATCATAGCTTCGAACATAGCTGCATAATCAGTAGTCCCCTCAGCAGCACGACCTTCCCTAGCAGCTGGTCTCCCTCTTCGACTCATCCTTAATATCTATAAAAAGGAATGATTAGCACACCTTGAGAAACAACTGCATAAAGGACTCAAACTCTACTAGGCTACTATATTATATATAGTAATCATCCATCAAAATACAATTACGTCTCTCATACGTAGTTACGTCAGCGAGCGTTGGGTAAAATCGATTAACCAATGCTCTGATACCAAATGTGACGACCGCCCATGACCCCTGCACTGAACCTAGAGATAGTGCGCTGTAAAGTGTGCCAGACAGCCATGGACGATTGTCAAGGTAAATTAAAACAGCAGAATCTATCGTATAACTCACAGCGCATGGATAAAATACAATAGAACATATATATAGTGAAGCTTCACAGAATAGAATGTCATCATATAAACTTCATAATAGTTGAATATAAACATCTGAATAGTCAATACATCAAGCCTCACTACATATCACTCAGAGAATTATACAAGCAGCGGAACATCCAGTACATATAGTAAGAAAATAATATGCAAGTCTCCAGCTCGTCTTCGTCATCAGCATCGTCGGAAACTAAGAACAGCACCTGTCACCTGCTACCTAGTCTGCCCGTCCCAAAATGGACGAACAGCCCAAGGCAATAAGAGTTAAAACATAAAGCCTTGAGTCAGACAACAGTCTTAGTGAGCGGTAAATTAACTAACAACATACCAAAAGAGCATAAAGGAAAAAGGAATAGGAATCCAACCCTCCCACTCCACCTCTTTCTACAGTGATAGCCCCCAGACACACACTAAGCAGAAGCAAACATAGCAAAGCATACAATTTAAAGTAAAGCAGTTATCACTCGAGTCAAGGGCGATGCTTTCCAAGTACAAACCCCCAAGGCCTAAACCAAGATCAGATAAGCACCCAGAAAATACCGCTCTTGAGACCGAATGACGATACAACCAAACATCCATGACTCTGGCTATCACTGTTATCATTGCTTCGATATCATCTTTAATTGAATGACCGGCTCAATCTTTCATCCGTCCGTCAAGGGCTAATGGAAACCCCGGTTCTAGACATAACTCCGCACGTCGTCAAAACCTGTGCCTAGGACTATCGAATCTGCCCAGAGTACTCGACTACCAATCAGTAGCCTTCAGGGACTATCGAATCTGCCCAACGTACTCTTGCTTTGAGCATGCTAGAACCTTCAACAACGATGAGATCTCAGCCTTCTAGTCATCCTCCTCGACGACTATTTCCATACTAGCTCAAGCGCCTCTCGAGCAAACCATTATCCTCAAACTCAAACCATTTCACCGAGTTATCAACATGCTTGGAATGATCCCGTCTGGATTAGACCAAGACTATCTCATATCATGCCTCGCTTCATCACATCCTAGAAAAGCCTCATATCAACATCATCATCATCAAATCTATCCATATGAGCTTCATCATCCGCTACATATGCCACGAGCAGCTTTCCCAATTCAAGAGCCTTTCACTTAGCTTTTGAATCATCTTCGACCATATTGTCTAAATCAAATCATCAATCAACAAATTCATAACAATCAATCAAGTCAAACATTAATCCAAGTAAGCAAGCATTCAAATATGATCTAATGAACAATTATAACAATAATGGTAATTTCGTAAATAAAAGAGTCTAAATCTAACAAGCATGAAAACATGAGCAATATCTCTATAATCTTGATGAATGAACTTGCATAGGTTAACATGTAGTAAAATGGATGTCAAATCATCATGAACAATGGATCTATACTTAAGTTTACGGAAATGCATGAAAATCATTACTTTACACAAAATCAAGCCAACGATCTGATATACTCCCTTGGATTCGTGTGAGAGATAATCACCACTCACCAAATCACCTAAACACCTCAAAAACAACACACTTCAGATCTGGACAGCGAAGGATCTAACTCGATTGTTGGGAGTGTTTTCGCCTACTACCGGACCAAACTCCCCTCTTATGCATGGCCGAACCAAACCCCTTCCTAGGCATAACCGAACCAGCCTCTGCTTCACTGCCTACCGAACCAACTACAAGGTGCCTCTACCGGACCAACCCCTAAGACCAAGGATACCGAACCAGCCCTCTACCGGTCCAGAGCTACCGAACCAAAGCAGCCGAACCAGCCTCCCTCAGGCCTCACCGGACCAACCATCCACCGAACCAACTCCTTCCACTCCTCCCACCGAACCAACTCCATCCACTCACAACCGGACCAAGGTGTACCGGATCAACACTGCCAGGCCAGATCGCATCAGCCCAGGCCCACCAGCAGCTATATACATCCAAGACCCCTACCCCCAGCCTCACTCTATAAATAGAGGGGCAGGGGTACGACAATGGGGGACAAGTTTGAGAGCTCAAGCACGGAGAGGACTTTCAAACAACTTTCTTTTACTTGTATCAAAGCTTTGTACTTGTAATCTAGACAAGAGAAGAGAAATAACATATAAAGTGGACGTAGGCACATTCTGGCTGAACCACTATAAATCTGCGTGTCTTTTTATAGTTTAGCCCCTGCTTTTCATATATTTGCATAAATCACCCAAATCACTAAGAACAACATAAGATCTACTAACTCATACGACTTTGAGGTGTTTGTCCATTTTTTGTGCAAACATTTTTGGTGCTTTCATTGAGAGCTAGAAGCTCAAAGCTTCAGCTTCTTCCACTTAACCTTTTTCCTAACAGCATCGTTCATCGCTTGGAAAACATGCCTCCCAAGCAGAAGAAAGATGTTAACAAAGGAAAAAACATCGCAACCAGTAGTCTTCCAGATCCAGTGGACACAGATAAAGTAAATCGTCCCCCTCCAGCAGCAGTACCAAATGAAGGACAGGCTAATCCGACCACTCCTGCCACAGAACAACCCGCAGCAATTACTAGGGCAGATCTAGACAGGGTTGTGGCTGAAGTAACTAACTGCTTCACGTCCCAGCAGGAAGCCTTGGTGGACCATCTCATGTCACGCTTAAGGGATGCTGAAGAGTCCAACCACAACACTGAATCATGGGGAGAATCCCAGTCCGAAGGGTCTCGGAGACAGCAAAGATCTTCCTTCTTCGAAGGAGCTAACGGCAGAAGCAGCCATGGTAGGAGCCGAGATCGAGCACAACCCGAAATTAGGCCTGAGGAAACGCTTAGAACCGAACCCAACAGGGGAGGTACCGGGCGGAGGTCAACTGTAGCTGAGCCGGTCGTACTGCCTAACCACGGAAACGCCAATGAACGGGGCCGAGCTAGAATCCAGCCCGAAGTTGGACCCGAGGAAGTGCTTAGATCAGAACCCAGCAGGGGAAGATCAAGGCAAGGGCCAACTGTAGCTGACCCTAGCATGCTCCCAGAAGACCAAAGGCAGCCACTGGAAAATATGAGGAATGATAGACGGTACCATCCCTACAGGTCATCTGGACGGAATCAATCCCACAGAACATAACCGAACTCATTTCTATCTGCTCCAAATTCTGATGAAAGGATGGCACGCTTGTTCAGAGAGTGCATCCAACGGGATCAAAGAGATCGACGGATAGGCGCTAGGGTAACCAGCCCTTTCGTCCACAATATCGAAATTGCTATCACCCCCGAGAATGGAAGATGCCAACAATGGAACCTTACAAAGGAACCTCCGACCCCGTTGTACACTTACAGAGATACACACAGCATATGCTCATGAGTGGAGCAACAGAGGGAGTACTATGCAAATGCTTTCCACTATTCTTAGCAGATCTAGCTACCTCCTGGTTCTGCCATCTACCCCAAGGATCCATCAGCTCGTGGGAGATGTTGAAAGAAATGTTTATCAGACAGTTCCGCATTCATGTGGAACAACCCAATGATGCTTATTCCTTATCCAATATCAAACAGAAACCTGGAGAGAAGCTGCAGCAATATTTAACCCGATTCAATGCCGCAGCGGCCGCATTTCAAGATGCCGATGAGAAGCTTGTCTTAATGGCCCTCTGTAGTGGTGTGCATTCGGATACTAAATTCGCTAGAAGACTAACGAAAGAAAAACCAGCTACTTTACCCGATTTCTTACATGAAGCCGGGAAATATATGAGGCTTGAAGACGCTGCCACTGAGGGGCAGTCAGGGCAACAAAATAAGGCAACTCACAGCAACGCGCCCGCTGTAGCAAAGGACGTTCGAAGAAATGATTCTAGAGACAATGCTGGGGGCAAGAAGGGAGAAAGGCGCCTATATCGGCCAGGACCAAGATTCGACACTTACACTCCTTTGAATGAAACCGTCGAAAAACATCTTCATTGCCACCCAAGGCGAAGTTAGATACGAACGCCCACCGTACAAGAAGGAATCAGATAACGCACAGAAGTCTGGAAAGTTCTGCCGCTTCCACGAATCTCATGGGCATGATACCAATGAATGCCAACATCTCCGGGACTTGATTGAAGAGCACATCAGAAGGAAGAAACTACAACGCTTTCTTAGGAAGGCCAGCCCTGTCTGACTTCCAGATTGTCCTGGCCCCATAGTGCCTAAAGTTGAAATTTCCAACGGACAATGAAGTAGGGGAAGTAGAGGGAGATCAGGACGTTGCTCGAGACTACTATGTAACTGAACTTCGCAACAACCACAGGAAGGATAAAGGGAAGAGTGTAGAGGTTGCCCTCTGCACAAAAAGTTTGGAAGCATAGCAACTAATGAAAGCCCCTCCTCTTCGATATACCAGCGATCCCTTCAATGAATTAGGCCCCAGGGACAGTGAGGAGGAGGCCACCGCCGAGCCTACAAAGGCTATGGAATTTGTATCTATAGACAAACATGACTCGAGTAGACTATTGAAAATCGGGTCCCAACTAAAAACAGAGTTGAAGGAACAACTCATTGACTTTCTCCACCACAACTTGGATGTATTTGCATGGTCACATGCTGACATGACCGGAATCTCCCCTGACATAGCATGCCACATACTAAACTTGAGAAGCTAGCATGCTGTTTACTAATCACATCACGGAAACTTCATCACTACTTCCAGTCCCATTCCATCAAAGTTCTGACCGACCAACCACTGAGGCAGGTACTCCATCGTCCCGACACTTCTGGGCGACTACTTAAATGGTGCATTGAACTAAGTCAGTATGATATCACCTATCACCCTCGCACCGCTATCAAGGGACACGCCATGGCCGATTTCATTGCAGAATTCACTACCAACGAAAGTAAGGAGCAATCGGAAATAGCAGAAGACATCAAGTGGAATCTCTTCGTGGATGGTGCGTCAAACGAACAAGGCTCGGGGGCAGGTGTGGTAATAATCACTCCTAGGGGAAATAAGCTACACTATGCTATAAGGTTGGAGTTCGCTGCCACCAACAACGATGCAGAGTATGAAGCAGTGATAGTTGGATTAGAACTTGCCTTGGAAATCGGAGCCAATTCTTTGTGTCTTCATAGCGATTCTCAACTTATTGTTAATCAAATACTAGGAGAATTCTAGGCTCGAGAAGAACGACTCATAGCATATTTAAAGAAGACCAAGTTACTTCTCAGTCGATTGGACCACTACTTAGTCAAACACATCCCTCGGGAAGAGAACCAAGAGGCCGACGAATTGGCGAAGCAAGCAAGCGTGAGAGACGGCGATATTTCCGGAGCAGTAGCCATCTCGAAGCAACTGACCCCAAGTTTTGAGCAAGTGAATCTGATAGCTGTAACCGAAGAAGCAACTTGGATGACTCCCATCCGAGACTACTTACAAAGTGGCACACTACCCAACGGGCATAACGAAGTCAAGAAAATCTTGAGGAAAGCTTCCCACTACATAATACAAGAGGGCACCCTCTATCGACGCAGATTCTCTAACCCCTATTAAGGTGTGTCGCTGGAAGGGAAACCAAGGAAATCTTATCTAACATTCATCAAGGAAGCTGCGGAGATCACACCGGAGGGCAAACTTTAGCAAGGACGCCTTAGATTTCGTCAGAAAATGTGACAGATGCCAGAAGTTTGCTAAAATTCCGCGGCTACCAACAACTGAGGTTACTCGAATGACCAGCCCATGGCCCTTTGCAGTATGGAGAATTGACTTAATCGGCAAACTACCAATGGGCCGAGGCGGGGCCAAATATGCTATAGTGGCAGTCGACTATTTCACCAAATGGGTGGAAGCAGAACCCCTGAATAAAGTATCTTCTGCAAAAGTTATTAATTTCTTGATCAAAAATGTTCTGTGCAGGTACGGAGTCCCATTCAAAATCATATCAGACAATGGACTTCAATTTGACAGCGAGGAATTCGCCAACTGGTACCAAGATCACGGAATTCACAAAAGCTTCTCATCCATAGCATATCCCCAGGCAAACGGACAAGTCGAAGCCGTCAACAAAATTATGAAAACTCTAATAAAAAAGAAACTCGAAAAGTCAAAGGGCGCTTGGGTGGATGAACTCCCTACGACACTATGGGCTTATCGCACATCTTTCAGAACATCAACAGGGCATACTCCTTTCTCTTTGGCATACGGATCGGAGGCTATGCTCCCAGTTGAAACCATCGTGCCTTCCCACCGTAGGATCCACTATAACCCAGAAGAGAACAAAGAACTCCTTCACGTGTCTTTGGATCTAATTGAGGAGAGAAGAAATGATGCAGTCCTCAAAGCAGCAGCCCACAAGCAAAAAGTGGCAGCACAATACAACTCCAAAGTCAAGCATCGTACCTTACAAGAAGGGGATCTTGTCCTCAAGCGAATCTTCCCTCGCCCCAGAGCACTAGATCCAATCTGGTATGGACCATATGTAATTCGTAAAGATCTCCACAATGGAGCTTATATTTTGTCAACAGTGGACGGGGAGGTGTTCCAGAGGGCATGGAATATCCAACACCTTCGTCGATACTTTTCTTAACTTGTACTGCCCATATGAAGTGAATTAACAAAGAGAATCAGTGGACGTAGGCATTTTCGTGCCGAACCACTTTAAAAAAACTTGTCTCTTTTTAACTTGTTCCTTCATATCTTGGCTGCTTGTTAACTTTATCCTTTTCTGTTGAACACAATCCTGTGCAAATAGCATTTTCATTCAAGGCGCTCCACAGCGCGACTTCTCCTGGACAAGACCTAACATGTACTACACGAATCTATGCCCTCACCAATGAGACACTTTTGCTCCGGCATCCCTCTGCTGCGGGTTAACTCATTGCTCATGACGGCCCTCAAAGGCAACTGTAATGAGCCGATTATAAGCCACCGAGAAGGCCGACTATAGCCGAAGCAACTCATTACGGCGTTCGGCTCGCCGGCAACTGTGAACCGATTATAAACCCCAACATAAGGTGTGGCCAGCCAGGGGTAGTTCACGGTTGACGATCGGCACCCACGCTAGCCGGCCACAGTAAATCGAATAATACCCACGATTACGGGCCATAATGGCCCGGGTAGTTACTGTGCGCGATCTCAGCTCCGATGTGTCTTAAGTGCGGCTGTGGTAAAAAAGAATTAACTCCCCGCGGAGGCGTAAGATGGGTGACAAATGTCTCCAAGACCCACAGCTAGGGAAAGTGACTACAAAGCCTGTTTGCCATGAACTTAAGCACATCGAAGGCCTTTCGTGATTAGAAGTTTTACTATTTCACATATTTCAATTCTATTTAAAGAACTTTTCTCCTATCCTCTATAACAATCCCTGAAGTACAGGACACAGAGTAGAAGAAACTCACCAGCGGGAATGGGAATTCACGGTTGGATAGCAGGACAGTCAACTGAGCTCCATCCTCGGTCGTACAAAAATATTCAAAACTGCCATCTACAATTAGAACATGAAAGGCGGTATTTTCTTCTTTTATACAAATTCCTGACTATAATTTATTCATACATCACACTAGCATTATAAGGCATGAAATTATGCTTTAAGCAAGAACTTGGCATTAAACACAACTGAATTACAAGCATATGCATAGCCATATTTCTCATACAACATGTGAAAATAACAAAAGCATTCAAAAAACGACGGAATCAGCTTAAGTTAAAAAATTACACGTCAAGAATAGTGTTGTTTATTACAAGTAGCATAATTACAACCTAAGAGTTACGTTACTGTTTTGAGACTAACGTATACAACAATGTCAAGCCCACCAAAAGATATCCAGGTCCAATCAAGGAGCCGGCCGCGTCGGAGTTTTATCCTTGCCCTGTTGCCCACCTGTCCGGTCAACGAAAGAATTCATTAGTGATAAGCAACCAAGTTAACGGAAAGACCAGAAAGGAAGACTTACCAGCACCTGCTTCTTGACCATCCTGGTCATCATCCTCTACTTGTACGCCTGCCTCCCCCGGCAACAGCATGCGCGCTCTATCAATCCCAAAGGAGCGGGAGATAACATCAAGCTGCTCGCCTTTGAGAAAGCTTGGGAAACAGTCGGGAGGTGAGTTCAGAAGCTCCTGAGGGCCGTACCCATCCACTAGTGACCTCGAGGTAGGCCCATGACGTCCCGGTTCTGACTGAGCTGGGGGCACTGCGGAAGGATCGTCTCTATCCTGGGATTTCCTCTTTTCTGATCGAGTTTCAACTTTATAAGACATTTATCTACAAACACAAAGAAGTGCGTCGTTAGAATAAAGGAAGTAAACAAGCGAGTGTGTGCAGTTTGGAATTTCACTCATAATTCAAGTCATAAAAGTGCATTTAGTAGTTCAAGGCCGAAAGGTCATTCGGTATTCGAACTCCCCTATCTCGTTCGGCATATCCAACAAGGGACCCATTCGGCACTCGAATTCATTCGGTAGTCCAAGACCGAAAGGTCATTCGGTATTCAAACCATCAATCTCATTCGGCAATCATACTCCTCATGGTCATTCAGCATTTCAAGCACGAAGTTCATTCGGCAAAGAATGTCTCACATAATTCGGCATTCAAAACCGGATGGGGGCGTCCAGATAAACAAAGCGCGCCATACGCAAGCATATGCCCCACTTTGTGGGGCAAATGTTGGGAGTGTTTTCGCCTACTACCGGACCAAACTCCCCTCTTATGCATGGCCGAACCAAACCCCTTCCTAGGCATAACCGAACCAGCCTCTACTTCACTGCCTACCGAACCAACTACAAGGTGCCTCTACTGGACCAACCCCTAAGACCAAGGATGCCGAACCAGCCCTCTACCGGTCCAGAGCTACCGAACCAAAGCAGCCGAACCAGCCTCCCTCAGGCCTCACCGGACCAGCCATCCACCGAACCAACTCCTTCCACTCCTCCCAACGAACCAACTCCATCCACTCACAACCGGACCAAGGCGTACCGGATCAACACTGCCAGGCCAGATCGTATCAGCCCAGGCCCACCAGCAGCTATATACATCCAAGACCCCTACCCCCAGCCTCACTCTATAAATAGAGGGGCAGGGGTACGACAATGGGGGACAAGTTTGAGAGCTCAAGCACGGAGAGGACTTTCAAACAACTTTCTTTTACTTGTATCAAAGCTTTGTACTTGTAATCTAGACAAGAGAAGAGAAATAACATATAAAGTGGATGTAGGCACATTCTGGCTGAACCACTATAAATCTGCGTGTCTTTTTATAGTTTAGCCCCTGCTTTTCATATATTTGCATAAATCACCCAAATCACTAAGAACAACATAAGATCTACTAACTCATACGACTTTGAGGTGTTTGTCCATTTTTTGTGCAAACATCGATCTATCACAAATCCGCTTCAAACGATGAAATATCTCTTCGATGGATGTAGATCTTCAATCTAAGCTCTTGGATCTTCGATTTGGATGGAAGGAATCACAAGATTAAAGTGGAGAAAAGAAGTGAAGAAGTGTAGAACTCGAGCTCTCAAAATGGCAGCACTTCGTCGCTTTAAAATTCGGATCCCAAAAATGAAGAAATGGACGTGTATTTATAGGCTGGAAAAACTTAGGTCGTTTGCTCGCTATTAGGTCGTCCACGACCTAAGAAACCCTACGACCTAAAACTTCGACCCAACAGACCCAAGCCTATGCGCATCCGCGACCTAACGAAACTCCACGACCTACGACCTAACGCATGCGCTTCTACAACCTACGACCTAACCCAGATCTGTGCATCCACGCGACCTACGACCTAACACACACGCGACCTAACACACACAGAAGCTCACGACCTAACTAACTTAGGTCGCCTACGACCTAACTCAACACAGAAGCTCACGACTTAACTCCTTAGTTCGTCTAACGACCTAACTACGCTAACTCGCTAACTACTAGGTCGCTAACCCCTTAAGCCGCTTCATTCCTTAGGTCGCTAACTCCTATAGGTCGCTGCCTTTCCTTAAGTCGCTCAAACCTTAGGTTGCTAACTCTTAGGTCGCTCCAATCTCCTAGGTCGCTCACTCGACCTAACCTACCCCACGACCTAAGCCACCACACGACTTATCTCTTATACGACCTATCCCCAAAATCCTTAGGTCGCCAACTTCCTTAGGTCACTCCACTTTCTTAGGTCGTCTACTCCGACCTAACTACTCTACGACCTAGGACTTAGACTATGGATGACTTATCAACAATGCGACCAAATGATAACTGTTTTACGATGTTTCGATCCGTAAAAATACGGGTCGTTACATTCATGGTGGAATTACAAATTTGTAATAATTCCAACAAATCCATATGTTATATATTTTGGTAAAATTATGTTAATGTTAATATATGCAATTCAAAAAAAAAATCAAATATGTGTAATTACATGGCGTTTTGTTAAGTCAATCTATTTGGCAGCGGATTAAATGAGGTTAAGAAAATTCCCTAAGTGGAACTTAATGGTGCCATATAAATAACTCGCTAACATTTTGATACATTCTACTTTCGAATTAATATTTCATTTTACCTTTAAATATGTTTATATATTTAATTTAGGAATTTCTTGTTTTGTGACTTAGGTGTGTGAGGAGTTATATTATAATTTATGGTGTTTATTATGAGATGCTTGTTGTTTAATGATTTTAGGTACATAAAGAGTCTTATTGACCTATAGGATATATATTGCAAAGGGAGACATATATATATATATAACTTGGAAAAATAACAAGAACCTTTGTTTTTTTACCTATTGCATATATATATGTATGTATGTATGTATGTATGTATAATGTATTGCTACATATAATTAAATTATAGTATTACATATATATATTATATGAGTTTGAACATATATTATATGTATATATTTAAATTTAAATTTGTTATAAAATGTTAATTAATCTAATTAAGTAAGAGGAAATTTTATATTTAGATTTGAAACTAATTTGACAATTTCAAACAAAATATTGATTTAAAATTCAAATGAATCAATTTTACAAATATAATTACTTAATTTTCTCCAAATAATTTATAAATAGAATATACAATGATTTACACAATGTTAATTTATCATAAGCCAAAATGACTTTATTTTAATATGTAAATCAATTAGGTATGAACCAAAGATGTATTTGATATTTTAAATAACAGATATGTGTGTATAATAAAATTTTGTATTATTTTTTTATGAAAATTTTCGTAATTTTATTTTTATTAAAGACTAAAATATATTTTTTATAACATATATATTAAATTCAAAACTTGCTAATATGTATACCCAATTTATATTAATTATTTATTAATTCTATAATTATTTGCTAAATCAAATTTGTGGCAACATCATTACATATATAATGGTTTGGGCATAGCATATATGGATCTATAAAGATGACATCATCATTTCCAAATGTTTTAAGCATAACATATATAGGCCTATGAAAAATATAAAATTACCTCAAACGATCTTGCACTCGTTACACGTTGATCTATGCTTGTCTCCTACAATTCTGAATACGCCTATTTGATCATGCAATGTCGAAGAACTATCACCATTGAATTGGAAAAGAGGCTTTTGAAGTTCATGAAGATGGAAAGAGGGGCAGCCCTTAGGTGTTTAGTTTTAGGAGATTGAAAAACCATTTTTCATAAAGGAGTTTGGATGCTTTTGTAAAAGAGATGGTAGTCAAAATATTGGCACTAATTGCTTTTTTTGAAGCCAAAATCAAAACCTCACATCTCCTTATGTGGCCGATAATGTATGCTGACTTTTCACCTTAAAAATCTCAGCTCCCTTTATTATTTGCATATTTAAAGTTATTTGAAATATGTATTAACATCGCATATATTAATATATGTACATATAATGCTTATATACACAATTAAATAAAAATTAAGGGACCCAAATGATTCCTAAGAATTACCAAAATTACTAATGGTACCCTAGCTACAAAACTTACCCATAATTAATATATCTTATATATTAATTAATTTATAACACGTTATAAGCTAATTACATTGGGTGATATTTTTCAAAGCCTACGCAGATTCGTTGTGCGGCTTACATGTGTGAATTCAATCAGCGATTAATATTAAGCACTTCAAATATCAACGTGCACATGTCAACTTAGCAAATATTATGGTAGTTTGACTGAATTTATTGCTTGGATCTTTTTGGTAAAATCATATTTTAGCCCATCCTCTTCATCACCACTATATCACTTTTGATATCTGGAATTTGGTTGTGGACAATACTCCAACAATATCTATATATAACTATTTAGCCCCTCTTTGAAGTCCTTGGTTCAATAATAACATTCATTATTAACCATTATGCCTAAGCCGGAGACTTTTGACTTTGAGTTGACTATAGTTGACCATGACACTAACCTCTCATAAAAGGGGAGACAAATTCTCTATTAAATTGTATTTCACTTACTACGCTTTAACTTAGACCCAACTATAGTCTTTCGATGATCTTTATACCATGATGTAATTATAATAAAAATGGAGTATTCATGTCAAAGTTCCATGGTATTCCCAAATCATAACATCGTCATACTGAGATTTTCTGTTTAACCTTAATTAAAAACAATATGAAACTTTCGGTCTAGTCATTTTGTAGTCATCCAATAACTACAAGTATGTAACCCCTTGGTAGCCTAGGAGTCATGGGTAATACACTGCCTAATTTTGGAGAGCATTACATACTCAGATCTTAATGGATGTATCGATATCCTTTTCTCAAAACATCTTGACCACAAATATTTAAAACAAAGTAATTTTGAATTACGATTCGATACTCATGGTGCAATATTTGTAACTACAACCATATAATACTTTATTTAAGGATTTTCTATTTATACATATTAAATGATGATATAATCATTTATTTATATCACAATATAACATTATATATAATAGATGATTGGTTTCAAAGTTAGGATACGTAACAAATTACATGATTTCCCCTAGGACATACCCTCTTAACTTTCAAGTTTGACTTGTTTTACATCTGATGCATGGATCTTGTTTAAAAAGACATGAAATAATGATTTTATGGTAAAAACTAAATTTTATTTCAACTATTCTATGAAAAAAATTCCTCACTTTGTATAATAAGATTGTTGGTATGTATATTACACGGTATCATAAAGTAAACATATAAATCATGACCCAATTTTAATTCCTAGAAATTAACAAAATTGGTCCTTTCTAGGACTTAATATAAATGACATATAGTTATTTTAAAGGACAAAATTGGATCCAAATTTTAGTTTATTGGTTACTAAGATTATAACATAGCCTTAACAGAACAAATCCTATTGATCTTTGATTTCCCGGCCATATCTTATGCCTTGACCATGTGGTCATCTATCCTTACCATCATTGTCATTGTCATTGTCCTCGCTATCGCTGTCCTCGTTGTTTCACCCCCTTAGCCTCCATTGTCGCTCCCAACATAACCATAAACCTTGGAAAATCCAACCACACCTCCTTGTATTATAACTTGTGATACTACCTAACCTCATGACATCACTATTCTGCACATCCTCTAACCATACACCATCGTCGATCCTTACCATTGAAAACCCTTGTAGCAAGTATGAATGATACTATACATATATATTATACACAACCAAGTACAAAAATTCTATACAAAAATAACATTTTAGTACACAATGACATTACAAAAAAATTATTATAAATAATGAGACACAATATGATATATCAAAATAACACTATATAATATTAGCAAAATAATACATAATATATAATATAATATAAAAAAATACTATTTAAAAATAATGTTATCATATATTTGCTGATAATAAAATTTTATATAAATTAAACAGAATAAAATTCTATATAAAAAATGAAGAAATGGTTAAAAAAATTGAAAAGTAGTACGTAAGTATCACTTAACATTCAATTTTACAATTCATAAAATGAAATTACATGAAAATATGTTAACATTAAATAAAATTGTGTAAATATATAATCCACATACACATACAATTTAATGTTTAACATCCAAGTCGTATAAAAGATTACATAAATATATAGTAAAGAATGAAATGCTACTACAAAGTATCATTGGAAACAAAAATTGTATATTTAGCTTTCTAATTGAAATAATGCTATTATAACTAGCATTAAAACATATCATGTTAATGATAGTAATAAAGTATATAAAAGAATCGGTCCAGTTCGCAGTGGGTGAAATAGGTAGATTCAAAAGAAATCCTTGTTTGGATCATAGCGGACCTATGAAGTATAATTGTTTGCTCCAGACCCAATCAAGCTATTAAATAAAATCATATTTTATTTAACTTTATTTTATATTTGTTAATTAACCATTTTCTTGATTCAACTAAATGGTTAATTTTGAATGTATCATATATACATTCAATGATATAACAGCATAACAAAATCTAATATGAACATGTTTATAAACACACACACACACATATAGATATTGGGATTTATATGTACTGTGTATACATATATATTATACTTACATACATGTAATAATTTCACATGCATATCGGAAACATAAATGCCTAAGTATGTACATATGTTTGAGTATACTACAATATATATATATATGCTTTGTATACACATATAGATAGTGCTATATATATATATATTGTTTAGACATATACATACATACATACATATGATATTTTATTGCCACTTATATATTTAATATATGTATGTATATGAAAGTATGAAAGAGATCTACATAAATTAGATATTTCAAAATAAGAGAAAACTAAAAAGATGAAGTTGAAGATAAAATTTAATGTTAGATTTGGATCTAATCAAATCAGAATTAAATGGCGACAACATGAAGTAATATCCAAAACCGATATTTTCAAACACTATTACAGTAATAGATTTAATACCATATAGAATTCCATACTTAATCAAAATAATTAAAATTTTAGATCTGAAGATACATACAATTAAAAATTAAAGCTTTTGTCATAGTTTGATGCATTGTCCCAAAGTCACAATTAATTCAAAAACAACACACATATATTTACACACACACACACACACACACATATATATATAGGAATCTAAGTTTTAATTTCAAAATATATACTTCACAAATCAATGAAACTAAAAAAATTAATTTAAAAAAATTTATCTAACAAAATATTTAATTTGACATTAGTTTATAATTTAAAATATAAAGATGAAGTGTATGAATGTATACATATATACATGATTCAATTAGTCAAATATTTACACCATGATTATAAGAGAATTAAATTGTAACAAAAATAGTAAATGTTATTGCAGCAAATTAAATTTACAAAAACAAACAATTCTAGATCCAACAAACAAGAAAATTGGTTTAAAGCCAAAAAGAATCAAACATAAATATGTTTTGTTAGACAACTAATTAATCATGTGTGACAATAACTAAAAATTATAACAAAACAACCCTGCAACAACTTGTGATGTTAGATCCAATCAAAATAATATCAACACTCAAAATAAAAACATGTAAGGTGGATTTTGCTTTTAATCATAATGCACAACATAAATTTTAAAATAGATTCAACAAGTGGCAATGAACAAACGTATATGTGAATTGGATTAGACCTAAAACATCATGAATGAATTTAAGATGAAAATCAAAATTGAAAAGCGTTGCCCTTTGTAACGGCTTGATTTGAGATTTCTCCCCGTATCTCTAAGTAGATAAGAACCCAGCTTTGTAAGAGAAGGATAAACTACTTATTTTATTTTATTTGATGTTTTCAGTTGATTTAGAGTTGAATTTTTTTGGAAGTAGCCCACCTAACTTTCGGTCATGGATTTTGGAGAGGAGGAATGAATCAGGGAAGGAAATGAATTAGTGGATTTATTTTAATTGAAAGGATGAACCTTTTATCATTCTTTTAGTTAAAACTTCCATAATTAATCTCTCCTTTAATTTTTCTCTCACTCCTCCTCATTAACTGCACTTGTATGGCCGACCAAGAGTGGCTCCTAAATGGATCAATCATTTTTTGAAACCCATTATGCAGTTAACTATATTTAAAGCCTGTTTAAATATATACCAACAATGTATATCAAAACATATAAAAATAAATTTTATATATACATCCGGAAAATTATTATCAACACCAAAACAACAATAAATTAACAATTAATATTTCTTAAATCTTAATTAATTTATAACATTTTATAAACTAATTAGATCATGTGCTTTTTCGTAGAATTCACAAATACGGCTGTGTAACTCGGAGGTGTGAATTTGGTCGGTGATTAATTTTGAACAATTCAAAAAATCTACGTTCACGCATCACCTTTGCTAGTGGTGTGAAAGTTGGCTTGAATTTTTTCGCTCGCGGACCTTTTAGTAAAACTAAGTTTTTTATATTTCTTAAATGGTGCCTTTGGCAACTGTTATTTACACTAATTCGCTTCATCAACACTATATCACTTTAGGACTTATGGAATTTGGTTTTGGTTAAAATTCCAATATCTTCCACATTTAACTTAGTCTTCAGACAAAATCCTTGGTTCAACAGTAATATTTATCATTCACTATACTGCTTTAGCCAAGGACTTTGACCTTAAGTTGACTACAGGCAAATGTGATACTAACCTCATATAACCGAGTAGAATAATTCTTTATTGAATAGTGTTTCACTTCCATTGCCTCAACTCAGCCCTATCTATAGTCGATCGATGGATGTCATGCATTTAATTATAATCAAAGTGGAGTATCCACATTGAAGTTTAATAGTATTTCAAATCGAGAGAACTGTGTAATATCATTACTTCGAGATTCCATGTTTGACCTTAGTTATCATCAACCAACAAGAAAATCTTAAGTGAGTAATTCCATGGTTATCCAATAACTATCAGTACGTAAACCCTTGGTACTCCAGTAGCCATGAGTAATACATTGCCCAAAATTTGGAGAGCGTTACATATTGTGGTCTCAATGGATGTATTGATATTCATTCTCGAAACACCTTGACCAGGAATATTTAAAATAAAATGTTATTTTATGGTGTGATTAATTACTCACGATTGCAACCATTTGCAACTACAATCACATAACACTTCATTTGTGGGTTTTCTTATTTATATACTTTAAAATAATTACTTTAATAATTATATCAGTATATAACTAAGTATATAATAGAATTCAAATACCTTTTTTTGAAATTGGGCACATAAAAGTACATTGTTGTACAACAAGTCTTTCGTAGTATACAGTATACTAAAAATCAATATATGTTTAATGGTTCACATCATGCATTACGTAGGATTCGAACCTATGACTTCATGGACCAAAGCCAAAGCGCCAAACCACTAGGACAGCGGTGCTGGACAAATACTCCTTACTATATCGAATACCTTTATTATGAACAAGGTAGGTCATAGGGTTAGATATATGTAACAAATTACATAATTGTCTCTAGGGCATACCTCTTATTCTGTCGATCTGCCACTTGCATTTATGATCAATTATGAACTCTTATTCCTATACCTCTGATCTGTTTTCTGAAAACTGATCAAGCTAGTCCTTAGTGAACGGATATGTTATATTGTATTAACCATCTCCTTTGTCAATAACTCTCTCCGATGTTGATAAACTACTTCATTGTGTGAAACTTTTTGGAGTATGTTTCTCGACTTCTAGTGAGCTCTAGGTTCTATAGCAATTTGAATTGCGACATTGTTCTTCCATAACAGTGTTATGTGATTCTCAACACTTGGGATCACTCCTAGTTTAATTATAAGTTATGCATTATATATACATCTTTTTGTATGGCGCTATTCAAGGCGACGTACTTAGTATTTTGGTTGAATAAGCCACAACCTTTCGTTTGGAACAAATCCTTCTTAAAGCTCCTTAACTAAGGTTTTAACATGAATTTAGTATTGATATACTATACTCGATGTCACTTATGAAGTTCAAGTCTGAATACTCCTTCATAAGGAGTTCATTATTTCTATAAACAGTTCTCTAGTATTTCATTAATACTCAAGAACGCTATAACCTGCCATTTAGTGATCTTAATTTGGATTTGATATTCACTCATTGTATCAAGTACATAATTGAAGTGTGATATATTAGACCGCATAACATATGTGATAATTCATGTTGCCAATGCATAAGGAATCCATCGCATATGCTCCATATTACATATTTTAATATGGATCTATGTATATCATTGGGACATTCCCTGCATCCTTTTATACTAATTAAAAATATTTTCAAATCCTATATCGAGAATTAAACAACCAAATTAAAATAATTTTAACATGGGCATATCGTTAACAGTCAGAAGTTTGTAGTTTAATTATAGCTTTAGAAATATTTTAGTGCCTTTATAGTTCTTTTACTGATACATGTTTCCTCTGCAATTTGACTGAAATTCAAACTGTTTTATTTTTTTGTCAAAATACTTATTCAAGTTTGATGTATGCCGAACGATACTTACGTACTAGTTTTTGAATCTAATTTTCCTATCCGAAACTCACAAACTCAGTACTGCACCACTAATTTCGAGACATTTGGTTTTTATGAGCAAATTTCATATTCTAAGTCATTATTTCGAATTTGTATTTCAACATACATGTACCAAAATACTCAAAATCATATCTAGCGATAATTTTACATGGAAAATACGAATTAACTTAAGCATGTTGAATGATAAATCGGTTACATTAATTTTAACAGTTCAAATTTACAATGTTATTCTATGAACGTGGCTTATATATTCCAGCTGCATTGATCTTCTTCTCGAAGTCACTTTTTCGAATGATGGATCAATATTCCTTCAAGTACAGCTATCAAAATCTTATTTGATAATCTATTTGGAATCGAATTATGATGTGCACATCTTATCATATGGCAAAGTCAATACTTTAATGGCTAATTGGCAATTGAGGAAATTCTTTCCTCGACGTTGATATGAAACTCAATCTCTTTAGTGTGCGAGAATTCTTAGTAGACATTTTAATGTATAATGTCTATTTTGGCTTGTTAATTTCATTTCATACTACATAACTAGGTTCCTCTTTCGATCATATCCAATTCCATTTTACTACCAATAAATTCTAAATAATTCCTTCGTTGTGAAGTTGGAATGTCTTGAACAACAATTGTCTCTCAGTTTAACGGAATAGGTAGTCACAAGCATTTCATGAATTGCCTTTATATGTATATAAAACCAATTTTGATTTTGGATTTACGAAACTTATATGTTCATAACATAAATTTTCAATTGGTCCTAGACTGCTTAGGTTGATCTACACAAGATACCTCACAAGCAAATATTACATGTAGCCTTTTAACTCACACAGCTTGACAACTTCTTGACCTAGGATATGCAAGGGTTTCTTATCAAATATTATTTTGTATGATATCATAAACTATATTTTGCATGAAATAAATCAAACCGATGTACTTACTCTTAAATACATGATCTTATAGATAGATGTTAACTCAACACCACTCATCATCAATCGTTCTTTTGTCCAACAAAGTAGAATTACTCCTTATCGATACATCATTATGTATCATAGAAAGGGGTGACCCTTAAGATTGAATCTTATTCGTTTTTTTGATATTTTGGAACCCTTTCCAATATCTAACTTATTCAATCAAATCGAATTCCTTCATTTCCTTATCATGTTATGTTTTCTACTTCCGTTCTATATTTAATAAACTTATCATCAATACATTACTTGTGCATTAATTACATATGTATATTTCTATGATAATTCATTTGTGAATTAAACGAAGTAAGCAAATTCGTTTTGGTATTATTGAATTTTGATTTCATACATCTTTATGTATCAATCTGAAGAGTTCACCAATTCTTTTTTCGCTTTCATTGGATGGGTGCTTTTCCCTTAATCTTTGAGATACAATTCATAGATACCATTTGATTCATAATCATATGATTAAAGAATTACTTTCTAAAAATGTGGCTAAGTCTATGATTCATAAATAATTGTAAATTTTTTAGGTACTTCTATATTTTCTAATGAATCACTTCTGTTGTGAAAACAAATATTATTAATATAATTTTATCTTATATCGAATATTCATAATATTCATATTGAGATAAAGCTATGTGTAATTTCAATCAATACTGAAAACCATTATTATTTCATAAATAATATTGTTATGTAAGCAATAAAGAGTGTTATATGGTGTGTCCGTCTATTTCCGCCATTACTATAATAGAGTGTGAAATATGAAACTTCATTCAACCACTTATTATGGAATTTTATTTCATCCATTGTACCTAGTTTATAGTCGGGAGTTTCAGCTCAATTATCTTGAACTCGAGGAATGACTTTCATAGAAAATAATTTTGTATATGAAAATACATTTGGAATAGAAATCATATTTCCCATTCTATATCAAGTATCTTTTAGTGTTTTTACAATTTTTGTTTCCAGTGTCTCTTCATCCCACATGTTCTTAAGTTATATCCACTCGCACTCATTTTCTTTCCTTTTCAAATAGTCGACCATTCAAAAGTAAACCCTAACTACAAGACTATAATGAACTCTTTACCAAATATGCATTCGGTCGTCCTTAACATTTAATGATATCAAATAATTTGTAGTTGAAGTAAACTGATTAAACAAACATTTTGATGATCGAATTTCTAGGCACATCTTATAGATCTTGGTCTAATGCTACATCTAACACGATAATATGCTTATTACAATCAATCGTCTTGTTCTTATTTTATAATGAACTGGTTTTACCGAAGTTTTGTACATTATGAATCGCGACTGTTCACTAAATAACCTTTATATGTGATCGAATATGGATCAAATTTCCATATCCTTGAATTGTTTAAGAGTTCAAAACTCATAAAAGGCAATACATAGTCTTGGGAAAATAAATGCTTAAGCGACCGAGATATGAATGTTTTAGTGGCCGTATAAATTGGCTCTTGCATAAGCCTTAAAGTGATAACATGCCAAAAGTTATATTGATAAGTATATTTTATATTTCTATATTTATCATAATTCAGTTCAGTTGTATAATTTTACCGACGAACAGTTTATCAATTATATTAGTTACATAAATTTATCGAAGTAGATTATTTTAACTAGTGTGCATATATTCTTACAATATTAGAAATGTTAAATGTATTCATTTCATTTTTCTAATAAGGCTCTAGCTAGATTTTTATGTTTCTCAAAACCTAAGAAAAACATATAAATATTTGGATTTCTCTATTCAGGCATTAGGACTCACTTGTCTTCAGATTCAGACATCAAGGATGATTAACAAATCACAGGCCCAAAAGTGATGGATAACACTTTATCAGTTATATCATATACAATGCCTAACATGTGGGCTTTATCCTAATCTCATCTTGACCTTTAGAATGATCAACAAATTGAAAGAGATTATTCACTCGCATCCACCATTTCATGATGGCCTAGGTATAATACACATACCTTGAGGAAGATTAACAAATACATGCATGTATCTTACTTCGTCTAGTCAATATATAATAGTACTACACATAACATCTTATTTTGAGGAAGATCAACAACTAAAGAGTGTGCAATTAATTTATTAAAATATAAATGGTAGAGGATAATTTATATGTTAGGGATTCATTGTAACGACCCTGAATTTTTGACATTTGAAATGTGAATATTTAATTGAGTTTAAATATTCGAATGATAGTTCAATTTGAAATTCAAGTATCAGAATGAATTTGGCGATTAAATTAGTGAATTTAATTGTATGAAATTGGGTAAAATTTTGAAATTGGAATTTCAAGCTTGTTAAAAATATTTTCAAGGCTTAGGAAATCTATATTGATAATTCTGAAGGTATTGGAACTTTCAGAATTGGATTTGGAACTGTTTTGTTCGGTTTTGAATTTATCGTTTAAATCGAATTTAAAAATATCCTTCCGGGGCACAGTCTCGGAATTCGACGAAACCAGTTTCATTGGATCTGTAATAGTGTATTATTATTGGATTTCAATTTTCATAATGTTTGGAGTGATCGTTTGGCCGTACGATAAGCAAACACGCTGAAATTAAATCGAAAATTTAATATTACAACTGGTCCAAAATGCTATCTTCTCCATACGATCGAATTCGGACTCGAAACCTTTTTCATTGCGTTCGGAATAGGCGTATAACATTACAAATGCCTAGCGGTACATCTCGATAGGATATCGAAATTTTGAGTTGCAAATTCGTGACGATTTGAATTTGAATTTAAATTGGATATATATTTATATAGTCAACCCCAGTTGAAATTATTTCACATCAGCCTTTTTCCTGTCTTTTCTAAATCACTGTGACAATTCCTTCCTTTACACGCTACTTTCTATTCAATATCATAGTCTCGTTCAAACGAAACTCATTTACAAACGAGATATTTTTTCTTCATTTCAAATCAAAGCAGAAAAAAATCATGGCCGAAGTCTCCTCCTCGTAAAAAAAAAGAGAAAGAAAAGAACGATAGATGAAAACATTATCTCGTTCCTTATTTTCCCCAAAATAAAAAATGAACGAACGAATCTCATAAGAAAAATAAAAGAGAGAGAGCATCCTTCCATTTTCCAAGTTCGTCGCTCGCGAATGGGGATGGTGCCTCGTAGTGGCCACCATAGAAGCTCGGCGATGAACAATTTGGGGGATTCGCGTAAGGGGTTCGTGAACCCTTTTATTAACGCAGCATCATCGCGATTGCCACGACCGAAGGGTGACGTTGGTGAGTTCGATCTCGCGTGGCGTTCGATCGAAGATAGGGAGCGCAAGAGCTTTTGCACATGAGCTAGGGTATCGAGAGCTCGTGGGTGACTCTGGAAAGCGACAGCTAGGAAGTGCGGCCTTCGATGCGAGTAGGGTTTTGCGGTGGAGCGGACGTTATTCAGTTAGGCCAGGGGTCGATTGAAGTTCGAATGGCAAAAGGCAAGGGCTAGGGTTCCCAAATGCTCGGCGAATCAATCGGGCAGTGAGGTATTGATTTGCAGTTTATATATATATATATATATATATGCAGTTTTCCAGTTTTTATACATGCATGCAGAAAATAAGAAAAATATAGATTACAGTAAAGTAAATATTTACATTTTCAATCTTTACTAGAAAAAGGAAAATATAGGAAATTCTGTAATAATTGGAAGTTTAGATAAAAATTAGATTTTTAAGGTCTATAATTTTTTTTTATAAATATATGTGAAGTTTCAAAAAAATAAAATGAATACACACTTTAAATCTATTTGTTATTTTAAAATAATGTATTAGGATAATAAATTTGGTTAATTAATTTGCCTAATTATTTTAATACCAAAAAAAATTATCTAATAGGAAATTGATTATAAATTAGTTCAAATTAAAAAGGGTTAATCAATTAAATCTATTAAAAAGGAAATTGATTTGTCAAATTATTTCGAATATTAATAAATTGTACAAATATTTATATAAGGTCAAAAGATCGTAAAGAAACAAGCCGGAAAGGAAATGGGATTGCAAAATAAAAGCGAAGGTGAGATCTTTTCACTTAAATTAAAATTGAATTGCAGTTATTGATTGATTGCCTGATTGTGATAGTATATATATTATTATATAGCAATATATATATTGGAATATATATATATTGGAGTTGTTGATTTCCCGCATTATATAGCGGATGAGACCCTATGCGCCACATAATAGCGGATGATATTTTATAAATCCCATATACCGCGATATTCCACCTCGAAGTGGAATGAGTATTTAATTGTTGTGCTAACATATGTGGATGCAGGGAAACAGGTTGGAGGGATCCAACTGGATTCCTCAAAAATTATATGTATTTGTTTCATATGTTGTATGAATTTGTTTCATATGCTGTGTGATGATTTATTTATAATCTGTGTATGATTATATTTGTGATTGAATTTGTTGAAGGCTAAAATTTAGCCGAATGTATTTTTGGTATCGTTGGATACCAGAAATAAATAAAATTGGATTTTTAAAATTAAAGTTGGAAATTTTAAGTGAATTCTTTTTGAAAGAATTGGGTGAATTTAAAAGAAACAATTTAAAAAGTATAAAGTTGATTTTTGAAATCTTATCGAATTATTTCCAAAATATGGTGAAAATATTTTAATAAATGGATTTCGGGAAATATTATTCGAAGGTTGAAGAATTTATTTGAAATACAAATTTTTATAATTGAAAGAAATAAAGGCATTTATTTTGAAGAAAGATAAATTCAGAAATAAATTTGGAAATTGATTTGGTGTTAAAAAAATAAATCCTGGGAAATCCATTCTAAAATCGATTAGGTTTTTAAAATAAATGTTTGGAAAATCAATTTGGGATTTGAAATAAATTTGGAAATCCATTTGAAAGTTGATTTGGAGTAAAAGGTGAATATTTGGGAATGTAAATTCAGAATGGAATTTATAAAGGAAAGGGAAATTTGTTTTAAAAATAAACATTGATTTATTTTTAAAGTGTGGAAATAAATTTACGGATTTGGAACGTAAATTTAAAATGAATCGATAAGGATCATTTAATTGGTTTTAATGGATCATTTTGAAGTGAAAGTGTATTTTCACTATAAAGCCAAGTATATTTCCAAAGTAACTTTTAAAATATAAATTAAAGGTTCTAAAGTTGTTTTTTTTAAAGGAATATTTTGGAGATAAAGTATTTGAACTCGGTAGATTTCCAGTGGGGATGAATAAATATTTGGAAATATATTCCGCGTAAGGAAATTGATTTGAAATTGATTTTCAAAAGTTTGAAGTGTGAAAATATGATTTGAAATTTGTTTTCAAAGTGATGAAGTGTGGAAAATGTATATCTTGTGAAGATATTTTGAAATTTAATAATTTAGGGAAATTATTTAAATTGGTTGATTGTTGTGAATGTTGTTTGATAGTTAAATAACCGACTATCAATATTTGCCCTTGAAGTGGCACTTGAATTTATTTTTAAAACAAACGCTCATTATTCGGTTTAGCCGGGAGAGGACTTTGTGTCATATAACCCATTCTGAATAATGATACGACGTTATGAATTGCAATTGAAGGCCGGTGTGAAGACCGGGTATTTTCGAAAATGAAAGGACAACCTGTCGAATGTCTCTGCACCGAGTTGCTCCGGTATAGAGATTTATATCACTCTTCTTGTGATGGGAAGTCCGATCGGGATTGTGAATACCCGGATTGCAAGGGCTTCTTTGGAAGTGCCTTCGGTTCTGTTCGAACCCGGAACAGACTTGTATGGTTGTATGTCTGACATTACACTTTGAGATATAAAGCTGATTTCTTTCAAATACATTTCTGTTGGTGGCGGAGAATTTATTCTCTTAGCTTAACACCCTTCTCTGAGACGTACGAGCTCAGAGGTTATGTAGTTGAAGGTTATCAGTGATATACTCCCAATTTGGTAGTGTGGCATGCTGAGTGTTGTTGTGTGTTGCTGATCATTGGTTGATCATTTGTGATCAAAGCATGGCTTTGTGAAAAAGCGTAGCTTTGTGGACGAGACCTCATCGGACCTCACAACCCGGTAATGGTCGAAACAGGAATGTTGCGGTAAGGTTTTTAGGGGTCGCGCCCCTAGGGTGTGTCCATTTCCTTCTGGATAAGAGGTGATATCATGGTATGGAGCCCAGATATTTTACCTATGTTGATGCTGCAAATTTATTATACTTAGTGGTTGTTGCTTTGTGGTTGAGGATCCTCGGATAAAGGTCGGTAACGACCGGGGGATGGCATACTTGTGTGTTAGTTACCTAGTTACAGCTGTACGGTGTGAGGTAGCGTCGGCCTTGTGTTTGCAGAGATCCGGTTAGGTTCTCGGGGCGTCTTTCCAGAGGCGTTTCCATTTCGGTGTAAGGAAGTTCCATTGCCTGACCATTTGTTGGAAAATCCAAAGAAACAATGCAAGCCCTGTACGGTTTTAGTTGTATAACCTGCTATGGAATGTGGCGGTAACCTGCTATTGAACATAGTAGCTATAATAGGCATAAGTGCGGAATGCCTATGCTGGCTAGGGTTAATATTATACTTTCGAAATGTTTTCCACACTAGACATTAATAATAATATCAACTGATCTTTCGTAGTAAGCATCTTTGACTATCATAAGGAGAAATCTCCTCCAATTCTGCGATTGCATTATGTGTGTGGCGGGAGGCCTTATGGTAGTTTCATTTTCCAAAAGCATTGCGAATTTCTTTTATTTTCTTTGTGAAAATAACTATTTTACGATCTCACACCAGTCACCATGACTGACTCGGAGTTTATTGTTCCCTTTCTAAACTCTGGGTGCCCAAAATTTTCCACACGGGCAGCCTAGAGTTATGTTATCAGGATATTCTGGAGCTTTGGAGACGAGCTAGATGGCGAGACGTACACTCGTACTTATTTATTTATTCCACTGTGTATTCTGTATGAGGACAAGTTTATATAACTATCCATTGTTGTATTGAGTTGTATATTGACTCTGATGATGTATTGTATAAACTGGTAGTCTTTTGTTTTGAAGATTATTCATTCATCTATTATATATTGTTCCGCTGCGAATGTGAGATTCTGATATTGTTTCTGTTTCTGTTTTTCTGTTCTTTATTTTTCTTCTGTCATCTTCTACCCCTTCTTTTTAACCTTAATGGTTCGGTTTTCCGACATTCGATTGCGCGGCATTTGATACAGTGGACGTATTATTGTCGACTTTCGAGCGTCGAAAGATCGTTATCGTTACATTCATAATCTTTAATGTTAGAAACTGGAGGGTCTACAACACAATGTTGGATCTTAAGGCTATTCAGACACTAGAAGTGGTGAAATGTGTATTAACTACTTACTTACGAATATAAAATTGTATTTACTCAAATTGCAAACAGAACGAAGTAATCAGAGAACAAGTAAGTAATAAAGTAAAATGCAGTAATGTAAATAACGCCTGGATTTTTATACTGGTTCGGATTAACCAATCCCACATCCAGTCATGCACTATATCGTCCAGAATTCCACTATAATCGCTTGCTTTCCACGGGTGGCAAGAACACCTTTACAATCTTGGTTTCACGGGCTACAAGACACACCTTCTTGATTTTACAGGCTATAAGAACGCCTTCTCCTTATCACCAACAACAAACTATGGCAAGTAGTCGTATCTTCAATACAGATTCTTGCAGATTCGGTACAATGATCCTATAGAGCTCCAATGGCAATATATCTTTGAATTCTTTGAGGAATAGGATGAAATCAGAGAGAGAATGATGTGAATTCAAGTACAACTCTCTGATATTGTGTGGTTTGCAAATCGGTGAAGAATTGGAGTGAAATAGTAGCGATTTGCAAGGAGATTTGAAGAGTATGCAATGGATTTCTTTTGCAAATGTTTGGAGAAGAAGGAGTAAGAGAAAATGAGAATTCTTGATGTTAAAATTCGTTTTTAGAGGCCTTTATATAGTGGTTGAAGAGACGTGTCTTTTGGTGAAGAGGTGGAGGGAAATGTCTCTTCATTTAAAATTTGAAATTCTGAAAAACGGCTAGCATGTCGACATCCCCCTACCCCCCATGTCGACATGGGTGTGTTGCAAAATGAACAGCAACACTAATAAGTGTTGCAAATTTTCAGCATTTCAAATTACCTTATATTTGTGGATTTTTTGTGATTCGGTTGAGGTCAATGGTTGATGATCTTCAAGTATAATTGCCATGAGATCTTTAACAAGATATTCTAAGGTTCAACCAACTCCTCATCACTTCAAACACCTTTATCCTTCAGCATTCTTCTCTAATTTGGTTTTGTTCTTCAATTGCTCTAATTAACCTTCTTCCATAATTCATTTGCTTCCACTGTATTCTTGATTTTCTCTGTAAATGTCTCCATAATATATCTGATATGACTGCATAACTCGGAGACACGTTAGTAGTAATATTTATGTGGTTGTTGTCATCAAAATCAATACCTAGGGTATTAACATTTAATACACACACACATTGAGTGATATGATTTAAGGAACAATGTATTTTTATGCGATTCAAGTGTTGGACAAATCTAAAATCACGAGATATGCACAGTACGCTCGCACTCGTTCCTAAAACCCGAGTTAGATTTCTTAAGGTTCTTCTTATGTTTATACATATATAGCTATATATGTTTTAATTTATTTATAACTTATATAATTTAGTTAACTTATGTTATATATATATATGTATATGTATGTATGTATGTATGTATGTATCTTATTAATTAAATCATATTTAATTAATTTTAATTCTTATTAATTAAATTTATTTTGTATAAAAGTTATAAAATTTTATACAAATTCACATTAAACTATTTAAGATAAATAATCAACTACAATATTTATAGTTTGTTAATATATGCATATCAATATATGCATACATTTTAATTAATTAACTTTTAATTTATTTATTTGATAGATTCTTTTATTTAATTACATAATTCAAGTAAATATTTAAATTTAATCAAAATTTATTTTATTCATCTTAAACAAATTTAAGATAAATATATGACTAAAACAATTATAGTTATATGCATTTACCGCTACATATACATATTTGTATCAATTAACATTTGATTAACTTATTCATCAAATAAATAATATAATTAATTAAAACATTTTTAATTAAATATCATTAATAAATCAAAATTTTAATTTATATTAAACAAATCAAGACAAATATATGTACATATATCATCATATGTGGACATTTTCAATTAATTAACTTTTAAATAATTATTTATTAAATTAATTCGATTAATTAAATATAATTTTTTGAAAATATTAAATTTATTTTCAAAACAATTTTTCAAAATTCAAAATTCTATTTTGTAACCTTTATAAAATTTATTTTATATTTTAAACTTAACTTTTAAATTTAAAATATGTTTAAGTTTTCTAACTAAATTTGAAAATCAGTCCAAGGCCCAAATCAGTTTGGCCTTCCATTTATGTCAACCTTTTGGGCTTATTCTATCATTGGCTCAGCCAGTGGCGGAGGACATAATACTTTATCACTTAAATCCAAGCCTATAAACTACTTTTCTAATACATCCGTTGGATAGATAGGCATAATTAATTGTCTATAGTTGGCTAATTATGATCGCATAAGCTATTGGGCTATTGAAGGAACCGGGTTGGTCTGTAGTAGGTAAACTCGGTAGATTTCAAAAAAAATTCTCTATTTGGATCATAGTGTCCTATGAAGTCTAAATGTTTGCACTAAATCCAATCTATTTATTAAATAAAATCATATTTTGTTTAAATTTATTTTATATTTATCAATTAATCATGTTAATTGGTTCAACTAAAGGTCAACTTTGAATGTATCATATATACATTTACCGATATAACAACATAACATAATCTAATATGAATATCTGTATAACTACACATACACACACATATAGATATTGGGATTTTATTTATTGTATTTACATATATATTACACTTCCATATACATGTAATAAGTTCACATGAATATCAAGAATAAAAATGCATATGTTTGAGTAAACTATAATATATGGATATGGTTTATATACACATATTGATAGTAATATGTGTATGTGTGTGTATAGAGAGAGTTTTTATATATATATATAGTATATAGTATATACATATGTTTAAGTATACTACAACATACGTGGTGTCTATATATTGATAGTACCATGTGTGTGTAGTTTAGACATAATTAAATATATGTAATATTTTATTTCCACTTATATATCTTAAAATATGTACATGTATGAAATTATGAAAACAAATCTACATAAAATGGACGTTTCAAAGTAAGAGAAAACAGAAGATGGAAATGAACTATTATGTTAGATTTAGCTCTACTCAAATAAGATTTGAAAGGCGGTAACACGAAGTAATATCTAAAACCCATTTTCTTCAAACACTATTATAATAGATTTAATATCATATAAAATTCTATAGCTAATCATAAAAAAAAATCCAAACCCTTAAAATTTCAGATCTAAAATATACACAATCAACAAACAAAAAAATTAAAGTTTTTGTCATAATTTAATACATTATTCCAATGACAAAATAAATCAAAAAACAACACACATATATACATATATACACATACATACAGACACAGATATATATATATATAGTAAATTTAGATTTAATTTCAGAACATATATTTGACTAAATAATGAAATTGAATAAATTAATTTAAAACAAATTTATCTAATAAAAGATTTAACTTGATATTAGTTTCCAATTTAAAACAAGAAGATGAAGTGTACGAATGTATACATATATACATGATTTTAAAATCAAATATTAGCTCCATGATTATAAGAGGATCAAATTGTAACAAAAATAGTAAATTTTATTGCAACAAATCAGATCTACAACAATGTTGTGCAAAAATTGCACAAATGCGGAAAAAACAATAAACAAAATCTAGATTTTCCAATTGAATATCACTCAATCTAACAACAATTATTCTATTATTCCAGATAAATAGTAAATAACTATAAAGAAGAAAAGAGATGCACAATATTTATATTGGTTCCACTATCATCGGGATAGTGTACATTCAGTCCAAAGGAGAGAGATTTTATTACACATGAGAGAGTTACAAGAGATTACAAGATAAAAGTTTACACACCAAAGCCCTAAATTAGGGTTAACAAGAAGAGACACTTTATTAGGGGATCAATGGCTGAATGCCGGGATAGGTTTACATGAAGTCAACCCTCAATATATGTCAGTGCAAATTCATGAGAGCCGTCGATTAAATTACCAAAATATGGTAAGAAGACAATGGAGGCAAGTTACAATGGTAAAAAATGGTGCAAATATAACAAGTAATTCACTCAACCCTTTAATTAGCAAAGATGGAAGAAAATAATACTAAAGCAATGCGCTAACTGAAAAAGAAATAATATACATTTCCTTTTGCATATATATTATTTCATAACGTGCGCATGCATTTATTTCCTTGCCATCTCCTACAAATGCGATCCAATAATTTATACATTTCCATAATGAACACACGCGATTACTTTCCTTTTTTTCATATTTGTTTCCTTCTATTTGTGATTTTGTATCACCAAAATTTAACACTCTACCTTGATGCAAAATCACATATCTCCAACACCCCACCTCCATTCATATTCTTATTTCAACATAAAACTCTTTAAAAAATGAACTCCACCTTCAACCAAAATCTCTTAACAAGATAGAACCAAAAATAAATACTTACCCAATGGGTTCTAGCAAGGCCAACCCCATCACACCTTGCCAACGAGCTCAGACTATGTCCCCGCCCGCCAACAAAATGTTGCAAATACCCAAAAATCAAAAGAAGGTAGATACCAAAATAATCTCAATGCCACCAAGGCAAAATAAAATCCTCTCAATCACCAATCCAAAAGGACAAAAGCCAATGGACAAAAAATCGATGATGTACCTCAACGGCACCAAATCCGCCAAAAATCACCTCTATGAACTGAACTTTCCAAGACAACATCACAAGTTGACAAGCCTCAACGGCGCCAAATCCGACGCCAAATCAGCTACATCAGCTGAACTCTTCAGTATTATGAGCACCACCCTCAATACTCGGAGAACCAAATGGATTACAAATATGGTGTACCAAGAGAAAACGGAATCTCTTTTTTCAATCTTCCAAATTTCCCATGGAAATCAACATAAGACTCACACATCAGCGTTGAGCCATGAAGCAGATATAGGTTCCCAAATCCAGATGTTCCTTCAACACACTAAACTCTTTATCACCAAAGTTCTAAGACTGGAACGCTCTTCTCTCTCAACATAATCTCCTCCATCTTTATCTTCCATATGCAAAAATCTCTTTTTCCATCAAAATGACTAATAACATAATTACCACCAGATCTACTGCTCTTTCTAGAAACCATTAATACACAAATTTAAACAAATCGCCTTGCTCTGATACCAATCTATTGTGCAAAAATTGCACAAATGCAAAAAAACAGTAAACAAGGTCAAGATTTACCAATTGAACATCACTTAATCTAACAGCAATTATTCTGTTACCCCAAATAAATAGTAAATAACTATAAAGAAGAAAAGAGATGCACAATATTTATACCGGTTCCACTATCATCAAGATACTGTAAATCCAATCCAAAGGATAGAGATTTTATTACTCATGAGAGAGTTACATGAGATTACAAGATAAGAGTTTACATACCAAAGCCCAAAATTAGTGTTAACAAGAAGAGACACTTTATTACGGGATCGTTGGCTGAATGCCAGGATAGGTTTACAGTGAAGTCTACCCTTAATATATAGCCAGTGCAAATTCATGAGAGCCGTCGATTAAATTACCAAACTATGGTAAGAAGATAATGGAGGCAAGTTACAATGGAAATAAATGGTGCAAACATAGCATGTAATTCACTTATTCCTTTAATTAGCAAAGATGGTGAAAATAATCCCAAAGCAATATGATTACCGAGAAAGAAATAATATGCATATCATTTTGCATGTATATTATTCTATAACATGCGCATGCATTTATTTTCTTGCCATCTCATGCAAATATGATCTAATAATTTATGCATTTCCATAATGAACACACGTAAGTACTTTCCTTTTTGCATATTTATTTCCTTCTATTTGTGATTTTGTATCACCAAAATTTAACAAACAAAAAAAAATTCCAGATCCAATAGAAAGGAAATTATTTTAAAACATAAAAGATAAATAGGTTTTGTAAGACAACTAATAAATCAATTGTGACAATAATAATAAAATTGTAACAAAACAATTCTGTAACAACTAACAATTTAGATCCAATCAAAATAATACCAACACTCAAAATAAAAAACATACATAAGGTGGATTTTGCATTTAATTACAGTACATAAAACAATTTTACAATAGATTTAATAAGTGGCAATGGATACACATATATGTGAACTAAACTAGATCTAAACATACAAAACAATTTTATAATAGATTCAATAGGTGGCAATGGATACACATATATGTGAACTAAATTAGATCTAAACATCATGAATGAATTCATGATGAAAATCAAACTTGAAAAGCCTTGCCCTTTGTAACACCTTCATTTGAGTTTTCTCCTCATATCTCTAGTAGATCAGCACACAGCTTCGCAAGATAAGGATGAACCGGTTATTTTATTTTATTTGATGTTTTCATTTGATTTGGAGTTGAAATTTTTGGGAAATATCCCATTGAATTTTCATCCATGGTTTTGGAGAGAATGAGAGAAAAGTGAAAATGGAAGAAAGAATGAACCGGGGAAGAGAATGAATTAGTGGATTTGTTTTAATTGAAAGAATGAAATCTTTCCCATTCTTTTAATTAAAACTTCCCTAATTAATCCCTTCTATAATTTTTCTCTCACTCCACCTCTTTAATTTCTCATGTATAGCGGACCAAGAGTAGCTCCTACATGGATCAATCATTTTCCAAAACCGATTATGCAGTTAACTATATTGAAAGTCCGTTTATATGCATACACACACACTGACAACGTATATCGATACGTGTATATATAACTTTTACACACACACACACAAATAATATCTATCAACACCCAAAACAACAAATAAATAAATAACTACTATTTATTAAATGTTAATTAATTTGATTAATCTATAATGTTTTATAGCTAATTAAATCATGTGGTTTTGGTGAATTTACAAATACTGATGTGTGACTCATAGATGTGAATTCAGTTAGCGATTAATTTAAACAATTCAAAAATTAATGTTCACACTTCACTTTAGCTAGTGGTGTGATAGTTTGGCAGAATTCATCACTTATATACCTTTTTAGTAAAATCATGTTTTATATTTTCTTAAACGATTACCTTTTTGCAACGATTATTTACATACATTCTCTTCTTCAACACTATATCACTTTAGGATATATGGAATTTGGTTTGGGATAAAATTCCAACATCATCCACATTCAACTTAGTTGATGCATAAACAAAGTCCTTGGTACTATTAATCATACTGCTATAGCTAGAGATTTTGACTATGAGTTCACATTAATCTATAATGTTTTATAACTAATTAAATCATGTGGTTTTGGTGAATTCACAGATATGGTTGTGTGACACAGTGAATTCAGTTGGCAATTAATCTAAACAATTGAAAAATTAATGTTCACGCTTCACCTTATCTAGTGGTGTGATAGTTTGGCCAAATTCATCACTTGCATACCTTTTTAGTAAAATCGTATTCTATATTTTCTTAAGCGATACTTTTTGTAACGATTATTTACGCACATTCTCTTCTTCAACACTAATATAAGGAATTTGGTTTTGGTCGAAATTCCAATATCGTCCACATTGAACTTCATTGATCCATAAACAAAGTCATTAGTTCAATAATAACATTTATTATTAATCATACTACTTTGGCCAGAGATTTTGACTATGAGTTGACTACAGTTGATCGTGATACTAATATCATATAACCGAGGAGACAAATTCTCTATTAAATAGTATTTCACATCCAATTCTTCAACTCGGACACAAATATAGTCGTCCAATGGACACTATGCCACCATTTAACTATAATCAAAGTAAGTTCAATAATATTCTCAAGTCGAGAGAAATGTGTAATATCATCACTTTGAGATTTCCCGTTTGACCTTGTTTATTAGCAACCAATAGGAAACTCTGAATTGAGTTACTCCATAGTTATCCAATAACTATCAGTACGTAACCCCTAGGTGCCCCCTAATAGTCATGAGTAATACATTGCCCAAAATTTGAAAAGCGTTACGTACTTTGGTCTTATCGGATGTATTAATATCCTTTCTCGTAACATCTTGACCAGAAATATTTAAATTTAAATGTTATTTTATATTATGGTTAATTACTCATGATTGCAACCATTGCAACCAAAATCACATAACATTTCATTTAAGAATTTTCTTATTTATATAATTTAAATTAATTACTTAATTAATCATATCATTATATAAAAAAGAATATAATAGAAATCAAATACTTTTATTATGAATAAGATTAGTCATAGTGTCAGATATATTTAAAAAATTACATAATTTCCCCTAGGGTATATCACCCTAACTCTATCGGTACAATGCTATTTAATACTAAATAATGAAATTGCCCATAAAAAAGCATCATAAAAAACCATTATAAATATTGAAATCATATTGCAAGGTATCACTAAAAAACAAAATGTTACACTAGATTTTTCATTTCAAATAGTGTCGTTATAATTAACATTAAAATATGGAATGATACACAATAATAAAGTATAACGCCATATAAAATGAAATGTTGAAATGGTACATAAAGTAGCACCGGAAATTTATTCACTAAATGTGACTCCACGTTATTATATTAAGTTACAATAAATTTGTATATGTTAAATTACCATAACTAGTGTGAATTAGATATAAATTATCATGTTGCATGTGCCACTTGATACATAAATAGATATGACACTTTTCTTAGATAGGTAGATGGTACCTGTCATTTAAATATGAATCATGCATATGTAATGTGACATGTGTCTAGACACTTGTCATTTGAACAAAATCTATATGCATGTGACATAACACGTGTTATGGTAATTATAACAACTCCCACAACACCAAAAAGGCCATTTTATCACACTTATAACCATGATAAATTAAATTCCCCACGGTTATAAGCGTTGTCCCAAGTGGCGTGGGCAAATATTATCACAGAAAAAATAACGCTTATAACCGTGATAATTTTGGGTATTGCTCACGGTTATAAGCGTGAGAGTTATGGTGTTTACTCACGGTTATAAGCGTGAGAATGATGAATCACGGTTATAAACGTGGGAAATTTCATATCTATCACGTTTATAAGTGTGTTAAATCTGGATTTAATCGTAATTTGAAGTATAACGGTTATAAGCGTGAGTTTTCTTGGGTTTCACCATGGTTATAAGCGTGAGTATTCAAAACATTCACAAATCATTACCTACCATCCATATCGTTGATAATACGTATCAGCACACTATGTTTTATAATATGCATATATACCTACCAACACATGCATTAATATGGACGTCAATATTGCACATGCAAAAAAATAAACTTCATATAGCAATTGACATGTGCATTACTATGGATAGTTTTTGTAAATACATAAATCTCGTACAAAACAGCTAAAAAGAACTAATTAAAACATGACCATAAATATTTTCAGTTCTCCTAGACATAATGGTAGGATAGTCGAAATCTTGAAAGTATTGAGAGCTGCATATTGAACTGGAACCTGAAAGTTGCTGTGGGATAGTCGAAATCTTGAAAGTATCTCTGTAAATACAAACAGATATTTAGTGTACAGACAAGAACACAAATATGTTACATGGATGGAAATGAGGACAAATATGTTACAAGAACATCATCAACAGCAGGTGGAAACATCTGGTGTTTTAGATTTAAACGTAAGAATTCAAGATCTACATGGGCAAGCTGTTAGAGAAAAATGGGTACAACAGCATGACATGATCTTTTTTAAGGATTGTCTAATAGCATTTTTGTCTAGAGAACATGAAATAACTCAAAGCATACAGCGTTTAACATTTAAAAAGTTGACAACCTTAGCAACTTAATGGTTATATAAAATATTGTTAAATGGAATTTAATTAAAACAAAAACATGCCTCCTGCATAGTTGCAGTTTTCAATTTCCTTATGAGACTTTAAAATTATGTCAAATAGTAGACTAAGTAAAATTAAAAATTATCGACGGCATTTGAGCCATCCAGATTACAACACCGACATCTATTTAAGGGCCCCATATGCATGGCCACAAAGATGAAACTTTTATTTTTCTTCATCCAGAAAAGAGCAGTAAACTCCAACTAAGAATTGTTATAGCAAAAAAAATATTTATTCCAAATTTGTAACTGAAATCAGTCAAGTTTAAGGAAAAAGCTTCCAAGATTATATAAGTTCAGAACAAATATTATAAACACCTTCCAAGATTATATAAGTTCAGAACTATATATTATAAACACCTTCCAAGATTTTTATATACCCATAGGCTAATGAATGTCAGACTCGATTTTCATAAGAAACCTTAACCATATGCCCAGAACTAACATGTATTTGAAACTTCACATTTCCAAAACATAAAATCATGTACTCTTTTGCAAGCAGGACATTCAATACAATAAATCCTACAAGACTGATCATAAATGATAGTGGCAAAGAATACTTATCTTCCTCGATTACTCTAGATGAAGTAAAGGCTGCTTTGTTGTCCATTTATGATTCTAAAAGCCCAAGACCAGACGGTTTTTCCTCCAAGTTTTACAAGCTTCGCTGAAACCTGTTACAAATAGAACCGCTGAAACCTGTTACAAATAGAAATGTCTATATGGAGACACAAACCTGCTACAAATAGAACCGCTGAAACCTGCATAAAATATTGGCATCAACAATTATATACTAATATTATGAGAAATCCACATACTAGTATTTTTGTGACACACATACTAATATTGGCATCAACAATTATATAAGCCTATAACCATTAAAAACTTAACTTTTATGCAACGGCTATCACAAGATGTATCATTAAAAACTTAATAGTACAAAAAAAAGTTAATAATAATATTGAACCAACTGATGAACTATAAAATTCTTTGAACATTTCCATGACTCATGAGCAACTAATTCTTAGTTTACATTTTGATAGATATTCTCAATTAAAACCACATTCATATTTAATAACAGATGATGTTATAAGTACAGGCCCACACACATTATTTGATATAAATGATCTTATGATTTTCATATCTCTGTCACATATGTGAATATTGTAATTTTCATGTGATTAATTAGGACTTATGTGCGAGTTCTGTACATATACTTCACGTTATCTTCTATAATGCACGCCTTAGGAATTGCAAAAAATCACTGTATATTAATCTCTAGTTTTTTCTTCGTACACACTATCAAAGTGATGCTTTTTTGTTGCTATAAATTTATACCCCTGATTTACTAACGTGGTTTTCAGTGATGGGATAAATAGTCATTGGAAACAACACCCAAACCAAATGAAATAACCTTTCCTTATAAGACTAATTCTCGTCACTGTTGATAAGCATGTAGTTTACAAGTTCTGGGTTAATTTCAACCTTAGCAGGCACATGTTGTTTGCAGGAACTCTGAAGAAAGAGCTTAGGTAAAAGCAATTTTCTTCCGTTTTAGTTGCAAGATGAAATCTACCGTACTACAAGTTGATAATTGTATTGTGTTCAAATTCTATATCGTGATCAACATCAGAAAATTTGTTCTTCAACTACTCTTTTTTTGGCAAACTTACTAGGCAGACAAATTCACTTTCCACTTTGTATGGTTGATGCTTCGTATCTATATTCATGATTATCAGTTCGTGCTCATATTAAAATATTGCTTGGATTTTTCTTTAAAACTATAAAATAAATAAGTTAGTTGCCATAGCTGTGAGAAACATAAGGCTATTGTTCGATGTAATTATTCATTACAATTTTCCAGTGAGGAAATTTTGTTTGAAGGAGAAACTTGCAAAATTAGTCACAACGACATTATATCTCATTTTCTTTGAAAGCTCTGTGAACTAAATAAACATAACTTTGACATTTATTGTTTGCAAAATTTAGATAATTAAGCATGTTTGCAACATTTATGTATTATGACATTTATTGTTTGCAGATTTTGGATAAGCATGTTGTTCAGCTCCATATGCAAATGTAGTTTGTTAAACATTTAAATCATTGAATATTTGTAAATATTAGTACTCATGCTTCACACATGTTATCTGTTAAAATTAATTTTAACAAAAACTTTATATTTCTTAGGAATAAATTGCAACAAAATGGCTTAGCATGAAATTTAAGTGAGACTAACCTTATTTTGAGTCATAACAACAGTAACATAGCAATAATACAGAGGAAGAAAAAATGTTCACCGTCATAGCATTATGGTAAGCTGTTAAGCCACCTTCTCAAGTGGTTCAACTGGATACCTTTTCCACTTCTTATCCTGAAAATAGTGGTGCCTGTTAAATATGGCTGTACAACAGAAACAATGTTTGGATTCAATAAGTAACAACTTATTAATACAAAAACATTGGTCCACTCATAGACTGGACTAAAAAACTAAAAGCACGATATTTATATGCATTTCCATAAAAAGATATACTATATCATGCATCATCAGTCGCAAAATTGGGTAAACATTAAAAAAATTTATGATTGTAATATCATATGTAATGAGAAGGGTTTTAGTTGGCATTCTTACTGGACCTAGAACATCAAGCTTCCTAACCTCAGTTTCACTCAAGCAGACCATTAACCATTGCAGAGTACATGGGTACTGTCCATGGGTAGCAGTCGTACTGATACAGATCGTGTAAAAAATAAGGTCAGTCTCACTTAAATTGCATGCTATTAACCATTAACCATTAACCATACACCTGTAAAAAATAAGGTCAGTCTCACTTAAGCAGACCATTAACCATTGCAGAGTACAAATGTCAAATAGTTATTACATAAATTAAGTTGAAATGCTGATACAGATCGTGTAAAAAAATAAAGACAAGAACATGAAACGGGATAGCAACACATAAAACAGGTGTAGTATTTCGTAAAATTAACAACCTTACAATATGAATAACGTTGACTAGATATGTTAAAACTTATTAACCATACTGTCCTAGTTAGTGCGCGGTGGAAATAATGAAAAAGGTTAGCTGCCCATGTCATTATCCTTATATGTATACAGATATATTGGTATGTATATGTATGTATATACACATATATATGCATAAACAGTATGATGCAGACAGGATATGATGAAGTAGTCAGCAGATGCAAACTGGTTTAAAAATATATCTCTGCAGTTCATAAATGATGAAACATAATAATTAGCGAATAAAACTCAGTTCAAATAAATTCTCAGTACAAACTATATTGAAGAATAGTGACAGTAGGACATAAGGAAGTGCAAATTGGTTTGAGGGACAGTGGCCACGAATACATACCGTTCCAGGGTGGAATACAGTATCATCCAACTTAATTTCCTGAAAAAGACAGCAGAGAGCAAGTTACAGTGTTGTATATGATATGATAAAAAAGAAAGCACACACTATATTATGTCTTAGGGGACTGTGTATATGGTAAACACTGATTTATGACAATGTAATCTACAGATGTACACATTTAACCTTTATCATACAATCTACACCATTGTTTTAACCTAGAGTTCCCTAACTTTTCAAATATGTTAACCGCAAAAACAATCTCAACCTACCTAATTTTGAGCGTCTGAACATTACTCAGATCTCAATTTCAATATAATACCTTTGAAACTTGCAAACCACTGTTCCCAATTCATCACTACTAAACTCAATAAATAAATAAATAATAGCATATAAAAAACCTACTCAAAGCTTTTGACAGTCTTGCCAATTCTGCTCTAATTTCAGGCAGATGTTTACCAAATAGAAGAGCGGCGATGCCAGCAATCATTGTTAACTCCGGTACGCCCTAGCCGAACAAGCAACGGCACACTCCCGTTCGTCGACGGCGTTGTGTGCTCGGTTCTCCTCTTTTTATGCACCGAACTCAAATTAGTAATTTGTTTGGATGACAATTAATTTTTGGAGAAGAACAGAGAACTTGAAGACGAAAAATTAATTGAAGGCGGTGGAAGATCGGCAGAGGCAGAAGAAATTAGAAGGGCGAAAACCTAGAACTGAAGAGGTATTAAAATGACGGTGAAATGATATGCGTGATAAATGGATAAGAAGTACTAAAACATAAAATTACAATACTGCCCATATTTCTTTTTAGTATTTACGAAATTACTAGATGTAGTCACGGTAATAACCGTGACAAACATTTCTAACGGAAATATCTGTTAGAAAATTGTAACGGTTAAAACCGTTACAAAATGAAAGCGGAAAAGTGTTACAAAATGGGCTGTTTGGTGTAGTGTCCATGTTGGTTGGAGTGTTATAAATAGAGTGTGTTGCCTATACATAGAAATCCATGAAAAAAATATAATGAAAGTACTAATGGCTTATATAGGTCTCTTTTCCGTCAAAGAGACGTCATGATAAAGAAGTAGTAAAAAAATTGTAATAGTGTAAATCATAATTTTCTTCTTTCAAATCTATCGCAAATGGTCCAAGTCAATTCTACGACAAGTGAAAATGTATGTGGTTTATATATTCACGTTCAGTATGTACATGAATTATTTGTTTAAAGTTTCATACTATAAAAATATGAGAAGGTTTAGTTATTTATTTCTAACAAGTAGCATTAATATATTAAAGAACTTCTCTAGTAAGTATACATAACTAGTGTGTAACTCATGTTGAAATTGGTAATTATAAAACATTGTATATATACTGTTAATATTAAATTTGAACTTTTTTTACCACACACACACATATATGGACTTAAAGGTAAATATTATGAAAGAATTGAAAAGGGTTTTGTAAAATATTGCAGAAATTTTAATGTTGAGATATTTGAAATCGGAAACGGAATTTTGTAATGCACTATATGAATTTTTTGAGATAAATGAATTATGATTGATTTATGAACTAACTTTGTCATTATTGTTTATATATAAAATTTATTTTATGTGATCTCGAAATGGAAAAATAATTTCACTATTTTTGTTAATACAAATATATATATATATATGCATGCATATGTGTGTGTGTGTGTGTGTATATATATATATGCATATGTATATGTATATATGTATGTATTTATTTATTTCAAAATTGACATATATTTTTAAGATTTATTAAAAAGAATAGACTAACTATCTACTAAGATTATTTAAATAGTTGAAATCGGAGATTTTATGAGTAGTTTAAATATATGGATTTAAATATAAATTTCAAATATTGGCATTTGAACTAAAAAACAAATTTTGTAGCACAATGTATGATATATTTATTGGGATAAATGATTAATAAATTAAATGTGTTAATATTGTTAATGTACCTTGTTTATGTTATATGATTTACATATTTTAAATTTGAATGGAAAAATAATTTTACTGCTTTTATTGATATTAAATTAATATACTAGATTACCAATGAATATTTGTCAACTTAATTTATCCAAATGTTTATATTCAAGATTACTTAATTAATTAAAATATATTAACGTAACTGTACAATACTGGGTGATACCGAGGAGGGTTTTGTAAATAACTTTAGAAATTCAGAATGCAGGTAGCTGATGTTGAAATTTTTTTTTACGATACAATATATGGTATATATATTGATATAAATGAATTATGAATTAAATTTGTAATTACTCTTTATGTATATAAATATTGTTATGTGAGTGATGTATTTATATATCTAAATGAACTTTTATACCCTTTTTGTTAATATGAATATAGTATAAATATTGAAATTTTAATATTTTTATGATTTATTAGAAAAATCAACGAATATAGCGTACTAATTTTTTTCAAATAGTTATAAGATTACGCAAACTTAAATGGAAAATACCAAAAGGGAGTTGATGGTACTTGTAAATGGTTGTAGAAATTTCAAAATGTAGGTACTTAAAGAAAAAACATAATTTTGCAATGCACTAAATGATGAATTTATTAAGATAAATGAATTATAAATTGAATATGTTATTATTGTTTATGTATATACTTTATGTTATATGATTTATGTATCTTTACTGTAATGAAAAGGTACCATTTTTATTAATATGAATATGGTGTCCATATTGAAACTTTTATAATTTTGTAGACGAATTAACGAATATTATTTAACTGGATTTATCTGATTAGTTTAAATTAAAGATTGCAGTATTAATTTAAATATGCGGACTGAAATGTAAAATATTAGGAGAAACATGACATGGATTTGGAAATGATTATGGTATTTTGAATGTAGGTATTTGAAGTTAGAAATATAATTTTATAATGCAATGTATGATAAATCTATTGAGTTAAATGATTTATACATTAAATTTATTAATCATTTTATGTGATTTATACATCATAATTGAATGGAAAATTAATTTTACCATTATTGGTTGGTATGATAGTGGTATACGTATTGAAATTATCGTTCTTTATTATCATAAGAAATATTTATAAATATGAGTTAAATGAATCTATTTAAATAGTTTAAAATTTTGGATTATGTAATTACCTAAACATGTGGATTTGTATATAAAATTTGAGGAGGTAATTGATGAATTATTTATAAATAATTGTATAAACTATTAAATGTACATAGCCGAATGTAAAATGATGAAAGAGAATTAGTAAAATAAGTATAAAGTGATAAATTAAAAGATTTGAAAATTAAATATTCAAAAATAGTATCAAGGAGAAGATAGAAAGCTGCAAGAATCAGCGAGAAATTCTTATGCTTTACTATTATTTAATAGATATTCTTTTACATAAACTCGTTTTACTAATAAAAAAATCATAAATTATGACCACAAAAAGGAAAAGAAAAACAGCATCTCGAAATCTACAAATGAAAAACTATATTAAATAACACGCTACTATCAAATTCCATTAGTATAACGCTATGTAAATAGCATCATTAGCTGGAAAAATATACCCATTTATAAATATACCTATTTAATAAAAAATTTGTATTTAAAAGGATATTGATATAAAAGAGCAATAGGTATTAGGGTATGTCGATTTTTTTTTCCCCTCTTTTCCAATTTGATGTTGCTTTTACATTAGTTTCAACTTTAATCGAGTTATCTCAGTCTACATTAAATTATGACAGTTTACTTCAAATCGTCATTTTCGTCCAATCCAAGATAAATATCTAGCTTGAAACACGCTCAATTTATATGCTATTAAGAGTTGAAACAGTTTCTTTCTAAATTCAAGGAGCACTTTCGAAGACCATCTAGTGTTCTAAAGTCTCGAGTTGGATCTTTCAAAATATTAAAATTACTGCTTTAATTGAAATAAAGTGCCAGTATTATAAAAAAATAAAAAAATAAAAAAGAGTTTTTAACATCTTTTTCTGAATATCAAAGTCGCATCAGATGATAAGACCAAAACTAGGAAATGAGAAACGGTTGCTCGGTATCCGTAACTGCGGAGAGATTTAGGCAATCATCCACCACGTAGTACCACTGGGCCCATATTATGTGGACTCCTGCTTTCTCTCCTCTGTCGCACGCGGACGGTACAGTTGTGTAAATAATACTAGGAAACGGGGACCTAATACACTAACTTAGTGATACTATGCCAGATGGATGTCATCTAATGTCTTACTTCCCTTCATTTGTGATGTTTGCATGTTACTGTAGGGCCCGCGTTTGCCGACACCAGTTTTAGTTTCGAAATATCGCCGAGCCGACAGATATTTTTTTTGTATGTTTCGGAGATATTATTCCCATGAACTACGAGACGATCATTAGATTCCTCAAGTTCAAAAATATACAGCAAAGTCTGCTGTAAAATTGCTTTATGATCGTGTTTTTTCCCATATTACAAATTTGGAGTCTTCATACTAGCATGTTCGTCGCAGGCCAACTAGGGAAAAGCAATTTGAAATTCGTACGTGATACAAATTTGGAATGTTTGTGTAGTTTATTTCCATTCTTTCATGATTGGATTGTTGCTCTAATTTGTTTTCATTTCTTCATCTATGAATATTATTCTTGTGAGGTAAAAATCTATTCCGCGTTAGCGGCGTTGTCTCACAAAATTCATATATGTTCATTATATTATTTGAGTTTTCTTACACTGATTTTCCAAGCTGATCTGGGTGTTATTTTATTATAATACTCGAGTCGGACCGAGTTTTTCCCATGTTAGCTTCGGTGGTATGAAGTAATTGCAGAAGAGCTTGAAGTTCGCCTATCATAGTGTTTTATTTTGCTGATGTATTATATCGTATACCTATCAATAATTGTAAGGTCAGAATTTTATAACTGTCCAGCTGATAAGATTTGCTTTTTAACTCTGATGTACTATGTATTTTGGAATGATAGTTTTTATTGTCTTTGTTATACTATATATTGTCAATTTCGCTGTGAGATTCTGATTTACCTGTTCTCTGCTTTTTCTTTTTATTTTAACCTAATAATCTGCCTTTCTGACGATTGGATGTTCGACATTTGGATCCGTGAATGTATTCAGTGTCGACTTTCGATGGTCGAAAATGCAGGTTGTCGCAGAGAGTGAGAGAGAGATCTATTACACATTGGTTTTACTATACCTCATTTACAGTGCTATGATTTTTAATGTTACACTATTTAAAACAAAATTAACTTTGGTGATCTTTAATATACGCACTATGAAAATCATGTCCAAAAACATGAGATCATTTTGAAACTTCTAACATAATTTATGTAGAAAAAAGAAACAATTTTAGCTTCTATGTAACAAAGCCGGAAAATATCATTATCTATGCAGTTTAGATTTTGTGAATATAAAAGAGTTCCAATTTATTCAACACTTAGGATTTGAATTTGGATCTATGCCCTAAATTTTTTTATTTAGTTTACGAGAGAACTGGTCAAATTAAATTTTTATATTAATTTTTTTAATGCATGTGCTAAATATTGACTAAGCCCTTTTATCTATAGCGCGTGGTGTACTCATATGAGTTGACACACATTTATTATTACAAAAGGAATTTCAAATGTTACGTGTATACCAACTCATATTTATTCAACACATCTTTATAACGATGTGAAACTATTTCAATTTCAAACCGACGTTCCTATTTTCATATATGGGACAACCAACCCAACCCTAAAAATCTCTGATTTAATGGGCATGGTGTCAAATAAGAGTGTTTTAAACAAATATACTATTTAATAACGTTAAATTGGAAAAATGTAGCGATTGAAGTATGTTAAGCGTTTTAACAGAGCATTAACGAGGTTTTAACGGTACTCTAACCGGACTGTAAACAAATTTGATATTTTACTTGTATTACCAGATTTTATTCTATTTGAATTGTATAACTCCGCAAAACCTTCGATAGGTGCAGATGAATAAATGCAATTAATTATTGATCAACACTTTAACCGAAGGTCCCTATTTTCAAAGCTCATGCATAAAAAGTCACTGCTCATAAACATATGTAAATTAGGTCCCTATTTTGTTATTTTTTACCAAACTGTCCCCTTTTAGAAAATCAACTTAGCATTCTTTTCAGTGGCAAAAGCGGTATAAATTAGCCAAAATCTAAAAATAGAGACCTAATTTTCATAACTTATTCGGAAGGGACTTTTCTTATATATCTTTCAATTCCAAGGACTTACAGCGATTCTTACACGTGTATATAAATATGCAAATGAACAAATAACTAGTACAGTGTCCTACATACCATATTCTAGATTGCAGGTGTAAAAGAGCATCCACCTGTACTATGTAATGTCTAAAATAGATGCCTTTCAACGTATTTTTCCCATTATTTTAGTTTAGTGTTCTGTCATAGTCATTGATCTGTACCGTATCTAATCATCAATTAGTTAAACATAATTTTGGCATATACATTTTTGTCTACTTTATGCTTAGCGTGACCGACAAAGCTTTACTAGAAACCAAAGTTAGTGAAATAATTAATTAAACCACATGATCAGTATTGACAAGTATTTGAATTAATTGATGCACCATTCATTCATAGGAAAAAAATAAAAATCTTATATGCATGTGTATACAATACGATATATCATAGATTCATATATGTACAGTTCAAAAGTTTACAGGTCCTTTCAACGTAAATTTGATAGTATGCAAGTTGAACGGTTAGCTACCAATCACTATTACCATCAAAAATAACCATTTTTACTTGCACCCCGTCACCGATTTGCTGTACTGGATGCTTATGTGGTAAAAGATAGTGAGAAAAATAATAGTAACATAATTAGCATCATTTAAACTAAATTCCCAAACTAAATCTATTTCTTTGTTTATGTAATCCAGAATTTAGAACCCAACAACTTTTTGGGTAAATCTGGATTTTAAGACGAATACGAAATAGATCAAGAACTTAAAGAATGCTTGGGATGATGGAATGGGACAACATAAAAAGTTTGAAGTGATTTGAAGCATACCAAATATGAATGATATCAACCACAATTGTAATCGGCACAGAGTTGATTTCAACAGTGGTACCTACCCCTGAATTTGGAAACTTGGATGCAACAAGTATGGAACAACATGCATTTTTGTTGCAAGTAATATGCTATATACCGACTATATTTTGGTCAGTACCGACATGATTTTATTACACAAATTTGACTCGTTCTTCCTTCATGGATATGAACTCTAACTCGATCTTCCGTGATATAGCGATTATGACGGAGGATTTCGACTATAAATATGGATGTTACAGTAACGTGAAAATGATCTTTTGCACTTTTAGACTTTGAGACTTTGGACACTCTTGAGCTATTGGCTATCCTTTATCGCACTCATCTCCCTAGATCTAACTTTCTACCACGATGTTCTATCAAATCCGAGATTACTTTGTTTTCGAGACTTGAAACCATTGTAAATCTTTTGTAATCATGATCATCCATAAGCAATAAAATTAAGTGGACGTTGGCAGTGATTTAAGGTCGAACTACTATAAAAATTTATATGTTCTTGCCGTCCTCTCTTGCCTTCAACTATCTACTTTCGTTTGTGACCGATTTGGGGTGTTTTATCACTTTTGGACCAAACATTTTTTTATGCTTTAATTGAGAGTTGAGCTTCTTAAGTGAAGATATTGCTTAAAAATTTAGATTTCAAGCATCCAAAAGTTAGATTTAGAAATTTGTTGTTGCGGATCTGAAGTTAATACGATTTAAAGAAGAATATGTATCAGTTCTGAGAAATATGACACCTAAGAGACCTTCCACGAGATCTGAAGCTGTTGTTGGAGAAGATGAAATCTTCTCAGCACAATGAAGAGACTACTCAGCCAACCCATGCTTTGCCAGGACTTTCTTCACCGCAGGAGATGGTGACTAAAGTTGAACTTGTAGGATAATGGTTGAGATGTACAAGAGGGCGTTGGATAGCCAAACATTATCTTTGAAAGAATGGAGAAGAGCTTTGCCAAGTTGGCCCTGCAACTACAAAGGCATAAGAAGAGCCGTAAGGATTCGTCATCTTCAAGTTCTGAGAAAAATATTTCATCTTTGTCAAACCAGAACAGGAGAGAAGGAAAGCAAAAGATAAAGGGAAATGATGTTGGTGAAACAAAGAAGCACTATGAAAGGAATGGTGAAGTTTTGGCCATGGCCAACATGGTCGGTACCGACCATAATCAACTCAGTACCAACCATGTTGAAGGTGGAGCAAGTGGACAATTACCTGAAGCTGTGAACTTATACGACAGTGAGGATTATTTGTAAGATACTGGTGATGGCATTGAGCAGATTGCTGGTGCATAGATTGATGGTTTTCAAACGAACATTGTAGAATCGACAAGACAACATAGAAGATCCCATGGAATGACTTCCCCAAAGACAGGAGAGCCTAGATATCACAAGACAAATCAAGAGCGTTTGCGGAGTCCAAACTCAAGGCAGTCCCTGATAGTCACCGTCTAGCTGCTCAAACCATCTAAGAGTTCGTAGCAGATATGACTAGAAGATTGTTGAATGATAAACCGATACAGAAGTAACGAAAAATGGGTTTTGACATCCAATAGGACTCCATTCACTGATGATATATTACAAGAGAGTTATTCCAATACTTTTGTGATGCCGACGATGTCGTCTTATACTGGAATGATAGATCCCAACAACATATATTGACATATGAATAGCATATGGATGGTGCCCATGCGACTGATGTAGTAAGATGGAGGTGCTACGATATGGTTCATTCAGCTCACGTTAAGGTCCATATCTTCTTTTGATCAGTCGGCAAGAAATTTATAGACCATTTAAGACTTCATACTGCTCGGCTAAAGGATATAATGTCCTTGTCAAATGTCCATTAGAGTTCTAGTGAGAATCCGAAGGATTTTTCTAAAACGACTCAATAATGCGGTGGTTGAAGTTAGTAATTCGAAAGAGGATATAGTTTCGGCATTGATTTGGGAGGTTCACCCTGATACAGACTTTGGTAGATGGCTTAAAAGAAAGCAGTCACCTTGTATGAAAGAATTTTATTGAAAGGCTTCCTAGTTTGGAAGAGGCAGACTTGGCCGTAGGACCAGTTGGTGGTAGACCATTGAGTGAGGTAGTATAGAGCAACGTTACTATTAAGCAGACTAATGAAAGCAATGGGAACGTTGCGGTGAATGTTGGGAATAACAACCAGAAGAAGAGAAACCAAGGAACTGGTGGGAAAAAATAAGACACTAAGAAGTGTCCAAGGTATATGAGATCGGGAGATTGCACTCCCTTGAATGATTCTGCTGAGAACATTTACCTTGCCACGTAGGATATATAAAACTATAAAAAGCCACCTCGGAGGGAGACAAATGAAGCTGAATGGGCCTTGGGGATTGTCGCTTCCATGAGACTCATGGGCACAATACTATTGAGTGTTGTCACTTGAGAGATGTAATTGAATATTTAATTCAAATAAAGAAATTACAGCAGTATGTGAGAGACCCATAGGCTAGCAGGTAGAATGATAGACCCTAAGGGCAGAATGCCCAAAGGGATCAACCTGGGTCTAATTGAGAAGGACCATGATGGCCTGAGAGCAGGACTGTGATAACTATAATATCTGGAGGACTCCATCAGATGGAGGAAAGCTGCAATCAAATGGAAATATATGGTAATTCACCGAAGAACGTCATTCGTGAGAGTTGTTTCACTGTCGAAGATGGACTCCGATGAGACAACAAAAAACAACGAACGATGACATTGTTTTTGAAATAGAGATTTCTACGGGATCGAATCATCGACACTTAACCCCATGGTGATTATGACCATTATTAGGCCAGTAATTGTGTGCCGAGTTTTGATTGACCATGGAAGCTCGGTTCACTTTTGATCGGATGATGATCAGTCTAAAAGATCCAAAGTCATGGCATCCAGCGATTTAACGAAGAGGCTAAAGAACCTGTTGGATGTATTGACTTGTCCATGGAATTGGACGAGGAAGACCACAAGATCGTGCAGGTTCAAACTTTCATGGTGGTCGTTGAATTCTCGCCTTATAATGCTTTTCTAGGCCGACTGGCCCTTGCGATCTTCTAGTTAGCTCATGCACTATGGTGTTTAATGATGAAATGCCCACTAAGAATGGAGTTGGAGACATTGAAGGCGACCAAAGCACTGGTCGAGAATGCTATGTTACTAAGCTTAGAGAGGAAAAGTGATGCGATAAAGGAAGGGATGTAGAGAAGATTCTCTCATCACAACTATCAATGCATAGCAGTTGTAACAATCCTGTTTTATACGCCATAAAATAAATGAATTTAATTAAAATAAAATTGTTTGAATTTGATGTTTGATAATTATTATTTTTGAAACCACATTATTTAATTGAAGGCTATTAATAAAATATTTTTGTTTTAATACTTGAATTAAATTAATAAATCCTTTTGAGATAATTTATTAAAATCAAAAAAATTGTTCTAATTGAATATAAAATATTTTTAAACTGTAAGTAATTGTTATGTAATTAAAATTGAATAACTAAGCGGGCATCGAATTGAATAAAATTGTCCCTTTCCCGAAATATAATTTGTAGAATGGAATGTAAATTAATTTAAACTAGATTGAAATTTAATTAAAAATAAATTAAAGTTAATTAAATTAAAAGAGCCCAATAAGAAAGTCTAAGCCCATTTAAAATGTTTATTCCTTTTCCTCTTCTCTTCTATCCCTCTTCTTTACTTCTATTTCTTTCCCTTAACAATTGTTCTACATCGATTGGATGCTGCCACAGCGCACTATTTGGTTATATAAGCATTGGAGGTGTAGGGCAGTCATTACAATTAGTGGCTATGGCATGCTCAAACTTGACATTGACTGTGGTTCGAAGGCTTTGATTGATGATTGCACCGAGCCGAGAATAGTTGTTGTTTTGATAACTCTAGCGGCAATTTGGTGAGTTTTATACTCACATCTATTCTTATTTCCCTTGCAAGTTTTATACATACATATATTTATCCCAAAAATTGATTGCAAAGCCTGGTTGAATTGATTGTGATTATTGATGGAATTGCTTGGTTGAAGTATTTGTTCGGATATGGGATTGTTTGTTGTGATACTAGATATGATTTTGGATTGGATGGTGAGATTTTGTGTATATTGGATTATTAAAGTGCAAAGGAGATGCTGTCCGATTGCATTTTGATTTGTGCAGTTTATTCATATGTTGCATGTGCATTATTTGGATGGCAAGAATTCAATATAATTAAACTCGGGCCACACGATAAAGTTTATATTGATAATTGATGATTTTGGAGAATTTTGCTCCATGATTTATATTTTGGATGGTCGATTGATTTTCTTGTCTTTTAAAGATGTTTGAAAAGCTTTGAAAAACCATTCAGGGGTTTAAAGTCTTATTAAAAATATTTTTTTAAGTAATTTACTAAAATTTCACTTAAGTTAGTTATTTTTGTATTTAAAAATGTATTTTTAAATTTATATAAAACTATAGTATTCATTCTGTTACAAAATCCTATTTGAATAACTATTATAATAACATTATAAATTGTAATTGTTTTAAAGGTATAAATAAAATATATCACCATTTTATAAAATATATTATTAAAATAATTATATTATTTTAAGTGAATTTTATTATAAAGGTTATTTAAATACTTTTGAAAGAGTTGTCAACCTTGGAAAAATATATAACTCTTCTCATGAAATAATCAAATGGTTGTGGATATATTCTGAATAAATAAACATCTCTTCTATAATATGAGAATTTCAAATATGGTATAATTTAAAGGAAAATGTTTTATTTCTAATTGACTAGAGTATAAAGTGAAGGTTTTAATCATATTCTATGGTTTGAAATAAATATAATTTATTCTTAAGTTTATGTATATTTATTTAAAAATAGTTACTAATTATAAAAAAATTGAGGAAAAACTAGAAACGATATTTGATTTGTAAAGTGATCCCGAGTGTTTTAAAATTTATAAGTAAAGATTTGGAAGTGAACTTTTGTATTTAAATCTTTATTTGGGGATTATATAAATAAAGTGAATGTATTATTCAATATATAAGATATATTTTAAAGGTTCTTATTGTTTTCAAAATATAAAATTGAATTAAGAAATTTTATTACATTTTTATAAATATAATCTCTTTCCTAATTTATATTTGAATATTTTGACTATTTTCATTCAATGTGATGAGGGACCTAAATAAATAGAGTTATAATACCGTCCGGTATGTTACTTTCAGCAATATTTCTTTGGTTTTTATTTGGACTCATTATATAGAATATTGTGGAGATCGAGTGTAATTTATGAGCAATGAATAAATGTTTGAGTATCATGCAGTGGTCTGGGACATTGTTATGATATTTATTCGGTTATTCATTGCAAGTTGATGGAACTCACATGACGGGAATAGAGTTTGTGTGACTCAGAGGTGATTTGTTATATATGATAGGGCTTGCTGAGGTGAGTCACATATATAACTGTGTATAGGCAATTGTACATGGCCATGTGTCTGCTAATATATAGAGCTGTGTGTAGGCATACATGTAGAGCTATGTGTGAGCCATTGGGTATAGAAACTTTATGTTTGTCTATCTTTTTCCAAGTTCCTTTATGACTCGGAAGCAAACTAGATTAGACCGGTATCCACCCTAGCAGCCTGATTGCGGGGTCACCCTCGAATCTGTGACACCTTATACTTATAGCTGTGTGATATCGTTGTGTGCATATGCCTCTATGTCACCTAGGCCAGTAGTGTGTTACCATAGGGGCATGTACTGGGTTGTGACCAAGTTGAATCCTTGAATCGACTAGCACACTGTTGGATCTTATCATAATATCGGGGGAGGTTACCGAAGACTGTAGGAGTCGTGTCAGACGAACACACGTGTGGCTCCGTTTGGGTTCCGTTATGCATGGTAGATAGACATATTCTATTTATATTCCTACTTGAGATGATAAGCCGTGATTGTACCTGAGACCATGTCAAGTGTATGATCAATCCCCATATCCTTTTCAGGCACGTGTCGCCACTTATATTTTCATAGGCATGTGTTGCCACTTATATTTCCATAGCCGTGTCTCGCCAACTATATCAATTATCGACATGTCGCCATTAATATATATATTAGATAGGCAGATGAATACTTATTACATTTCTATGAGTTTGACAAATCCGGGAATGTCTATTTATATCTGTTTTGGGTCTTTGTTGTGTTTCCCTTATTTTACTTGATTATTTCCGTGTTTTATTCTTTTACTTGATTTATATGGGTAATGCACTTTTTCCTATGCATCTTTTGTGGTTGATGTTATTCTTGAGATTTTTGATGTTGTTTATGATATTACTATTATCCCGTGCATATAATTATGGGATATTTTGTCATCAACCTTTTAGATATAGTCTGACCTGGGTGTTATTTATATAATACTCGGGTCAATCCGAGACATTTCAAGTTTAGGGACAATGAGACCAACTAGTTTTTTGTGGGCATAGTGGAGACCGATTATTCTTTGACCTTCATATGTTATCCCGCATTTTGACCAAGAAGTATACGGATGAACCCGATAAGTCATACTTTGAAGTTATCAAGACAAGACGTCTAGAGAAATGACCACGAAGCCCAAAAACCAATGTACAACCAAGTTCACAACACAAATACCAAACCACCATAAAAATTCAAGAGCCCAAACTCCATAAGTATTGGGTTAGTACCGACCCATAAAACCTCCTCCAAATCTTCCCAACTCCTGCCTGCTATCCCTGCTTGATGATAGAAACCCATTTCCAGTGTTGTCTCGTCAATTCCATTCAATTCTCTATCAATCTCCACGAACTCATGAATCATCAACTTTTTTCTTCCGCAACTCCGTCATTTGGACTCAAAAACTATAGAATCACGATGCTAACCACAAGACGGGCCGAAGCGAACAGTTCAAGATGAAATGCAAACAACTATGGAATCACAAAGCTAACCACAAGATGAGCAGAAGCGAAGAGTTCAACCTGAAGAGTTTGGCCATTTTAGGGGTTAGTGCTGACCCTAAACCTTGGAGTCATACCGACCCATAGAAAAATGATGATGTGGCACCCTATTTTCACGGAGAACTAGCAAGGAGAATGACCTGAAGATCTTTTATGTGAGATTTTAGACTCCCTACCTCTGTAAATAGAGGGGTAGGGCTCATTTTTCCGGATCTTTTGGCTCTAGCTCTACTCTACTCTATATTCTTGTAATTCTGAAAATCTAAGTGTTGTAGTTGTACCGACCCCTAGGAACTTCGACCCCTAAGTCAGAAGATAAGTAATAAAATCATTAAGTGGACGTAGGCCAGAGTTTGCCGAACCACTATAAATCTTTGTATGTTCATTTCTTACTCCTTTTAATTTGTTTTTTTCATTTTTTATTCTCTTCTACTTTCTATTGGATGTTTGTGTCATTTTTGGTTCAAACATTTTGGTGCTTTCACCGAGGGACACGTGAACTCACTGATTTAGAATTTGAAAAAGATTCTAAATAGCTAAAAAATCAATAAAAAGAATAGTTGATGGAGGAAATCAACTAGGGAGCAACCAAGAGGCATCCTCAGGAGCTAACCCCCCCATCAATCTGCGTAATCAGGAATGAGATAGAAACTATGATGAATGAATTGCAGGAAAGGATGATGGCTTGCCAGGAAGAGATGATGGAGAACTTCTCAAAAGAATGGGACAAATGGGAACAACCAGAGTCGCTGCAAATCAGAATCCATGACTGAAAGCCGGAGTTTAGGTAGCTGGAGTTGGAGTAGAATGACCCGGGGCAAACCCCAACCCAAACATACGGGTCGGTACCGACCCATCCCTAGGGGTCGGTACCGATCTCAGAGCGCTCGGGGTTATGAATCATCCTGGCCTTGGAAGGAATGACGAACAGTTTAGAGCTAAAGTGGAGCGTTTGAATGCGTATCAGAATGCACAAGCAAAACCGAAGGAGTGTGTACCAGAATTCCCTCGTAGAGTCAAGGGGCGGGCTGAGAATGCTAACCTTAAAATACCTTTGAATGACGATGACAGACTTGCTGAGATAGTAAGGCGAGTTATGATGGGTGGATTGCCTAATCAGAACATAGAAGATGTGAACAGAAGTCCATTCACTCCGAATATACGATATGCTAGGTATCCGCCTGATTTCAAGTTACCAATGTTGGAAACGTATGATGGAATGACGAATCCAACTGTTCATTTGATGAAGTACATCTGACACATGTAAGTGTTGGGTGTGTCTGAAGAGGTAATGGGACGGTGTTTCCCTTTATATTTGATAGGTTTGGCAGCACATTGGTTTAGATAGCTGGAGAGCGGTTCCATTAGCACGTGGGCCGAGTTAGTGAATAGATATTTAAAGCAGTTCCGGGTTCATATTTCATGACCCAAGAATGTGATGACACTTGCAAGTATGAAGCAGAGGGCCGAAGAGACCCTCAGAAATTTTCTAACAAGATTCAATGCGGCGGCTGTCGCGGTCGATAAGCCAGACCCTTCAATGGTTTTGATGCCAGCAGTTTCGAAAATAAATGCTAAGATTGATTTCAAGGTTGCACTAGAACGGGATCCTCCGAGGGATCTTGTAGAGTTTCATCATGAGGCTGAAAGGATTCTACGCCAGGAGGACGTTGAGGTCAATAAGGAAGAGGTTAATGCTCTGGATGTCGGAGGATCACTCGAAGAAGGACCTAGCAAGGATAAAGGAAAGCGAAAGATGGATGACAGCTTTGGCGGATCAAAGCGACAGAGGAGGAAATCAAAATTCTCTTCTTACATGGATTTAAATGAAACCCAAGAACGAATTTATCTGGATATTAAGGGACAGGTCCCCTATCGGAAGGCGACGAGAAGAGAGCCCACGGACCATGAAAGGACATCTAGAAAATACACCTATTCCATGAGCTGGATGAGAACAACACGAATGATTGTAGGCACCTGCGGGATCTGATCGATGAAAATGTATGAGATAATCAATTACAACAGTATGTAAGGAATCGAACTGCGGTGATCGGAAAGGAGCAACCATCAACTGCAGCAAATGGGAATGGCCATGGATCAAGGTCAAGGATAGTTATCTCTTGATCGAGATGGCAGGGAATCTGGTTTGGTTCTTGCACTCTATTTCCCATTTTTAATAAACCATGCAATAATACAATCTGGACACTTGCTCGTGTATGGGATCCCGAACGGTCTCTAGACATGCTCTGAGTTGGATGCTATATTATAATGTCCAGCGAGGCAGTTACCTTGATTTTAGATTTTATGTTGTTTTCGATATTTTAAATTTGACTATTGAAATCCACATTGAATGTGATGACTGATATTAATCACTTTAAGTCTCGTTCGAAAAGAAAGGGATCGGTGTGCATAGTACAAGTCCCCTCGCTGGAGTGCAAAAGGATGGACATGTACGATATTAATCGCTATAAAGTCCCATTCGGAGGAACGGGACCGTAGTGCAAGAAGTAAGTTTCCCCTCACCGAAGTGTGAGTGAATAGACTTACTTGTCATTGAATCCTCTTGGAAGAGAGCGAGCAGATTGGGCTCAACAGGTCACTTCATCGGAGAGCGACTGGATGGGCTTTCTTTTTGTCGAGTCCCCTCACCGAACAACGAGTGGATTAGGCTCGACAAGGGTCTGAAGAGACCACAGATTTGATTATCGGTTCGAATGACCACCGATTTGATTATCGGTTTGAACGACCACAGATTTGGTCATCAGTTCCGAACGACCACAGATTTGATTACCGGCCCCAAACGACCATTAATTTGATTAACTGTCCAAAGAGACCATGAGTTTAATTATTAGCCTCGAACAACCACAACGTCAATTAACTATCTGAAGAGATCACGAATTTAACTATCAGCCCTGAACAGCCATGGATTTGACTAATGATTTGGAAAAATTGTCCTCTCAACTGGATATAAAATGATCCAAAGAGGTCGTATATTAAAATGAATATGAAATGGTCCGGGGAGATCAAACCTTAAATTTTTTATTGAATTTGATAAAAGGATTTTTGAACACCTTGAAATTAAAATGAAATAGATAAATCCTGGATGAACATGGGATAATTTTTTATATGTGATGTAATGACTCCGAATGAAATCAGAAGTTTTTTTATGACAATGTATAGACAACATCTCGGCAGAGTCTAGAATCTTAGGCTATGAAGGTCTGGAATGACCCGTAATTGACAAGAGAATCCAAAGGAACTAGATGATTCACCGAGATTGAAGTAGCCAGAGAGATCAACCATTAAGGATTGGCATCACATTTGTTCTTGAATAAAGAACACTTTCCATATGCAAGGCATGCTTTGGGGGCAAGTGTTATCCCGCCTTTTGACCAAGCAGTATACGAACGAACCCGACGACTCATACTTCAAAGTTGTCAAGGCAAGGCGCCCAAAGAAATGACCAAGAAGCCCAAAAACCAAAGTACAACGAAGATCACAACAAAAATACCAAACCACCACCAAAATTCAAGAGCCCAAACTCCATAAGTACGGGGTCGGTGCCGACCTATCTCTAGGGGCTGGTACTGTTCCATAAAACCTCCTCCAAATCTTCCAAATTCCTACCTGGTAGCCCTATTTGATGTTAGAAACTCATTTCCAGTGTTATCTCGTTGATTCCATGTAATTCTCTATCAATCTCCATGAACTCCTAAATCAACAACTTTGTTCTTCCGCAACTCAGTCATTTGGACCTAGAAACAAGCCATTACTGATGCAAACAACTATGGAATCATGAAGCTAACCACAAGACAAACCAAAGCGAAGAGTTTAAGATGATCGATTTGGTCGTTTTATGGGTCGATACCGACCCCTGACCTTTGAGTCGTACCAACCTGTAAAAAAGTGACGATGTGGCACCCTATTTTCATGGAGAACTAGTCTATAGCAAGGAGATTGGCTTGGAGATCTTATGTGAGAGATTTTAGGCTCCCTACCTCTATAAATAGACGGGTAGGACTCATTTTTTAGGATCTTTTGGCTTTAGCTTTACTCTACTCTATATTCTTGTAATTCTGAAAATCTAAGGGTTGGAGTTGTACCGACCCCTAAGAACTTCTGCCCCCAAGTCAGAAGATAAGTAATAAAATCATTATGTGGACATACGCCAGAGTTTGCCGAATCACTATAATTTTCTGTGTGTTTATTTCTTACTCGTTTTAATTTTTTTCTTCACTTTTTATTCTCTTCTACTTTCTATTAGGTGTTTGTGCCATTTTTGGTTCAAACAGTATTTTATTTTATATAGTCCCATTATACGTATGACATTGTGATGTATATCAGACATATGTGTATACTCTATTATATATTAATCACTGCATTTAATGACTCTTCATTCTTTGTTATTTATTGTATTTTGTGTATTTTTCTATCCTAAAGGCACACGTGTTTATTGCTTTGTGCCGATACTGAGTACGTTTTGTGGTGAGTTATATTTGATGTTTGAATATGAACCAATTTTAGCCCAAGGGAATATTCATGTTTGTACACCATATAACCCCATTCTCCATATTATCTAACAGTATTACCTAGTAATACTCTTGGATAATATATGTATAGAAGAGAGGTGTTTTAATTAGTAACAGAGCTGGTTATTGTGTGCATGTAATAGGGGTCTCACATTATGATCAGTGGCAAAGCTTTGACTCTTACCCTACACGCCCCGTTTACGGGTTGGTTGTTGTGTACGATAGTCGAGAGGCTAGTCGTAAAACCAGTGAGTCTAAGGTACCAGTAGTGGCCACAGTGGAGCCCATACCTACAAAAGATGCAATTATCGCCCAAGCACTAGCTTAGGTCCCATAGTAGGTTTTACAAGCCTATGGTCCCTTGAAATGAGCCAGAGGATGCGAGGGCGGTATCGGTAGAGATGACGATCAACATCCTGAAAAATGATGATGATCCCATGCGTATTCACAAGGTTGGATCTCATCTTGGCATAAAGATGAGAAAGGAGTTGGTAGGGTTTCTCCAAGAAACCTAGATGTGTTTTTATAGATGCATTCCAATATTTGTGGAATTTCACCTTAGATAACATTCCATGCATTGAATTTGGGCCCATGATGCTTTCTTGTAAGTAAAGGAGATGCAGCCTGAGTCCGGAGTGATCCACTACACTGAAAGAAGTAGTGGATAAGCTAAGGAAAACGGCTTTATCCGTGATTCTTTGTACCATGAATGGGTATCGAACCCTATGTTGGTCAAGGTGCCAAACGGAAAATGGCAAACATACATCGATTATTCGGACCTAAATAAAGTGTGCCTAAAATATAGCTTCCCGCTGTTGAAGATCGACCAACTTGTGAATTTAATAGCTGGTCATAAACTACTACTCTTTATGGATGCATACTCTAGTTACAAGCAGATAGCAATGCACCTTTTATATTAGGAGCATATAAGTTTCATCACTGATTTAAGCATATAGTATTATCGAGTAATTCCATACGGTTTAAAGAACGCTAGAGATATTTACCAACAATTGGTAAATAAGTTGTTCAAAGATTAAATCAGGCAGACGATGGAGATTTATATGGATGATATGCTTATGAAGTCACAATGATTGATGAATCACATAGATGACCTCTCTTAAATGTTCGATGTGCTTCGAAAGTACGGGACGAAGCTTAATCCATAGAAATTCTCTTTCGAAGTTGCATTAGGCAAATTCTTTGTTATATTGCGAATTTAAGGAGCATTAAAGCTAACTCAAAATGGATTAAAGCATCGAAAGAGGATGCTACCCCAAAGACAAGGAGGGAAATGCAGAGATTGAATGAGAAGGTCGTTGCACTGGGTCGGCTTATTTTAAAGAAGATGGACAAGAGTATACTGTCCTTTGATGCCCTTAAGAAAGAAAAAGGGAAGTTTGCCTGATGAAGGAATGCCAAGAAGCTTTCCATAATTTGCTAGAGCACATGGAGAGACCACCAATCTTGTCAAAGCTTTTAGAAGGAGAAGATATATCTGTCTAATTAGCAGTATCTACTTATGCACTAAGTGCAACCTTAGTACACGAGGAGTCTAGAATCTAATGGCCTATATATTATATCAACAAGAGGTTCACTAGAGTGGAAAAGAATTATCCAAAGATAGAGAAGCTAGCATATTGCCTGTTGATTACTTCAAGGAAGTTGTGGCTATACATCTAGGCTCACCTGATAAAAGTACTTACCGGTCAACCATTAAGGCAAGTGCTACAACAACTTGAGACCTCAGGATGATTATTGAAGTGGAATATTGAGCTGAGCCAATATGATATAACATACCATCCTAGAAAGGGCGATACTAGGAGAGACATTGACTAATTTCACTGTAGAATTTACTGTCCGGAATGGAGAAGAGGAAGAATATATGGTCCAACTATCCGAGTGGAAATTGCGTGTAGATGAAGCTTCCAACAAGTGAATTTCCAAGGCAGGTGATTTTTATGACCATAGAAGGACGAAAGATTGGATACTCTTTGAAGCTAGAGTTCTTAGCAATAAACGACAAAGCCAAGTATGATCTGTTAATTGTGGGCTCATGATAGCAAAGGAGATGGGAGTCATGACACTGCATATATTCAACGACTCTCGATTGGTGGTCTACCGACTTAAAAAAGAATTCCAGACTAAGGGAGTGAGGCTTTCCCCTTACTTTCCAAAAGTACTGGAACTATTATATGATGTTGAACGCTAGATGATAACACACAGTCATAGAGAAGATTAATATGAAAGTCGATTCGCTAGCCAAACTAGCTAGTTTTGAGGATGTATAGCTTTTGGAACTCGTTCCAGTAGAGGTTTTACTGGCTCTGAGCATCAACTTGATGGACATTGATTGGATATTGGAGGCCGAGAAAGAACAAGAGTAATGGTTGATTATAATAAAAGAATATTTACTGAAGGGAATTCTCTCAAATGGAAAGAATGAATTACAAAAACTCCTGCAGAAGGTACCGTGATTTATTATGAAGGAGTATTATATAGGAGAGGATTTCTAATCCCTTTACTACGACATGTCACTAAAGATAAAGCTAGGAAGATCCTTTTGGACGTGCAAGAAGGAAGCTTTAGTGATCACACAAGGGTCAGGCATTGGTGAAGAAGATACTTCACTAAAGATATTTTTGGCCAACGATCAGCTGAGACGTAGCTAACTACACTAGATGATATAATAAAGGCCAAAGGTTTGTGAATCTTCTGAAAGCCTCATCTTTAGAGCTTACGTAAATGGTTAGCCCATGGCCATTTATGGTCTAGGGGATAGATATAATCGATGTGTTATCGATGTCGAAGGGCGTAGCAAAGTATGATATCGTAGCTGCGAACCACTTCATGAAGTAGGCTGAAGCTAAACCGCTAGCCACGATCATTACGAAGAAAGTGATCAACTTGTTGGTAAAGAATATCATACACCGATTTGGAGTTCCGTAGAAAATCATCAGAGATAGTGGAACTCAAATCGAGAGTGCTGAATTCAAAGACTTTTGTGGTTAGTACCGAATTAAGAAGAGATTTATGGTAGTAGTACGCCTACAAGCAAATGGACAGGTGGAGGCAATGAAAAAGATCATCAAATCCATCCTAGAGAAACGATTGATGAAGGCCAAGGGCAATAGAGTTAATGAGTTACCATTAGCATTGTTGGCTTATACGATGATCCATAAGTCCGCGACTGGACATACTCTATTCGCTTTGTCCTACGGAGCCGAGGCCATGGTTCTAATAGAAATGGAAGTCCCTTCTCACCAAAGAAAGCTTTATGATCCCAAGATGAATAAGGAACTCTTGCTCAAGTTCGTCGACTTGGTCGATGAAAAACGAGAAGTGGCTGAACTGAAGGTAGTTATCCACCAGAAAAGAGTAGCAATACATTTTAACGCCAAGGTCAAAAACCTTCTCTTTAGGTGGGCGACCTCATTTTGAAATGGGTCCTCTAGGGTACGCTGACACTTGGTTTGAATTGGGAAGGTCCTTATACGATTTAATAGAAGCTTAGAGATGAAAATTTCAAGCTATCGACTGGTTTTCAATTCTACGGGCATAGAATATCGAGCATCTACGATGCTATTTCACTTCGATTTATTTATTTTTTGCAAATAAGCCACTGTAATTGACCACATGCAATGTATTAAGGTAGTACTTGTCATTTCTTTCATTTATAAATAAAGTTGGCTTTCGGAATCAATGGAACCATATTCTTAAAAGTCTGACTTTAAGTCCCATGATTAGTGGCAGAATCAGGCATTCTGTACTTTGATAAACTAGATGTTTTGTTACACAAAGATAGGTACCGATAGGCTCCTCTGATCCATGATTGGGTCGAAGGAGTATAATCATACTAGGGTTAATCAAATGATCGCCCTTGCACATTTGATTTTTGACCATGCCCATAGATTGGTCAAGTCATGGACTGATGCCTAGAAATAAGCATTTAAGACACCAAATTTTGGAGATATGGACCGGTGTAGAATTATATCTTATTGTGGGAATAGCCACACTTATGGCATGGTGAAACACGTTTGGCCGAAGGTAAGCAATGATGGTCTGTGAATGCTCTCAATTAACGCCCTAGAATACATGGATCGAGAATGGATGCCCAAAGATAGGTACATGAAACAATGATTCCCAAAGATAGAAGTCAGTTTGTAGTTAAGAATTTTAAAAACATGACTATGCTTACGGCTTGGCGAGACACACTCGGCCGAAGATAAGCGAAGATAGTCCGCATATGCTTTTGATCAGGGCCCAGAGATAGGTAGGGTCACAGATGGATGCCCAGAGGTATGTATTTGAGGCATCAATCCCTAAAGACAGGAGTCAGTGTATAGTTGAATCTTTTATAGGTATTTCCACACTTACGGCCCGACAAGACATGCTTGACCAAATGTAAGTGCTGATGGTCAATGCATGTATCTGATCTACACCCAATGATAAGCAGGATCGAAGTCAGATGTCCAAAGATAGATGTTTGAAATGTTGTTTCCCAAAGCATGAGATGGTGCAAGGCTAGAAGCTTCTATGAATACAACCGTGTTTTTGATCGAATGGAACCTGATCGTAGATAAACGAGGTTGGCCATAGAGCTAGCCAAATAAATATAGCTTTGTTTAGCCAAGGAAGAAATATATTGACATTGAAAAATAGAACCTAGTGATGAAATAACACTGAGCAATTGTAGATATTTTTCATATGTATGGAGTTACAGTAAATAATGGCCTTGCACAGTCACTGACGTGCATAACGTAAATTAATTGAATTATAGATAAATGTATTACAAATACAGGTAATTATACAGAAAAATTAAATAGAAATTACAGAAATGTAAATACAGAAGAGGTTGAATGGAAAACATTCTTCTATTTACCTTGCTTTTTATATAGGTTAAAAGGATCGCTCCCACAAAATGATGGCCATATACAATAAATTCCAAAAAGCAAACAAATTATAGGAAAGGAAAAGAAAAATGTCTTCCAAAAGTCCAAGATGATTGTCTACTACCCTCTCTCATTACTCCTAATTGCAAGTTTGGCATGACATTTCCTTAGGGTCCTTGCTTCCTTCTCCTCCTTTTCTCTCGAGCTCTCCTTAGAAGAAGAGACTTTTTCTTTGGATGTCCCATATAACGAATCCACATCTTTTTTAAAGGTAGGGTCTGAGGTCTTGGATCTACCAGCACCGCGACCATTAGTAGGCATGATTTTTAGTGTAGGGACTTTGAGGGTAGGTAATGGTTTTCCAAAACCGATTGAGGGATTCTAAGTCAATGGCTCTTGGTTAAACTTAATTTTTTCGAAATCTCGCTTTAACCTCTCTACAATAGTGATATAATCATTAGGATCCTTTGCGATCATAATGGTCACTGTAACACCCTGGAATTTTCTAGAAAAAAATAAGAAAATTTAATTAAAATTTAAGAAGTAGCCTAAAAGGACTTGTACCATTGTGTACACAATACTTTTTTGGACAATTTTCATATATAACTTGTTGAAATCCAAGCTAAAGTGAAAATGTTATAAAGGTTTGAATAAATGTGAAAATTAAATAGAAAAGAAATAAAAATATAAAATAATAATAAATAATTGACCATGAGGTGGTGCGTGGCAAGACTTTGGAGATTGGTAGAGATCAGTTAGGGTTCTGATCTGATGGTGTTGGCCAAGGGCGTTGCTTTATAAGTTCATAGCTAGGGGTTAGCATAAACCTAATCTTCTTCTTCCTAGCAAAGTTCTATCAAAATAAAATGCTAAACCCTAATTTTCTAAATCAATTCCTAAACTCTATTACTCTTCCAAATCTCAATCTAAAAATACAAATAAGAGAGATCTTACAACTAGAAAAGGGATCTAAGCGGAGATTGAAGAAAAAGGCTTGTGGTGTTTGGGGCAAACCTAGAGCTTAGGATGGAGGTGAGTGGGCACAGATTTTAACAAGATCATTAAATTAATTGAATCTAATTTCTACCCTATTCTGATTAGACTGTAAATTCTAAATTTAATATATTTAAATTGTAAATCTGGAATCTAAAATAATGAATCTTTTTCTTGCAATTGAGATATGCAAGTTGTATAATCCTAAATCCAATGCTAAAACATGGTTTTGTATTGTTAAATTGAGGGTTTACATAATGTGAAAGTTGCTTAATGATTAGACTACGTAATGATTAGATCGAATATTTTAGAAACATAATAATTAGAAAGCGTAATGATTAGATCTAATATCGTAGAAATGTAATGATTAGTTTGCGTAATGATTAGGTTTCATTTTTGTTGAAGCGTAATGACTAGCTCTAATATCTTTTGGCAACTAAAAGTAATTAAATGAAATCTGAATTATAAAATAAGTAAAATAAAGATGTTAGCTTATAGGAAATCGACCCAAGGTTGACATAGGTCGACCGTCGTATGTTGCTTTGGACAAAGTAAATAGTTTAGGGCCTTGTGCGGTTAGCTTGTAGGCAATCGATCTAAGACTGACATAGGTCGACTGTTGTATGCCACATTTGGACTTATTAGACTATTTAGCAACCTTATGCCTTTAGATTTGTGGACCTTGTTGTCCTTTAAACTGTTTGACTGGTGGACATTTATGTCTTTTATTCTGAGTTGCGAATTTAGTTCGCTTTTTCCATATCGTGAAGTTGGGTACGATGTGTCGTTTAAACGGCTAAAGGTGCACTTATGTATTAGGACTAGGATTATCGGTCTCTTATTTGTTGTGATCAGATTTTTGATCTTTTGTTTGCTGTGCTCATATGGGCTTATGGCACTTAAAGCTAGGTTATATCCAGTACTAGTAGGAGTTAGGCGTAATAACTCTCGCGAGTGCGTAAAAGGTATTTTTCTAGTAGGATCAAGGGGTTGGGCATGGATGCATTCGATGAGCCACTATACGAGTTTACATGTGTGTTCTCCCTCTCTAGTCCTAGTATGAGTTAAAGTGGGATTGTAGGTTGGTCCATAATTATTAGGCGATCGTTTGCGATATATTCTTATCCCCAATGTTGTCAGACAGTTGACTTATGTACTTAGGAATGTGACCTTAAGTGCACGGACACTATATATACTCTATATCACTTAGCATAGACTTGGAGTCGGTTATATTTAATTTCCCTTTTAGCCTTGTTCTCATTCACCAGACTTTATGTTTGACACATTCTATTTTTCCCCTACCACATGTGGATAGAATAGCCATTGGCAGGTCCATTGTTGCCATCGGATTATCGTGCCTAGAGTCTAGCTCTATTTATCTTTTATCATGTATTTCCTATCAGTACATTATCTTTTCCAGTACTTTGTTTATGAGGGATTATTTTTATGATGCTCTGATATTTGATATATACTGATGTGATGTTATTATATCTGATATTATGTTTCCGATGTGATGTTGTTTGGATTAGATAGATTATCTCTTTATTGATATCTTAGTCTCTGTGATATACTTTTTAGCCTAAACCAACGATCTTTGTCTTTTGATGTATGCTTTTGGCATGTCAAGAGGTGCAAGTTGTTTTAGTCACCTCCTCTTTTTAAGATTGCTTATTGTCCTCCAACCCTTCCAATCCCCCTATCTTTTCAAAGTTTATGCCAGAGCCAAAGCTGAGGGAGGAATTAGAGTGATCGACCTTGTAGTGATGGAGGTAGACATTGTTGTAATGGCGCTAGGGCCTAATGCTTATGTAGATGGCTGCGAAAGAGGCATTGATGGGTGTTCTGTTACTTGATAGATTGAGTAGTATAATTTAGTGATGTCATGGGCGAGGGCTAAAGTTTCTAGAAGACCAGAGAAACGAGATATATTCCTTTATTGGACTGAGTGTCTTCGGTCGGGATTTACCGATCTCACCCTCCTCGGTAGAATAACTGCCAAAGGTGATAGATGAGGAGTTTCAACACTTAAACTAGTGGGGACAAGAGTTTCGATAAGGGTGACCTGAAAGGTGGCCACCATAGAAGTGACGATGTCTATTGTAGGATCTTTTGAAGTAGGAGTGGATGTTTATGCCTGATCAAATGCGCTAGGACTAGTTGTAGCCTCAACAACAACCTTCCTGCAGCTGCATCTTGTGCCGCTAAGTTAGCTTTCCCTTTTTTCTAGGGCCATAAGATCCTCCTCATCTAGAAAGATATACTTCAGATCGTCTTCACTGACTCCTCGGCCAGCTTCATGGGCGCTTCATAAGATCTCTTGCCAAGCATCGGCCAGTGTGCATGGGTAGCTCTTTCCAAGTCATTTTAGATTTTTTTATTCGATCACATTGGCAAAGAAGTAGGGAGTGGCTTTCATTTCATAGTAAGTTTGTGTGGCCTTCCCTTAGAGCTCTATACTTTCTACTCTAGGGCCGAAGAGCTCAATTTAGACTTAAACATTGGGTTCTAAGTCGTCCCTTAAGTCAGCTTCAATTTTTTCTACATCAACCGGAAGCCCCTTTAGTTGTTCATCCTTGGCTATGAGTTGTTCTTCGTACATGGCATATAAAGCATAAGCATTCTTCAACCGATTGTTCATGACTACGGTTGCTTGCATGTGGACAATAAATAGCTCGGCTATTCTTGCCTTTAAATCCTTGACTGACTTCTCTACTTCTTCCATTTTCTTTATGAAAGCCAATTCTTCTTTATAGCCTCCACTATCTTATCGAGGTTGGCCATTTCTTAGTCGAAATATCAAATGGTTAGTTGATTGACCTGATTGACGTTAGAGAGACTTATGGCAAGCCATTTCCATTCAAAGAGTTGTCCACTATCTCCTCGACTTTATCAATGTCCTTATTAACATTTTATCGAGCGAATTTCCCCGACATTGCAACCAGGTATTACCCACTCCAGGATATAGTCGGGCAGAGCTACCTGCATCTTAGTAGTGATCGACGTGGATTGGCTTATAAGGTATGGAAGCCGAGCAGTGTAGCCGGAACTTACTTTGGATTTATAGGAGATGGAGATAGTAGTGGTAGGAGGCTGAGTTCATAGAGGTTGCTACAAAGAAGGTTGATAGTGAGAGCGTGGCCACTTTTTGTAGTAGAATCATACCCAAAGTGATCGTGCGGACCCTTCCCTTCATCTAAGCAACAATGTTTTCTTTTAGAGTCGTGTCATTCTTGCTTGGTGACGTTGCTTATCTTCATCATCTTGGCATTCCATCTCCTTCCTTCAACTTCTTTCAGAGTCAATCTCTTGATAGGTGCTAGGGGTGTCGGTAGTAAACTCCTTGAGTTGAGGAACGACATTGATCCATGCCTGAACAAAGACCACAGAAACGATCTTCGCTCATTGTACCAGAAATGAAGAAGGAATATGTAACATCCTTCATTTTGAGGCCCGAAAATAAGAGATACCGATGTTGCAGTCATCAATAGTACTATTCTCCGACGACAAAATTAGATCAGTTAGTTGTATCATTAAATCAGAAGCAAAGGAATACAAATTTTTTTCAAAACACATTTCATTAATAATTTCCATATTCATTACATAATCCTAAAATGTTGTCCAGGTTCAGGTTTAATATAATATTACAAAATACTCCAAGAGCGACATATGAAGATGCCCCATTGCTTGATCAGAGTTTACTACTAGACAGATATAATTTCTATCATCACATACATTCAAATAAAAGGATAACAACACAACGGGTATAAATAGGCTCTTATATAGCTAGCTCTGCCTCCTGCATGTCTTCAAAAGCTTTATTTGTCAAACATAAAACCTGGAAACCTTAATCTCAAACTACTCAAATGAGCACTTGAGAGTAAAAGGGGAAAAACAAAAACTTCGGGTCAGACAAAAAATTCTAGTGTGAATAATGATATGCCATCTCGATAATAAATATCTAGTGAGATTATGCCGTTGAGCGGAACGGGTTTTCCCCTCACTAGTATCTTTTGAAAATATGTGAATCGCAGTCATTATCCTATATTCACAATGGTTAAATAAACATAAACAATCATATGCATGCATGCTACATGGGTAATCTTGATTAATCCGTCTCAATTAACTAACTGTATGTCTCTACTACAAAGTTTTCCCAGGGTGACTACAAAACTAAATGGCAGACCCGGGCTTACCAGATATACCAAAAATTCTCCAACATATCGTTAGGAGAAAACTGGACTATCCGTCCAAACACAATCATCTTATCGTTATTCTGACTATTTGTCTATCTCATAGCTTTGCTAGACTCACAATGAACCTAATGGTTTTGCAGGCCAACTAATAACCTATCTAAGTTATATATTCCTTTCTGTGTGTAAATCTACTTTTAGTTTTACCGTTAACAAAGCCCTATGCATTGGAATTGTGGACCAATATCAACTAGGGGCTAACGACTGAAGTATAGGGCGCTACCCTACACTAGTCCCATTATATGGTTCTCCATTCTCTAATCGTTGAGTCAATTTATCCTATCACAATTTGTCTAGTGGTGATAAGAGCAATAATTTCACAAGTGAAATTCTGGGCTAAATACCCACTTTATTTCCTGAATACGTAATTTTTTATTAATGAATTAACCCATGAAACCATACTTAAAACAAGGAAATTATTTCCCTTTATTTTATCCAAAATATTATGCCAAGACATATGCTTTTATAAAATAGTTTCATTAATTTTGAAATCAATTTGAGGTCGTCGCACCTCTAAAACCCTTAGGCAATTAAACCATACAAAAAAACTAACTGTATTAATAAAGTGCGACATTAATATTGCCTAAGTATATTATTGCATCCTTTATACTTTGAGTAATTAATGGCTCTTATTTCATAAAACCTAGGGCCATAAAGCCGATATCATCTATGTCGCATAACATATTATATAAGTTAATCTTGGAAATATGGAAATGTCAACATTGATAACCTTCGTCATCAATATCACAGCATTATTAATATCGTCCATATGATAATGCGGCTTCTATGACTCCACTATAAAGAATGTCATTATTGAAAATAGACGACATCATTACCTCAATCATTTTATCTCGAAGGTAATATTAGCAGCATCACTATGGCCGATATAAAAATATGCGGAATTGCTGCCATAATACCTTTATCTCAAAAGCAATACTAACGGCATAACTATAGCCGATGTAAAATATGCGACATTGTTGCCTTAATAACTTTATCTCAAAAGCAATACTAGCAGTATTACTATAGTCGATACAAAATACGCAACATTGCTGCCTTAATAACTTTATCTCAAAAGCAATTTTAGCAGTATTACTATAGCCGGTATAAAATACGTGGCATTGCTGCCTTAATAACTTTATCTCAAAAGCAATACGCACTAGCGGTATTACTATAGCCGATATAAAATATGCGGCATAAAAATCTAAAGGAGTTGATATTGAAAACTAGCGGAATCATTAATGTCGTTATAGATAGATACGGCATAAGTATGCGACATTAATAGCCATGGCATGAATGAACTCCGACATTGATTAATAATGACTTGGCAATCTCGTAATTAACATAAAAACAGTTTTATTTCTTTAAAAAGAAATATCTTTTCACTAAATCCAATCCTGTGTCAAATTGCTATTGGATAATAAATTTCTTTATCAAATCCTTTTAAGAAAACTGCTATAGATCGGAATTGTCATTCCCAAAATAATTTGCAAACCACTAAATTTATATTATTATTTTAATACAATTATAAGCCTTTCTAGCATAATAAATTCATATAAAATCATAAACACTTGGGAAAAACTCCCAAAAATCACATTAAATCGAAATTAACATATTCTCTAACATATAAAAATTTCGAGACCAAAAACATTATTTAATTATTTCTAATAATTAAAACCCAAAATAAATCATTTTCCTCACTTAGGAAATTCATAAATTATTCATATTTGCTTGGAAAATTTTGAAATTAAAAACCCACTTCTAAAATAATGTTATGAACATCATATCCAAAGCCAAGTCAATTGGATGTCATATACTAGGTTTTCGCTTTTAAAACCTATTAAATAATTTCATAATAAATCCTATAATTCATCATTCAAGCATATAATCCACCAATTGATAATAACATGGCATAATAACAACATAAGATTCAGATTTAGGCATACAAATGAAATAAACAAATAATAGTGAGATGGATAACTATTATTCACCTTGCTTGGATAAAGAGATTGAGATTTAAGTGTTGATTTGGTCCCCTTAAGCTTTATCCATTGATTTCCTAGTTTTTTCTCTTCTTAAATCTTCTAGAAATGGCCGGCATTATCTTTGTTTTAGTTTGTATGAAGTGATTGTGAATGAGAAAGTGAGAATGGAAGGGTTTATGTTTAGTAAATAAGGCTTTTTCCTATTTTGCCCCTCACATTATTCCTCCTTTTTATTTAAGTTATAATCAATTTTATTATTCATTAATTAAGGCACGACCTATTTAATTGTCAAATCTCATTTCCCGCATTTCAACACATTATTTTATCTAATTTATCTAATTAAACAACCAAAATAATGTTACTCAAAATTAGTGGTGTTATAGACTTCCCTCCTTAAAGAATTTCGTCCTCGAAATTACAATAAGGTATATGACAAACAAATAACATAGGTATAAAATATACCATCAAAACAAATCAAGATAAGTGTCTCTAATCATGTCATTTGTCTCCCAAGTACATCCTCTCTCGTCATTACTCCACTGGACCTTCACTAGTCTAACTATTTTGTTTCATAACTTCTTCTCATCCCTAGCCACAATACGAATTGATTGCATAACAATAGTCTTGTCCGGTTCCACCACCAAGTCTTCCAATACGGTAGGAGTGATATTAGTCTCTGAATCACGAACTCACTTCCTAAGATGAGAAACATGAAAAACGTTGTGGATTCCCACCAAAATACTCAGTAACTCTATCCGATAAGCTAGTTTTTCGATCCTTTCTGTAATAGAAAACGCTCCAATATGTCTCGGTGCTAATTTCCTTGACTTTCCTAATCGTACCACACCATTCATCGGTGATACTTTAACAAAAACATGGTCTCCAACTAAGAACTCCAAATCCTTATGCCTCTTATATGCATAACTTTTCTGCCTAGACTGAGCTTCCTTCATTCTCTCTTGGATCAATTCAATCTTTTTCATGGCTTCTCTTACCAAATCTGGACCAAGAACTAGTCTATCTCTGATCTCTAACCAACATACGGGTGATTTGCAAGGCCTTCCATACAGAGCTTCAAAAGATGTCATTCATATACTAGTCTGATAACTATTGTTATAGGAAAATTCGACCAGGTGTAGATGATCTTCCCATGATCCTCCAAAATCTAACACACATGCTCTTAACAAATCTTCCAAGATTTTGTCAACTCTTTATGTTTTCCCATATGTTTGTGGGTGATAAGTGGTACTCAACTTGAGCTTGGTGCCCAAAACTTCTTATAGGCTCTTCCAGAATTTGCTAGTGAATAAAGAATTTCTATCACTGACTATACTACTAGGAATCCCATGCAGTATGACAATATTCTTTATAAATAACTTAGCCAAAACAGAGGCCATCCTTGTCGACTTAACGGGAACGAAATGTGCACTCTTAGTCATTCTATCCACTATAATCCAAATACTCTCATTTCCCTTATTCGATCTTAGCAACCCGTCAATGAAATCCATAGATATAGAATCCTATTTTTCACCCTCTGGTATTTCAAAAAGCTGAAGCAAACCACTTGGCTTCTGATGCTCGACTTTCACTTGTTGGCAATTTTGACATTACTTTACCCATAATGGTACATCCCTTTTCATACCTACCTAGAAGAAACTTCTCTTCGTGTCCTGGTACATTTTGTTCCTCTAGGATGAATGGTAAACTTCTATCAATGACACTCCCTTAGAACTTCCTTCCTTAAGTCTCCCACATCTGAAACACATTATCGTCCCTTCTTTCTAAACCATCCATTTTGGTCGAGATAAAAATCTTTCAAATCATCAATCTCAGATTTACCTTCGAGTCTTTGGATTCGTTCAGCTAGTAATAGATCATCTCTCTTTTTAGAAGCAATCCTTTCAATCATTGCCAGGCGAACTTCTAAACAAGACAACTTGGCATTATGCCGACTAGAACTAGCCGTCGACCTTAGATGCACACTACATGTAGTCAATGCTTTTAAATCTTTCCACTCTGCTATCATTACTATTATCGCATTTTGATGTTTTCTACTAAGTGCATCAATTATCTTGTTTCCTTTCCCTGGCATATACTCAATACCAAAATCATAAGCTACTATAAACTCTAACGACCTCTGCTATCTCATATTCAACTCCTTTTGAGAGAATAAATATCTCAGAGACCTATCATTCATAAACAACTCAATTTTTTTTCCTAAAAGGTAATGTCTCTACACTTTCAAAGCAAAGATTACTGCTGCTAACTCCCAATCGTGAGTCAATACCTAACTTCATGTAGTCTAAACTATCGAGAAGCGTAGGCAATCACTTTACCTTTTTGCATCAACACATCTCCTAATCCTGTTCTGCACGCATTAATATATACCACCAAATCTTGATTTCCATCTAGAACAACTAACACGGGCACATTGGTGAATAAATGTTTCTACTTCCGGAATGCCTCCTCACATTTATTGGTCCAAACATACTTAACACCCTTCCTTGTTAGTTTAGTCATCGGTGCTGCTATATGGGAGAAATCCTTGATAAATCTCTAGTAATAGCTAGCTAATCAAAGAAAACTCTTTATCTCGGTCACCGTCTTGGGTGTCTTCCAATTATTAATAGCTTTAACCTTAGCTGGATCTACCGACAACCCTTTTTCTGAGACTACATGACCAAGGAACTTCACTTCTTTCTTCCAAAATGATATTTTGAAAACTTTGCTTTTAATTGATGTTACCTCAACATTTCAAGCACTATTCTAAGGTGAGTCTCATGATCTCACTTTTTCCTAGAATATATCAGTGTTAATACCTCAAATATTGATTTTGTGATAACAACCTTAGTAATAATAATACAGTCATATAAAATATGGATATTAATATTTTTGTCAAGTTATATAGAATATAAAGCAATATATTATATATGTACTAATTTGAAGGCTGTACAGTATAGAGGCTCAAGAAATGGATATGAGGACTCATGAGTATAAAGATCAAGATATAAAGGCCTCAAGACTATAGTAAAATTTATAAAGTCATAAAATATTGTTAAAGTCCGTGGTAGCAATTTTTGATCTCTAATTTCTCATTTTCTAATCCTTTATATTTAAAACAAAATATATTAAAAAATATTTTATAAATTTTTTTTTAAGTTTAAAATGTTTATAAACTATGTTTAAATTATTTTACAAAATATCAAAATAATTTACAAGGCACAAGATTTTCAAACCATTTTAAAATAAATAAGTTTTCAAAATACACTAGCCTATGTCGACATATAAGCAGATCATATGTCGACATACATGCCGCAAATTTGAAATTCAAAATTTAAAGTTAAGTGTCTATTCATCGTAACTCTTCATGAATGGACATGTCTGTTTATTCTCTGTATATAGAGGGTTTCAAACGAATTTTTTAACAACTATTTTCTTATTATATTCTCTCCTCTTATTCTGCTAAAATTTCTAGTGAAAATTTTTTCAAAAATTCTAAAACTCAAACCAAAATCAATTCAATCTTCATTGTATTGATTCTCTACTATTTACTCTCTAATATCAATCATCTCTCTCTCAATCAAAAATCAAAGTGTTGTCTAAGAGGCTACAGGATCAATTGTAACCAAAGATCAAGAAATTATCTTTGGAAAAACCATCAAACTCTAAGTTGTACTTGGGTGTGATTGTAGCCTATTCAAATCATTGGGTATGCTCGATGTCCCAAAAATCCAAGTGGGTGTGCTTGTATCCCGTTCAAATCAAGTGAGCGTACATTGAGCTTGGAAAATCTGGAGGGTATGTCTCATAGCCTTGAAATTGAGATTGTATTGGGTTTGCCTTCTGCCCGTTTAAAGATTGGCATTTGAAAAGAAATCTGTACAAGCAATTGTACGGGATTGGATGTAGGGTAACTCCAAAAATTTCGGGTGCGATCACTCTAATTCTCTACCTTTTACTTTACTGCATTATACTTATCTGTGTTTGCATCTATAATTATACATTCTGTGTTGATTAATAATAATCTCAAAATAATTTAAAAAGATTCATAAAAATTAGAAAACGCTATTCAACCCCACTCTAGTGTTTAATTAGCTTTAAGATCCATAATTCCATAACCCATAATCAGGTTGTCATTTATAAATACTAACATGGACCTATCCAAATGCTCTTGGAAGATTCGGTTCATCAAATCCACAAAGAAAGAAGGCGCATTAGTCATCCCAAATGGCATTACTAACCAATCATAGGAACCATATCTTATTCAGAACGTTGTCAAAGGAATACTGTCTTCCGGCACTCTCAATTGATGGGACCCTATCACCAAATCCAGCTGGGAAAATACTTTTGCTCCACTCAACTGATCAAATAAATCATCTATTTTTGGCAAGGGATATCTATTCTTTATTGTCTTCTCATTTAGTTTATGATAATCGATGCACATTATCAATGACCGGCCGGTTTCTTCATGAACACCACAGCCGCTCCCCAAGGAGAACTGCTTGGTCTAATGAAACTCTTTCCTTCTCTGTCCTCTGGTTGCACCTTTAACTCCTTCAGTTCAGTAAGTGGCATCCTGCTAGGAAGTTTACTTTCGGGTTCTGCTCCAGGTATAAGATCTATTCGAAACTCAATAGCTCATTTCGGTGGTAATCCTGTAACAGGCTCAAAAACATCTGCAAATTCTCTAACAATAAAAACTCAATTCAACTCGTCTTCCCCCTTCATTGCACCCAATAAAGCACAAACATAAAAATTCGAGTTCTCTACTAAGTATAATTTGATCACTGCTATTAGGATGTCTTAGTGATACTTTACCATCTTGACAAAATATCCTAGCACCAATTTGCTTAACCAATCCAACCCAATATAATTCCAAAACCTACAAAATCAAATACGTGCAAACTACAAGCGAATATATAACCTAACAACTCAAACTCTAAATGGTCACATCTCATTCCAAGAGTTGCATACCCTCCTATCGGGTTCACAACCCTTAAGGAAGTAACAAAGTATGATGGTTCCAAACTAAGCTTATCTACCAAATAATCAGAGATAAAAGAATGTGTTGCACTAGTTCAAATAATACTTTAGTACATATGCCATGAATCAAAAGTGTACCTCCCATCATAGCTTCCCTTCTCCTCTATTGTTGGTCTTGAGGTAGATGGTTCCAAAGAAAACACTTTTCCTTTCTCAACCTTAGCTGGTTCTCAGAATTGATTGTACTGCCCTATCTGGTCGCAGTTGAAACACTTGACGTTCTTCTTTTTAGTGACCTTCTTCCCATCCCCAGAATGACACTTCTTGGCAAAGTGCCCTTTCTTGTCACACTTGTAGCAAATGAGATTAACTTTTCCTTTCTTGGCAGCTCCACCATTCTAAGCTCCCTTCTTCTAAAAGAACTTTCTTTTCTGATTTTGACCACCCCGAGCCTCCGCCAGCTTGTTATTACTAAACAGCGCAAGTATTTCTTCATTCCTCAGTGCCATCTCCATTACTACATCACAAGGGTCTCTAAGTGTGGTAATATTGCTCTGGCAAGCTTTGGTTTCAATCGTCTAATGGACTTTTCATTCTTCTTGATTACTATATCCACGGTGGCATATCCATATTTGGACAGCTCCTCCAATCGGGTTGCGTACTCAAGCACCGACATATCACCCTGCTCTAACTTAGCAAACTTTCCAAGCAAAGTTGACTTGACTATTTCAGATATGAATCTCTCTTCAAATCTCCTTCTGAACTCTACTCAAGTCAAGTTCTCCTCTGGTACCCCTATAGTTACAATATTCCGCCACTACAACGCAGCTTCTTACAATTGCTTGTATGCCAATCTCCTCTTCTGCTCATCATTCAGGCCTAAATCAGCAAAATCCTTTCACAACGTAACAGCCGATTCCCAACTTCGATAACATCCTCCGTTCCAATAAATAGCTTTCCTCCGAGTTTTGCATAATCCAGACTCAATATAGCATAGTTGTTGACAATCGAAACTTTAGGATTTGCTCCTCCGGGATTACCACCAACTAATCTAGTTGCAACTCCATCTTGCAACATGCTGACAAAGAACTGGTACATAACTCCTATATTTACGGCAGTGTTCCAGCACCCACATTATGAGCCGTTTGTCGACCTAGATTCCTCTTAGTGTTGGGCTTGACATATCCATTGGTTGTGATGCTTCCTCCACCGAGATTCACTCTTCAGTTTCCTGCCTCCATATCTTACTTTCCTTAAATCTGCATTCGAACCTTAGTAAGATACGAAAGAACGATCTATGAGAGAGGGAAAAATAGAGATAAGATCTATACTTATATATAGCAAATACAAGTACGTTGCTATAGCGTTATCCCATACCCCAATCGATTATTTAAAAACACTTTTAAAGTTCAAAATTCTTTTGGTTTTACATAAACCTTTGCTCTGATATCAGGTTGTAACATCCCTCATTCCGAGGCCCGAAAATAAGAGGTATTAATGGTGTAGACATCAATAGTATTATTCTCCAGTGCAAAAATGAGATCAGCTAATAGTATCGTTAACACCAGACGCATAGGAATACAAAATTTTTTAGAACACATCTCATTAATGATTTCCATATTCATTACATAATCCCAAAACATTGCCCAGGTTCAGACAAAATATAATTATTTTAAAATACTCCAAAAGCGGCATATAAAGATGCCCACTTGGTTTATCAGAGTTTACTATTAGACAAGTACAATTTCTTCCATTACATACATTCAAACAAAAGGATAGCAATACAGTGGACATAAACAAGTTCTTATATAGCTAGCTCTACCTCCTTCATGTCTTCTAAAGCTTTATTCGTCAAACCTAAAACCTGGAAACCTTACTCTTGGATTAATCAAATGAGCACTCAAGAGTAAAATAGGAAAAACAAAAACTTTGAATCGGACTAAAAAAATCTGGTGTGAATAATGATATGCCATCTCGATTATAAATATCTAGTGAGATTACACCGCTGAGCGGAACGGGTTTTCCCCTCAATAGTATCTTCTGAAAATATGTCAATCACAGTCATTATCCTGTATTCACAATGGTTAAATAAACATAAACAATCATATGCATGCATGCTACATGGGTAATCCTGACTAATATGTCTCAATTAACCGACTGTATGTCTCTACTTCATAATTTTTCCAAGGTGACTACAAACCTATCTGGCTGACCCGAGCTTATCGGATATACCAAAAATTCTCAACCATACCGTTAGGAGAAAACTGGACTATCTATCCAAACATAATCATCTTATTTGTTATTCTGACTATCAGTTTATCTCATAGTTTTGCTAAGCTTACTATGAAACTATGGTTTTGCAGGCCAACCAATAACCTATCTAAGTTATATATTCCTTTCGGTGCATAAACCTACTCTTAGTTTTACCCTTAACAAAGCCCTATGCGTTAGAATTGTGGACAATATCAACTAGGGGCTAACAGTTAAAGTGTAGGACGCTATCCTACACTAGTCCCATTATTCGGTTCCCTATATTTTTATCCTTAAATCAATTTATCTTATCACAATTTATCTAATGGTGATATGAATAATAATTTCACTAGTAAAACTCTAGGCCAAATACCTCCTTTATTTCCTTGAATACATAATTCTTTATTAATGATTTAAACCTTGAAATCATAATTAAAACAAGGAAATTATAACCCTTTATTTTATCCAAAATGTTATGCCAAGATATATGCTTTTATAAAATGAATTTAATTAATTTTGAAATTAATTGGAGGTCGTCGCACCTCTAAAACCTTAGGTTATAAAGCCATAAAATGAAACCAATTGTATTAATAAAGTGCGGCATTAATATTGCCTACATAGATTATTGCATCCCTTCTATGTCGCTATTGATAAACAGTTCTAATTTAATAAAACACAAGGTCATAAGACCGATATCATCTATGTTGTATAGAATATTATATAAGTTATAAGGTTTGCATAGCATAAAGCTTTTAGTCTTGGAAATATTAGAATGTCGACATTGATAACCTTCAACATCAATATCACAAAGTCATTAATATTGTCCATATGATAATGTGGCTTCTATGACTCCACTATAAAGAATGTCGGTATTGGAAATAGGCGGCATCATTGAGGCAATCATTTAATCTCAAAGGTAATACTAGCGGCATTACTTTGGCAAATATAGAAATATACAGCATTGCTGCCATAATACCTTTATCTCAAAAGCAATACTAGCGGCATTACTATAGCCGATATAAAATATGCGTCATTGTTGCCTTAATAACTTTATCTCAAAAGCAATACTAGAGACATTACTATAGCCGATATAAAATACATGACATTGCCGCCTTAATAACTTTGTCTCAAAAGAGATACATACTAGCAGCATTACTATAGCCGATATAAAATATGCGGCATAAAAATCTTAAGCAGTTGATATTGAAAACTAGAGGAATCATTAATACCGTCATAGATATATGGGGCATAAGTAACCGACATTGATAGTTGTGGCATGAGTGGACTCCGGCGTTGATTGATAACAACTTGGTAATCTCTAAACTAACATAAAAACTGTTTTATTTCTTTAAAAAGCAATTTCTTTTCACAAACTCCAATCCTTTGTCAAATTAATATTGGATAATAAATTTCTTTATCAAATCCTTTTTAGAAAATTGCTATAGATCAGAATTATCATTCCGAAAATAATTTGCAAACCACTAAATTTGTATTATTATTTTAATACAATTATTAAGCCTTTCTAGCCTAATAAATTCATATAAAATCATAAATACTTGGGAAAAATCCCCAAAAATCACAATAAACTAAAATTAACATATTCTCTAACATATATAAATATCGGGACCAAAAACATTATTTAATTAGTTTTAATAATTAAAACCCAAAATAAATCATTTTCCTCACTTAGGAAATTCATAAAATATTCATACTTGCTTGAAAAATTATGAAATTAAAAACACACTCCTAAAATAATGTTATGAACATCATATCCAAATATCAAGTTAATTGGATCATGTAAACAAGGTTTTCACTCTTAAAACCTATTAGATAATTCCATAATAAATCCAATAATTCATCATCCAAACATATAATCTAACAATCAATCATAACATGACATAATATCAACATATGATTTGGTTTTTGGCATAAAACCAAAATAAACAAACAATGGTGAAATGGATAACTATTATTCACCTTGATTAGATAAAGAGATTGAGATTTAAGTGTTGATTTAATCCCCTTGAGCTTTATCCTTTGATTTTCTAGCCTTTTCTCTTCTTAAATCTCCTAGCAATGGTCGGCCTTGTCTTTGTTTTAGTTTGTATGAAGTGATTACGAATAAAGAAGTGAGAATGGAAGGGTTTATGTTTAGGAAATAAGGTTTTTTTTTCCTATTTTGCCTCTTGCATTATTCCTTCTTCTTATTTAAGTTATAATCAATCTTATTACTCATTAATTAAAGGCACGACCTATTTAATTATAAAATCTCATTTCCCTTTTTTCAACACATTATTTTATCTAATTTAGCCAAATAAATAACCAAAATAATGTTACTCAAAATTAGGGATGTTACATAATATGTCAGAGCAAACACGCTGGATTAAATAATGAATGCTCTATGCTTGTGCTCATGATCTTAGTGGTATGTAAAGTATTGATGTTTCCTTGAATAATCTATGGACTGTGCTCATGGGGATCTAGAGATAAAGTTTCATCACTCTTGGCAATGATATCCCCAAAGAGGATGTTGAATTCATAGGGGCTGGTGTTAAGGATATCTCCGAAGTTTATTCCTCCAGAGCCAAAAGCTAAAAGATTTCTTAGATCGCCCAACAAAATAAAGATATTCTCAAAGTAGCCCATAGGAGGAGTAGCTTCTTCAACTGGTTCAAGCCTTGGACCAGGCACAAGCTGTGAAAACTTGATGATTAATCGCTTCGGTTGGGGATGTGTTGTGACCATTCTACCTTCAGTAGATGTCTCTCCACGCGATTCATCCCCACTAAGATCATATTCTTTGTCATCACCATCTTCATCTTCCTCTTCATCTCCTCCTTTTTCCTCTCTTCCTTCTTCTCTTTCTTTACCTCTTTCCTTAATAATGTTCTCTCCTTCTCCTTTTTCATCCTCATCTATATTTCCATCGCCACGTAGACCCTCTCTACATCCAATTGATCATTGTCACCAGAATCATAAACTGGGAAAGAAGGACCGACGACGGCTCGATATTTCTTAGTGGGAAATTTGTTGGGAACGGAACTCCTGCCATTGTATAGAAGGTGATACCGACGAAAGCCGACGTTCGTCAGAAGATAAGAAGTTGTGTGATGCTTATCTTCAACCCCTGTCAAAAACTATAGAGTATAAGTGGATTCATCATTGACTTCCCATTCAGGGTGATCTGTGAAGGACACAGAGAGGAAGTTAGATGCTTGGTGAAGAAAACCAAAGTATAAAGGAGACATTGGATAAGAAGACTTATGGCTATTCAACTAGAAGTGATTGAAGCCATAAGGGCAGAAAACAAAGAAATACTTGCTCTTGAAGAAACTATACTTATTTTGAAGTGCCTCAGTGACCTTGTAGTAATCAAGGCCTCAACTATTGGCTTGGAAGGAGAATCTGCACTCTTATTGAAACTTAGAAGGTATCTGATCTCTCCAAATGTTGGAGGATGATTCAGTTGCATCATGAAGAGGATATATAAAGGAGTAAGCAAGGCATAGCCAGTAGGATGCACTTGTGTAGGAGCCAGCCCTTATTTCTTGAAGGAAGAATTTGATGAAGTCATTAAATGGTGGTTTGAAGATTGGTAGTTTTTAAAGCAGCTTATTGGGTAATTAGTGAGTTTGGAGATAGGCCCAATAACCCATTTCGAGTTTTACACCTATATTGGCTAAAACAAACATCCCCAATTATTTCTACCAACTTCAAAATAGATCTAAGCTCCCACTAACCCATTGTACACCCAAAACCTTGTATTTTCTTCTCCAAATAAAGTCTAGATCATAGATTAATGTAGATTAGCAAGGGGATTCATTAGAGAGACCTTCAAATCTACATTTTTGGTGAAGAAAACTTAGGGTTTAGCTATTGATTTTCAGATTTGCCTCGATTTGCATGCGAAACTTTAATTTTGGAAGTTTTGATAAGTGATTTATCATTTCTCACCTTACTATATATGTATCTATAGGTTTTGAAATGTTTTAAAGTCAAAATCATATTTTGGGACTTTTTTAAAGTGAAACCTAAAGTAGAAACGAATTAAAAATGTTTTAATCACGTTAATTTGATGTATGGTTGCCTTAATGTGCATTAGGCTATGTTAAAGACATATTATAGTATGATTTGCCATCAATTGTTGTATGTTTGCATGTTTGAATGTTATTTGGTGCATTTATTGATGTTTGCTTATATGGTTGAAAATGCTCATCGGAGCGACTTAGATTTACTAACCATGAAATCGAGCTTCGACTCAAGGTTGTTGAGGTTGTATCATTGCATACAGAATGCATAAGGGTCGAAGAATGGAGCTTAACGGTGAAATCATTGTGAAATTAGGAATTGGAGATACTACAGCATTTTGGTTCAGTGTTAGTTGGCTCGGGCTTGGCTTTGGTCCGACATTGGGATGGTCCAGTGGTTGGCTTTGTTTGGCAAGGGAAGACCGGATTAGTAATCCTATCTGGTAGCTAATTTGTTCGGCAAGGGAAGATCAGACAGAAAATCCTGTCCGATAGCTGGTCAAGTTATTTGGTGGTCGAACGTGAAAGTTTATTCGAGGAGTAGCTGTGCCGCATTGCATGGCCAGCTTCAGGATTTTATGGAAGCGACTTTGCGCCGGTTTGCATGGTTGGACTGGATAGAGGTGGAAGGATTGGGGGAACTTCGAGTTTAAAGAAGTAGTGCTCTAAGGTCCTTTATGACTTGATTCGGGACTTTTATGGGTGACTTGGGGCTAAGGTAGATGACCGAAAATGACTTGGGATGGCCTTGGTCTTTGCATGGCAGCAAAGGAAGCAATGGCATGATACTTTGACATGATGACTTCATAACCTTAGTACGACGGCTCTACAATTTACGATGCGTGTCTAGAGGCATTCCGAAGAAGACAACTTAACGATGGGAGTCATGACGGTGATCCACGAGTGCAAGTTCAATGATGGGGGCTTGGAAGGGAATTTGCAACCGTGTTCTACTATGGAGATAGCCGAAAAGGAATAACGATTGAATTCCATTATGGGGACGCATGAAAAGGGATCGTTGATAACTCGGAGGTTTCTAGTATACTTGTAGAGTAGGGGTAAGTGGGGACACCAACCTGGAATTGCAATTGTGTCCAGATCTTGCGATGGAAGATTACCCTCGGCTTTGTGAGCCTGGTTCCTAGCCATTCGGAGTGGCGTGGATTCAAGCACCAATGAAGCCAGGATTTCAATTGAATTCTTGATTTTTGATTGTGCCATATAAGTTATCATATATCTAATGCACATAAGTGATTGTGAGGATTGTATGATGGATGCTATGTTTTTCATGGTTGTTTACCACTTTAGGGTGTCACATGCTATAGGTATTTCGACTGTATACCTAGAAACTGTACTTCGATTGTAGTACACTTATATGAAGTTAATAGTATATTAGCATATATCGACTGTAATGTGCTAATTCTTTGGATGCTGGGACAGGTCAGGTATGGTTCTTCACACTATATATCCCTATTTACAATATATGATTTTTATAGTATTTTTTAGATGAAGTTTCGCTCACACTAGACTGTTGTATGACCCAAGGTTTTATGTTTTGCTTCTTATTATCTCGAGTACTCTTAAATGAGTAGATTAGTGATAACAGGTCTGGATAACGCATGGAGCTGTACGGAGTACGAACGGGAGGCTACGCTTTCATATATCTATACTTGGAGCTTACTATAGCTTATTCTCCACTATGTAGTACTGTGGAGCTATACTTGTATTACTTTAGAGATAGTTTTGGAGTATATTTGGAGATTTGAGATGTAACAACCCGTACCTAAATAGGCTCAAATTTTGACAAATTCGAAATCCAAGTCCGTTAAGGTACATATCGTTGGTTTTGATAACTTATAATAAACATAAGTATATCAAAGATCGATCAAACTAAAATCATCAGTGGAATAGAAATATAATATGATAGAAATACCGATTGAGGCCACTACCTTGGAATCGATGGTATTCCTTAGAGATCCAATCACCTTGTTAGTATCGAACATGAATAAAAAACTTCTCCATCAATCGTTCCATCTTGCCTTAGTGGCATGTTCCTTTAAATCTATCATGTGGGTTGTAATAAGGAGGGGGACAGAACAACGTTCGGGTGATTGCATACTTTATCCGTAATACAAACTTATACCAATTAGTTTACATTTAAATGTTATGTCTTATTATTTACGATTAATCCATTTAATTTCATATATGCATATGATATGTCTACCTAACCTTCTTCAAGGTATATAATATTGACATATGCCTATTGTGCATATGCTACCTAAAACCCCGGCCACTTAATATGTCTCAAATATAAAGCAGGCCCTTCGCATTGTCAATGTCGGTCTATCGGTCCTAGCTATAGAGAACGTTGAATTCTATATATGATTTTATAATATATAATTGTCACATCTATCTTTAACAACGTCCTAGCCATATGAGAGATAGTACCCAAGCCACTTAATGCCTTCTCAATAAGAACTAGGTAGACTTTAACCATTTAATACCTACATTTTAGGCAGGTCCCCTTCATTTAATACCTATCCCAAGGCAGACTCCTCACTGATACTATCTAGTTGACATTGCACAGAATCTTGCTAGGCCACTTAATCCTTTTTTATGGAAGAGAGGCGGACCCTACAACAGCCACTTAATACCTCAAACCTAAAGCGGACACTCCCCGTGATATCCTCTACCATACATAACCACTAACCCTAACCATTTGATACTTCCTAAATAGGAAGGAGGTGGGCCCTCAATCAACCACTTAATACCTCCAACCCAGAAGCAGGTGTTACATCCTTCACATATCCCCATTTTCCATAGGTCCTATGGTTGAAGATGTCTCACATCAGTAGTTAGTGTACAGAACTGCTGGTAGGCTTTAAGTGAAGGGCAGACTTCCGTTATGTAACTTTACCGACCTTTCATTCCAACCTACTAAGTCCAATTAATTATTCTAAGCTTTATTATTGGACAAAGCCCACTAACCTCTATTTTCATATTTAAGGCTACATAATTTACTCTAATGACAATAACCTGCCTTATGATATTTAATAACCACTTAGCATGTTTTATTGATTATCTCTATAAATGTCCCTTATGACCATAATAAATGATTATTATCTTAACAGACATTTTCTAAAGACATTTATTTACTTGTTCAAATGTTACCATTATTTCTCTCTTGTCCTTGCCATAATTATCTAACCAATTTCATTAATCAGTCTTGTTTCCTCCATTTATGACCTATTTGATTTCTTGTAACTCTTAATTTATTACACATTTATTGCCTATTCATTTTTGGAGTTACAATCCTTCCATATTTATTTTCTAATCTTACCATTTATTATGCGGTCTATTCTAACATTCAATTTACATTTAATGTGAACATTAACCTATAGTACGATGTATTAGTTATATTTTTATTTTGAATGCTTTAGCGCAATTATATATGTTTATAAATTTATTATTACATTTCCAGTTATGAATCCTCAACTAGATTATTTCATTCTATATTTTAATCTGTTAGAATGATCCTTCCAAAAAGGTTTTCCATTATAACCTTCTATAAATTAACCTTTATAAGGAATTATTTATTTCCTCTTTATTGAAATTGACAATGTAAACTACGGAAAGAAAATTCATGCTTTACACATCTCTTTTTTCTTTTGACGTATATTCCTTGTCAAATCAAACGTTGCACTTTTTCTATGAAATTAAGATATTAGACAAATTCATAGAGGTTAAACAGAAAGTACTTCTAACAAATTAAAATACGAAATTCACATTTCATAAATCGAAATAAATCTAAATTATACTTATATTTCTACAACCCAGTTGTAGATCTGGAAAAAATTCTACATTTTGTCCATATTCGACTTTTAATAACTTGGAGAATGATTTCCTGACTTGAGGGTAAACAACATTCCTATTCATTTACATAATATGTAGGCGGTGTTTTTTGCACTTAATTCAGGCCTATAACTTTTTATATCTTTATTTAGGTAAATTCCAATGTTATAAGGTAATTACATAATTTCCTACTCTCCTTTAAAATCTTTTCAAATCCCAAGATCCGAATCTGATTCCTTGAACCAACCCATTTCCTTTTAATCCCAAGAAATATGTATAAAAGCGTACACTTACCATTAAAATTATAGATCTGAGAAGAGATTTGGAAAAAGGGGAATATATATTTATAATATGAAACTTACCCTTTTATTGTGCAATGCTGATTTGCTCCTTCTATTCTACTATTCATTTTATGTTCTTCTCCAATTTGTATAAATACAAATTATATTAAAGTTAGGAGGAATAGTGGAGAAAAGGAAATGGCAGGGCTTCGCTTCCCTTGATCAGAAAATATGAAAAGAGAATAGAGGGGTAAGGCATGTATTTATAGGCTTTCAAATCACTCGTATCCGTTAGGTTGCAATTATTAAATCTGGGTCGTTGGCCGAGGTTCAAAACACAACCGAAATGCTTTGACTTGTCGACCGCACACCATATCCCTATGAGCAGTCAATCGCTAGTGTTCGATCGCCCCATATGAGGATTCGACCGTTGGGGTCCCAGTTTAATTATATATTTATTACCATATTTTGTTATTTAAATATTTTTATTTCGATTTCTTTAAATGTCTGTAACTTCTTCGTTTGAACTCTGGTCGTGAAACTCCAAATATGAAAGTTGCTCAGAAAATCACTGTAATTGTTATCCCGCCTTTTGGCAAGGCTGTGACACCAATGACTTGACTAGGGACTGAAGACAATTCGGCCTGGAGATCAATTATCTACGGTCGACGATGGATACAGGCAAACTTGGTACGAGTCCAGATCGAGCTATAATTAGCATGATATGACAAGCAAAGCTATGAAAGGAAACATTCCAAATTTCAGGTCAATCGGAGTTCGTATGCTTAAGATATGGATCGATCAAAATCCATGTGAAGCATGTCTATTTCATATCTGTCCATCTAGCAAATTTTGTATCCATCAACCCATATCCATCATTTCGTATCCATCTGGATTGATACGAAATGAGCACAAATCCACCACTCAGCATCCATCATTCGTATCCATCAGATTTCAATAGCTTTCAGCACTTCCCGGATCGATCGAAGTCAACTCGTTCAACAGCTATACATTTCGTATCGATCCCATATCTGATCGATACGAAAATAGGAGCCAAGCATCGAAACGAAACCATGGACAATCATCGATACGAAGAGCAGTGTATAAGATGGATACGAAGGAAGAGGCCAATTCAAAGGGAACGGTCTTCGAGCGTGAAATATGGATCTCCACAAAACACTAGCGCCACGTCATCGATACGAAGTCCATCGATATGCACGTATCGATACGAAGTGTTCAGCCTAGCCAGAAAACCCAATCTTGGATCGATCATATCTCTCAAACTACAAGTCCAAATGCCAAGAAATTTTCACAGAAGCTTTCATATCAACTCAAGAACGCCCATGATCGATCGCAGCCCTATTGGGCCATTTCTTAATCAATACGAAGAGGGTATGGATTAATCAGGATCGATCCCAAACAACTCCAGATCGATCATGAGGTCCACCTACGTGTGAGAAAGGGTATTCCGAGATTTGAGGTGGATATTTCTAGATCTACTCTTATAAACAGCACCCCTATGCCAACTAAAAAGGACCTTTGGAACTTCTACGCTGCTGCTCTGCTAAAACTCCATTGTAACTTGAGTACTAATTATTGTACTGTTGTAAATCAGTTGAGAATCATTAATAAACATCAAACTCTTCAAAGTGGATGTAGGATGCAACGCCGAACCACTATAAATTCTTGTCTTTTTCTATTACTGCTTACTTTTCTTGGTGTGATTATTAGATTAGCCTCATTTTCTATTTAATTTCTTCATTCTAATCTCTTCAATTACATCCGACGAGTGTAGTACCCAGTTTTGGTACAAATAGCAATGACCCGTATTTTCCATATCAAAGGATTGTAAAATATTATTTTAAAATTCATATGAGGTCGTATGACTTTATAAATTCGGGAAATGCCTATTAGTGACATTTCCTATCTTTATAATTTTTCTGGATGATTTTACCCCTGGAAACTTATATAGGCTATAAATTTTGATAAAAGCTGAATTAGCATCGAGACCACTTCCATCGGAAAGATATAATGGTTTCCTTTTCCATATAGTGGTAATAATAGCGATTTAGACTTTTTGGCTAGGAAATATGGTTGTTTGAAGATTGACAATTTTTGAAGCAGCTCAAAGGGTAATTAGTGATTTTAGGGGTAAGCCCATTAGTCCATTTCGGGTTTGAAGACCTTATTAGGATGAGCCATCATCTCCAAATCACTTTTACACTTTCTCAAATAGATCTAAGCCTCCAATAGCCCATCCTTCATCCAAAACCATCTTTTTTAATCCTTCAAATCAAGTCTAAATTATATATTAATGTTAGATTAACAAGGGGATTCATTAGAGATCTTCAAATATACATTTTTGGAAAGAGAAAATCTCACTTTTGCCGTTCATTTTTGGATCTACCTCGATTTGCATGCAAAACCTGGATTTTAGAGGCTTTGTTGAGTGATTTATCATATTTCACCTTACTATATTTGTATGTATAGGTTTTAGCATGTTTTGGATCTATTTTTAAAGTCAATATTAAGTTTTATTGGTGTTTTAAAACCCAACCTGTAGTAAAAACGTGAGTAAATGGATTTTTGGTGTTATTGACATGTTGTTTGGATATGTGATTGCTTAGATAGATGTTAGCCTATGTTGTATACATCTTGTATGATGATTACTATGATTGATTGTGTGTTTTAGATGTTTGAATGTTATTTGGTGCATGTTTGCTATTTGTTTCTATGCTTGTATGGTTTAAACACTTATCTGAGCGAACTAGATGTAGGAACCCTGAAGAATGACTTTGACTGATTGGCTCTAGAGCATTTGGAGTTATATCGTTGCATAGGCGATGCATAAGGGTTGAAGCGTTAAGTGTAGCGACTGATTCGGCGCGATGTTGAAGTGCCGAAGAGCTATGAGTTTCGGCTCGGTAGTGCTTGGTCCGATATGGGATAGCTCGTTGTGGCTTGGTCTATGGTTGGATAGCTCAATAGTTGACTTTAGGAAGACAAGGCATTGGCTCGGCACATCGTGGTCTAGTGGTGGATGGTCGGATAGGAAATGAAGTGTGGTAGGTATTGACTCGATAGGTGGCTTGGCTCGGCAAGTAGAGGACCGAACAAAAAATATGGTCTGGTAGGTAAGGGTACCGAACAGGAGTATATGTTCGGTGTTGCTTCTATTAAGGGGAAATATGGCTTTAGGCCGAATAAAGGGAGGTCATACCGATCATGAAGTAAGGCTTTTAGGGTGTTGGCTTCTTGGCAAGATGTGGGGTTGCTTGGTGGGCTTAGGATTTGGTGGGGATAAGGATGGAGGACCCCAAGGTGACCTTGGATGACTTTGGAATGGCAGCCAACGAAGTACAGTGACTTTGAGGACTCGATGTGGTGAGTGACTATGGCATCCGAGGGAGGACCAAAAGGATAAGTTCTGCATGATAGTTTGTAGAGTAGAACATGAGATTGTGATGCTTGTGAGTCGGATAGGGTAGCCTACGTGTACATAAGGTAGTCTACGTGTACCCATGTGTTTAGAGATCTACGTGTGTCCAGTCCTTAGTCATCTGCATGTGCATGAGTTGGGAATCTGTGGGGTAGTTGTACTATCGATGCATGTGCTATGGGATTGTTGGGTGACTCTATGGTTGTGATTCTCATTGTTGGGATAGGGTAGCCTGTGTGTATCCAGAGTAGTCTACATGTACCCATATTTTGGACATCCATGTATGTCCGCTCCTTTGTCATCTACATAGGCAATGAGTTGAGCATCTGAAAGAGTTACCACATATCTAGAGCACTTCGGTGAGAGATGCGAGGCTGTGTGATGGATGCTATGTTTGTTGTGTTCTTGATATGATGGGTGATACCCCTATACCCTATATTTCCCATTTATGATAGTAGACTAGCTTATACTATGTTTATATTCTAACTCCTTGGATGCAGGGATAGTTCAGGTATGGTTGTTCACACCCTATACCATATTTATTGTATACAAGTTTATAGTATTTTTGTGATGACGTATCACTCACACTAGACTGTTGTCTGACTCGAGGTTTTATGGTTTGCTTCTTAAAATTTCGAGTACTCTTAAATGAGTATATTAGGGATAACAGGTCTGGATAGCATATGGAGCTGTATAAAGTATCTTTTATATATCTATTGTATAGTACTGTGGATCTATGTTGGTACTTGTACTTTTGAGAGATAGTTATAGAGTTTATTTTGGGAGTTATTTCAGTTTTGTATAGTTTGTGAACCTGATGCACTCCGTTGTTATTATTTATGGTTCATTTAATTATATCACTATCTCACCTGTTTATATCTAAATGGTTATATTATATTTTGTCTGTGCCCTTTGAGATGTCTTACAGGATCTGTGCTTGGATTTTTCTCTACGTTGCATTCTTGGCTACCGTCCTGCATCGGTCGGGTACCTCCACAGTGCATCATTTAGGGATACTGGGTACTGAAGGTATGGGACAGTCGTCTCATTTGGTATTAGGGCTTAGGTTGCATAGACGACTTAAGTTGATACTCGGATCCATTAGAGATAAGGAAGGAGCTATCACCATAGAATGGATCCAGCGATATATGAGAGAGCGTAGATTTTATATTTTGATTTTCAAAACTATAAAGTACTATATATAGTTATAAGCCGCATTGCATTCATGGATACCACTTATTCCTTTTAGATAGACTAAGCATTCTTATTACAGTTTGTAAGAATGAGCCGGCTAATGAGGAATGCTGCTAAAAACATCGTTTCTAAAGTTGAGGAAGTGGCGGGATTGGGGGCTGCTAACCATGACTTGCAGAACATGTTCATTGAGATTGTGCACAACATGGTTCAGAATGCCCAAGCTACGTCTGTGGTGGTTGTTAGTGGTCGCGCCTCAGTGTAAGCGCCGAGGGATAACTTTGCCAAACTTAACAAGGCTTATTCTACTCTGGGAAGCAAATCGTTTCTTGGAACGGAATCGGCCGTCGAAGTGTAGGATTGGTTGGATACATGCGAATGGATCTTTAAGGATTTAGAGTTTGAGGATGCGATGAAGAGGAAGCTAACCTCTAGACAACTTTAGGGAAGAGCTATAGGGTAGTGGAACGTCATCAAGATTACTACTCTCGAGGACCAAATTACTTTGGAGCGGTTTAAGGCGAGGTTTTAGGAAAAGTATATACTGACCGCTCTCTTCCGAAAGTTTGCTGAATTGAGATGGGGGAATATGTCCATGATTGAGTACATGACTTAAATCGACATACTATCGAAGTATGGTCTATCTTTTATCGATACTTCACTCAAGAAGAATGAGAAGTTCATTACGGGCTTAGCCGACTACCTTAGTGAGAAGCATATATGGCATACTGATGAGCCATTCGAGAGGCTAGTGGAGAAGGCTCTTCAACATGAGATTTCTTATCCTAAGCCTAAGTTGGTTGTTACTCCTAAGGATGAGCCAAAGCTGCAGGCTAGTGAGCGAGGCAAGAGGAAGTGGGACAACAACAAGAAGATGAAGCAGTTTCAAAAGGGTGGCTAGAAGAAGGACAAGTGGGAGCCTACTTGCTACAATTGTGGAGAGAAGGGCCATCTTAGCAAAGATTGCAGAAATGATAAGAAAGGAATGTTTATCTGCAACAAGCAAGGGAATATGAAGAAGGATTGCTTAGAGCCGCTGAAGAATAAGCAGGTTGTGTCTGCTTATGCTTTGACCGTTGTCCCCGCTTCGTCGAATGCTCCATCGGTGAAGGTGAAAGAGAAGAATGCTCCATCGGTGAAGGTGAAAGAGAAGGGCGTCGTTATACAGGATATGCTTTCTATTTCAAATACACCTATACATGTTTTCTTCGATACTGGGGCTTCATATTCCTTCATATCTGGTGATTTGGTCAAAAGATTAGGATTGAAACCCGAGATAGTTGACTAGACGTTGATTGTCGCAACCCCCGTTGGAGGATCGACTAGCCTGTACATGGTTTGCCGAGACTTAGCCTTATGAAGTCATGAATGTTAGTTTGCTTATGAGTGCTTCGTTTTGGGTTTTAAGGAGTTTTGTATTATGCTGGGGATGGATTTGCTGAGGAGGTATGCAGTAGTGGTGGATTGCAAGAAGCTGATGGTGACGATTGGGGTTGTGGAGGAGCTGACAGTAGTGATTGGTTGTCTTCCAAAGGATGGAGTTATAGTTAGCTTTCTATATTCGCTTGAGATTCCATAGGATGAGCTGTCATTTGTGCCAATCGTAAGGTAGTATCCGGACGGTCTGAGGAGTTGATCGGATTACCACCACACCAAGAGATTGTGTTCCATATAGACTTGGTAAAGATTATGTTAGCACCAAAATTGGTCACTAACCTCGTTGAGAAAGATTGTGTAGAGATATGAGTGATGAAGATAAATTAAATAAGGAAGAATATGCTAATTTAAATGTAGAAAGTAAGAACACCGGATTTATAGTGGTTCGACGTAATTGCCTACGTCCACTTTGAGGTTAAACTTTATTGATCTTCTTAATGATTGATTACAAATACAATTCGTAGATCAAATGCTTGAATGAAATTGCTAAGTAAAGAAGATGAGTCTTGAAAATGGCAGAGTCTCCCTAGTGTTCTCCCAAAAAAGGTCCTTTTTCACTGTGCCCCTGCCCCTCTATTTATAGACAAAGATGGGTCGGACTTCCCAAGTGGGCTCGGCAGCCGAACACCTTGGCCCAAATAGAGTGGTCGTCGTATGCCGAACCAGATAGGCCGAACGGTTAGATGCCGAACCACACTCTCCATGCCAAACGAGGCGCTTGCTGCGTGGGAAGAGTAGAACGAATATCAGTCGAAGCCGAACGTGCCTCTGGTCGAACGAAGCGCCTGGCCGAACGATACCTTTGGCCGAATGAAGCTCTTAACCGAACGTTGTCTCTGGCCGAACGATGGCACTGGCCGAACGATAGCTTTAGCCGAACAATGCTTCTGGCCGAACGATGTCTCTGGCCGAACGATAGCTTTAGCCGAACAATGCTTCTGGCCGAACGATGTCTCTAGCCGAACGAGGGCTCTTGGCCGGACGTTGCCTTTAGCCGAGTAGTGCCTTTGGCCGAACGATGGTTCCGGCCGAATGATGGCTTGTGACGAACAATACAGCCATGCCGAGCAATTGCACGCCGAACGTCTTCTGATGCCGAATGCTCCTGGATGCCGAGTTCTGCTGTATGCCGAGTACTTCTTGGATGCCGAGTTCTGCTATATGCCGAGTACCTAATTGCCTGGTCAAATCTCCAGGAAACACTTGCCCCCCAAAGTGTATTACGTGACTTAATCGTGATAAGCTTTGATTTGTGTAACCTTTATGTTCCGTTTCAAATCCTTGACTAACTTCGAATGGAGATGCCTTTTTGAGAATTTCAGTGGTTGTGGTGTGCGCCTAATGTGGGATAAATGCCGAACAACACGTTCGAGGCCGAACATTCTTCATGCGCCGAGCAATCCTACGTTTTGAAACCGACCGCTACAGCTTTGACCGGTTCTACCGGATATAGCCCCTTCGACTTCCACTTTTTTCCCTATAAAACTAGGCACCTCCCCTCTCCTCTCCTTTTACTCTTTTACTTCTGTCGCTCCATAAAGACTTGCAATTCTCGCCAGTCAACCAGTCTTAAAGCCTAATTACTCCTTCCTAAGCTCTGATCTGCAAACTAGGTATAACCCCTTGTACGATTCAAATAGTTTCAACACGAGACAGCCGAGTGGGTTATGTAGAAATCTTTTGATTAGGTCGTCTTTATTACTGAATGATGGTGCAAGGCGAGGAGGGATGATCAGGAGTGTTTGCACATAAGATCATTGGGCGGTTAGCTTCTTCGTGCCGAATCAAAGTTATAGGAGAAGAAAGAAAAAATGAAAGCGTTGGAGGTGGTAAGGGTGTCGAATGGCATAGCTCTGATTCGGCGTATGTTATCATGCGCCGGACAGTGAAATGGATGGCTAAGGTGAAGGAATGAATTAGTGGGATGCCGAACGATTACGAATGCCGAGCAATCTCTTAGCCGAACAAAACCAAGGCCGAACACTACTTACATGCCGAACAACGACTTAAACGAACAAAACCAAGGCCGAACACTACTTAAATGGCGAACAACAACTTAGCCGAACAAAACCAAGGCCGAACACTACTTAAATGCCGAACAACAACTTAGCGGAACAAAACCAAGGCCGAACACTACTTAAATGTCGAACAACAACTTAGCCGAACAAAACCAAGGCCGAACACTACTTAAATGCCGAACAGATATATGTCAAACAACAGACATGTCGAACAATGCAAATGCCGAACAATCATAAAGGCCGAACGATACCTTTCACCGAACAGGAATTAGGCCGAACACTTATTAACTATACCTATTCATACAGAAAAACAAGAACCAGGACCTAAGCATACTAGCATATATGAAACTGACCCGGATCACTAACTTCCTAGCTTTAGTAGACATAAATCTGAACTTAGATTAACATACGTTTTCTGAATCTGGAACTGTAATCACCACAAGGCGGGCTTTTTGAGACGGTCAGCGATGACGGTCTTCGAAGGCGACGATTCGAAGCTTACTTTCGTATCTTTGTAACCTTTAGATTCTCAATGCTTACACACGACTGCTTGCACTAGTTTACACACCACGTGGGGGGAACACTCGTATTGTTAATTCTAACATTCAACGTTTTTCAAGTATAGTTTTCACAGGTGCTTAGACAGATTCATTATTTATTGGGGATGTCTAAAAAATCTAGCTCCGCCACTATATCTGATAGGCCCGGGCCTTCATCAAGGCAGGAAATCGCTGACACTTCAAATCCGTCGACTTCCCCTGCCCATAACTTAGCTCCTGATGCCCTGGAGGCAACAATTCTCTTAGACAATCCGATCGACTCACAGGCTTCAAAGATTAATGAAGTCGCACTTCGGCGAATATGCTCCATCCATGGGATCCCCTTCGCCGATGTGTTGGTCCGTCGCGACACGATCGTCCTCACCTGCCCCCAGTCGGATATACCGCCTGTAACAAGTTCATGTGCTGGATGGGCAGCGTGCCTCCATTCAATTTATTTCTTCGGGACATGTTGCAGTACATAGATATTGCCCCGTCGCAGCTGCATCCAAACGGTCACGCGTTTATATACGGGACCTACCTACTCTTCATGGCCGTCTTCTCTAGGCCTCCAACTTCTGGCGACATCAGATATATTTACATGATCAAGAAGCGGAAAGATAGCCCCTCCTTCATGTTCCTCGAGCCGTACCACAAATGCCAGATCTTAACCGGAGCATGTAGTAAATTCTCCCTGTACAAACAGGAATGGTTCTATGTGCGTTGCCCGCCTGGTTTCACGAGGAGATGGGTCGAAGGCAGTAAGTCTCTTTGCTGAGTCATCATTCGTGTTTAATCGGAGTTATGCTTTCTCTAACTCCTTGTTTTATCTTTTCAGGTATTAACCCGCGTCCGGAGGGCCGAGGATATTCTGAGGCCGTTGAACCCATTAGAGCTCTTCCTACCGAAGAACGAGACATTCGAACCCTCCTTTCAAATGAATCACTATCGAGGTTCAGACTGTTAGCAAGTGGTCGCCAGATTAGTCTCCCGGATGGTGTTTCCATTCCCAAGCCTGCATCCGGTAAAGGGAAAAACCAAGCTGGATCGTCGTCACGCCATACTCCCGACGCGCACGAAGAGGGTGAACACAAGGAGGATGAAGCTCTTGAGACTCAAGGCGAGAATGTGGGTCCCGCTTGGAACTCGGCGGTCGAAGTGCATGACATCGAAACATCATCCTCCCCTTCGAAGGGAAAGAAGAAATTGACATACAAGATACGGAAGGAGAAGGTTGGCGGAACTTCAAAAGTCACACTCATCCCGTCAGAGAAAGAGGCTTCCTCACAGCATATGGAAAGTTCTCTAAGGGGTCTGTCGAATCTTTCCATCCCCGACGATATACTTAATTATGGTTTTGACGATCCTGAAGTCTTCAAGTTTCCTTCGCCCGCTAGAGGCAACGCGGGAGTTCAACTCCCAGTCCAGGGGGACAACACTCTGATCAGTAAAGATAAAGGAACCGGTCCGTCGGGGGGAACACTAGGACACACACGCACTTCATCACACACTTCAAATTTTTCCTTATTACCCCAACTTTTCTTAACTCGTTGTTATTTTTATCCTTTGCTGGTGACATGGGGCGCTCCCACGGGCTCGATCGTCTCCACAGCTCTTCTATATTTCACCATCCCGGACGGGATTCAGGCTCAGGTAGGCGCAGGGACAGAGATGATTACGAGGATCGAGACAACCGTCCTCGCGATTCATCTTATCGAAAGAAGACATATTCCCAATCTACACAGTCCCGTGATCCTCTTCCTCAAACTGAGTCGGATAGAGAGAAGCCTTCGTAGAAGGGGTCCCAACCTGATGTTTCCCGAGAACAACACTCTGGTTCGTCGAGTACAAGGCAAACTCGGGAGCATCGAAAAAGAGCAGAACTCTCAAAGCCTCCTTCCCCTACTCCCGCGGTTGACCCAACTGTAGTAGAGAAGATGGTTGATCTTAAGGCCAAATTCCCAAAAATCTGCTTTGACGGTATAAAATTCCTCCCGGCTATTCATCATATCCCAGGGCACGTGAAGCAGAGTGCCATTGCCTGTAACAACGACGTCTATGTTCAACATGACGCTTTTGTATATTTGGTCGAAAAGATCTCGGAGGTATCTGTTGAGCGATAATATGAAATTGATCGTTTGAAATTGGAAGCTGGCTGTGACAAGAACATCATCAAGCATCAAGATGAAGAGCTCGCTTCGTATAAGTCGAAGCTTGAAGCCGCTGAGCAAAGTGCAAAAGATACCACCGAGGCAGTCACTCGTTTAGAGATGACCCACAAGAAGGAACTCGATGAAGCAGTCCAGCGCAGTGGTGCCCTTGCCTTAGAAAAAGATTCTATCCAGAAAGAAAGGGACGCGCTTGCCATACAAGTCAAAGAGTTGAAAGAATTACTCTCTAAGGAGAAAGAGGATAAAGTAGCTGCTCAAGAAGAGTCACAACGATATTGCGATGAAATCGTTGCTACTCGGCTCTTGAAAACGAAGCTCGACGACGAACTTGCTGGAGTTAAAAAAATGAAAGATGAAGCCCGTGAGGAGGGCAAAAGAAAAGCTTCGGAGGAGATTGACTCTCGCCTCGAGGCGGCCGCAGAGGCCGGCAGGGAAGAGGTCAAGTGCATGTTTGACCCGTTGATTGCTGAGTATGGTGCCCGCGTCCTTATGCATCGCGACTTGACATTCTTGGGCGAGGGCTATCTTGAATCCCTAGCTGAGGCCTGGGAATCTCTAGTGAAGATTAGGAAAATTGAGTTGGGCTCTGAAGAAGTCGATGAGGATGCCCTGGTGAAGAAATTTCTTAGAGGGAACGAGCCAGCGGACTTATCCGCAGTTTTGGCGCTTTATAGCAAAGGCTCTCCCCTACCAAAAGAGAAAAATGATGGAGCCGGTCCATCTGGGGCTAAGACTACGGCTCCTCATATTGCTGCTCCTCCCACTGCTCAACCGGCTGGTCGGCCGACACTTGACCCATTCGAGCAGCATGCCGGCTACGATCCTGAAGATCCTGGGCTTGGCATTCATGTGCTATCCCCTATTCTGGAGGGTGAAACTCCACGCGCAACTGATAGCCAGCCAGAACCCGGTAGGAAATTCTTCTTTTTTTTAGAAGTTAAAAGATCTGTCACTTTCTAGTAGCGGTTATTCATCCTAATGTTCATTCTTTATGTTTTCATGCAGGCTGCTCTGATCCTGAGCCAACTCCGAGGAGCGATGACGCCAAGGAGGAGGCGGAGAAAACAAGCGATGTTGCTCATGCGGGAGTAACTCCTGGCCCTGATGCTCAAGTGATCGGGGCGCTAGACGATGATAAGCTTGACACCTCATCTCCCGCCGAAGGGAGTGATGAAATCGAGATCACTGGCGCCTCCGAACGTACTTCGAAGATAAGCATGAAAGAGCGCCTCGCTGAAGAGGAGAAGAAAAAAGTCGAGGTTAAAGTTGAGCCTGAAATACTGGAACTCTCCGACCCGCTGAACAGACCTTTGAAGATCATTCTCCCTGGCATATCCAAACCACTGGATGTTCCTTCTCCCACTCCTGACTCTGCTTCTTTAGCAAGCTAGAAATCCAAGAAGAAGCGTGAGGGAGAGGAGTCATCGGAAAAAACAAAAGAAGACAAGAAGAAGAAACCGAAGAAATAATCGCTATACTCGTTCAACGAGTTTTTTGCTTAAGTCTTGTAACTACTTTTATCTTTTGTCTCCGTAGTTTGTGTAGATAGGTTCTTGACTCCAAGTTTTGGAGGAATAACTGTGTAACCTCATTTTGGACTATTAAATAAAGTTTAGTTCCTTAGTCGTTTGAACGATTCTTTTACTTCTTTAGATTTCTGAATAACTGCGGTCAAAACTCAAGCACTTATGAGTTGCATATTTCTTGTTCTACATTTCTTGAGTACTTAGAATTTTTTCTAAATTCGCGTTCCAGGAACTTATAGTAAGTTGATGCTCATTCAGGGGATTCGGAGATTGAAATCGTTCATATTCTAGCCCGCGCTCTGGGGACTTAGAGTACTCCGGTCCGCACTCAGGGAACTCGGAGATTGAAATCGTTCATACTCTAGTCCGTGCTCTGGAGACTTAGAGTATTCTGGTCCGCACTCTGGGGACTCGGAGATTGAAATCGTTTATACTCTAGTCCACGCTCCGGGAACTTAGATTACTCCGGTCCGCACTCAGGGGACTCGGAGATTGAAGTCGTTTATACTCTAGTCCACGCTCCGGGGACTTAGAGTTCTCCGGTCCGCACTCTGGGGACTCGGAGATTGAAGTCGTTTATACTCTAGTCCGCGCTCCGGGGACTTAGAGTACTTCGGTCCGCACTCAGGGGACTCGGAGATTGAAGTCGTTTATACTCTAGCCCGCGCTCTGGGGACTTAGAGTACTCCGGTCCGCACTCTGGGGACTCGGAGATTGAAGTCGTTTATACTCTATTCCGCGCTCCGGGGACTTAGAGTACTCCGGTCCGCACTCAGGGGACTCGGCGATTGAAGTCGTTTATACTCTAGCCCGCGCTCCAGGGACTTAGAGTACTCCGGTCCGCACTCTGGGGACTCGGAGATTGAAGTCGTTTATACTCTAGTCCGCGCTTCGGGGACTTAGAGTACTCCGATCCGCACTCTGGGGACTCGGAGATTGAAGTCGTTTATACTCTAGTCCGTGCTCCGGGGACTTAGAGTACTCCAATCCGCACTCTGGGGACTCGGAGATTGAAGTCGTTCATACTCTAGCCCGCGCTCTGGGGACTTAGAGTACTCCGGTCCACACTCAAGGGACTCGGAGATTGAAATCATTCATACTTTAGTCCATGCTCTGGAGACTTAGAGTATTCCGGTCCGCACTCTGGGGACTCGGAGATTGAAATCGTTTATACTCTAGTTCGCGCTCCAGGGACTTAGAGTACTCCGGTCCGCACTCTGGGGACTCGGAGATTGAAGTCGTTTATACTCTAGTCCGCGCTCCGGGGACTTAGAGTACTCCGGTCCGCACTCAGGGGACTCGGAGATTGAAGTTGTTTATACTCTAGCCCGCGCTCCGGGGACTTAGAGTACTCCGGTCCGCACTCAGGGGACTCGGAGATTGAAGTCGTTTATACTCTAGCCCGCGCTCCGGGGACTTAGAGTACTCCGGTCCGCACGTTGCGGACTCGGAGATTGAAATCGTTTATACGAGTTCGTACAACGTACAGAATAATGTAGTTCTAGTAATTCATCACCCGAGTATGAGATATAGAAGCACTAGTAATTCATGGAAAATACAGCTTCAAGCCTTTATTAATGAAAAACAACTAAACTGCCTGATTACATGGCTAAAAAGAAACTAAGTTACGACTGAACGAAAACATACATGAAATAACTGTGCCTAAAACATGAAAGAAACATACTAAATGTAATAATGTCGCAAATGTTCACTGTTCCACGCTCGGGGGAGTGTCACGCCATCAACGGTCGCTAGCTTGAATGTTCCCTCTCCAAGCTTCCGTTCAATGACGTATGGACCTTCCTAGTTGGGATTCATACGTGATGGTACCGGGAAAACTCATTTCAAAACGAGATCACCCACATCAAAAATCCTTGGGCGGACTCTGCCGTCGTAGTAACGCTTGACTCGGTGCCTATGCGCTGCCGCCCTTAATTCGGCCTCTTCACGTTTTTCACCGACACAGTCCAGTGATTCCAATAAGAGATCTTGATTCATCTTGGGATCATAATATGTCGCTCGGTGTGATGGAACTTCAAGTTCCACGGGTATAACGGCTTCCGAGCCGTATGCCAAGGCGAACGGAGTGTGGCCGATCGCGGACTTGTGGGTGGTTCTATAAGCCCATAATGCTGTCGGGAGTTCATCTACCCACTTGCCTCCGACTTTCTCCAAACGCTTCTTCAGTATGGACTTGATTATTTTGTTTACAGCCTCGACTTGCCCGTTAGCCTTTGGATGCGCAACGGCGGCGAACTTCTTCTCAATGCCATACTTAAAACAGAACTCTTTGAACTCTCTGCTTTCAAACTGCGTTCCGTTGTCTGTAATGATGGTTCGAGGGAGGCCAAAGTGGCATATAATGTTTCGCACAACGAAATTAATGACCTTCTTAGAGGTGATCGTGGCTAGAGGTTCTGCCTCGGCCCATTTTGTGAAATAATCGACTGCAACTATCGCGTATTTCGCGCCACCTTTGGATATTGGCAAAGAGCCGATTATGTCGATTCCCCAGATTGCAAATGGCCAGGGACTAACCATTTGTGTGAGTTCTGTTGATGGAGTCCTCGGGATTTTCGCATATCTTTGACACTTGTCACATTTCCTTACGTAGTCTGCAGCGACCCGGTTTATGGTTGGCCAGTAATATCCATAGCGGATTATCTTTTTTGCTAGCGTTTGCCCCCCAGTATGGTCGCCACATTCCCCTTTGTGAACCTCCTTCAAGACCCGCTTTGTCTCATCATGAGCGATGCATCATAATAAGGGGACTGAGAACCCCTTTCGATACATTAATCCATCCTGCATCACGTATCGTGCGGCCTTTCGAAGGACCTGTCGTCTTTCGCTCCTTTTTTCTGGTAAAGTCCTGGTCGTCAGGTACAGTTTGAATGGGGTTATCCACGACTCCTTCTCGATTTTCGTTTCCAACACACAATCAACTTTCATCTCGTCTATGCTCGGAGCATGCAAGGCCTCAACGGGAAATAATCCCATTTGCTGCGCATCGCCAGTGCTTGCAAATTTAGCCAACGAGTCGGCTTCTTTATTCTGTTCGCGCGGGACATGCGAAATATCATAACGCTCGAGGTTCGACAGTAGTTCCTGAACCAGAACAAGGTACGGAGCAAGCTTCTGTCCCTTTGCTTGGTGATCTCCCCGCACTTGGTAGACCACCAACTGCGAGTCACAAAAGATTTCAACTGATTTGACTCCGAGTTCTCCAATGAGTTTTAAGCCAGCAATTAGTGCTTCATATTCTGCTTCGTTATTTGTGGCCGGGAAATCGAGCTTCAAAGCGTAACAAATCGATCGATTTTCCGGAGTTACAAGAACTACGCCCGCGCTGGAGCAACGGTCGTTTGATGCCCCATCGATGTATAATTTCCATCGAACGGGAGGCATGACGTTGTGACCATCTGGTTCGGCAGATGTAGTAAACTCAGCGATGAAGTTTGCTAATGCTTGCCCCTGTATGGCTCTCCGTGGTAAGTAGGCGATATCGAACTGGCTCAACTCTATATTCCATTTTAACAATCTTCCAGAAGTTTCCGGTCGTTGGAGTACCTGCCGTAGGGGTTGATCGGTATAAACACTGATTGAGTGCGCTTGAAAGTACGGGCGCAGATTCCGTGATGTAATCACCAAGCAATAGGCCAATTTCTCGATTTTAGGGTAATTTCTTTCTACCCCTGTTAAACGCTTGCTAACGTAATACACCGGCTTTTGGATTCGGTCCTCCTCGCGGACCAAAGCCGCACTTATAGCATGTGGGGATATGGCCAAGTACACGTACAGCATCTCATGGTCTACCGGTTTTGACAGCACTGGAGGACTCTCCAGATGCCTCACCAGATCCCAGAATGCTTCCTCATAATCGGATGTCCACTCAAAATTCCTCTTCCCTTTCTTTATTATATCAAAGAAAGGGATGCACTTGTCCGTGGCCCTGGATATGAATCGACTCAGCGCAGCTACTTTTCCATTCAAGCTCTATACGTGTTTTATAGTTCTGGGCACTTGCACATCTCGAATAGCTTGAATCTTTTCTGGGTTAGCTTCAATTCCCCTAGCATTGACGATGAATCCCAAAAACTTCCCCGACGCAACGCCGAAGGAACATTTCAGAGGGTTGATCTTCATCCCATAATATCTGAGTATATCGAACATCTCAGCTAAGTCTCGAATGTGGTCGTTTGACTGTCGTGACTTCACGAGCATGTCATCCACATAGACTTCCATCGTTCTACCAAGCTGGTCTTTGAACATTCGATTCACCAAACGCTGATAAGTTGCTCCAGCGTTTTTCAATCTGAAGGGCATTACTACATAGCAATATAGCCCGACATTTGTGACGAAACTGGTGTGTTCTTGGTCCGGAATATGCATCGGGATTTGATTGTAACCCGAGTACGCATCCATGAATGATAACAGCTCGTGCCCTGCAGTGGAGTCAACCAATTAATCAATCCTAGGCAACGGAAAACTATCCTTGGGGCATGCCTTGTTCAAATCGGAATAGTCTATGCAAGTTCTCCATTTCCCATTCGCCTTTTTCACCAGCACGGGGTTTGATACCCATTCAGGGTAGAGGGCGTCGCGGACGAACCCGTTGGCTTTGAGTTTGTCCACCTCCTCTCTGAGAGCAGCGGACCTCTCTGGGTCCATTCCTCTCGTCTTTTGTTTAACCGGGACGTATTTCGGGTCTATGTTCAACATATGACTCGTAATGGCGGGAGAAATCCCGCACATATCAGAATGCGTCTAGGCGAAAACATCAAGATATGCCCGGAGGAAATCACTAAGGTCTTCAGTCATTGCGGGGCCGAGTTGCGATCCGATCTTCAATACTCGCGATGGGTCGTCTCGGCTGACTGAAATGTCAACTGTTAATTCGGCCGGCGCTGCCTTTTCTTCCCTGGGTTTCTCATCGTCATCTCTCGGATCTATGTCTCTGAAGATCCGAGAATTATGCCCGAGCCAGGGCTCGGGCATTACTTGTTAATTATAAGTATTAAGGATGCGGACAGGATTGTCCGCAACTTTTCCTTTCTTCCTCCGATGGGCCTCTAGGAGCTCAGCCACATAACAAGCACGACCAGCAGCTTGGTCGCCATGAACAACACCTACTCCTTTGTCAGTTGGGAACTTCAAAGTTAAGCACCACGGGGCTAATGCCGCCCTAAACTCTGCCAGGGCCGGTCGGCCCAAGAAAACATTATACGGAGAATCCACATCCAAAACTACGAAGGGTAGGATTCTCACCCTCCGACGTTCGCCTTGTCCCAGTTCAACTGGTAACTCAACATACCCCACCGCATCGGTCGCTGCGCCATTAAAGCCGTGTATACGAGCTTTGGATGGTTTCAAGTCCTTTGTTTCCATTTTCATCTGGTCATAAGCCTTCTTAAAGATGATGTTGATAGAAATTCCACAATCAATCAGAATTCTTTTCACATAAGCCGGTCCGATTGTCGCAGATATGACCATCGGGTCGATGGTTGGAGCCTTCACCTGGTTAGCATCTCTGTTTCTGAACACTATGTCGTCTATCATCACGCGCAGCTGCTTAGCAGGGATCCCATCCTCCACATTGGAACAACACTCGAAATCTGCATGCTTTAGGGAACTAGCATACCGCTCCATCTCCTGCCAATTCTTATCCATGGGGTGAGGTCCGCCGATGATCGTGTTTATGACTAGTCTACCCACAGTTCGGGCAGGCTCCTCGGGATGACACGGAGCTAGTGCATGACCTGGGTTGGATGTTCCCTGTCCTCCTTCCTGTGGATCCTTCACAAAATCATGTAACTTCTTCTGCCTGATCAACTTCTTTATAGCATCGTGTAGGTGTCTGCACTCTTCCGTATTGTGCCCGTAAGTCTTATGGAAGCGGCAGTATTTTCCAGTCCGTTTCTGTTCCTTGGTTGACTCTTTTGGACGTGGCTTTCTATACTGAAAGGTATTGCAGGTTGAGAGGTAAATGTTCTCAAGAGACGCATTCAGCGGGGTATACTCGTTGTAGCTCGGAATTCTCGGCTTCCACTTCCCCGCTTCTCTCTTCTTCCCTTGATTTCTTCCTCCGGACTCCTTAGGCTGCCCAGGCTTGTTCTGGACATTGACTTGGACTTTTCCCGAGTTGTCTCTGGACTGCTTCACAGCAATGTTGCTTTTCACGGACTCATAGGCAGGTCCAGGTGCCTTATCTCGCCTTACCCACCTAGCTTCCTCTCTTCTTATGAATTGGTGTGCCTTTGAGTAAAAACGCTCTAGCGTAGTCGGGGGTTTTCCTGCCAACCAGTCTCCAAATTCAGAATCCGGATCCACACCTCGCATCACAACCATTAGAATTGCATGATCATTAGGATTACTGACTTCAGTTTCCGCAACATGGAATCTTTGTAAATATTCCTTCAATGACTCCCCAGGATTTTGGATTACACTTGACAGAGACATTACGTCCTTTGGATGAGTAGTGTGTATCCTGAACTGCTCAATAAACTTCTTTGCCAACTGCTCGAAATTGGATACGGACCGCGGAGTAAGTCGGGTGAACCACATAGTAGCGATCCCAGATAGAGTAATTGGAAAGCATCTACACTTGGTCGCATCATTTGCTCTAGCTGAATCCATCATCCACTCGTACCTCATGACATGCTGTCTGGGATCAGTCTTTCCCTCATAAGCAGGGATAGTTGGCATACTAAACTTTCTGGGGTACGCTGCCTGTAGAACAACGTCTATGAATGGAGTATGACTTCTTGACACTCCCCAATCATCATTCGATAAGCCTTGATTTTCTTTCATTAATTGCTTGATCATGGCTGTCAGGTCTGGTGTTTGTATAGAAGGTGGAAAGCTGGAATCAGTTCTACGTGACTGATCATGTTGATGCCTCCTCTGTTGGCGATCTGCCAAATGCGCATCTTGAGGTTCGACATCGTTAGCGTTTTGACGGTCTGGGTCTTCATCCTCCACCTTCACTCCAGCTCCTAAGTTCCCCGCTCCGACTCGGTCACAGTCTCCAGTTGTTCGGACAGTAGCACCTGCCCGTACAGTTTCAGTCTTACGGCGCCTACGCCTGGGAGGTTCATCGGATGAAGTTGAGCTATCGGATGAGGAGTAAGGGGCGGGATTGCCCCCAGCATTATGTTACTGTTGTTGAGTGAGTTGTGCCATCAGGTTGGCGTTAGCTTGCATCTGCTCTCCTAGTTGTCTCCTGCTTTCCCGGAGTTCTCTCATCAAGTCATTAAACTCTATTCTGGTGACAACTGGAGTCTGGTCCTGGGCGGCAATTCCTACACCCGGAATCGCTGGCTGATTGCTAGGTCCTGCTTGTTGCACGCTAGTAGTCTCGTGGACGTCCGCATTATGAGAAGCTGACCTGGTACGCGGTCTTGCCATTATAGAGTTATCGGTATGAACTCTGAGTAGAATCAACGGACGTCCTATCAATGAGTCGGATCTTCTTTGGGGGATTTGTTCAATCCAGTAGCTTCAAAGCAGATCCTTAAGGTCTGAGAATTCAATTCTCAGTGAAAGCACCAAAGTGTTAGCACCAAAATTGGTCACTAACCTCGTTGAGAAAGATTGTATAGAGATATATGTGATGAAGGTAAATTAAACAAGGAAGAACATGCTAATTTAAATGCTGAAAGTAAGAACACCGGATTTATAGTGGTTCGGTGTAATTGCCTACGTCCACTTTGAGGTTAAACTTTATTGATCTTCTTAATGATTGATTACAAATACAATTCGTAGATAAAATGCTTGAATGAAATTTCTAAGTAAAGAAGATGAGTCTTGAAAATGGCAGAGTCTCCCCAGTGTTCTCCCAAAAAAGGTCCTTTTTCACTGTGCCCCTGCCCCTCTATTTATAGACAAAGATGGGTCGGACTTCCCAGGTGGGCTCGGCAGCCGAACACCTTGGCCCAAATAGAGTGGTCGTCGTATGCCGAACCAGATAGGCCGAACGGTTAGATGCCAAACCACACTCTCCATGCCGAACGAGGCGCTTGCTGCGTGGGAAGAGTAGAATGAATATCAGTCGAAGCCGAACGTGCCTCTGGTCGAACGAAGCGCCTGGCCGAACGATACCTTTGGCCGAACGAATCTCTTAACCGAACGTTGTCTCTGGCCGAACGATAGCACTGGCTGAACGATAGCTTTAGCCGAACAATGCTTCTGGCCGAACGATGTCTCTGGCCGAACGATAGCTTTAGCCGAACAATGCTTCTGGCCGAACGATGTCTCTGGCCGAACGATAGCTTTAGCCAAACAATGCTTCTGGCCGAACGATGTCTCTGGCCGAATGAGGGCTCTTGGCCGGACGTTGCCTTTAGCCAAGTAGTTCCTTTGGCCGAACGATGGTTTCGGTCGAACGATTGCTTGTGACGAACAATACAGCCATGCCGAGCAATTGACACGCGAACGTCTTCTGATGCCGAATGCTCCTGGATGCCGAGTTCTGCTGTATGCCGAGTACTTCCTGGATGCCGAGTTCTACTGTATGCCGAGTACCTAATTGCCTGGTCAAATCTCCAGGAAACAGATTACCAGACCAATAGTTATGCCTTTAAGGCGTATGGCACCCAGAGAGCAGAAGGAGTTGGAGGTGCAAGTGAATAACCTATTGAGATGAGGGTTCACTCGTAGGAGCCTATTTGAGTGAGGCGCACCCATAGTACTCACCACCAAGGCGGATGGCTCTCTGAGGTTGTGTGTAGATTACCGTGACCTGAATAAGATGATGAAAAAGAACAAGTATCCACTCGTGCTTATTGATGACTTGTTCGATCAGCTCCATGGTACGAAGGTGTTCTCTCAGTTGGACCTTGCGATGGGGTTTCATCAATTGATAATGGCGAAATAGAGTGTGTCGATTACAACGTTCCATATGCCGTCTAGATTCTTTGATTGGTTAGTTATGATGTTCGTGCTAACCAACACACTGGCATACTTTATTGATCTTATTAACCTTATTTTTAGGGATCAACTAGATAAGTTTGACTTGTGTTCGTGGACGATATCTTTGTTTATTCGAGGATAGAGGAAGAACATAAGGAGCATTTGAGGTTTGTGCTTGAGGTGTTGAGGAAGCATCAATTGAAGGCGAAGTTTTCGAAGTGTCCCTTTTGTAGGAGGGAAGTGCGATTTTTGGGTCATGTAGTTTCCGAGCAGGGTGTTGCTATAGATCCTACGAAGGTGGCAGCAATACAGGACTGGGATTGACCCGAGTCTTCTATAGATGTGAGAAGCTTTCTTGAACTGGCGGGATACTATAGACGTTTTATCAAGGACTCTCTAAGGTAGCAGTGTCGTTAACTAAGTTGACGAAGAAGAATTAAACTTTTATTTAGGACGCGATGCGAGCATGAGTTTATAAGTCTGAAGAAGAGGTTGATGAGTGCATCGGTGTTAGGCATTCCAAGTGGAAATGAGGAGCTGACATAGATACATGTGGTACGGGACTGGGTATTGTGTTGATGCAAAGGGGAAAAGTTGATGCCTACACTAATCGACAGCTGAAACCGCATGAGAGGAAGTATCTAACTCACTATTTAGAGTTGGTGGCAATAGTATTCACTTTGAAGATACGCATGCACTATTTGCTTGGGGAGATGTTTGAGTTGTATATGGACCATAAGTCGTTTAAGTATCTATTTTCCTAGAAGGATTTCAACCTTTGCCAGCAGTGATGGTTCAAATTCTTGGCCTCTTATGACTTCGACATTTCCTATACTCCCGGTAAGGGAAATGTAGTCATTAATGCATTAAGTAGGAGACATGCCAGCTTGGGAGCGATGTTTCTAGGGTGGAAGCTGTTGGAGTTTGTCGCTGGCTATGATTTTAGACCTCGGTGTGAACTAGATCTGGAAGTGTTAGCTAGCCTGACGATCAGACCTACCTTGATATAGCGGATTGGTGCTAGTCAGAGGTGAGATGCTAGACTAGCGAAGATCATGGCCAAGTTAGAGGAAGTGGTAGAGTCTGAGGAGATGAAGTAGTATAAGATCAACCACGATGGTTGGCTGCATAAGGATGGGAGATTGTTTATTCCTAATGTCGATGTGTTGAGGGATGAGATATTGCACGAGTTCCATCATTTGAGATTGACTATACATCCTAATGGCAATAAAATGTATTGCGATATTAGGTAGATATTTTATTGGGAAGTGATGAAGAAGGACATTGGAACATTCATCTCGAAGTGTATATACTGTCAGTTGGTATAGGCAGAGCAGAAGAAGCTGAGTGGTTTGCTGCAACCGCTCGAGATTCCCAAGTGGAAATGGGAACAAGTTTCAATGGAATTCATCGATGGATTGCCGAGGACCAGAGGAGAGTACGATAGAATTTGGGTCATAATCGATAGATTGACAAAGAGTGCTAGGTTTATATCCATCAAGTCAAGTATACTGGCATCCAAATTGGCTGAGTTGTATATGAAGTGGGTTATGCGATTCCACGGTGTGTCGACGAGCATTATGTGGGACTGAGACCCTTTGTTCACTAGTGGGTTTTAGAAGAGATTAAAAGAGGCATTGGGGACGAAGCTACATCTTAGTATAGCTTATCACCCACAAACCGATGGGCAGATCGAGAGGGTGAATCGTATCTTATAGGATCTCTTGCGAGCTTGCATTCTTAATTTCGATAGCTCGTAGGATAATCATATGCACTTAGTAGAGTTCGCATACACCAGCAGTTATCAGTTTAACATCGGTATAGCACCATTTGAGGTGTTATATAGCCGACCGTGCAACGCTCCTTCATGTTGGTGGAAAGCGATCAAGAACTAATACTTGGGCCATATATGACTAGAGAGACTTTGGAGAAGATCGAGATCACTCGGCAATGAATGAAAGCAGCTTAGGATAGACAGAAGAGTTACACTTACAGGAGGAGATGTGATTTAGAGTTCTCCATCGACGATATGATATTCATTAAGATATCCCCGTTAGGAAATGTTGTTTGATTCTGTACTAAAGGGAAGTTGGCATCAAGATTCGTTAGTCCTTTTTCGATACATGAGAGGATCGAGAATCTAGCATATAAAGTCAACTTACCTTAGAAGATGGCGGGCATGCAAAATGTGTTCCATATACCTCACTTACGAAAGTTAGTGCACGACTCAAGCGGAAAGTTCAACCAGATCAGCTTGATGATATCGAGATTGAGCCAGAAGCATCGAGCCCTCGTAGGCCTATTTGTATCATCGAATGTGATACGAAGTAGCTTAGGAGGAAGATGGTAGAGCCGGTGAAGGTTTAGTGGAGTGAGAGCGAACGCGGTTATATTTGGAAGACCAAGGAGGGCATATGGAGCTCTTTACTTGGTGAGACTTCTGTTTATCGCATTTACTTTCACTTTCGATATCATTTAGGGTAGTTTAGTATCCTACATGCTTGGTAGGCATAGATATCATTTATTGCTTTTGTGTGTATGTTTTATGATTGATATGTTTGTTCGTGGATGATAGGTATGCAGCGTAGCTATGTTTGATTTTACCTTGGCTGTGTTCGGCATTTCGGGGGTAAAATTCCTAATGGGGGAGAGTGTTACAACCCATATTTTATGTATCGGAGGATCGTAAAATATTATTTTTAAATTCATATGAGGTCGTATGACTTTATAACTTTGGAAAATGACTATTAGTGATATTTTCTATCTTTATAATTATTCTGGATGATTTACCCATGGAAACTTTATAGGTTATAACTTTTGATAGATGACAAATTAGCATCAAGACCACTTCTATTGGAAAGATATGATGGTTTCCCTTTCCATAGAGTGGTCATAATAGTGATTTGGACTTTCTTGCTTGGAGATATGGCTGTTCGAATATTGGAAGTTTTTGGAGCAGCTTAGCGGGTAATTAGTGAGTTTGGGGGAAAGCCCACTGTCATTTCGGGTTTGGAGACCTTAATGTGCTGAACCATCATCCCAAATCACCTTTACACCTTCTCAAATAGATCTAAGCCTCCATTAACCCATCCTCCATCCAAAACCTTCTTTTTGCTCCTTCAAATCAAGTCTAAATCATATATTAAGGGTAGATTAGCAAGAGGATTCTTTAGAGATCTTCAAATCTACATTTTTGGGAAGAGAAAATCTTACTTTCGCTATTCATTTTTGGATCTACCTCGATTTGAATGCAAAACTTGGATTTTAGAGGATTTGGTGAGTGATTTATCATCTCTCATCTTACTATATATGTATCTATAGGTTTTAACAAGTTATGGATCCATTTTAAAGTCAAAATTAAGTTTTAATACTGTTTTAAAACCCAAGCTGTAGTAAAAATGTGAGTAAATGGATTTTTGGTGTTTTAGACATGTTGTTTGGATATGTGATTGCCTAAATAGATGTTGGGCTATGTTGTATACACCTTGTATAATGATTGCTATGATTGATTATGTATTTTACATGTTTGAATGTTGTTTGGTGCATGTATGGTATTTTTTTGTATGTTTGTACGATTGAAACGCTTATTGAAACGAATTAAAGGTAGGAATCCTAGAGACGGACTTCGAAGAGTTGGCACTATAGAGTTTGGAGTTATATCATTGCATTGGTGATGCATGAGACTCAAAGCGTTAAGTGTAGCGATGAATTCGGCGCGATGTTGAAGTGCTGAAAGAGCTACAAGTTTTGGTTCGGCAGAGCTTAGTTCGGTATGGGTAGCTCAATGAGGCTATGTCCGGGGTTGGATATCTCGATGGTTGACTTTAGGAAGAGAAGGCATTGGCTCAACACATGATGGTCCAGTAGTGGAAGGTCGGACATGAAATGATGTTCGGTAGGTAATGGCTCTGTAGGTAGCTTGGCTCGGCAAGTGGAGGATGGAATAGAAAATGCAGTCTGGTAGGTAGGGGTGCCAAACAGGAGTATCTATTTGGCGTTGCTTCTATTTGGGGGAAGTATGGCTTTAGGCCGAACAAAGGGAGGCAACCCAATCATAAAGTGATGCTTTTAGGGTATTGGCTTCTTGGCAAGACATAGGGTTGCTTGGTGGTCTTGGGAGTTGGCTCGGGGGTAAGGATGGAGGACCCCAGGGTGACCCAGATTACTTTGGAATGGAAACCGACGAAGTATGGTGATTTCAACGCCTCGATGTAGCGAGTGACTATAGCATATAGTGGTGAATCGAAAGGATGAGTTATGTATGATAGCTCGTAGAGTAGAACGTGAGGTCGTGATGCTCATGAATTGGACATGGTAGCCTGTGTGTACCCAGGGTAGTCTATGCGTACCCATGTGTTTGGAGGTCTACGTTTGTTCAGTCTTTAGCCATCTGCGTAGGCATGAGATGAGCATCTATAGGTCTATAGGGTAGTTACTATTGGTGCGTGTGCTAAGGGATTTATAGGTGACTCTATGGTTATGATGCCCATTATTGGGACAAGGTAGCGTACGTATACCCATGGTAGTTTGTGTATACCCATATTTTGTACATCTGCATGTGTCCGATCCTTTACCATCTACATGGGCAATGAGTTGAGCATCTAAAAGAGTTATCATATATCTGGAGCACTTGAGTGAGAGATGCAAGGTTGTGTGATGGATGCTATGTGTGTTGTATGCTTGATATGCTATGTGATACGCCTATACCTCATATTTTCCATTTGTGATAGCAGTCTAGCATATACTTGCTTATGTGCTAACTCTTTGGATGCTGGGATAGGTCGGGTATGGTTGTTCACACCCTATACCCTATTTACTATATACGAGTTTTATAGTATTTTTGAGATAATACATCGCTCACACCAAACTATTGTCTGATCCGAGGTATTATGCTCCACTTCTTATTATTTCGCATACTCTTAAATGTGTGGATTAGAGATAAAAAAAAGTCTGGATAGCGCATGGAGCTGTTTGGAGTACGAGCAGGAGGCTACGCTTTCATATATCTATACTTTAGAGCTTACTATTTCTTATCTTCCACTGTGCAGTACTATGGAGCTATGTCAGTACTTGTACTTTTAAGAGACAACTATCAAGTTTATTTTGGGAGATTTGGGATGTATAAACTCTTTTTTTCATTTTTCATATAGTCTGTGAACTTGATCCACCGTATTATTATTTATGGTTCATTTGATTATATCACTGTCTCGCCGGTTTACATCTATGTTGTTATATTTTATTTTTTATGTGCATTGTGAAATGTTTTACAGGTTCCATGCTTGGATTTTTTCTACTTTGTATTCTTGGCTACCATCCTGCATCGGCCAGGTACTTCCACAGTGCATCACTTAGGTATACTAGGTACCGTAGGTGTAGAGCGGTCATCTTAATCGCCAGGAATGCAATGGTGCAAGTTTCATGGCCAAATTCCACCGTTTGCTCAAGTTCCATTTTGGAGCCTGAATAATAATTAAATTATTAACGTAAATTTACAGGATGTTATATGAGATGTATAAACTTTATTATTTACATTTTTGTATAATCTATGAACATGTTGCACTTTGATGTTCTTATTTATGGTTCATTTGATTATATCACTGTCTTACCTACTTTACATCAATGTTATTTTATATTTTGTCTATGCACTATGAGATATTCTACAGCTTCCATGCTTGTATTTTTGTTACTTTATAGCCATGGCTATCTCCTTGCAGCAACCGAGTACTTCCATGGTGCATTATAAATTTATATTATGTACTGGAGATGTAGGGTGGTCGTCACATTCGGTATTAGAGCTTAGTTTGTGTAGACGACCTAAGTTGATACTTGGATCCATTAAAGATAAGGAAGGAGCTATCACCTTAGAATGGATCGAGCGATATATAAGAGAGCGTACTTGATATATTTTGGTTTCCAAAATTATATGGTGGTATATATATAGTATATAAGTCGCATTGCATTCATGGACACCACTTATTCCTTTTAGAGAGACTAATCATTCTTACTACAGCTTGTAATAATGAGCCAGCTAACGAGGAATGGTGCTAGGACCTCCATTTATGGAGTCGAGGAGGGGGCGGGATCAAGGGCTGCCAAGACTGACTTGTATAACATGTTCACTAAGATGGTGCAAAACATGGTTCATAATACCCAAGTTGCCCCTACTACGGCTGTTGGTGGTAGTGCCCAGTGCAAGAGCCAAGGGCTGACTTTGCCAAACTGAACAAGGATTATTCTACTCTGGGAGGCAAACCATTCCTCAGAATGGAATCAGCCATCAAAGTTTTGGATTGGTTAGACTCATGCGAACACATCTTTGAGGATACAGAGTTAGAGGATGCGATAAAGAGAAAGCTGGCGTGTAGACAGCTTCAGAGAAGAGCTATGGGATAGTGCAATGCCATTAAGATTACAACTCCCAAGGACAAGGTTACTTGGGAGTAGTTTAAAGCGAGTATTAAAGAGAAGTATATACCGGCCGCTCCTAAGTCAATTCTATATCGAAAGTTTGCTAACTTGAGACAGGGTGATATATCTATGTCGAAGTACGTGGCTGAGTTCGACACACTATCAAAGTAAGGCCTATCCTTTATCGATACTTCGCTCAAAAATAATGGGAAGTTTATAATGGATTTGGACAATTATCTTGGAGAAAAACTCGTGAGTCAATCAATGAGACCTTTGAGAGGCTGGTGGAGAAGGCTCTTCGACATGAGAGTCTGTATCTTAAGTCGAAATCAACTATTGCTTCCAAGAATGAGACAAAGTCGCAAGCTGGCACGAGAGGCAAGAGGAAGTGGGATAATAATAAGAAGAAGAAGCAGTTTCAGAAGAGTGGTTAGAAGTAGGGAAAGTGTGAGCCTACTTGCTACAATTATGGAATGAAGGGCCATCTTGTCAGAGACTGCAAGGCGGAGGACAAGAAGTGACATAACTACAATAATACTGGGCATATCAAGAAGGATTGTCCAGAACCGATGAGGAATAAGCAGGTTGTGTCTGCTTACGCTTTAAATGTCGTTCCAGCTTTGTCGAGTGCTCCATCAATGAAGGAGAAGGGGAAGAGCATCATTATACAGGGTATACTTTCTATTTATGATACACCTATATGTGTTTTATTTGATACCGAGGCTTCACATTTCTTTATATCCAGTGATTTGATAGATAAATTGAGATTGAAACCTGAGATGGTTGACTGATCTTTGATTGTCACAAACCCCGTTGGAGGATCGACTAGCCTTTGTATGGTTTGTCAAGACTTAGCCTTACCAAGTCATAGATGTTTGTTTGATAATGATAGCTTTGTTTTGGGTTTTGTGGGGTTCGATATTATTCTTTGGATGGACTGGCTGTAGAAGTACAGAGCAGTGGGGGATTGTGAGAGGCTTTTGGTGATGATAGGGATAGATGATAGGCATAGGTTGGAGATAGGCTGCCTATCGAATGAGGAGGTGATGGTTAACTTTCTGTACTTGATTGAGATCCCACACGATGAGTTGTCATCTGTGCATATAGCGAAGGAGTATCCAGGCATATTCAAGGCGGTGACCGAATTACCACCACATATGGAGATAAAGTTCCGTATTGATTTGGTGAAGGATGTCAGACTGAATATTATGCAATTGAGACGTATGGCGTCGAAAGGGCAGAAGGAACTAGAGGTGCAAGTGAATGACCTGTTGTGACAAGGGTTCATTCGAAGGATTATATTTGAGTGGGGAGCACCTGTAGTGTTCACCACTAAGGCAGATGGCTCTTTGAGATTGTGTAGATTACCATGAGTTGAATAAGTTGACGAGGAAGAACAAGTATGCATCCTGCGTAATAATGACTTGTTTGATCAACTTCATGATACTAGTGTGTTCTTTTAATTGGACCTTGTGATGGGGTTTCATCAACTAAGAGTAGCAAAGAAGAGTGTGTAAATCACAACGTTTCATGCACTGTCTGGGTTCTATTAGTGGTTGGTTATGCTGTTTGGGCTAACCAACACACCGGCATAATTTGTTGATCTTATGAACTGTATTTTCAGGTATCAACTAAATAAGTTTGCATTTGTTTTCATGGATGAATCCTTGTTTATTCGAGGATGGAGGAATAACACTAGGAGCATTTGAGGATTGTGCTCGAGGTGTTAAGGAAGCACCGACTGAAGGCGAAGTTTCAAAGTGTCGCTTTTGGAGGAGGGAAATGTGATTTTTGGGTCACGTTGTTTCCGAGCAGGGTATTGTTGTAAATCCTGCAAAGGTGGCAGTAGTATTGGATTGGGATCGACCCAAGACCATTACAAACATGAAAAGTTTTCTTTTATTGGTGGGATAGTGTAAACAATTTATCAAGGACTTCTCGAAGGTAGTAGTGTGGTTAACAAAGTTGACAAAAAAAATCAGACTTTGATTTGGGATGTGAAGTGCGAGCACATGTTTGTGAGTTTGAAGGAGAAGTTGATGAAAGTACCAGTGTTAGTCATTCCGAGCAGGAATAAGGAGGTGAAAGTATACACAGATAACTATGGTACTAGACTAAGTGTGGTATTGATGCAAAGGGGAAAGGTTGTTGCCTATGCTAGTCGATAGCTAAAAATGCATGAGAATAAATACCTAACTCATGATTTGGAGTTGGTGCCAATATTATTCACTTTGAAGATTTTGAGGAATTATTTGCTTGAGGGGAGGTTCGAGTTGTATATGGACCATAAGTTATTGGAGTATCTATTCTCCCAGAAGGATCTTAATCTTCGTCAACAGTGATGGTTAGAGTTCCCGACCTCCTATGACTTTGGCAATTTCTATACGCTCGATAAGGAAAATGCAGTCGTAGATGCTTTGAGCAGGAGACATTCGAGCTTGGGAGTGATGTTCCTAGAGTGGAAGCAGTGGGAGTTTATCATTAGCTATGATTTTAGACCTCGATGTGAGCTAGAGCCGAAAGTGTTAGCTAGCCTGACCATTAGACTTAACTTGATTGAGCGAATTAATGCTAGTTAGAGATGAGATGCTAGACTAGCCAAGATCATGGCAAAGATAGAGGAAGGGGTAGAGTCCGAAGTGATGAAGTAGTATGGGCTCGATCGTGATGGTTGGCTCTGTATGGATTGGAGATTGTTCGTTCCTGATGTTGATGGGATGAGGTGCTACGCGAGTTCCATCATTCAAGACTGACTATATATCCCGACGAAAATAAAATATATCGTGATATGAGGCGGACATTTTATTATGCAGGAATGAAGGACGTTGGGACATTCATCTCGAAGTGTATGAACTATCAGTTGGTAAAGGCAAAGCAGAGGAAGCCGAGTGGTTTGCAGCAACCACTCGAGGTTCTCAAATGGAAATGGGAACAAGTTTCGATGGATTTCATCGATGGATTGCCGAGGACACGAGGAGGGTATGATAGAATTTGGGTCATAGCCGATAGATTGACGAAAAGTGCTAGATTTATACCTGTAAAGTCTAGTAGAACGACATCCAAAGTCATCGAGTTGTATGTGAAATGGGTCATGCGATTCCATGGTGTGCTGAAAAGCATTATGAGCGACCGAGATCCTTTGTTCACTAGCGAATTTTGGAGGATCTTACAAGAGATGTTGGAGACGGAGCCGCATCTTAGTATAGCTTATCCCCTCCAAACTGATGGACAAACCGAGAGGTTGAACCATATCATAGAGGGTCTCTTGTGAGTTTGCATTCTTGATTTTGGTGGCTCATGGGACGATCATTTTCATTTAGTAGAGTTTGCATACAACAATAGTTATTAGTCCAACATTAGTATGGCACCATTTGAGGCATTGTATAGTTGACCATGCAATGTTCCTTTATGTTGGTGGGAAGCGAGCGAGAAACTGATACTTCGGCCAGATATGATTAGAGACACTTCGAAGAAGATCGAGATCATTCAACAACGAATGGAAGTAGTTCAAGATAGATATAAGAGTTATGATAATCGTAGAAGACATGACTTAGAGTTTTCCTTTAGCGATATGGTGTTTGCAAGGTCTCTGTGCTGAAGATAATTGTTTGATTCGATACTAAGGAGAAGTTGGCACTGAGATTTGTTGGTCCTCTTTCGATACTTGAGAGGATTGAGAACCTGACTTACAGAGTCAACTTACCTTAGAAGATGGTGGAAGTGCACAATATGTTTCATTGTCTTTCACTTGCTGAAATTTCTGCATGGCTCAGGTGTGGAGTTGAACCAAATCATCTTGATGATATCGAAATTGAACCAGAAGCATCGAGACCTCATAGGCCTATTCGTATCGTCGAACGTGATAAAAAGAACCTTAGGAGGAAGATGGTAGAGCTGGTGAAGGTTCAATGGAGTGAAAGCGAATGCAATTGTACATGGGAGGCCGAAGAGACCATGAGGACTGCTTATCCAGAGCTCTTTACTTGTTGAGGCTTCTATTTATTGTATTTTCTTTCACTTTCGTTATCATATAGGATAATTTAGTATCCTGCATGCTAGGGTAGGTGTAGATATCATTATCTTCTTATGTTTACATGTTTGATGTTTGGTATGTTTGCTCCACGATGTTAGGCATGTGAGGTACCTATGTTTGATTTTACCTTGTTTGTATTGGGGATTTCGCGGGCGAAAATCCTAAATTGGAAATCCATATGAAACAACCTGTATTTTACGTATAGAAGGATCGTAAAATATTATTTTAAAATCCATATGAAGATGTTTGATTCTACAACATTGGAAAATGCCTATTAGTGACATTTTCTATATTTAGAAATTTTCCAGACGATTTTACCCATGAAAACTTGTAATGGCTATAACTTTAAATAGGAACCAAATTAGTATCTAAGAGCACTTCCATTTGAAAGATATGATTGTTTCACTTTTCGTAGAGTGGTCACGGTAGCGGTTTGGACTTTCTAGCTAAGAGATATGGCAGTTTGAAGATTGATAGTTTTTAAAGCAGCTTATTAAGTAATTAGTGAGTTTGGGGATAGGCTCGTTAATACATATCGGGGTTTACACCTGTATCGGCTGAAACAAACATCCCCAAATCATTTCTATCATCTTCCAAATAGATCTAAGCTCTCATTAAATTATTCCACACTTAATACCTTCTCTTTTCTCCTCTAAATCAATTCTAAATCATAGATTAAAGGTAGATTAGCAAGGATATTTACTAGAACCTTCAAATCTATAGTTTTGGGGAAGAAAACTTGGGGCTTGGCTGTTGATTTTCATATTTGCCTCCATTTACATGCGAAACTTGAATTTTGGAGGTTTTTGTGAGTGATTTATCATCTCCCACTTTATTATATATTTATCAATAGGTTTTGACATGTTTTAAACTTATTTTTAAAGTCAAAATCATGTTTTGCGACTGTTTTAATGTGAAACCTAAAGTAGAAACGAATTTAAAATGTTTTAATAAGTTCTAATCATGTTAATTTGATGTATGGTTGCCTTAATGCGTGTTAGGCTATGTTAAAGACATATTATAGGATGATTTGCCATGAATTGTTGTATGTTTGCATGTTTGAATGTTATTTGGTGCATGTATGATGTTTGCTTATATGCTTGTATGGTTGAAAACGCTCATCGGAGCGACTTAGATTTAGGAACCATGGAACCGGGCTTCAATGGATTGACTTGAGGTTGTTAAGAGTTGCATCATTGCATACGGAATGCATAAGGGTCGAAGAACGGAGCATAGTGATGAAATCGTTATGAAATTGGGAATTGGAGATACTACAACATTTTGGTTCGGTGGTGCTTGGTTCGTCATTGGTTAGCTCAGGCTTGGCTTTGGTCCGACATTGGGATGGTCCGATGGTTGGCTTCATTTAGTAAGGGAAGACCGGACAAGAAATCATATCTTGTATTTAATTGGTTCGCCAAGGGAAGATTGGACAGGAAATCTTGTCTGATAGCCACTTGGTTCGGTAGTGCAGGACCGGATAGGAAATCCTATCTGGTAGTTGGTCCAGTGAAGCTATTTGTTGGTCGGACGTGAAAGTTTGTTCAGGGAGTAGCAGTGTGGCGTTGCATGGCTGGCTTTGGGATTTTAAGGAAGCGACTTTGGGCCAGTTTGCATGGTTGGACCAAATAGAGGTGGAAGGATTGGGAAACTTTGAGTTTAGAGAAGCAGTGCTTCGAGGTTCTTTATGAATTGATTGTATGCTTGAAAACGCTCATCGAAGTGACTTAGAGTTAGGAATCATGAAACCAAGCTTCGACCGATTGACTTGAGGTTGTTGAGAGTTGTATCGTTGCATACAGAATGCATAAGGGTGGAAGAACGGAGTATAGCAGTGAAATTGGTGCAAAATTGAGAATTGGAGATACTATAGTGTTTTAATTTGGTGGTTCTTGGTTCGAAATTGGTTGGCTCGGGCTTGGCTTTGGTCCAGCATTGGATCGGTCTGGTGGTTGGCTTCATTTGGCAAGGGAAGACCGGGCTAAAAATCCTATTCGGTAGCTAATTGGTTCGGAAAGTGAAGACCAAACATGATATCCTGTCCTGTAGCCACTTGGTTCAGTAGTGGAGGACTGGACAAAAAATCCTATCTGGTAGTGGATCAAGTGAAGCTATTCTGGGCCGGATGTGAAAGTTGGTTTGAGAAGTAGCTGCGCGGCATTACGAGGCTAGCTTCGGGATTTTAGGGAGAAACCGCGGGCCGGTTTGCATGGTTGGATGGGACAGAGGTGGTAGGATTAGGGAAATTCGAGTTTAGATAGGTGGCACTTCGAGGTTCTTCATGACTTGATTTGTAGCTTTTGTAGGTAAATTGGGGCTAAGGTAGATGACCCTAAATGACTCGAGATTGACTTGGACTCTATACGGCAACAAAGGGAGCAATGGCATGATGCTTCGACATGATGACTTCAAAACCTTGGTACGATGGCAACATGACTTATGATGTGTTTCTTGATGCATTACGTAGATGATGACTTGACGATGGGAGTCCTGACGATGGGAGTCTTGACGATAATCCAGAAGGGCAAGTTCAATGATACAGGCTTGCGAATAGAATTTGAGACTGCGTTCTACTACAAAGATGGTGGAATAACGATTGAGTTCCATTATGGAGACGCATGCAAAGAGATTTTTGATAACTCAGAGATTTCTAGTGTGCTCGTAAAGAAGAGGTATATTAGGACACCCGCTTGGATTTGCGATAGTAGATTACCCTGGGCTTTTGCGATTATGGGCCTGGTTCCTAGCCTTTTGGAGTGGCATGGATTCAAGCACCAGTAAAGCCAGGATTTTAGTTGAGTCCTTGGTTTGCCATTATGCCATCTGAGTTACCATATATCTAATGCACACTAGTGATTGTGAGAATTGTTTGATGGATGCTATGTTTGTCATGGTTGTTTCCACTTTAGGATGTCACACGATGTTTGTATTTTCGACCATATGCCTAGACACTGGACACTGTACTTCAATTATAGTACACTTATATGGAGATGATAGTAGATAAGCATATATCAACTGTTATGTGCTAACTCATTGCATGTAGGGACAAGTCAGGTATGGTTCTTCTTAACATACGCCCCTACTCACTATATACTATTTTTATAGTATTTTTGAGATGATGTCTCGCTCACACTAGACTGTTGTCTGACCCCAGGTTTTATGCTTTGATTTTTATTATCTTGTGTACTCTTATACTGAGTAAATTAGGGATAACAGGTTTGGATAGCGCATGGAACTGTATGGATTATGAGTAGGAGGCTATGCTTTCATATATCTATACTTGTAGATTGCTATTGCTTATATTCTATTTTGTAGTACTGTGGAGGTATACTAGTACTTATATTACTTTAGAGACAGTTTTGGAGTTTATTTGGAGATTTGAGATGTATAAACTCTATTATTTTTTATTTGTATAATCTATGAACATGTTGCACTCTGATGTTCTTATTTATGGTTCATTTGATTATATCACTGTCTCGCCTATTTTACATCTATGTTATATTATATTTTGTCTATGCGCTGTGAGATGTTCTATAGCTTCAATGCTTGGATTTTTGTTACTTTATAACCTTGTCAATTATATTAGGTACCAGAGTTGTAGGGTGGTCGTCACATTTAGTATCAGAGCATAGGTTGCATAGACGACCTAAGTTGATACTTGGATCCACTAGAGATAAGGAAGGAGCTATCGCCTTAGAATGGATCGAGCGATATATGAGTGAGCGTACTTGTTATATTTTGGTTAAACTATATATATATATATATATATATATATATTAGTGTATATATATAGTACATAATTCGCATTGCATTCATCAACACCACTTATTCCTTTTAGATAGACTAATAATTCTTATTACAGCTTGTAAGAATGAGCCGGCTAATGAGGAATGTGGCTAGGAATTCCATTTCTGGAGTTGAGGTGGGGCATGATCCGAGGCTGCTAACCCTGACTTATAGAACATGTTTGCTGAGATAGATTCATTACCAAGGCATCACATTCATTTATATCCAATGATTTGTTATATAGATTGAGATTGAAACCCGATATAATTGCTGACCTTTGATTGTCACAAACCCTATTAGAGGATCGACTAACCTTTGTATGGTTTGCCGAGACTTAGCCCTGTAGAATCATGGATGTTTATTTGCTTGTGATTTCTCTGTTTTTGGTTTTGTGGGGTTCAGTATTATTCTGGGGATGGACTGGCTGCAAAAACACGGAGTAGTGGTGGATTGTGAGAGGCCATTGGTGACGGTAGGGATGGATGATGGGCGTAGGTTGGAGATAGAATGGCTACCTGATGATGAATTGATAGTTAGCTTTATGTACTCACTTGGGATCCCACACGACAAGTTTTCATCTGTGCCTAAGGAGAGGGAGTATCCTGACATATTCAAGGAGGAAACCGGATTACCACCACATAGAGAGATAGAGGTCCGTATTGATTTGGTGAAGGTTGTCAGACCGACTGTTATGCCATTGATGCATATGGCGCCGAAAGAGCAGAAGGAATTAACGGTGCAAGTGAATGACCTATTGTGACAAGGGTTCCTTCGATGGATTATATCTGAGTGGGGAGCACCTGTATTGTTCACCACTAAGGCGGATGGCTCTTTGAGATTGTGTGTAGATTACTATTAGTTGAATAAGTTGATGACGAAGAACAAGTATCCACTCCTGCATATTGATGACTTGTTCGATCAGCGTCATGGTGCTAGGGTGTTCTCTTAGTTGGACCTTGCAACGGGGTTTCATCAACTGAGAGGCAAAGGCGAGTGTGCCGATCACAGCGTTTCATATGCTGTCTGGGTTCTATAAGTGGTTGTTTATGCCGTTTGGGCTAACTAATATGCCGTCATACTTTGTTGATCTTATGAACCTCGTTTTTGGGGATCAACTAAATAAGTTTGCACTTGTGTTCCTGGACGATGTCCTTATTTAATTGAGGATGAAGGAAGAATATAAGGAGCATTTGAGGATTGTGCTTGAGCTGTTGAGGAAGCACCGATTGAAGACAAAGCTTTCAACGTGTCACTTCTGGAAGAGGGAAGTGCGATTTTTAGGTCACGTTGTTTCCAAGGAGGGTATTGTTGTAGATTCAATGAAGGTGGAAACAGTACATGATTATGATCGACCATAGATCGCTACAGACATGAGAAGTTTCCTTAGATTGGCGGGATACTGTAGACTTTTAATCAACGACTTCTTTAAGGTAGCAGTGCGGTTAACCAACTTGACGAGGAAGAATCAGAATTTTATTCGAGATGCAAGGTGCGAGCACGCATTTATGAGTCTGATTGAGAGGTTGATGAGCGCACTAGTGTTAGTAATTCTGAGCGGGTATAAGGAGTTGACAGTATACACAGATGCGTATGGTACTGGACTAGATGTTATATTGATGCAGAGGGGAAAGGTTGTCGCCTACACTAGTCAATAGCTGAAACAACACGAGAAGAAATACCCAACTCATGATTTGGAGTAGGTGGCGATAATATTTGCTTTGAAGATATAGAGGCGTTATTTTCTTAGGGAGAGATTCGAGTTCTACATGGACCATATGTCGTTGAAGTATCTATTCTCCCACAAGTATCTTAACCTTCATCAGCAGCGATGGTTAGAGTTCCTAGCCTCCTATGACTTTGACATTTCCTATACGCTCGGTAAAGAAAATGCAGTCGCGGATACTTTGAATAGAAGACATGCTAGCTTGAGAGCGATGTCTAGAGTGGAAGCGGTTGGAGTTTATCACTGGCTATGATTTTAGACCTCGATGTGGAGCCAGAAGTGTTGGCTAGCCTGAAGATTAGATCTACCTTAATTGAGAGGATCGATGCTAATCAGAGGTGAGATGCTAGAGTAACCGAGATCATGGAAAGACAGAGGAATGGGTAGAGTCTATGTAGATGAAGCAGTATGGCTCGACCATGATGGTTGGCTCCATAAGGATGGAGATTGTTTGTTCCTGATATCGATTGGATAAGAGAGAGGCGCTACGCAAGTGCCATCATTTGATATTGACCATACATCCCGACGGTAGTAACCTGTACCGTGATATAAGGCAGGCATTTTATTAGAAAGGAATGAAGGATGTTTGGACATTCATCTTGAAGTGCATGAACTGTTAGTTGATAAAAGCAAAGTAAAAGAAGCCAAGTGGTTTTACTGCGACCGCTTGAGGTCCCGAGTGGAAATGGGAACAGTTTCAAGGAATTTCATCAATGGATTGTTGAGGACCAAAGGAGGGTACGATAGTATTTAGATCATATCTGATAGATTGACAAAGAGTGCTAGATTTATACCCATAATGTGTACTAGAACGACATCCAAATTCGCCGAGTTGCATTTGAAGTAGGTTGTGCGATTCCATGGTGTGACAAAGTGTATTATGAGCGAATGAAACCCTTTATTCACTAGTGGATTTTGGAGGAGCTTACAAGAGGCATTGGAGATGGAGCTGCATCATAGTATAGATTATCATCCACAAACTGATGGGCAGACCAAGAGGGTAAATCGTATCCTAGAGTATCTCTTGCGAGCATGGATTCTCGGTTCTGGTGGCTTATGGGACGATTATTTCCACTTAGTAGAATTCACATACAACAACAGTTATTAGTCCAGCTCGGCATGGCACCATTTGAGGCATTATATGGCCGACCATGCAACGCTCCTTCATGTTAGTGGGAAGCGAGTGACAAACTGATACTTGGGCTAGATATAATTAGAGAAACTTCGGAGAAGATCAAAAACTTTCGACAACGAATGAAAGCTGTTTAGGATAGACAGAAGAGCTATGCGGATCAAAGAAGACGTAACTTAGAGTTCTCTATTGGCGATATGGATTTTGTCAAGATCTTTTAGCTGAAGAGTGTTGTTCCGTTCGGTACTAGGGGAAGTTGGCTTCGAGATTCGTTGGTCCTTTTATGATACTTGAGAGGATTGAAATCCTGGCTTACAAAGTCGACTAACCTCAGAAGATAGTAGGCGTGCATAATGTATTCCATGTCTTTAACTTGGTGAAGTTTGTGCATGGATCAGGCATGATAGTTGATCCAAATTAGCTTGATGATATCGAGATTGAACGAGAAGCATCGAGACCTCGTAGGCCTATTTGTATCATCGGATGTAACGACCCGTACTTTTAACTATTTGAAATTATTAAATTTAATATGATTATTAAATAAAAATTGATAAAAATAAAATTTAACAAATTATTAGTGTAGTTATTGAATATGAAGATTTTGGTTGAAATTATAAAATGAAATTAAATTTCAAATATAACGATTTATCGTAATACAGAAATGGAGAATAATTGAAATTTGAGTTGAATAGGAATCGAAATGATTTCTAATGTTGATATAAAATCTATTTGAATTAGAATTGAGTTAATAAGTTTTCGAAAACTGAAATTTCAAGTGATTTCGTAAATTTTTGAAATCATCGATTTTATCGACGCGTTAAAATAGCGATCCGGGGCACAGTCTCGAAATTCGACGAAACTAGTTCCATCGGATCTATAATAGGGTATTATTATCGGATTTCAAATTTCATAGCGTTTGGATTCACCACTTGGTCGTGCGATTTGAAAACACCTAGAAACAATTTAGTTGAATTTAATTTAAATAGTCGATTTAAAAAGCTATCTTCTCCATAAGATTGAATTAGATCTCAAAACTTGTTCCATTTCATTCGAAATAAGGGTATAACATTTGAAACGCCAGGCGGCACGCCTCGATAGGGATTCGAAATAAATATCTGGATATTTTGAAATTAAGTAGAATATATTTATATCGATTTAACCCTTCAGCCATTTTCTTTCATTTCAAAGCCTCCCTATAGCAGACCTAACCCATCTAATCTAGCACGTATGAAGCCGCCCTCTTCTTTTTAAAATCGCGCATATCTCTCTTCCTTCCTCCTTCAATTTGAACGAATCAACATACGAGAAAAAAAAGAACAAAATTGATTTGTATTAAAAAAATGTTGGAGGGAACGAAATCGTTCTTGTTCCCTACCCTGTAATCCTTTAGTTCATCTTGCGATGAAGTCGTTCGACCTCTGTCCGAACTTGAGCGCACATATGTTGGAGGGTCAAGGCGAAGGCGCGTAGGACGGTGCCGCACGTGGAGGCGAGAAGGTCGAGCGATGAGGATTGGGCGAGTCATGATGTAGAGTTTCGTGCACGTACGCCTGGTGGTGGCGGCGCTAGAAGGCCAAGCATGGCGACATTTCGAGATTCTGGGCTTCGATTGGAGGTGCATTTGAGGGTGACTATGAAGGCATAGGGTCACTCGGACGTGGGCTTCCATCCATGGTAGAGTGATGACCGGAGGTGCTATGTGGAAGTGGCGAACGTTGGTGGTGAGATAGGAGGGAGAAGGAAGAGGCGGCTTGAGTTTCTGGCCTGTGGTGATTGCGTACGTGATGCTTAGGGTTAATGTATTTTTTTCTTTTAGTAAACGTTGTAGTTAATTTAGTTAATTATATTCATTAAAAATCTAATGTTATAATATGATAACAAATTCGTACGAGGTCAAAATCAAACAAAAACAAGCGGCAACGAATTCGTATCGACGAATGCTACTCGACCAAATTAGTTTGGAATTTTTCGGAGTCAGCTGGGATTTTAGACAATTTAAAATCTAGATGTTTGGCAATTTAAAAATCAAGGTGAGTGTTTTAACACTCACAAATGACTAAATTATTTTTATGTTAGTCAAACGGAAGTTGTGAAGTGATTTAAATTTATTGATTGTTGTGTGGAAATTTTACTGACATTTAAATTGACACCTGAATTGAACTGATATGAATTTAAATTGATGGTTCAATTTGAAATTGAATTAAATTGTCAATTAGACATTCGATGTTGATAACCAGTAAATTGTTGTGATATTGGCTATTTGGATGATTGATTGTGATGGATTCCAATTGATTGATGTTTTGGTTGATTGGATGTAATTTATTTAATATATCCTGTATCACCCTGTAAATTATTTGACAGTATATAAAACTGTCAATTGAATTATTTCGAATAAATTAAGGAATAGGTTGAAATGATATATACCTATGACATTTATTTTGGATTGAAATGATATATATTCACCCCTGAAATTAAATTGAAATAACTGATCACTTAGCCATTGGATAGAAAATCATATACGGACTCCAGATTGGTTAAACTAAAAGATTTTAAAATTTTTGATTTGAAATTATTTAAATGATTTGATTTAAAGAAGAAAAAAATTCGAATTTATGGAAATCGAATTATTTTCAAACTTGAGCTCGAAATGTTGAAATTTAGATTGGTAACAGAAATTGTTTAAATAATCGAAGTTGAGGTTTTGAAGTTATAATCGAAATATGATTTGAATTCTGAAAATTGATTGTTTTAAAAGATTGAACTTTTATTCGAACTTTGAATATTGCTTTGTAAAAGTAATTTAAATCGATATTTCAAAAGTTGAGCTTGGAATTGAATTATTTTAAAGATTTGTACATTGAATTGAACATCGAAGTTAAATTTGATTTAAATGATTTAAATCGATACTTTTAGAATCGAGCTCGAAATTGATATAAATTGAAGTGGTTTAAAATTGAGAATTGAGTTGAAATTTAACCATTGAATCAAATAGTTGAAGTTGAAATTGAAATCGATTTGGAATAGAAATTGAAATTAGTTTGGAATTGAAATTGATTTAACTTAAAATTGGAATCGAAGTCAATTCGAATTGAAATCAGAATGGGATCGATTAAATTGGAATGGAAATTGAATTGTTTTGAATTGGAAAGTTTGGAATTAGATCAGTTTGACTTTGAAACTATTTTCAAAATAAAATATTTTATTATATAAACTGTTTAAAAAACTTATATTTTAGATGTTTATATTACTTTGTTTTTCCAAACTATTTTACTATATAAACCATTTTCAATACTCGAACTATTTTATATTAAACTATTTTAACTGCTAATCTATTTAAAAAAATTCAAACTATTTTCTAAAAATTCAAACTGGTCAGAGTGGGAATAGTTTATATTTAAATCGTGGATTTAAATATGAATTGGGTTAAAACGAAGCTATAACCTAAATGGTAATTCGAATTGAATTTTGAAGTGAAATTGACACATAGAACTAAATTGGTATATTTTGGAGTAAATATGGTGATTTCAAAATGAATTTGATTTTGAAGCGAATATGATATTTTGATATCAAGTATGAATTGTTTTCGAAATATAAAGGTACCATTCGGTGTGTAAACGACGTTTGGTTGTTAAAGAGACCGGAGCCTTTTATTGGCATACTCTCTGTCAATATTGGAACCACTTTAATAACTGCGTACGCGGAGGAGACTCCAAAACGAAGGGTTGGATTTGGCGTCGTTTGCTAGATTTGAAGAAAGAGAACGATGATGGATAGACCCTAGCACTTGTGCCAATTTGAAATGACTAAAACATGACGGCTTGATAGGGCCAAGTGGGCTAATTACCCCCAGTGGACATCCTTCTTGGATTTTCTTAGACTCGGTCCATATTATTACTCTGGTTGTTGGTTTCGATTGGTGCACCTTGATTTGGGATAGCCTCCCTTTGACTCGATATGGGATGGATGGACGAGGTGGGCGGTCATGGCTATGATGCGTTACCACCAGCCTTGCGACCCGAACTGGTAGCATCCTACCTTGGGCATTGCCTCACGTGCCTTGTCATACTTTTATCCTTATACGAGACCCCAAAGATTTTGGTTTATTGTTGTCGTATCACGGCGCATCCCTGTCCACCGACGGTTTACTAGTGTTTTATATGCAAACTGGACGACAAAGTGTAAAAACGCATTAAGGGGGATCAATGTAAAGCCTTAACGCTAAGAAAATATTTATTTTATTGATTAGACATTATATATATAGCGTATTCTACTACATAAAAATATTTTGACGGATCCTTAAGAGATGGAAAATCCCATAACATCTCTAGAGTTATTGCACGCACGTTATACACTGGATAGGAGATGTAAAACCCATAAACATCTATGATGCCACGACACTCATGCTATATGCGATATCGATTGGACTCACATAAGAATATTTTAGTCCTGACTCGAATGTTGTCTTTTCATTACGCTTGAGTCATCCCTGAGTATTTCAACGCATTGAAGATCATCTTTTGGAGGACAAAGATGAAGATTTGGTATATTATTACTACTATTATTCCTGCATCATGTTGTATGCTGCATTAATTTATTTATCCCTGTTGTATGTATAACTCTGATAAATGTTGTATAAATTATTATCAAATGTATATTAAATAGATTCATGAATTGTTTATTTGATTATTATATTTTATCGTTCCGCTGTGAGATTCCGTGTCGTTTTCTTCTTCTTTTCTTATTTTTCTTAATTAACCCCATTGATTATCTATGTTTCAGATTGCTTAAGTTGGACATGTGTGGATTATTGTCGATTTAAACCTTCCGAAATGTGGGTCATCATAGTTGGTATCAGAGCTTTGGTTTAGCGATAACCTTAGCCTTGTGTGGTTCGACTCATTAGAGATAGGGTAGTAATACCCTAGAATGAGTTTGTTTGAGTGTGTGTGTATATATATGTATATATATGAGAGCGTACTTGTTAGTGTTATAAAATATTTTATATTGTGTTTATTTATTCGTTGAGTTGTTTAAAAATTCTGATCGATGCGTGGGACGCCATGCTATTGATAGGAGTTTCTAAACACTTAAATGAGACAAGCCGACTTAATATTATTTTAAAATAGGGTAAATGAAATAATTTATCTAAATTATATTATATATATATAATGAATATTAATGAATGTTGTTGTTAGGATATAATATTTAGTTATCATCGATTATTAGTTGAATTAAAATAAAAACGAATACTTTGTGAATTTTATTTTACAAAGCATTCGATAATTAAATTAAATTGAAATCGAATTACAAAAAAAATTGTTGAAATAACAAAGAGGTAAATTAATGAAATATGTTCATAATAAAGAAATGGAATTGTATAAGCTATATTATAAATAGAAGGATTTAAAAATTAAGAATTTTAGAATTTAAATCCCTTTGTTTTCAAAATTGTTTTCAAAGCCTTCAAAATTAATAATAATATTATTTGAAAGTGTTTTGACTAGAAATATATTTTGAAAATATTTTTAAAAGAAATAAAAACATTGGACTCGCTTTAGTCGCTGGGAAATAGTTTTGGAGATGACTGCAGCATCGCCAGTATTCATTTTCGAGTTTATGAGTGAGAATTGCTACCTAAAGGTATCTATTTTCGATTAAAACAAGTTTTGTTGTGAAAGAGATTCTAAGTATGATTTAATAAATATATGAAAATTGTTTTGGACTTATAATTGAAAATAGCGTAGATAAAAATAAGTTATAACTTATAATTTGAACAGGAAAATAAAATAAAATTTTAAAATGGTTGAACATTTTGATTAAGTAAATAAAAGAAATTTGAATTTGAGAAGTGAAATAAAAATTTAACCTAAGAAATGTTGAATAAATTGAGTTAATGAAATTTAAGTAAATAAGTTTGAATAAATTATAGATTTGAGAATATTAAGCTAATAACAAATTTTAAATTGTTGAATGTGAATGATAGGAGAGAAAGAAAAAAAAGTTTAACTTAAATAAAGTTAAATAAAAGGAGTAGTGGATTAACTGAAATAGAATTTCATTTAATAAAGATTAAATGAATTGAATTGGTTTTGAATGAAACTAGATAAATTAGTAAAGTGAATTAATTCCACTTAAGCTATAAAATGAATTAATAAAACGAATACGAACTTGAATTTTAAAATGAAATGTAATTTAAGTTGTGAAAGAAATTGAATAAAAATAAACGAGTAAGTAAAATTAATGTGAGTAATTGAATTTAATTTAAATTGGATATAAATGAATTGAATGCAAATATAATGAATTTGAATAAAATTGAATGGTAATTAATTGAATATGAAATAAGTTAATAAAATGAATTATAAGATGAAGTTAACTAAATAAGTTGAATGAAATTGATTGTGAAAAAAAAAAAATATGAATTCGAGTTATAAAATAAATTTTACTTAAGTAAAATTAATGATATGAATTTATGAATGAACCAATGAAGTGAATCAAATAATTAATATGAACTTAAGTTATGAAAAATAAATATGAAGTGCATTTTATAAAATGTTTATAATAAACTTAAATGGTTATGAAATGGTTATAAATGATATTAGTATTAAATAGAATATACTAAGTGCAAATGAAATAAAATCTAACTTAAACGATTTATAAAATGGCTCATAAATGAATTTATATGAAATATTTTTAACAAAAAGTGAAACAATTAGAATTTAACAATTGAATTGAATAAATTGAATGTGAATGAAATAGATTGAATAAATTGGAAGTAAACCAATTGAATGTTAATAAAAATTGAATGTTAATGAGAAATGAAGTGTATAAATTAAATATTGACATCGTAAATGTAACTTTTGATAATTAGGGTTAATTAGATGAATACTAATAATTGTTGAATGGTTTCCTTTGTTGTAAACCATTGTTTTAGCTGTTTTGATGGCATATGATTGGTTTGTTGTGTATTCATGCTCGTGCTTATGATTTGATTCAGAATGCATGTTTTATAGGCTATTAAACTCATATATGCTTTCTACATCTTTATAAGTGACTAATATTCTAAATTAAGTTGAGATAGGTACATACGAAGACCGTTTGGACGTATACGCAGGTTTTTATATGCTTTTGCTTACTTAATACGAGCGAAGTCGCTCGTAATAATAATAATAAGGTACACATCTCGGATTAAATACTGCACTTTCACATTTTTCCCTACGAGATGCATCATCATTGAGGTGAGATGTATATTTGATATATATTTGGGTTATATATTCTATTGTAAAATTTTTCCGATCGAGCCACGCAAAGGAGACTTTGCCGAAATTTTCCATAAATCCGGGAGTTAGAAAATTTTTGAAGTTTTAAAATTTTTATAGCTTGTTTTATATATAAGTTGTAATTTCTACAAAATGATATCAAGGTGGTATGGCGAGCGCGTAATAATGGTTTTATAAGTAGGATTTTAATGTTTTATAAGTTGATTGTTTTGAATAAAATATATCAAGTGTTAAATTCTTTACTTAACACCTTTTCGAGGACGAAAAGTTTTGAGTGGGGGAGAATGTAACGACCCGTATTTTTAACTATTTGAAATTATTAAATTTAATATGATTATTGAATAAAAATGGTTAAAAATAAAATTTAACGAATTATTAGTGTAATTATTGAATATGAAGATTTTGGTTGAAATTATAGAATGAATTTAAATTTCAAATATAACGATTTATCGTAATATAGAAATGGAGAATAATTGAAATTTGAGTTGAATAGGAATCGAAATGATTTATAATGTTGATATAAATTCTATTTTAATTAGAATTGAGTTAATAAGTTTTTAGAAACTGAAATTTCAAGTGGTTTCGTAAATTTTTGAAATCGTCGATTTAATCGACGCGTTAAAATAGCGATCCGGGGCATAGTCTCGGAATTCGACGAAACCAGTTCCATCTGATCCGTAATAGTGTATTAATATCGAACTTCAAATTTCATAGTGTTTTGATTCACCGTTTGGTCGTGTGATCTGAAAACGTCTAGAAATAATTTAGTTGAATTTAATTTAAATAGTCGATTTAAAAAGCTATCTTCTCCATACGATCGAATTAGGTCTCGAAACTTGTTCCATTTCGTTCAAAATAGGGGTATAACATTAGAAACACATGGCGGCATGCCTCGATAGGGATTCAAAATAAATATCTGGATATTTTATATTAAATAGAATATATTTATATCGATTTAACCCGTCAGCCATTTTCTTTCATTTCAAAGCCACCCTATAGCAGACCTAACCCATCTAACCTAGCATGTACAAAGCCACCCTTTTCTTTTTAAAATTGCGCATATCTCTCTTTCTTCCTCCTTCAATTCGAACGAATCAACGTACGAGAAAAAAAAGAACAAAATCGATTCGTATTAAAAAAATGTTGGAGGGAACGAAATCATTCCAGTTCCCTACCCTGTAATCCTTCAGTTCATCTTGCAATGAATTCGTTCGACCTTAGGCCGAACTCGAGCGCGCATACATTGGAGGGTCAAGGTGAAGGCGCGTAGGACGGTGCCGCACGTGGAGGCGAGAAGGTCGAGCGATGGGCATTGAGCGAGTCGTGGTGTAGGGTTTCGCACGCGTACGCTTGGTGGCGGCGGCGTTAGAAGGCTAGGCACGGTGGAATTTTGAGAATCTGGGCTTCGATTGGAGTTGCATTTGAGGGTGACTGTGGAGGCGTGGGGTCGCTCGGACATGGGCTTCCAGCCATGGCAGAGTGATGACCGGAGGTGCTATGTGGATGTGGCGAACGTTGGTAGTGAGATAGGAGGGAGAAGGAAGAGGCGGCCTGAGTTTTCTGGCATTCGGTGATTGCGTACGTGATGCTTAGGGTTAAGTTATTTTTTTCTTTAAGTTAACACTTTAGTTAATTTAGTTAATTATATTTATTAAAAATCGAACGCTTATAAAATGATAACAAATTCGTACGAGGTCGAAATCAAACAAAAACAAGGGGCAACGAATTCGTATCGACGAATGCTACTCAAAAAATTTAGTTTGGAATTTTTGGTAGTCGGTGGGAATTTTAGACAATTTAAAATCTGGATGTTTGGGAATTTAAAAATCAAGGTGAGTGTTTTAACGCTTATAAATGACTAAATTATTTTTATGTTAGTTAAATCGAAGTTGTGAAGCGATTTAAATTTATTGGTTGTTGTGTTGAAATTTTACTAGCATTTAAATTGACACCTGAATTGAAGGGATATGAATTTAAATTGATGGTTCAATTTGAAATTGAATTAAATTGTCAATTAGACATCCGCTGTTGATAACCAGTAAATTGTTGTGATATTGGTTGTTTGGGTGATTGATTGTGATGGTGCCAATTGATTGATGTTTTGGTTGATTGGATTTATTTATTTTATATATCTTGTATCACCTTGTAAATTATTTGATAGTATATAAAACTGTTAATTGAATTATTTCGAATAAATTAAGAAATAGGTTGAAATGATATATACCTATGACATTTATTTTGGATTGAAATGATATATATCCACCCCTGAAATTAAATTGAAATAACTGATCACTTGGTCATAGGATAGAAAATTATATACGGACACCGGATTGGTTAAATTAAATGATTTTAAAATTTTTGATTTGAAATTATTTAAATGATTTGATTAAAAGAAGAAAAAAAATCGAATTTATGGAAATCGAATTATTTTCGAACTTGTGCTCGAAATGTTGAAATTTAAATTGGTAACAGGAATTGTTTAAATAATCGAAGGTTAGATTTTGAAGTTATAATCGAAATATGATTTGAATTCTGAAAATTGATTGTTTTAAAAGATTGGGCTTTTATTCGAACTTTTAGTATTGCTTAGTAAAAGTAATTTAAATCGATATTTCAAAAGTTGAGCTCAGAATTGAATTATTTTAAAGATTTGGACATTGAATTGAACATCGAAGTTAAATTTGATTTAAATGATTTAAATCGATACTTTGAGAATCGAGCTCGAAATTGATATATATTGAAGTGGTTTAAAATTGAGAATTGATTTGAAATTTAACCATTGAATCAAACATATGAAGTTCAAATTGAAATCGATTTGGAATTGAAATTGAAATTGATTTGACTTAAAATTAGAATCGAAGTCAATTCGAATTGAAATCAGAATGGGATCGATTAAATTGGAATGGAAATTGAATTGTTTTGAATTGGAAAGTTTGGAATTGGATCAGTTTGACTTTGTAACTATTTTCAAAATAAAATATTTTATTATATAAACTATTTGAAAACCTATCTTTTAGATGTTTATATTACTTTGATTTTCCAAACTATTTTACTATATAAACCATTTTCAATACTCAAACTATTTTATATTAAACTATTTTAACTTTTAATCTATTTAAAAAATTTCAAACTATTTTCTAAAAATTCAAACTGGTCAGAGTGGGAATCGTTTATATTTAAATCGTGGATTTAAATACAAATTGGATTAAAACAAAGGTATAACCTAAATTGTAATTCGAATAGAATTTTGAACTGAAACTGACACAGAGAACTAAATTAGTATATTTTGGAGTAAATATGGTGATTTCAAAATGAATTTGATTTTGAAGCGAATATGATATTTTGGTATCAAGTACGAATTGTTTTCGAAATATAAAGGTACCAACCGGTATGTAAAACGACATTCGGTTGTTAAAGAGACCGGAGCCTCTTATTGGCATACTCTCTGTCAATATTGGAACCACTTTAACAACTGTGTACGTGGAGGAGATTGTACATGGAAGGCCGAGGAGACCATGAAGACCACTTATCCGGAGCTCTTTACTTGGTGATACTTCTGTTTATCATATTTGTTTTCACTTTCGATATCATATATGGCAGTTTAGTATCCTGCTTGCTAAGGTAGGCGTAGATATCATTACCTGCTTCTGTGTGACTATTTTATGTTTGGTATGTTTACTCGTGGATGTTAGGGATGCTGGTTAGCTATGTTTGTATTTACCTTGTTTGTGTTTTGGATTTCGAGGGCAAAATTCCTCAAGGGGAGGGAGAGTGTTACGACCCGTTTTATGTATAAGAGGATCGTAAAATATTATTTTAAAATCCATATAAGGTCATACAATTCTATAACTTTCGGAAATGTCTACTAGCGACATTTTCTATATTTAAAAAAATTTCGAACGATTTTGCTCATAAAAATATATAGCACTTATAACTTTTGATAGAAACCGAATTAGCTTCCGAGACCACTTCCATTGGAAAGATATTATGGTTTTTTCCGTACAGTTGTCACAATAGCGGTTTGGACTTTCTGGCTAAGTGATATGGCTATTTGAAGATTGACATTTTTGGAGCAACTTATTAAGTAATTAGCTAGTTTGAGGATAGGTCCACTAACAAATTTCAGGTTTTACACCTATATTGGCTGAAACAAACATCATCAAATTATTTATACCATTTGTCAAGTAGATCTAAGCTCCCATTAACCAATTCTACACCTAAAACCTTCTCATCTCTACTCCAAATCAAGTATAAATCATATATTAAGAGTAGATTAGCAAGGAGATTCATTAGAGACCTTCAAATATATATATATATATATATATTTAGGGAAGAAAATTTGGGGATTGGCTATTGGTATTCGTATTTGCCCGAATTTGTGTGCAAAACTTGGATTTTTGAGGTTTTAGCGTGTGATTTATCGTATCTCACCTTACTATATATGCATCTATAGGATTTGACATGTTTTAAACTCATTTCTAAAATTAAAATCATGTTTTGGGATCTTTTTAAGTGAACCTGAAGTAGAAACATATTTAAAATATTTTAAAATGTTCTTATCATGTTAATTTGATGTATGGTTGCCCTGATGTGTGTTAGGCTATGTTAGAGACATATTATAGGATGACTTATCATGAATTGTTGTATTTTTGCCTGTTTGAATGTTATTTGGTATATGTATAGTGTTTGCTTGTATGCTTGTACGGTTGAAAACACTCATCGGAGCAATTTAGAGTTATAAACCATGAAATCGTGGTTCGATGGATTGACTCGAGGTTGTTGAGAGTTGTATCATTGCATATAGAATGCACAAGGGTCCATGAACGGAGTGTGGCGATGAAATCGATGTGAAATTGGGAATTGGAGATACTACAGTGTTTTGATTCGGTGGTGCTTGGTTTGGCATTGGTTGGCTCGGGCTAGGCTTTGGTCCAGCATTGAGATGGTCTAGTATTTGGCTTCATTTGGCAAGGGAAGACTAGAACCCTATCCGGTATCTAATTGGTTCGACAAGGGAAGACTGATAGGAAATCCTGTTCGGTAGACACTTGGTTCGATAGTGGAGGACCGAACAGGAAATCATGTTTGATAGCCCGTCAAGGGAAGTTGTTCCGTGGCCGGACGAGGGGGTTGGTTTGGGGATTAGCTGTGCGATGTTGCAAGGCTGGCTTCGAGATTTTAGGGAAGTCACTTTAGGCCGGCTTGCATGGTTGGACTAGACAAAGGTGGAAGGATTAAGGAACTTCGATTTTAGAGAGGTTGTGCTTTGAGGTTTTTCATGACTTGATTCGAGGCTTTTATGGGTGACTTATGGCTAAGGTAGATGACCCCGAAAGACTCGGGATGGCCTTGGATTCTACGTAGAAGCAATGGCATGATTCTTTGACACGATGACTTCAGAACCTTAGTACGATGGATCTATGACTTACGATGGGTGTCTAGAGGCGTTCCGAAGATGACGACGTCGTGACGGTGATCCACAAGGGCAAGTTCACCGATGGGCGCTTGTGAGTAGAATTTGTGACTGTGCTCTACTATGGAGATAGTCGAGATAGAATAATGATTGAGTTCCATTGTAGAGATGCATGCAAAGGGATTGTTGAAACTCGGTGGGTTCTAGTGCCTCATAAAGAAGAGGTATGTAGGGATGCCTTCCTTGATTTGCGATTGTGTCCATATCTTGTAATAGTAGATTACCCAAGGCTTTTGCGATTTTGAGCCTGGTTCCTATTCTTTTGGAGTGGCATGGATTTGAGCACTAACGAAGCCGGTATTTTGACTAAGTCACTGGTTTTCCATTGTGCCATACAAGTTATCATATATCCAATGCACACAAGAGATTGTGAGGATTGTTTGATGAATGCTATGTTTGCCATAGTTGTTTACCACTTTAGGGTGTCACACTATGTAGGTATTTTCGATCGTATACCTAGACATTGGACAGTATACTTTGATTGTAGTCAACTTATATACAGATGACCGTAGGTTAGCATACTTCGACTGTTATGTGCTAACTCTTTGGATGTAGGGATAGGTATGGTATGGTTCTTCATATCATATGCCCCTAATTACTACATACGATTTTTATAGTATTTTTGAGATGATGAACCGCTCACATAAAACTATTTTCTGGCTCGAGGTTTCATGCTTTGCTTCTTATTATCATGGGTACTCTTAAATGAATAGATTAGGGATAACAGGTCTAGATAGTGCCTGGAGCTATACGGAGTACCAGGATGCTATGTTTTATATATCTATACTTGGAACTTACTATTGCTTATATTCTGCTATGAAGTACTATGGAGCTACACCAGTACTTGTATTAATTTAGAGATAGTTTTGGATTTTATTTGGAGATTTGAGATGTATAAACTCTATTATTTCAGCTTTTGTGTAGTCTATGAACCTATTGCACTGTGATGTTCTTATTTATGGTTCATTTTATTATATCAGTGCCTCGCTTGTTTTACATCTATGCTATATTATATTTTGTCCATGAACTGTGAGATATTCTACAGCTTCTATGCTTGGATTTTTATTACTTTACATACTTGGTTATCGCCCTGCATTGGCCGAGTACCTCTATAGTGCGTTATATAGTTATATTAGGTATCAGAGGTATAAGGTGGTTGTCACAAGTGGCACAGCTCTAGATAAGCACGTGTATTTACAATATATTATATAGCCTCGAGGCAGAAGATTATCTCATTGGTTAATTATTGGAAGAAGAACCTCGTGTTCATGAATCCTGTGCTTGAGGGAGATTGAATGAAGTGACTCAACCATCAGCATAGATGGCGTCTAGTCTTCGGAATTGTCAAAGACCATTAGAACAAGTCCTTCATTTAGTGGAGGAGTGTGACCGTGAAGTTGATTGGTTGGGAAGGCCTGAAGTAGAAGTTCTTGGGTTACGGAATGCTTCGCTCCAAACGGAGTAAACGTAGAATTTTAGTTGGTAGAAGAGCCAGCGCTGACCTTGAAATGGGGAGATCGTCAGGTCATTATGAACTAAAAAGCTTGATGTGAACTAGGTCAGGTATATTTTACTTTAATGAAATATTTTAACAAACTGTGTAGCCGATGTACATAATTAACGTATGTCGACATGTGTTGAATAATTAAATTTTGCACATTGATAAAGGCAGTGTGAAGTGCTAGTTTATGTAGTGTGTGTCCTATGTTTAGGTAAAAGTGTATGTGAACACTATATGTGGATAACTGGCTCATGTTGGCAAATAAGCTTCGTCGCACGATGTAACCGTTTGTCGGATTTTACTCGTTATTGGAGAGCGTACTATAATGGGACCATTGGATGAAGTGAAACAGAGTCGTATTTGCAGGAATACACGGTTATGAAGTTCAACTGTTAATGATGGCATATGTGTTCTACTCGAATGCCAGAGTGAATTCGATGCGACCTCTTCTTGAATCCATCTTACCGAAATCAAGCCATCGATTCACATCGACCAATGTTTGATGAAATCGATCACACCAATGTTACTTGTAAAATTTTGTCACATTGGCAAATCCAAGGTCGACTATTGAAAAACTCGGCACAATGGCTTGGGAACTCGAATATCACACCAAGCAAAGGATTTTCAAGAATGCTTGGAAGCAATCTTGTACTTGCTAGGTGTCAAGTTGACGTAAAATGGCTTATCATCAGGAGCCATTATTCCAATTCGACCAAATATAGTGGGGCATAGATTCGTGGCCAACTTTGGGTCAATGGTGATGACACTAGATGCGGCAATGGTGTGAACGTCAAGGTTGAAAGCTTTGGGGGCAGTTGAGAATTGAAATCATGAATGCAAAGGAAACAAGAATGATTGTTAAATGAATTCAAATGGAAAAATATGCTAAATGTTTGGGTATTTCGGTACTGACATGGTTTTGTCAGTACCGGCATGTTTTATTCATCATCTATAAAAAAAGGAAGAAAAAAAGAAAAGAAAAGAAAAGAAGAAAGGGTGCTTAACTGATCGAGGCACAACATAGATCCCTAATTGATAAGAACTCCAACCTTGCTATCGGAAAAGAATGGTATGCCAACAAATTAAAGTGATGAATAGATGTTCTTGAAATAGCTACGATGCTTCAAACAATATGATTGGCTGGCCATTGACTCTTGTGCAACTAACACTATATCGCTTGTCTTGATCCAAAGCATGTATTATTTTCACAAATTAGGAGGAAAGTGTTATCCATCTTTTGAACTGAGCAACTTCTATGTGAATCTGGACTTCAAGATGAAGACGAAATGGATTAAGAATTTGGGAGATGCCTAGGATGACGGAATGAGGCAACGCAAAACGTTTGGTATCATTTGGAGCAAACCAAATATGGTCGGTGTCACAATCATGGTTAGTATCAAGTAGATTACAATAGTGGGAGCTACCTCTGAACTTGGAAACTTGGGATGTAAATAAGTATGGAATAGCATACACTCTTGTGATGAGCCAATATGCTCGATACCGACCATATTCCGATCGGATACCAACATGATTTTATTGCACAAAGTTGACTCATTCTCCTCCTCGACTTCATGGAACTTGTAATGCCCCTAAATTTTAATTAACATTATTCGGGATATTTAATTGGATAAATTAAATAGAATAATGTAAACAGTAGGGAGATGAGATTAATAAATCCAATGGTCGTGTCTAAAAGAATTAACTAAAATAAAACGACTTAAATAAATTAAGAAGGAGGAATTTTTCCTAAGGGGTAAACTTGAAAATGAGGCTACATTTCTTAGTATATATCTCTTCCTCCACTTGAATAAATTTTGACTTTCTCATTCTTAACTCCTTATCACTTTGGCCGGTCATTAAAAAGCTCCAAGAAGAGTTTAAGTTGAAGAAAAAGCTAAGGAATTAAAGCTAGGAAATTATCTCATTCTCCAATCAACTAATCAAGGTGAATAATCATGTCTATCATCTCGTTTTTCTGTGTTTGGATCGGTTATGGGCTATACTCGATTCATATTTGTGATTTTACTTAGGATATAACCATTGAAACCTTTGTTTGGATAAGAATTAGGTGTTTTAAAATGTTAATGGGCTAATTAACACGTTTTCATTCTATTTTGGTTAAATTCTGACTTGTTTTGATCTTTATATGCTTTGAAATTTTAATATGTCGAAGTTTATGATTTGTCAGATTTTTGGAGATTTTTGGGAATTTTTCCTTAGTGATTTACTAAGGTAATTAAATTATTTAAGCCAAAGGGCTAAACTGAAAAATGTCTTCCGCTTTATTTAAAGCCAGAGGGAAATTTGTTTTTGAGAATTGTTAGGGGAATAAGTACAGTGTTTTAAGAAAAAGGTTGACTTTTGTATACTTTTTACTATTTGGAAGTACAGGAGAAGGTTCCTCAGCCAATCAAAATTAGACAAACAAGATAAAAACATTACTTTAGTGGGCCGAGTTCTGCCTTTGACTCTAACAAGTCCGCTTTTACCCTTTCGATGAAGTCGAAAGATACCTTTCGTCTAGAATAGAAGGTAAACAGTTACCTTCCTCCCAAAGTCGAAAGGTAGGCATGGGGCCGAAGGGAAGAAAAGGGCGAAGGGATGGGGAGGCTGCTTCTATTGGTTTCGGATAGAAATAAAAATTGCTTTCTAATAAGTTGAAGGGGGATCCTTTGACTCTAACATTTTATAAGAAATTAAATTTTTTACATATCTCGAAAGGTTTTGAAGGGGTTATATTCAATGATTGCGAAAGGTTTTGATTTTGAATGGTTTTGATTTTGAAAGGTTTGACTTTGAAAGGTTTGATTTTGAAAGGTTTGGAAGGGATTATCTTCAATGATTGTGAAAGGTTTTGATTCCAAAAGGTTTTGATTTCGAAAGGTTTGATTTCGAAAGGTTTTGATTTTGAAAGGTTTGACTTCAAAAGGTTTGATTTCGAAAGGTTTTGAAGGGGTTATCTTCAATGATTGCGAAAGGTTTTGATTTCGAAAGGTTTGACTTCGAAAGGTTTTGAAGGGGTTATCTTCAATTATTGCGAAAGGTTTTGATTTCGAAAGGTTTTGATTTCGAAAAGTTTGATTTCGAAAGGTTTCCGAAGGGGCTAACTTTGGATGTTTATTTGCTTTCGAATGGGACTTCATTCGAAAGGTTTTAAAGGACTGTTTTTAGCCATTTTTCTTGAGTAAAGTTTTGCTAATTCGAAGGGGCTACTTCGAAGGGTTATAGCATAAAATACTTATCTTTGTTTGAATATTTAAGGGGGATCCTTATTTAAATTGAATGTTATAAAACCTTAGGGACACCGGGGTGGGTTTAATGTTTTCATTACATAGTTTGGGGTTACAAACATAAATATGCTTTCGAAAATATACATTAGGGCTCTCAATGTGTTTTTATTTAATTTAACCTAATTGGGGCAACCAATGGGAATAGGTTAAATAGGTGGTATACCTGGGGAAAATAATTAATCATGGGAATCATGAAGTTTTATAAATAATCATGGGGATCATGATATTCTTGGCCAATTGATGGGTTCTTAGTTAACCTAGGAAACCATGGAATGTTGGGTGGATAGCCCACATCAAATTTCTAAAGTAAAGAATGTTTTGACAGAGGTGGTTAGCCTCGGGATTTGACACCCAAGGGTTCATAGTCATCCTAGGAAAACTATGGAGTGTGCGGTGGATAGCCCACACCATCTTTTATAAAACAATGTACGATGGATAATCTGCATTTATTTTGAATGGATTTGGGATGGATAGTCCTATTAAATTATGACGGATAGTCATTTTAAAGATTTTAGAGGGGAACAGTAATAAATTGATTTTAGATGGGAAATCAAATAAATTTCTTTTAGATGGGATATCTAATAAATGGGTGGATGAGATATCCAATACATATGATTTATGGCTTTATTTCATATTATGTTAAGACTAATCGTTTTGGGTGCAGGTGCATAGTAAATGATTTCCATGTTTTATTTTGGATACTAGTGAGGGGAAAACCCGTTCCGCTAAGTGGCGTGGTCTCACTAGATATCTATTTATGATTAGAGATGATAAGGGATTATTCAGACCAGACTTATTGTCTTACTCGAAGTTTGTGTTTCTCCACAAACTCTCAGGTACTCAAAATTAATTTGAGTAGTCTGAGAGTGGGAGACTTTTAGGTTTATGGACGAATAAGCTTTCGGAGACATGCAGGAGGCATTGTTAGCTATATAGGAGCCATTATGTGTATTCCACTGTGATGTACTAAGAATTGTAAAGTTCATATTTATCAGTTCTCTAATCATCATAAGGGGACATTTTAATATGTCGCTCTTATCGTTTTTGTACATGTGTATGTGATCTGAACGTGGTTAACGTCTAGGATTATGTAATTAAATCTGAAATTGAAATTCATAAGAAATGAGAAATTCTATTTTGTTGAAGTTTAAATTTTTTCATATTCTTGTATTTCTGTGTTGCCAATAGTTTCATGATTTTGATTTCGGTCACTCAGAATAACACCTATGGATGACTGCAGCATCCGTAGCATTTAGTTTTGAGCCTTCGGAAGCGGGATGTTACAAGTTGGTATCAGAGCATGGTTTATGTACTTAAAAGGAATTTAAAGCTTAATTTTTTTAAAGCATAATCTAGTGAATCAAAAATATGGTTGGGCTAGGGTAATCTTTATAGTAATGTATGTGTACTTTGCTATAATTACCTAAGTATGTATTCCCCACTCTCTTAGACCATTCTTTTGTACCTTACCAAGATTGGATTTCAGGTAGTGGAGAAGTAAGATATGGGGGCAGGAAACGGAAGAGTGAATCAAGGTGGAAGACGCACCGTAATAAGTGGAAATGTTCGACCTAGTACTAGGAGCAAACAGGGTCGACAGGCAAATGCAAACCCAAATGCAAATACCAATGTTGGTGTTGAGATTCCGTCGGTTGATATGGGGATAATGTATCAGTTCTTCGTGAATATGATGCAAGCTTGAGCAGCTGCGGGAGTGGCTGTAAGGAATGCTAGAGGAGCTAATCTGGTGGCCCAATTTGGCAATAATTATGCCAAGCTGAGCCGGGATTACGCTAGTCTTGGAGGGAAGCCTTTTCTAGGAACCGAGGACGTAGTAGGAGTGGAGAACTGGCTATTGCATTATGAAAGGATATTTGCAAATCTCGGCTTGATGGA